>CM053511.1:11130337-11205376 GCA_028627145.1 Eidolon dupreanum
TGTGTGTGTGTGTGTGTTTGAACCCCCAGTGCTACTGTCTGCCCGCACTACCTTCCCTATTGCTAAACTCTTCAGTAGGGTATCTGTCCTCTAAATATGTAATAGAGAAAAATTTTTTAAAAGGTTATATGCCAACTCCTTCCATAATACACTCACAAAAGCTTGAAACAAACTAAATCTTTAAAAGAAACAAAGCAAAGCATATAAATGTGTGTCTAAGCACATTTCCTGAATATGTAGAAGCTCCCTTGTCTTTTTCCTTCCTACTAAGATTACCGTCATCTTTAATATATATACTTTACAAACATCCGCAAGTGCTGTATTGAATTATTTAGTATGGTTTAGCATGGCTATTTGTTCTGTGTTAAACCTGATTGGAATGAAATGAAGAAAAGGACATAAGACAGACACAGAGGAGAACAATTATAGGCAAAGCACAGTAGGTTGTATTCATCCTTCTTTGCTTTCATGCCAGGAACTATTTCTGTTTAGTTATACTATGCACATTATATTTATTTCAAGGAGATACAAAACCACATATGATACATATCCCAATACTTAGAGACAAAAGTGAGCTCCACACAAAAGCTTGTGTCACCTGCAATTGTACTGGCCCTTAAAAAAAAAAAAGGAGGGATAGTGTTTTCCCAAAGGACATGTTATGAATACCTAGTAAATAAGTAAGAAATATGAAATCTCCCTTTGGATGTCACATTGGACTCTAACTGAAATGCTGTAGTGATTTCAGGGACTCCATGGGCTTCTCATGTAATGCATTACAAGGGGACAGCCTTCCTGCTGAGAATATGTTTTTTCATTTTTATTGCATAAATTATACACTACACAATCTAATATAGTGATTAAAAGCTTTGCCTTTCAAGTTAGACAAACACAGGTTTGAATTCCAATTCCTAATCTCACTAGCTCTGCAGGCTTTTGCAAATTAGTTTATTTTATTAAACCATGGTCACCTCAATTAAAAACAGAAATAAAGTTAGCTCCTGCTCACAAGGTTATAATAAGAATGAAATGAAACAATGCATTAAAAACACAAAGCATGATTCTAGCATATACTAAGTACTTAGAACCACCATGTCATTCAAAGTCGCTATTTTAATACAGAATTAGCACTAGGAAATGACCAGTTTTCACAGGTAACCCTAATATATCCATTCAGATAAAACACAATAAATAACACAATAAAACACAATAAAAAAACACAAAAAATAACAAATGACTTCTTCCTGCCCCATCAGTCGCCAATATCCAACAGCCCATTAGAGATTTTCATTGAAGTTAACAGGAAGATGATATAAGCTTGACTTCAAACACAGCAACTGTTAAAAAGAGTTCTTTCTCCTTATTTACCAACTGTTATTAAACTGGAAAAATTCCCTTGTTCTCAGAGATAGCTAGAGTCATGAATTTGACTTGATTCAATTAAATACTAACGAATTGGAAAACAGAACCACAGAACAGGCCATATATATAAAATCTGGTCATCACATATATATATGTGTGTGTTGTGTGTGTGTGTGTATGTATATATATATGACTGTAATCCATAAATAAATCCAGAAAGGAAAAAAGTCAACAAAAAGTTTTTCAAAAGCTCAATTCAATAGAAAAAAAACTGATCAATATTTAAATTTAAAGCCCTTAGTAAATTTCTTGCAGTTCTCTCAGAGTTATAAAAACAACCAAAACTCTCTATATTTGTATAGTACCTTAAAGTTCACCAAGGTCTTTCACATATATTAACTTTTCAAGGACAGGAAAGTGGGATTATTATTTTTGTTGTACATATAATAACACAGAGATAACACTTCAGATTAGACTATCAGGAAATCCCAGTGGCACTGATAAGGAGCAGAAATCTAAGTGAAGTAGGGAACAGCCACACAGCTTTTTGAAGGAAGAGCTTTCCAGGGAGAGGGGACAGCAAGTTCAAAGGCCCTGAGACAGGAACATGCTGGGCACGGTGAGGAAAGGCAAGTGGGCCACGGGGGTGGAACAGAGGTGGCCCAGAGTCTCACAATGTCAGGGCTTGTAGGCAACAGCAGCAGCTTTGGAATCTTTATCCTGTACCTTCCCAAAGACTCTCAACTAGCAAGTAGCAGGCAGGTCTGGGGCATACCTCTGAGTCTTCCAGTTCAAAATCTGAGAGGGTGACACATGAGGACTACTTAGATAAGCAGAGAAGACCCCGGATGGCATCTCTAAGTACCACCACAAAACCCACCGTTTTATCTCCTCTACTACGTCAGCATCCAGCATCCAGCATATCTCGAATCTATCTGGTTCCAACTCCTCCATAAATCCAGCCCACATTCTCAGGTATTCCCTTTTTTTTTATTTCCTTCTTTTGCTCAAAATCCTCTCATGAGAGCACAAGGGCCAGCACAGTGATCAATGAAGAGATGATCTTTCTCATGTTTTCTGCTTTAGCTACTTGTAAAAATTTAGTTCTAATCCAAATTCTGTCATATTCTATTTGTGACATAGGACAAGTCATTTAAAATTTTTTGTTTTCCTCTCTCTGCAAAATAAAGATACTGATGCTATGGATATTTTTAAAGGCTGCTGTATCCCAGAAAAATGAGGTAATAACTTTATAGCTGCATAACTATATAACTGTTTTGGTCTTTTTTCCAGAAAGATGACATGTCAGCAAGTATCCATTAAGCAATTCTATGTTCCCAGACTATGCTGGAAGTAAAATGCCCAAGCCCTGACCAGAGAGAACTCAAAATTCATTTCAGGAAAAGAATATGTCTCCAAAAGCAACAGTTTGAGCTTAAAGATCTTAAAGTTAAAAGAGAGGCCACAGTGTTTTTGCCTGATCCCTTATGTTCTTCTCCCTAATGGGGCCATGGGAAGCAATTGACATCTGTCTGGGCTTTAGGCTTCTCTGAATCACTGGTCCTTGTTTCACCCATCAGTGTATATAAACTCTTTGTTTACTAGAATCATATCAGGTTTTACAAATAGAAAATGGATGTCAAGGTCATTTAGTCTCTTCAAAGATCAGGAACATCATGCATTTATATTCTATTCAACAAGGCAGACAAAATGGCTGTTTTCTAGTGATATCTGAGAGACCCCAGTATCCACCCCACACTTAACCTTCCCTACTGGCCCAACAAAGTACCTGTAATTTCTGTTTTTGGTTCACTTCTTGGAATAAATATATAATGTCCATTGAAAGCCTTTGTGAGAATGCAAGCAAATTATTAAGAAGTCACCTGTTAACTGATTAGCACGGATTAATATATCATTTTCATACCAAGGAGAAAGGCTTTAGGAGACCATAACAATGAAAGGTTTTGCAATAAGATACATTGCTTTAGAAAACTGGAACAGAGGAACCCAGCTCAGAGACCCTAAGATCTCATGGCCCAAGATAAGAACATGTACCTACTGAGTAGATTGCTCAGAGAAGAAAAGGGAATGTGAAGGGAAGGGAAGAGCACACAAGACCAACTCAAAACTTTCCAATTTCATCTAGAGCTGCTCGGTGTTCCAGAATGAGACAACAACGAAAGTGACCTTGGGGACACCCTGTTTCAATTCTTTCACTTTACATGTAGAGAAAACATTGTTTAAAACATGTAAATGACTTGTTCAAGCCCATTCAACAAGTCAGTGACAGAGTAAAGATTAGAAATCTAGACTCCTGACTCCCTACCTGCTTTGTTAAGTTAAAAATAAAAATGGCAGCTCTCAAGATTAGGATCTTTGGATAGGGTTTTTTGTTTCTAGATCCTATTTTCAAGGCTTTTCAGTCTTTGAATTAAAGGTTATTTTATTTTGGCTGCTCTGAATGTTTATTCAAAAACAGACTATTAGAGCTCAAATTGGGGTTAGTATCCAAAGAAACTTAAAACCATGATAGAATACATCTCAAAATTCTGAAGTAGACAAGTTCTCCTGGATCAGAGGTTGGAGCAATATGCAGACACATTTCCTCTTTTCTTCCCACACTCTCATCTTAAAAATAATACCAGACAGTACTAGACATCAAAGACAGCCGCCTGAGACAGGAGGAAGTGACTGTTCAAACAGGGAGGGATCCAGCAAGGTAAGTCCCTAGCAATAAGCCCTGGTGATAAATGGGACAAAGCCATCACCGAATTTATCAGTGTCTCCAAAAACATATGCATATAGCCCATAAACATCATGAAATGTTTTCCTGATAAAGTTGGTGATTGTTTTGGGTTTGTAGAAGAATAGTGCTTGATACAAGCAGCTGAAAAAAATAAGAACCACTTTTTTTTAAGCAAGGGAAGACATCATGGTAAAATGAAAAAAGACTGGTATGAAATCACATAGATCTGCTTTTTTGTTGTTGTTTTTTTTATTCTTAGTTCTAGGATAAAAGAAAGAATATCATCAAGAGAAGTGTAAAGAAGGAAATCCAAATATTATTTGTTTTACATATTTATCCAGTGCCTGTGTCATTCAGAGACAGTATAACACTTCGGTGAAGGGTAGTGTTAAAAAGCTAAGAAGATCTGGACTCATAACACAGACTTACTCTTTACTGGCTATGTGACCATGGGTAAGCTATTAACCTTGCTTCTCTTAAAAATAGTAATAATAAAAACCAATTTATAGAATTGTCATGAGGATTAAAATTGAAAAAAAAAAATCTCATGTAAAGCATCTAGCCTAGTGCCTAGCACATGGTAACCACTCGACAAAAATATATTCCCTCTCCTTCAGGTGACCTCACGGGAAAATCAATTATCTATATAAAGTACTTCAGGAAATATTTTTCTGTATACCCTAGCCCTGTAAATACTTTCTGTCATTTAAAATTCAGGTTACTTACACTTTAAAGATTTCTTGGTCCTTGAAGATACCAATGAGAAGAACAACATCTGGGATTTTAAGATATAAAAATTGAAAGGCATTCAATTTAAGGGTGATGGAAGTGATGAGATAAAAATGTTAAATCCTTATATGAGAACAGATGTCACAAGCAAAGTCAAAGATAAACAGCAGACTGGAAGAAAATGTTTGCAATGCAAGGGTTAATAGTTGTATTTTTATTAAGAACTCCTAATAATCTGTATGAAAAATACAAATGTCAATGGAAAAAAGGTCAAAAAGATTTGAACAGGCAACTTACTAAAGTCCTACAAATAGTCACTGAACATGTAAAAACATGTTAAATTCAATTAATAACAAAAAAAGCAAAGTAAAACAAGATATTATTTTGTCTATTGGATTGGCAAAATTAAATAGATCGATAATACTCAAATTGGCAAACTTAAAAGACAAAAGGAAGGCAATATTTTTGGAGAAAAATATGGTATTATTTATAAATTATTTAGCTGCTTATACTCTAATGTAGAAATATGACTACAGAAAGAACTGTGGACATAGTCAGTGATAAATGTATAAGTGTATGCTGCAATAGTATTTAAAATATTAAAATAATCAGAAAAAGCTTAAATATCAATATGTCTTAGGATGCTTTTGGCTGTAAATAATAGAAAAACATTTCAAAGTAAAAAAAAATAAGAAAGTTTTATTGTCTCATGTGTTTAAAATTTAATGGGAAGAATATCCCAAGTGTTGGTGAATGTGTTGGCTCGATGATGTCACAAAGAACAATTGTTACAACCATCTTTTTCCTCTGCTTGGCATGTAAACTTTGTTCTCACCATGAATCTACTCACCAGCATATGGTACCACAAATCCAGGCTTTTAACAATGTTAAGCAAAAGATGAACAGCCATCTTTTTGTAACCTGTGGAAATATCTTTCCAGGAAGTCTCTTAAACTTCTTCTCATTTCCCATTGTCCAGGATCATATCAAATATCCATCTCTAAGCAAATGCCTACCAAGGGGAATGAGATTCCCTTAGTTGGCATAAGGAAGAACATGGCTTTCTAGCAGTAAGTAGGTTACCCAAACTACACTTGAGATTTACCTTAAAGGAATAGGAAGATGTGACATAAAAATATTCTATACTTTATTAAAAAACTGGATATATAGTTAGTTACCTCAGTTGGGTAAGGTTGAGAGGTAAATGAGTCAGAAGAGGAGAGGTTATGCTATGATAATAAATAGGCCCTAAATCTCAGAGGCTTAAGGTGATGACAATATAGGTTTTCTTTCATTCATCTCATAGTCTTGTACAAGTTGCCTGGCTCTCCTGGGGAGCTCACCTTCTAAGCAGTGACATAGGGATCCAGATTTCTCCTAACTTAACTTCAAATACATCACCTCCAAAATCATTACAGAGGGAAAGAGAGCATGAGGACTGCATAGGGATTTTATAGCTGGCCTTGGAAGTGGGTTACATAACTTCCACTAACACCCCATTGGCCAGAGCACACTTACACAGTCCTTCCCCACCTGCAAAAAAGGCTGGGGAATGTAGTTTGCCTGACCAGAGAAGGAAAATAAAATCCCAATTTGGTTATAAATAGCTTTGTCTTCATCAGAGGGGATTTTTAAAAATGATTTTTATTTTTTATTTTATACACTTGTCATTTTTTTTTTCAAACAACTGTTATTTGTAAATTAAAAATTATGTAAATAAAGAGAGAAAAACATTCCTTGGCCTTCCTTGATAAGAACTTTTACCTGGTTTTGATAATATTTAATCCTACTTTCCTTGTATGAAAAAATATTTTTTTCCCATAATAGGGACTTCGATATAGAAAAAATAATAGCAGAGAATCTGTAGGTTCTAAATTCACCTCATAGTATCCTAAAATATGAAGGATTTGGTATTTGGGGAAGTAAAGGAAGTACCAACATTCTGATCAGAAGTCTTAGATACACACATGGAAATATGGAAATTAGCTTTATTATTTTTTTGGCTATTTGTATTTTTGTTTACTTAAAATTTTTTTACTGTGGTAAAATATACATAACATAAAATGTATCATTGTGACTATTTTAAAGTGTAGAACTCAGTGACATTAGGGACATTTACAATGTTATGTACCACTCACTGTCTAGCTACAGAAATTTTCATCAAATAGAAACCCCATACTCATTAAGCAATCATTCCCATTTCCCTCTTCCACCAGCTTGTCACAACCACTAATCTGTTTTCTGTCTCTATGGATTTGCTTATTCTTGGATGTTTAATATAAATGGAATCATACAACATGTGGCCTTTTGTGTCTGACTTCTTAGATGATTTAACATGAGTTAGTTGTATGAGTATATGCTAGTCTTTCTGAAACCAGTCCTGTTCAGAAAATGCACTTATTTCATTGTGTGGCCATTCAAAACCACGTATTTTTCTCTACACAAGGAAAAATAAGCCAAATCATTGGAAGAGGTAAACATATAAATAAGAAATCATAATAGCATACGGTAAATGCGATGACAGGTATTTGCAGGCAGTGTTTGGGAGGAATGCAATTTCACCAAACTGAGCAGCATGAGAGAGGTTCAATAGAGATAATACCAGGTTCTTGTATTAATGGATTAAGAAATGTTAACAAAGCAAAATGGTCTGAGGAAAAGAAAGAAGGCTATGTGAAACAGAGAAAATATATTGAAAAAGACACCCTTGAGAGGCTTTTAGCAAATTGGCAGCTCAACAGTCTGCTAAGTGAATTATAACTCAGAGACAAGGCCATAGGGGATGTGGGATTAGAAGGAAGGATGGTGACATTAAAAGAATTGTCCACAGCAAACCTCTTTCTCATCCCCATTGTTGCTGGGGCCCATCTCCGACCTCATCGCTCTTAAAATCTTCAGTGATAATTCACATACACTTAATACTTGAGAATATACTAGCTGGTGATCTTCTGTGTGTGTATTACATATAGCATGGAGTTGGCTTCATCTCCTGGCAACCCTATGAATGAGTGATGTCCACAATGTCCTGTCCTCAACAGCCCTGCCCAGCTCCTATAGACCCATATGGCTACTTCCATCTCATCTTTGGTCTTTCTCTTTTTCTGCTGCCTTCTATTTCTCCCAGCATGATGACTGTCTTTTCCAGAGAATGCTGCTTTCTCATGACGTGCCCTAAGTAGGACAACTTCAGTTTTGTCATTTTTGCTTCCAGTGATGATTCAGGCTTCATTTGCTCTAGGACCCACTTGTGCACATCTATTTACATTTTGTTTCTGACTGCCACAAGCAGATACTATCTCCTCCAAGGCCATCATCTCCTCCACAGAAGCCATTACACTGAATCATAAAGGAGTGTCACCATCCTTTACAGGCAATGTAAAAAGAAATATATCAGAAAGATGGTAAAGTAGAAATCTTTTTTTTTTAAGTAAATGAATAATAAGATATGTCCTAGCCTGGGTTAGGATGAGAATTAGGAACAAAACTAAGCAATCGTGACCAATATCTGATCAGGACTTATGTGGTTTCTTGCTTTTGTAGCATACCCTTTTCCTCTGATGACGCCAATCTGCTTATATTTCCTTAAATTCCTATAGTTTTGCTTGTTCTGTCAATCAAGGATTTTCTCGTCCTCAAGTTAAAGCATGTAGATACGAGCCCATTCAGATCTGCCACCCAGAGCCCAGAACTTCACAGTAACTAAAGAATGGGGCCAAGCCTGGAATGACTCAGCATCGTTAGAGTCACCTTAGATTTCGAGGCTTGGAGAAAGCGAGTTTAACGAGCTGACTTGTCATCGCAGGCACCACCCCTTGCGTGCTCAGACCCTCATTTATCCCAAGTCCATGGAGACCGTCTAGGGTTGCCTTCACTGCTGGAGAAATGCTTCCTCTGAGGCATCAGCCTTCCATGCTCTATACCGTCACCACCAACCTTAGGAAAAATTAAAACTCACCTCCATCTCGACCTCCTTCCATGACCCTAACATCAAACCAAGAATTCCTCTGTTTTTTAGCCAAATTCACTTCTCCTGATTATAAAAATAAATAAAAAAGGAAAAGTCATTGCTATGTACACACCTTCATTTGGGGTTATTTTCGCTGCTGTAGACATGAGGAACCCAGAATATCCATCTTTTTAAAAGAATCAACTGTCATCCCCAGCACACATGGTACCAACTTCTTTCAATCTTGACGACTTTTAAAATAAAAGAAATAAAAAGAGACATAAACTTTCTTCTGAGTAGCAAAAAAGAAAAAAGAAAAAAGAAAAAAAAAGAAAAAGAAAAAGAAAGAAAGAAAGAAAAAAAATGCAGAGGAACCAAATTCTTGGAGAGGTAGAAAAACAAGCAGGAAGGAATGTGGAATCTTACCCCTCATAATAGATTCAGGTAGCTCCAAGATAATATTTTCTTTAGAAAATGTTCTTTTCACTTGCCTAGAGACCTGAGAACCATTGCTTTTTGGCCAAACAAAGCAGAGGAGGAATGTTGGATTAAATACCAACCCATTTCCCTATACACATAGTGCTGGATAACCAAAAAAAATATTAAAAAATACCCATCGTGTTTTAAGTATTCAGAGAAGATAATGTATAAGGAACACCACTCCTTCCTATAATGTAAAAAAAGGGAAGTATGTAAAATGAGACAATTGCATTTGATGTTATTATTGGGGGGAGGGGAGGGGGTGGTTGGACCAGTGATATTCACATCATTTATAACCAACCACCTAACACAAGGCCCCTTATGCTGGGTATTATGGCAGGTAAGGGAACCGGCTTTGGAGACAGGCACACCTAAGCTTGAGCCCAGAACCTGCTACTTACTTCTCACTTGACTTTAGATAAGTTTCTTAATGTTTCTAAGCTTTATTTTCCTATTTGTCAAATGAGGATAATAACAGTATTTATCTTATCGTATGAGCATTTTGTTGTTGTATTCATATCTTTCTTTGTCCCTTTACTATATGGCTGTCTAACACTTTGCAATGAAATATGGACTAATCTAGTACCAAGATGTCAGAAATGGCCCAGGCCTCAATTCTCCAAACATCCTCTAGACAACCACTCTAAGACACAGAGCAACAAAGAATGAAGGGCAGAAAACAAAGCAGCCATGGATAAACTTTACCAAGAAGCAGTTTGCTCAATGTAACGAAGAATTTTCTAACAACTAGAGCTATCAAAATATAGAACGAACAGCCAAAACTTGATAGAATCTCATGCTTAAAGAGGACTGCAGAGGTTTTCCTTCAGTGTTCTCTTGGGTTTGAATTGGTTCTATACCATTATTTAACAGACACTCTATTTCCTTTTCTTAAGCACCTCTCAGATACAATTAAGCGCAGGAAACACACTCACTCCCCTAGGGTGACATCCCATTTTGAGAATGCTTTTCAGAATTCCTCTCTCTTTCTTAATCTCTCTGTCTCTCTCTCTCCTCTCTCTGTCTCTCTCTGTCTCTCTCTGTCTCTCTGTCTCTCTCTTTCTGTCTCTCTCTCTCTCTCTCTCTCTCTCTCTCTCTCTCTCTCATCCTCTATTATTTTCTCACTTGCTCTGATGGAGCCAGCTGTCCTGATGTGAGCTTCTCTGTGGACAGGCCTACAAGGCAAGAAACCGAGGCCAGCCTCTACTCCAAACCCAGCAAGGCTGAGGTCTGCAGTCCAAAGGCCTGCAGGGAGCTGAGTCCTACCAATGGCCATGTGAGTGCGCTTAGAAATTGACCCTCCTCCTGTGAAGCTTTGATGGGGCTACAGCTCCTGACACTATAATTATAGCCTGAGGGAAACTCTGAGCTAAAGTCTTAGCTAAGTCTAGATTTCTTACCCCCCAAAACTGAGATAATAAATGTTACTGATTTAAGCTGCTATGTTCCAGAATCATTTGTTACACAGCAATACATAACCATACAATAAGTATTTGGTTTTACCAAAGAGTAATGAGAGTGCTTAGTGGGGAAAGGGTTTCCTTTTGGGATGGTGAAAGTGTTTTGGCACCAGAGTGTAGTAATGGCTACACAACACCACAAATGCGCCACTGAGGTGTAAACTTCAAAGTGGTCAATTTTATGTTAATTTTACCTCAATGCCTTTTTCTAACAGGAAGCAACACAAGACCTAAACAAAGAAAGTAGGAGAAAAATGGGCAGATAAAAGAAAAAATAAAAGTTTATGTAAGAACAGTCACAAGAAAAACAATGCATCCAAGTTAATGAAAACTATAATCAAATTTTGGCACAAGTTACCTCACAAACATGAGACAAATGGAGAGACTCCAGGGCTTGGTTAGGAAACAGCAAGATGACAAAAGAGGCCAAAATTTACAAAGCAGCTTTCAGTAAAAGAAGCGGTGAAAATGTTTTACTCTGGGAGAAGGAGATGTGGGGTGTGAAGGTATTGCTTTCTTAATAAATAAGTCTAGATAATAATAAACAGTTTAGCCCTTTTGATGATGTAAATGTATAACTGATTCAAAAGTAGACTCTGGACAGCCAAAAAAAAAAGTAATGAAAAGATTTTAATTTTAAAACCCAGCCAACTTTTGTGCAACTAAGGGTAGAATTAAGGATAGCTACCTCTAAACTTGGTTTTCAAGGTACAGTCCATAATCAGAAATCCAATTGACAAACAGAAAGTAGAACATTTTATAATGAGGGAAGATGTTACATCCATACAGAAACAATTGTTTAAATTATTTTGCAATTAGGAAAACATTTCCTTGTCATGGCATGTATCTAGATCGTACTGTTTCCGAGACATAGCGTTTGCTTTTGGAAAATGCATATGCAGCTTATACTTGGAGCATCAAAGCCAGCCACCATCTCACCATTTTTTACATCGCTCTTCTAGATACGTGTTTTTTAACTCTATGTTGTAGAATTACCCAGGGAGCTTAAAAATCTGGGTCACGCCCTCAGAAATTCTGGTTTGGCTGGGCTGGAATGTGGCCTGGGCATTGGATAGAAATAGACCATTGTTTCTAAACACAACAGAAAAATAGAACCGAACAAATCTACGTTCCAGATGGAAAGATATCAGAATATGAGGATTATTCTGTTCCAATATATCCTGGAAATGTAGGTAGGGTTGATGAAAAACACTAGGGCCAAATCAGTGTCTCTGAATAAGAGGGATGTAAGAGATGAAGTCTCAGACTGTGCAGGTTGGATGGAAGGGGCACAGAGCCAAGAACGGGACAATGAGGCGAGGCCATTTGGTGTGTCCAATTGGGGACTTCCCAGTAAAAGAGATAATTTAGGATGCTTTCTCCTTAGAGCATCTGCACTCTGTGTGGACACAATATTTAGTCCATTACAAGTCCTATTTATGCCTCCACACAAAATCTCCCATAATAGCTCTTAGTGACGGATTCAGAAATGTTCCTCTCTCATTAAGAGCCAAACCACCAGCAAAAAAGCTGTTATGAGTTGAATTGTGTGCCCCCAAAATTCATGTTATAGTTCTAACACCCAGTATCTCAGAATGTATCATCATTTGGAGATAGATTTTTTTTATGGAGCTAATCAAGTAAAAGTGAGGTCAGTAGTGTGGACTGTGCAATATGACCTCCGTCCTTATAGAAAGGGGAAATTTAGACACAGAGATAAGCATAGAGGGAACACAAAGATAATGGGAAGAGACAAAGAATGGGACCATGGACGAGCCATGGAGGGAAGGCCTGGGTCAGATCCTACCCTCACAGCCCTCAGAAGGAACTGACCTGACAACACCTTGATTTTGAACTTCTAGCCTCTAGAACTATGAAATGACAAATTTTGTTGTTTAAGCTATGCAGTTTGTAGTACTTTGTTACATCAGCCCTAATACAGAGGATGTTGGCCT
The DNA here is from genome assembly GCA_028627145.1 of Eidolon dupreanum. Taxonomy (NCBI): domain Eukaryota; kingdom Metazoa; phylum Chordata; class Mammalia; order Chiroptera; family Pteropodidae; genus Eidolon; species Eidolon dupreanum. The sequence goes on from CM053511.1 coordinate 11,143,016, forward strand.
TTACTTTTGGATGAGAAGAGTTTTATTCTGAACATCAATTCCTTTTTCTTTTTTTTTTCTTTTTTGGTGGGGATATATCAGATTAACCCCTAGAATTAATCAAATGATTTATTCCAATGTGACAAGTCTCCTCTCCTCCCAAAAGTTCAATTTTTAATATCAACACATACCACTACGATATAAAGAGAAATGTATATTTGGTCTTTGTCCCCAGTTCCTGGCACAGAGCTCCTAAAACCCTTGAAGTTTGCTGAGTGGTAGGAGTGTCTTTTGATATTCGTCACAAGACTCTTTCAACCAGACCTGAGTTTATGTTAATAAGGTGACTCTGAAGGGCTCCTAGAGGGGTTCAGGCTGGGGACTACTCCCCCAAAAGACTGAGGAATGATTAGAGGGTTGAAACTTTCAGTTGCCCTCCCCCGCCCAATACCTGGAGAGAAGAGGCAGTGGAGATTTGAGTTCAATTATCAACAGCCTATGATTTAATCAATCATGTCCACATAATAAAACTTCCATAAAAACTCCTAAGCAATGAGATTCAGAGAGCATCCTGGTCAGTGAACACAACAAGGTGCTGGGAGAATGATGTGCCCACAAGGACATGGAAGCTCCTCATCCCTTCCCCCATACCTCGCCCTGAACACCTCTTTGCCTGGGCTCTTCCTGAGTTGTATCTTTTATAATAAACTGGTAATAGTAAAATGCTTTCCGGAGTTCTGCAAGTCCTTCTAGGGAATTGTCAAACCTGAGGAGGGGATTGTTGGAACCCTTGAATTTGTGGCCAACTCAGACAGCCGTAAAAGCAAACTAGTTAGTATCTGGTTACTTGCAACTGGCACCTGGAGTGGGAAGTCTTTGGGAATTAGCTGTTAAACTTGTGGAGTATGATGATAACTCTGGGTGGTTAGTGTTGAGATAGAAGTGAATTGTTGGACACCGAGTTGGTATTCTGAGAATTGAAGAACTGCGGAGTTACAAACATCCATATCCTACAGGGCAAATAAGAAGACATGGTCATCTTGTCATTCGTTCACTTAAAGGGCACCTACCACACAGGAGGCCCTTGCTGCTGCCCCTGTATATCTTAATGAGTTGGCAACGAGAGGACAATTGCTTCCCAGGAAATCTTGCCACATATCCCTAGGAGTCACCCTGGAGCTTGTGCTCCACCTTCAGCCTCCAGTTTCCTCTATGAAACCCAGCTCTCCTCAGCAGCCTCAGCCTGGGCAGCAGCTGGGTGCAGACAGGAAGAGTGGGAGAACGTGGGTGAGGTCAGGAAGGAAACCAACCTTGGCTTAACCTCCCACTAGCCCTTCCTTTCTTCTCCCTCCTACTCCTGTTCTTCAAGGGCTTTTTTTCTCCCTTTGGACAAGAAATTAAGGTAGGATGAAGTGCAAATTACTAGTTGGAAGCCACTGCAGTTTTTAAGTCACCCACAATTCTCACTCCCAAGCCAATTAGATTTCCCTGGGCCAAGTCAATTTCCTCTCGCCTCTTCCATATACTTATCTTACACAAAGACCCCACCTCAATCTACATGCACCCCCAGAAACACAGATGTAGGCCCTCTGCCTTCCCTTCTTCTCAATCTTCTGTTCTCTGATGAGCTGAAATGGTAAATTAGTTTTACTAGTATTTTCTCTTTTCACTATAGGTTACTGAAGGTGGAGAACTGTAACAGGCTAGGCTGTATGGATTCAAATTCCCCTGTGCTCCTTATTACTAAAGAGTCCTTGTATAAGTTACTTAAAGCCTGTGAACTGGTTTCTTTTTGAGAAAATGAAGATTTTAATCCAACAACCTGATCTATAGGCAGATTTAATATATCAGCTAGGTTAGCGCTATCATTTAATATAATTATATAAAACCATCATGATCATACAACTTTTGAAGTAACCTTAGAACCTAAAATAAAAGTGCAATTTGACTATTATTTTTATCCTTACAATAAATTAATATATTATGGTTTAGAAACATAATAGTAAACCTGAATGGAGTAAATTCTACAGGCGAGAAAGAATACTTTAGAATCCTATATTCATCCCTCCTCACCTTCAGAGTTCTGACAGTTTTGTTAGAGCAGAGTGGTTATACTCCCAGACACCCACAAAGAAATTTTCCTTTATTCCTCCTTCATATGTTTCATCTGTAAACTTTAGTGGGCCAAGTATTTTATAAATTTGTATGCTGAAATCAAGCATTATGTACTTAGTTATATAAGGGATTTTTAGAGTAATTCTGACTATATCCAATGCAGTGATGTAGAATTTTATTTTTTTCATAAATGTATATCTATTGTTTAACACAGCACAGGAAACTGGAATATAAATACATTTTCAGTATTTGATGTTTTTCAAATATCTATAGTAATATGCTCTTATAACATGTAAAAGCAACACTGTAAAAGAACAGATAAGCAAATCTGCTGGCTGCCACCACTCTTAATACCCCTACACACACACACACACACACATACACACACACGTGCACGCGAATGCGTGCACACACACACACACAAAGTAACTAGCTTGGTGTGTATTCTTTCAGACCATTCTCTCCATCAAATTTATATATGCATATATGCACATCCACAAGCTTTTTATTGTTGTTATTGTTTTTAACAAAGTAAATTATAATAAACACTATACTAATTTTATCATATGTTTTTTTATTTGTAAGAATTTCCTGTTTACAACCTTTGTTCACTATTCTACTGATTCTATTTTTGTGTCAGTTTCACTCCTATGTATGCTTTGTATTCTATAGATTTTAAACTGTTATGTTGCAAATAGATTTTAAAAATCCATCCCCTATCTATTGACTTTGGTATCTTTTCCCATATTTGCATATATTTAAATGTGTGTGTCTTCTATACTTTTTGGATTTTCTGTCCTGGTTAAAAGTTCTCTCTCACTCCTAGGCAGTGAGTATAGATTCCTAATTATTTCTTTTAAAAATTATCTTATCTTTAAGTGTTTAATCCAGCTGAAATTTATTTTCATATATGGTGTGAGATGAGGCTTTCACTTTCTTCCAGATGTACTAAATGTTAATTTAACTATGTTAAATAAACTATCTTTTCCTCCAATAAAATGAAGTTGCAACTTTATTACATATTCAATATTCATAAACATTAGAGTTCATTTTTTGATTCTTTATTTTGTTCCAATGATCTATTTATTTATTTAAATTCCAGAGTTCTATAGCACCTCCTAATGTCTACCAAAGCAATATTCTTACCATGACATTTTTTTTAGTACTTTTCTTGGTTATTTTTCTTATTTATTCTTCACTAAGCAAATCCTTTGTGAAATTCTCCAAAACTCTTCTTACAATTATAATTGAAATTCATATTATTTGGAAGAATTGATTTTTATTTACTGAATGTTACCATCTGAAAATACAATATATCTTTCTAGTTGCATGAATATCCATTTACATCTTTCATTTTTTTCCCCTCTAAGTTTCCTATCAAGTTTTCCTATTCTGATTATTTTCTTCTTAAAGTCATTTCTAAGCGCTTCATAATTTTTGTCACCATTATGAATGGAATATTTTCCTCCTTTTATTTCTGGTTACCATTATTATAGAGAAAATCCACTGCTTTTATATATTTGTCTTATATCCAGTCATTTACCTAGTTTTCCTATTAATTTTTATTAAAGTCTTATATAATCTTATTGATTTTCTAGTTATATAATTTTTCATCAGTAAAAATAATGTTTTATAACTTCTGTTTTCACTAAAATGTTTTAATATTTGATCATTTAGAATGATATCTGTAATTATATAGAGTTTTGAGAGTATGGAATAAAAAATATTTGAGCTATTTTTTACCATTTCTAATTATCTGAGGATTTTAAAATTAATATTAATAATAGCCAACAATAAAGGTAAATAAGAACTACATGTCTATTTCTCCACATACATACCAGATTGTATGTTAAAATGCAAATAATTGCATAACCATTTATTAGTAATCAGGAACCAAAAGAATCACACACTCTGTATTTCTAAACTCAATGAACCCCCAGCATCTTTTCAACTTTTAAGAACCCCAAAGACTACCTTGCCTGAAAAGTTCGCCCCTTCACAAATAAAGCAAATATTCTGAAAGTAGGAATGACTGATCTTCTGGTCGGATCAGGCATGGAACAGAGGCTCAAATGACATTCTAGACACAGAGGGGCTGTTCTGAAGGTATTAGGTGAAACACTGAGGCTCCAGCTAATAGCCAAGTGAATGAGCTATCATGAAAATGGATCCTCTGGCCCCATTCAAGCCATTAAATAAATTTAGTTCCTGCCAATATCCTTATCTCATGAGAGACCCTGAGCTATAACCATCCAGCTAAGCTGCTCCAAAATTCCCAATGCACATAAACTATAAGATAGTACGTATCTGTTATTTTAAGTCACCACGTTTTGGGTTAATTTTTTATGTAGCAGTGGATAAATAGCATATATACCTTTTTCATACCTTTCATCTTATTCTATGTTAATTTAATTTTAATTATCTTTTCTTCCTTTTTATACTTGTAGCTTATTTACAAGTAGGACTGCTTATTAATTTGGGATAGCTACTGTATTTTGCTAATGTACTAGGGGTTCCCTTTCCTTTCCTGGTAGTTAAAATCAAACCCATTATGTCTCTATTAATATTCCTTTTAGTTAAAAAGACCCTCATCAAGTGTTGTAATCTTCCATTATATCAGATTCTCGAATAATACCTTTATGTCGTTCAAGGTCATTTCATTACAATGTTAATGAAAAGCCTTAAAAACTGAACCTTATATCAATTAGCTTATGGTTACACTGGCCTATCCATGCAGAACCTAACAACAATATTAAGTGAGGACTTACTGTGCTTCCCTCCATCTCCTATGAACTTTGTAGAATAAAACTTTTAGATTCCTCACTCTTCCTACTCCCACTCACAGATTCAACCTCTCCCCAGCAACCTCGAAAATGTGTCATTCTCATTTTTGTTAGAATTTATTTGCTGTTAGTTGTGATCCATTCTCCAGAATTTTCCTCCCACGTAATAATCAAATCATATATACTTTGAAGCCTTGCACATCTACAAATACTTTTATTTTATTTTGCTAGTGGAATGGCATTTTGGCTCCTTATAGTAGCCATGGTCACACATCTTTTAGTAGCCTGTAGGTGTCATTGCATGGTTGGCAACTTCTGATTCTGCAGATGAGAGGTCCAATGGCAGCATTTTTTAATTAACCTTCGAAAAAGCTTGTTCTTTCCACCGGGACTATAATTTTTTCTTTTTATTCCCTGGAGTTTAGGAATTTTACCAGGACTTGCCTCAATGTACCTGACTGCCAATTCAGGTCTTTCTTCAGTTTAGGAAATTTTTCTTCTATTATTTGCTTATTACTTTTCCACCAGATATTTTTGTTTTTCCTTCTGGAATTATAATTATTTGCAAGCTAAGTCTCCTGTGACCATAAGTCTCATCTTTTCCCCTTGATTTCTCTCTCTTCTGTAGTATGACTGGGTAGTCTCTGAAGATTTCCTCCACTTCATCTTCTCAGCCTCTAATTCGAATCCCAGGAAGGCCCATTTTCTCTTTCAATTCATCCACTGATATTTTACTTCAAAAATAATGCCGTGTACTTCCCAGAATCATTTATGTGCTGTAATGAATCTCCTTATCTTCTCTTATTTGTTATTGTTCAAGTTGACATTGTGTGGACAGGGGCTACCTCTCCTGTTCTGCTTGTCCTTCCCTTCTCTGGGCAGTGGGGACCTTTTAGAGTGTAGTTTCTTTTAGCTCATTTGAGATCAGCTGCTGGACTACCCTAGGTAGCATGATGGACTCTGCTCCTGTGGGATTATATATAGATGGTGCCGGCAGATATTCCGACCCCTGTCTGACCACCAGAGGAAATCTATCTGTTCCTTGGTCTCTTCAAGCTTTCCAGTCTCAGGGGTGAAGTGGACTTAGCTCATCTACGCAGCTTTTCCCCCGATGATCATAAATGACAGATCAATGCTGAGCCACCCCAGGATCTGGACCTGGTTCAAATATCGCCCCCCCGCCACCCCTACCCCAGTGCTCATCTGTACTGGTCCCAGGCTCTTGTGATGTCCACAGCCTGGAGAGGCCTGCAAGAGCCAACTCATCACATCCCCTGGGCTCTGGATGCCTTCTAGACCCAACAGCCACTTGGCCCATAAGAAAGAAAAATTAAAGTTGAATTTGGGAGTGTCAGGGCAGCGGGATGTTGTAGCCATCATGTTTTCAGAATTCCTTTCTGTCTTTAGCATTTATTCCTAACCAAAGTGTGATGCTAATCTGTGTCTAACACATGGTGTTAGACAACATCCCAACCCCAAGCATCTATTTACATTCTCTTATTTGCATGCAAACAGAGCGTTTTTGAATGTTGTCTGTAATTAGGGTATTTCTGATACAAGCCATATTGTAAGGACAGATGATAGCAGTTGCTGCTGTATGGGAAGACCAATAAAAAACATCTCACTTTTCCTGGCCTCAATTTTAAATCAAAAAGAAAGTAAAAAACAAAAGAGTAAGGCAGATGGGGATGACAGTAGCACCTTAATTACTGATTTAAGAACATGGCTTAAGCGTTATGGTGGCTAATTTCTAAAAAAGACACTCCCAATCCTTTGAATCATCTCCTGGTATTAGCATCCTTATGTAGTCAGCTCTTACCTATTAAATCTTGGCTGGGCCTGTGACTCATTTTTAACCAACAGAATATATCAGAACTCTGTCACTTTTGAGAGTAGGTCGGAAGAAACCTTGCAGCTTCCACTCTGGTTCTTGGAATGCTCACTCTAGGAAAAGCCAGCCACCATAATATGAGGAAACCCAGCCTAATCTTGCAGAGTGGCCATGTGGAGGGTAGAGATGCTCAGCTAGCCCTTTTTATGCCAAACTAAGCCAAGGCTCTCGTCATCAGAGAGCAGACACGTGTCATCCTTGTTGTGTCCTGCCCGAATTTCTGACCCACAAAATTATCAACTTAATAAAATCATTGTTGTTCTAAAACCACTTAGTTGTAGAATAGTTTGTCACATAGCAACAGACAAGTGGGATAGATGTGCAATAAGCATGGGCTTCCTATCATACATATACTTTGTCACAGACAGCACTGGATAACACAGCCTCTTCGAGTGGCAGTGCCCCTGTGCAACAAAGGGCACAGAAGAACAAACCAGAGCACATGCTTTTGGGGGGCAGACCACCTCCCACGACAATGAGGAAAGGCAAGGCCAAAGATACTCACACCTAGTTCCGCTCCCAAATTCACCAATCAGATAGCCTGTTCCACTTCTTGGGGAGACAAAAAGAGAATGAAGGAGCCCAAGCCATCAGAAAATTCAGTGGAACATTCCTTCTCATGGAAAGGGATGGGTAGAGAAGACATTCCCCCAGCAAGGGCCCCAGCCCCATGAAAGAAAGGATTCTGGCCCTGCAAGATGTAGCAAGCAGATGAGGAGGAGTTAGATGTGAGAAGGAGTGTTAGTTCTGAGTAATGTTGCACTTGCCTTAAGACCTACTTGAATATATGCACTTCAAGAAAAAGAGGTCATTCTGTAAGTTGAAAAGCTGCCTGTAGAATTTTGAAATTATATTGGTTTGCTTCCATAACAAAATACCATGGACTGAACAGCTTAAAAAACAGAAATTTATTTTCTCAGAGTCCCGGAGGCTAGAAGTCCAAGGTTAAGGTGTTGGCAGGTTTCTTCTCTCCTGAGGCCTCTCTCCCTGGCTTCAGATAACTGCCTTCTTGCTGCGTTCTCGTGTGGCCTTTTCTCTGAGTGCTCATGCCTTGTGATATGTTCCGACCTTTTCTTACAAGGAAACCAGTCAGATTAGATTAGGGCCCATCCTAATGGCCACATTTTAATTTAAGTGACCTCTGTAAAAACCCTATTTTCAAATATACACAAGAAGATGATCTTGTTTTACCATCAAGATCTTGTTTGTCCATCTTAGATTAAATCTCTGGTGCAAAGCGATTGTTTTTGTGCCCTGTTCTCGAGTCTTGCTTTTGGTATGACATAACAGTTGACAGCAAAGAAATGGGGAAGATGGTGAAAGATTTGGGCATTCACTTACTCCTATCGCCAAGGGTCCTCTTTATGAAAAGAACAGACAAATGTGAAAAGCCAAATTGTGTCACAAACTACTGGCCTACCTCAGGGGCTAGTTCAGCTGTACCACCACTCGGTAAGGTATAGAAACAGGGATTTACTCACCAACCCCACTGCCCTGACCCAAAGCCCAGGGCCCTGCTTCATTGTGGGGGCTCCTGGTGTCATAAGCTTCAGAAGCAGGCCCCTCAGCTAACCTGGCCTCATTCTCTTGTCTACTTCTCCTTGGGGCTTTGACCTATTTTAATCTGGGGAAGAGTCTCCTCTCTTTCCCAATTTCTCAAGAGGCATTTTCTCCCTTCTCTTCCTACTCCACCCATTCCCTTCTGCTGTTATTTTTCCACATTAAACCTCTATGGCTCATTAAACCCAAAGCCAAAATCATTAGCAACTGAGAAATTGGGGTTCCTTTTTTCCCTGAGGACAGGAAGAACTTAAAGTGTAAGCTTCCCATGAAGGTGAAGGGAAATGTTTTCTCCATCCTCCTAATGGAGCAAAGGAGGGGGCAGGGGAGGAAATGCAGAAGCTGTTTCCATATTAAAATATTCTTACATTCAGGTGGAGCCACAGAGTTGAATACGCAAGTGTGTACCATAAATGACTACCAGTGACTTCCCAAACAGGGGTAGTATTTCTTACTTTCTGAGCAGCCGTCATTGTCATACCTCATACCTATTATGGTCAGGTGACAAATGAACTCTACTGGAATACCTGACTACCTCAAACTGGGTGTAGCTATTAACCTGGTCCAGGTGAGGTGATCTGGCCCTTTGGCCTGAGAGGATGCAAGTCATCTGAGCTCAGCAAATGAAGCCTGGGAGCTGATTCAGATGGGAGAGAGGGACTTCATGAGGGGCCAACGATAGGGTTACAGATGTTGAAAAGAGAGACGAATCCTCTTTTGAGACGTCAGAAGGTATACACAGGCTGTAATTGGTTGTATTCTAGGGAAGCTGAGTTTCTCCAGTACATAGAACTAAGCTGAGCTGGCTTATAAATAAACTACAGGTCAAATGAAAGGTACAGAGAGATGTCACTGAGCTGAATTAGCAGACACACCACTGGGCTGCCTCACCCTATACTGATTAACATACACGGAGGCAAGATTAATATCTATTTCTATTTCTTTCTTTTTTTTTTTTTTGCAATTGACTAAATGTTTATGCCTCTCTCCACCTCCATGAATTAACACTTTGAATCCTTTCAGTGTGATGGTATTAGGAAGTGGAGCCTTTGGGAGGTGATTAGGCCAGGAGGGTTGTCATGCTATTCCTGGTATAGCAGCCCAGTGACCAAGACAGAAACTGGTGGCAGGGCTGGGGCATTGCTGGAACAAACACCGAAACACGTGGAAGCGGCTCTGGAACTAGGTCATGGGTAGAAGCTGGAAGAATTTTGAGATTCATGCTTGAAAAAGCCCACACTGCCGTGAACAGACCATTGAGGGTGATTCTGGTGAGCATCCAGAAAGAAAAGGGGAGTGCTGTGGAGGACTCTCAATATTCTTAGGGAATGCGCGAGTCCTCCTGAAGAGAATGTTCATAGAAATATGGACGGTTAAGGTCACTCTGATGAGGTCTCAGATGTAAATGAGGAGCATGTTATTGGAAACTGAAGGAAAGGCGAACCTTTTTCTATGTCAAAGACCTTGGCTGAATTGCGTTGTGTCCCAGTGTTTGCAGAAGGTAGAAATTCCACAAGAAAGCAAGCTAGCTATGAAACTAGGTTTTTGGCTGAGGAAATATCTAAGGAAAGTGTTGAAGGAGCAGCCTGATTCTTCTTGAATGCTTATAGTAAATGGGAGAAGAAAGAGATTATTTAAAGATGGAATTTTTAATCAGAAAGGAAGACAAACTTAAAGATATGAAATATTTTTAGCCTATCCATATTGTAAAAATGAGAAGGGCTGTTTGACAGAGAACTTTGAGGTGTGGCCAAACGACCATGATAAGGATCCTTCTAAACAGGTGCCAAAAGTGATGATTCAAGATAATGGAAAGAACGACGCCCCTTCTCCCTCAGAACAGCAGAGCTACCAGCATGAGCCACAGGCACAGGACTGCAACCTGTGAGAGCCATGGCATGGTCTCTCTCCAGCAAAGCCATGAGGACAGGGCCTCCCAAGCTCTCGGGGCAGGGCCCCCTGAAGTCTTGGGGGCTTAACTATTGCCCAGCAATGCTGGAGGGGCAGAACTTCTGTCCCAGTTGGTCTAGAAGATGGTACCCTTGCTCCAGTGAGTCCAGAGGGCAGAGGACAGAGCCAAGGAAGAGTCTTCTCAAAGTTCAAGGTTTTGGACTTGCTAGGGAATCTGTCACTTCTTTCTTCTTTCCTAGTGCTACCTTTTGGAATGGGAATGTCTGTGCTGTGCCTGTCCCACCATCGTATTTTGGAAGCACATAGCTTGTTTCATTTCACACGCTCACAGATGGAGGGTGACTGGCCTCAAGATGAATCCTACCTCTAGTTGTGATTATATCTGATTTAGACAATATTTAGATGAGACTTTGTACTTTAGAATTTTGAGTTGATGCTGCAGTGAGTTAAGACTTTTGAGGCTATTGAGAGGGAATGAATATGTGCATGTGAGAAAAATATGAATTTTGGGAAGCCAGGGGTAGAATGAAATGTACTGAATGTTTATGCTCTCCCAAATTCATATATTAAAATCATAATCCCCAAGGTGATGGAATTAGGAAGTGAGGTCTGTGGGAGGTGAACAGGTCATGAGGGCACTCTTTATAAAAGAGACCCGAAGAGCTCCCTCACCCCTTCTGCCATGTGGGGTTACCACAAAAGACAGCTATCTATGAAGTGGGTCCTCAGCAAACATCGAACCTAACAGTACCTTGGGAAGCAAGGAAGCCAGCCTCTGTTAGTGCAGGAGAGTCTGTCTGCAAACTCAGGACAGGGAAGAGAAAAGTGCCTCTCGTTTACTTAAGGAGAACAAAAAATATATCACATCTTGATCCTTCAAAACCAACATTCACCTTTTCTCATGCCATGACCTATGTTGACCAATCCAATCTGACCAGCCCAACTAGAAGATGGTTACCTTTTGAGCTCCTAAAGCCCTTATATTTTGAATTATTCAACTAATCATTTGTATACTATCTAGTCACGTGGATATGAGTCTTCATTTTTGTCATTGGGACATTAAGCCCCGTAAGCGCAAGAGCAGAGCATTTGCTTCATTCTTGCTTATGTGTAGGAGGTGACAACAAGGATGATTTCTCCCTATACCAGGCACCATGAAATAAGGGCCAAGCCTTTATATCATTCCTGGAGCTAGTCGCACTTCTCTTGATTATTATATAATCCAGAGATAGAAAATACCCTCTATCCACTTCTCACCTGTTTCTCTTCCCAAAAACAACGGGAAAGAACTTCTTTTTGCCCTAATGAATAAGGATTTAGGCCTAGATATAATTTGGTTTAAGGAAAAATAAAAATAAAAAGACTTCTCTCACATTCAAATGTTACAATGACTTCATACCTGTAAAAACACATGGATATTAATATCTATTCTCCTAACTTATCGAATAGGCTAGAGAAGTAGCATGGGCTTTAGATGATCTGAGAATATTACATGTCAAATCTTGTCTGTAAATTTGCTAAACCAAACTGCCTCTCTTTAGACAGGAATTCTTTCCTTGTTAAGATTCCATAAATAGCACATCTTCCTCTCTATTTTTCTACCTCATCTATGAATAGAATCAAATTTGTGTGTGCTTTGGAGTGGAAGATTATGAAACTTCCTGTCTTTCTTCAAATATTGTACTGTTGGCAGAGTTATGGTTCAGCTAATGCTTGTTCAATAAAGTTCTACTACAAGATTTGAGGTCTCTGTTTCCCCCCCAAAAACATCTAATATAATAGAGTAACTATTAGGCTGATAAACTTACTACAAAAAAATTTTTTTTGAAAGCTAGCATTTGAATCATAAAGCTAATTCTTAAAGAAAATTTATGTGACATAAATCAAGATTTGACTCATATCTTCAGTTACTTCCCTGTCACCTGCTTTAATGTCCTGTAAAAAATAACTTGGGATTGCTTTACTTTTACTAAATTTAGTATTGAGATATTATCATTGCACCTGTAGGTATCAGATAATTTAAAATTAAGATAGTAGACAAGTTCTAACGTACAGAGGTGAAACTATTTCTGTAAGTTAAGATACCTGTGGGAGATAGTGGGCTATGTAACAAAATCAGAGTGTAAGAGGCAGACCAAGCTGTCTTTAACTAGATCTGTAAATACAAGCAAGTTAGGCTGTCTCACAGATGGTTTGTTCATTGTTACACTGGATACTAATTAAATTTACCTCCTAAGGTTTTAAAACTTTGGTGACATTATCTTAAGCACTTTGAATATAGGCACTTAGCAGTTTTTAAATTTTATTTTAAGCATTCATTAGAAATATTAAATTAGTGAGTAATCTAAATATTCAATTCAATTGGCCATTTTAAAATCTCTGCTTTAAACTGTCAGTTCTAATATACAGTATAAGTTTATTGAGCACTAAATTGTCATTGACCAGGTGTTGGCAAAGATGTGAGCAAACTCAGTCTTACACATAGCTCACTAAAAGGCAACTTGCTAGAAGAAAATAAAATCCTTAAATTATATGCTCTTTAACCTAATAGAATCTAAAATTTTTTCCCAGGAAAATAATTGGATAAGTGTACAAAGATGTATGTAAAATACTTTTATCATAGCACTTATATAGGTAACTATTAGGACAAATAGGGAATTAGTTAAAGAATTGTATATTCATACAGAGGATGATGTAATTCTATTTATTGCCCTGGTATGTGTTTGTATATGCACACACAAAAACATATACTACATACATATGTGTACATATGCACACAAACACCTGTCACGTGTATGATTCCATTTCATATAAATGTTTAAATAAATATGGAATCATCTGAAAGACTAAATATTATCATCAATGGTAAACATTATAAGGTAGGACTATGGATGACTTAATAAATATTTTTCTGTATCACTGAACTTTTTGTAGTGAGCATGTATTTTATTCTGAATTTTCGAGAAGCAAGGATTCTTGTGCAAATGCTTTCTAGAAGGAGAGCCCTCCTAAAGAAACCTGAAAGAAGGAAGAAGAATGGAAGAGAGGAGGAAGCCAAGCCAGAATGTCTCTTTTCAGCCTCATCCTGTGGGGAGCTTTGCGGCACAACAGCAACACAGAGCAAACCATGCCTCACATCACAGGCCAGCCCTCCGCATGCCCAGAGGGACAGCCCTTGGTTGTACAGCCTCCTGGACAAGGCAGATTTCACGGGCTGAGGGCATTTCACTGGAGAGAGGAGCAGCTGTGAGCTATGAGGAGCCAACACTCATGACAGCTAGGGGACAAGTGTATCAGCCTGAAAAAGAGATCTGGGGAGATGCCAACAGTATCCTCTGCAGTCTATATTCTGTACCGTTCAGATTCTGCACATTAAATGTAGCCCATCCGGGCACAGATTCTCCAGGATTCTCATTGGTCACAAGACCATGTTAGCGAGAACCACATGCCCCTTGCTACGGTTGATTCCAAAACCGTATCTGACGCTCATCATCTCCCTCATCTATCATCCATAGTAGACTTTCCTCGTCCTCTTACACTGCTTCCTGGCAGTGTGTGTGTCCTGCGTGGTAGTCAGACCTATTCCCAAATAGCCCCATTCACTGCTTGGAGTGCCCTTATTAGGACAAATTATTGCCCTTCCTCACAGTTAAAACTACCATGAGAGTACATGTTGATGCCTCGGGGGGTCCGTGGACTGCCAAACACGTGATTTCCTGCCCTGCGTTATGTAGCAGCAGCCCCTCTGCCCCCAAATGACGAGGATGAAGAACTTGGCTTTGACTACTGGCCTCTTGCCACAAAAATCCTAAAGTGACCAGTGGCAGCCATAGCTTTGTATTTAGTGAGGTTCTTGCTGTGCAACAGGTAGAAATGTCTGCGCTGAGAGCCACAGAGCCTGAAGTTGCTCACAGAAGCTCACATTGTCCTAGTGGGACATTGAGAATGATAATGAATGAGATCACTCCTATTTCTACCTTGTACCTCTGCTCCCATGCTTAATACCTACGAAAACCTCATTATAACCATTGTTTTAAGGCACATATGAGGATGGCGTTGTTGCAAATCAGTTCAGCAAATATTTTCATCATAAATCCCTTTTTACTTGCTATCCCTTGCTAACTTAAGGATTTGAAAACTAATCCTAAATTATCTCATTTCATATGAATTTCTTATCCCATCCTCTATTTATAGCTCCTCTTTATGCCACTGTTCTAGTCTACCTTTTATGCAAGGATCATTTTTAATGTTTATTTGTGTCTTTTTCACTACACTGTGAGTATCCAGGTGACATTCATTCTGCTCTCCTCTCAGTTCCTAGAATAGTACTGTGCACGGAGTCACTTCTTGATAGTTATTGCAATAAAATTAAACATCTCAGATCTTGACTCAAAAGATCTGATACTCGTTTTTATCTATTTTATGGTCATCCCTTTCACCTTGCCATGATGACAAAGTACCACTTCCATACTCAACACTCACCTTTTTACTAAAGTCATAATTTCCTGTAAGTTTTGGTATCATATCACATGTAGGGAAGAAACACGTTTTAAGATACTGGGCACCTTGTCTACTTGCTGTAACATAGGCCAGCCCCATAGTTTCTGTCTAGTATTGCTTCACTATTTCCCTGAGGAGAATTACACAGTTTGTACTTTCCCTGAGCTAGTGCAAAATTGCCCAATATTCAGTAGAGTTTGTATTATGGAAATATTTTATCTCATCTGTCTAAGATTATATATTGCTAACATGTGAGTCTATAAATCATAGATGGTCTGAAAGAGGCATTCTAACTTTTAATGTGCATTTCAGTATATTCTAAGTCTGAGCAGTAAAGTCACAGAAACTGTATTTGCCACTAACCTTAGCAGTCAATGACCTTATCTCTAAAGGTCTCCAAAGCATTAATCATTATATTCTACCACCTCTCATCCTCCTTGCCTCCAAATATGTTGCATGTTGCCATATTTTGTTTTCGTGCCTTCTGAGATTGAAGGGTATAAGGTTCTTTATGAAAGTACTAAGTATATCAATAATCTGAATGTCTTGATTGTTGTCATAAGGGATAAAATTGTTTTCTTTTTCTATTTCAACCTGTTAATCTTACCTAGAAGCATTTGTAACAACCTATACCATTTTCCTTCCATCTCAACCTTTATGAGGATTTTTGTTGTTGTTAGAACTTTTGTATTTTGTAGACTTTACTCATAAATCATCTACTTAGGCCCATAATTATTTAATTTTCCTCTTCAGGTAACTCTTTCTAGGTAGTATAAATCAGATTATTACATTATGTACTTGCATAATTTTCCCAAAGCAAATCAAAGAATTTCTTACAAACGTTATCCCGTAAATCATTCTCACAGATCCAGACAGAAGGTGTGAGAGACGAGATACAGTGAAGCATGGAGGAAATCAAGCCATGAAGAAGGGGTGGGTTTAAACCTCGTATTAAATATTATTTTATACAAACCAGACGGGCTAAAATTTTACAGTATTAGGCCATTAGACATGTTTCTACAAAAACAGGATGTGCTTTTGTCCTTTCTGCCACTTTTGAGAACACAGTTCCCACATTCCTTCACAGAGCAGCACAAAACACCATTTGCTTCGTTTTCTCAGAAATGACTTGCCACAAACTTCTGTTTCCATGTAACTGTTTCCATGATACTTATTTGTCGCTCTTGGTTCTAACCGTTCTGACTTTTGACCCCCATCCTGATTCCAGATTGGTCTGAATGAACTTCCACATCTTAAGACACACAGCAGAAAGAAGTCGTTAAGAGCAACAAGTTTGCTCTTGGATTTGAAATTCAGTTCTACTACTTGAATAGTACCTTCATGCTCTTATCTCAATGTTTCCTGGTCTGCAAAATGAAAGTAAGAGTCCACACAGGATTTCTGTGAGGGCGAAATGACAGAATGCACATGGAACCCCAACACTATGACCAGCACCGCACTTGCTGAGGAATATTGTCTATATTATCCTTATCATTATTGTTATCACCAGCACTGCTCTGGCTAAACAGCCAATCTGCCCCAACAGTTACAGCTTCAGGCAAACCCTGCCTGTATCCTGGATAAGTACATGTAACCAGTTTTGTGTATTTTTCTTTTCTTCCTTTCTCCTTATCCACAGCTTCTTCCCTTAATCAGCTCCAGAGTAAAGGGCTTGAGCATCCCGATTTCCTCACCAGACCCTTCAGACAGCAATTCAGCCCAGGGGCTCACAGTCCCTGCCCCATTTAAGAATCAGTGATGATGATCTCTTACACCTGATTCTACTACCTGTGCTCCAGTGCCCTAATTCTCCAGAACAAATGTTTCAGTATCTGCATAGTAATCCAGGGATTTAAAGAAGGTAGAGCCCTTTTTAAAAAGCAAAACATGAGTTCAGAGGACATTATAGCTATGATAGCCCACGAGCTTTCCCTCAGAGATGCTTTAAAAGAAACTGTTTTTGCCTTGACGTTCACAGAGACACCTGGGATTATTCTAGCAATTAGCAATGACGACTTTCTGATTTTTATCTCTTTGCTCCTCGTTAGAATCTGCTACTTGTCCTTGAGGTCATTGATGAGACTTAAGAAATACCTTATGAGTCTAGACTATTTAATTTCCAAGTGCTTATTCATTGTATTCCTATAATTTTTGTGAACTGGGTGGAGTCACACAAAGCTTTTTCATTT
Source organism: Eidolon dupreanum (assembly GCA_028627145.1). Classification (NCBI taxonomy): domain Eukaryota; kingdom Metazoa; phylum Chordata; class Mammalia; order Chiroptera; family Pteropodidae; genus Eidolon; species Eidolon dupreanum. The sequence goes on from CM053511.1 coordinate 11,159,944, forward strand.
GCATTACTAATTGAATTACTCAAAATAAAGTCATCATTATAATCTAAGGTAAGGTGTGAATTTATCATTCAAAGAGACAAAAACTAAAACAAACAAACCTGTAAGTGGATTAGTAGTTTAACCAGAGTGTTGATGGTGATAAGAATACTGATAATGATGATAACAGCCAGTATTCACTAGCAATAACCACACTAGACATAGTGTGAGATGCTCTACATGCATGCTTTCATTTCATGTCTATCTGAAATGCTCCTCCAGGCATGATTCAGAAAATAATGTCGTCCTCAGTCTCCATGGAGTGGCACTGAGGCACCTTTCAGAGGCCATTAATCCCTGTCCAGTAATTATCCTCACTCTCAAAGGACACGTTAGCTTGTCAAGCGTCAAATTAAAGGGAGCAGGAGAATCAAAGGTTCATTGTGTGATCTCTGAAATCTCTAGCCAATGAAACATCAAAAATTCCCTTAATGATTCAGGTTTCAACTCCAAAATCCACCACGAAAAGAAAATACTGGATTCTCTTAAGTTTCTAGCTCAGAGTCTTGCTTTACTAAAATTCAATTTGACCGCAATTTAAATGTGGGTTTCCTTACCCTCATGTGTTTAGTTAAACATCTATGCAATACAAATAAAGATGAAAATATATGGATATCAAATATCTGGGATTAATTGAAAAGTGAAAAACCATAAGAGGAGTAGCCGTGTATTGGATAAAAGGCTGGGCTGTAACAGTGGTTCTCGGCTGTGGGCAGTTTTGCTCCCTGGGGAACGTTTGACAACGTTCGGAGACAACTCAGGAGCAGGGGGGACCACGGGCGTAGAACACAGAAGACAGCCTCAAAGAATCAGCCAGCCCAAATTGGCCATCCTAGCCCAGAAAAATGTAAAATTCCTTCCTACAATTATATTCACAATTCTCTAAAACTCCCCCAAAGGGAGGATTACATACTTCTCTCTGCATAACCAATTATGCATTTTTATTCTTCCCTCCCCCTCCCCTTAAGGCAAAGATTACTGAAGACAATGTTAAAAATGTTTGCTTGTGGTGGTGGAGGGAAGTCAGTCATGTTTCAGTTTCCTTCCCTCTGGACCAATGTAAAGTGTCGAGTTGGGAAAGTTAAGTGTTGAAATTAGGTAAATCTTGAAGAGATGGGGGGAGAACTCAGCACTGGCCTTGGAGAAAAAAAAAAACCACTTGGGAGGTGAGCTTTGTTTCCCTGGCCCCTTCGGCTCACACATTCTCAGCATTCCCTGCAGGGTGCTCCCCTGACAGGGGCTGTCTAACAGTTCTTGATTTCCTTTCCGTCAAAGAAACTAATCTATTATTGGATAATACTTAACTAGAATGCGTCCTAAGTGGAAAGACGGCAAGAACTAGGATGGAGCATCTTCTTTGTACCAAACCTGAAGCTTAGCGCTTTACACACAGCACCACAACAAAACTGCACTCTCAGCCCCGTTCCAGGCATGAAGTATCCAGGGCTCAGGATAACTAAGCAACTGACTTAAGATCATATAGGTAACACATGGTGAAGCTGAATTCAAATCTGGACCTTTCTTGTGAACTGGGTGGAGTCACACAAAGCTTTTTCATTTGCATTACTAATTGAATTACTCAAAATAAAGTCATCATTATAATCTAAGGTAAGGTGTGAATTTATCACTCAAAGAGACAAAAACTAAAATAAACAAACCTGTAAGTGGATTAGTAGTTTAACCAGAGTGTTGACGGTGATAAGAATACTGATAATGATGATAACAGCCAGTATTCACTAGCAATAACCACACTAGACACGCTCTTTTCACTTTACCACATAGCTTCCCAGGTCACATTTTGCCTTCACTCTAATAACAGGTGCAGGCATCCAGAAATTCCTAAAGGGTTCACCATATTGGTAGTAATTTCAGACATACATTCATTTTGGCTTGACACATCTTCCAATGGGCAGATCCATCATTACCCATTAACCAGGTAAAGCAGGCATGATATTCAACTACATATAGAGGGTCACACTTAGAAGGATGCTGAAACATAACTCAAGCAGACAAGCATTCCAAAAACCAGGTGCCATTTATACCACTTATGGTGAAGTGTTGTAATCATAAGCTGAAGCCTGACTTGCTTTAATATATCCAGCAGCCTAAATGAGGCATCAGTTTCATAACCAACTTGTTTGACTCTGAGTCAAGTTACTCCTCTCTTCTTGGACTTCATAAATGCAGTAAGTCATATCTTTATAAATTATTTCCTTATAGGGCATTGGGGATGAGAATAGCTTTTTATGTTCAAAGGGAATACCTAGAAGACATAGGGTCCTCTAAAAATCTCCATCTTTATCCCCTAATTCTTAACTCATGAATGGGTTTTAAGAGGTCTGTGTTTATAAGATATGTATCATGTATGCATTTTTCTTCATATAATTTATATAAGCTTTCTTCAAATCCTCAAAGGTAATTATGGTTCCTGATTTTTAGACATCATATTCTCCTACCCTTCAGAGCTTGTATCATAATTTCTTCTCCTACTCCGTTAAACCGAATTACAATATAAAGATTTAATACCCTAGTTCTAGCCTGGAGTACTGGGTATGTGAAAACAGGAAGCATCTTTGGTTCTACAACCCTTTATCACTACATACCCAGAGATTCTGGGGATCCCTTGGTCTTCACAAAGAAACTATCTTGGAGTGCAGAAAGAATTGGTATATTAATAATTGATGTTTTAAGTCAAATGTCACAGAGCGAATGCTACTTCCTTCAACCTGTTTTTGGAATCTCTGTGGGAATTTGATAAAAACAGAAAATTCAAAACTTCCTGTGTACACCAGCTACCATTGTCTTCTGCCAATTCTTTCCACAAGGAATAGTCACTTCTATCCTTAAAATATTAAATATCTTAAAATTGAAAGAAGCCTTAAAAACCCAAATACCTACTCAGGGCAGGAATTTGATCTTGCAATATCCCTTGCTAGAAGAATGTCATCCTACTACCTACGTCTGGGCCCTCTCAGTGACGAGGTCTTGATTTAGCTAGTAAGGCAGCCTATTTCATTGTCTCAGAGAGAGTTCTAAGTGTGCAGACATTCACTCTATTGAGTTAAAGCTGAACCCATGTAATATTTATGCAGTTTCTCTTACTTAATGAAAGGTTTCTTGAGCATCTACTTTGTGGCAGGTACTATTCCAGGCTCTGAGAATACAATGCAATTGTGATAGACACTCTCCCCAACCTACTGGAGCCTCTTCTATGTGTGGTTCTGTTTCTCAGAGGTCATTTGAACAATGTACTGCCTAGAATGAAACACGAAACTCAAGTCCAGTGAGTCTGAAACATTGATTTATGGAGCAGAGCCTAGATTATAAATTTCAAAAAACTTCCCCCGGATGATACTGATGCTCTAATTAATTTCTAACCAGGAGAGAACCATGAAATCCATGGCAAATGCCAATGTGGTTCTCCAAAGATCAAGCCAGTCAAAGCAGAGCCCATCGTCCTCAGCCACAGGTGCTGCTGTTTCTTGCGTGATGGTGATGAGGCCCCATTGCCTCCAGCTTCCGGGCCTCGCAGCCCGGCTAGGCGTAGGCTCCCATCTCAGTTCCAGACTCTAAATGCAATGATGCCCTCTGCCCAATCCTATCTTCTCTACTTGCTCCACATATTGATATAGAGAACACTCCCCAATAATCTTCCTGAACAGAAAATGTCACAGTCTGTCCCCTGGGAAATCTAGCCTAAGACAGAGGTCCACACGGATCCAGATTTAAATAAGTTCAATCCAATTAAGTTCTAGAGCCAAACTGGCTCTTCAGAGTTGTCCTACCACCCTGCACATGGGCCAGGCCTGTATTCCTCACTTTGCCCAACCAATCATTGCATGGCAGCTCTCTTTAACTGTGAGCAAGTCCCAACCACTGAAGGGACTGAGTATCTAAGCTCCATAGGTGGTGGTCAGAACGTCTATACGGTCCCTGAGTGACTATGTAGAGCAGAGCCCCATCTACCTGCACAAGATAAAAAAAAAAAAAAGTGTGTTCCCTAGACCAGCATCATCAGAATTGCCTGAGAACTTGTCAGAATTTTCAGGGGTACTCCATATCAATTAAATTAGGGACTCTGGGCCCAGGACCCAGCAATCTGTGTTTTAAAAACCCTTCCAGGTAATTCTGATCCACGGTAAATTTGAGAAGCACTGCTCTAATTCATTTTCTTAATTACCTAGACAATGCCACTGCCATCCAAGCCAAAGCTGTGGGTCATTTGATTGTCTTGCATCTGGCCCCTGAACTACTCTTTATATTCCTCTATCCCACCCATTTTATATTATATTTTATAATATACAAAAATGTGTCTTTTCTCATAGACTATGCCTTTCTCCAGGGCAGGTGTTACCTAATCATTATTTTTTCATACCCAATGCCTTGCATGCCTTGCATGATTCTGGTAAATAATGAATACTCAAGTCATTTCATTAACCAATATGTAGCACCTATTATTTGCCATGGATTTCTCCAGAGGTAGGACAAAAGTTCTATCTAACAAGAGAAGACAGACAATCTCAAAAATCAGCAATAAAATGATGCAGATGCTATGGCAAATATTATTAGTAATTATATATATTTTGTGTCTGGCACTCTCCTAAGTGGTTTGCACGTGTTAATTCACTTAGTCCTCACAGTAATCCCATGAGGAACAATTCTAAGAAAGGAACATAATTAATCTTATGGAAAATTGCTCTTTCATTTAGTTATAATTTTTAATGAGACCTTTGGTTATACAAGGCAAGATCATAGCTCAGTTTGGGAGAAAGAGGATAAAACAAAGGTAGCTAAAGTGAAAGATCATGTAAAAGGTTGGCCTCCTTAGAGGTTGATGTTTTGATCATTGATTTTTTTCATCTCCCATGCATGAAGGAGAGATAAAATAAATTGACATATGATAAATATCTTACAAATCAATAAAATCATAGCCCAAAGAGTAACTCTTGAAGAATGAAATTTTAGATGCTAAGAACAGGGAGGAAGATATTGGGGTAAGGCAATCAGCCTGCTTTATTTTTAAGATAATCTACCAGTCATTTCCCAAAAGTATAGAAAACAGTTTTTTCATGTACTTCAAAGAGAAAATTAAGAAAAGTTGTTTTATAATCTGAAAGAGTTGTTAAAAAGTAGTGGATGTTAATACTATTAATATATAAAAGAATTCTTTGGATTCCCTATCTTGAACTTATTTCTCAATAGATTCATGACAGGTATTTGAATTATTCACCACTATTTACATTCAGCAATTCTCCCCAATGTGATCTAACCATTTCTGAAGGCTATATTATCAGGCAAAAAAAAAAAAAAATCCATAATGCTGGGCAACTGAAATGACTTTATAATTAGCATGATGTGATTTTTCTATGTCACATTACTTAAAAGTATGAAAAAAGATTGGGAATAAATTGAGCTCAAAGTGTTAAGTAGATTTCTTTTCAGCACATTTTGAAAGAAACCATGCAATATCCGTTATGTTATATAAATCAGAATGCCTACTGTTATCAGAAATATGAGGCTAGGAATCTTTGACTTACAGGAAAACAAAACGGGCAGTGTGGTAGGTTGCATAGATTGTAGTAATGGCCCCCATTCTTCTGCTCTCCCTCTGTCCACACCCTTTGCTATATGATTCTGTAGTTCTCCCCATTTAACAAAGGAGAATACATTTCCTTGCCCTCTGAACTTAGGTTTGGCCAAAAGGCTTGCTTCGGTCAATGGAACAAAGTAATGGTGACAGTAGTATTCAGTGCTGAGAGTAGGCAGTTGATGTCTTTGGATGGTTCTGCTTGCTCTCTTTACCTCTGCCATCTCCACAAGAGCATGCCCAGCCTGCCCGTACCAGGAGAACGGAAGACTTGTGGATCAGAGCCACAGCAGGAAGCTGCCCTAACCAAGCTCCTCCTAGGTGAGCCAAACCCTCACCTCCACAGACCTGGTGTGAGAAATAAACGCTTATTGCTGAATGCCGCGGATGTTTTATGCTGTTATGCAGTATTATTCTGGCCATGTTGACTGGCACAGGTACATATCTGTTTTTGTTCCAAGATAACTTCAAATGCAAATGAAAGTTAGCAAATAATGATAACTGAGTTTCACCTTGAACTGTACCCAAAATAGGAAAACTAAGAAACAAAGACTGAGAAAAAAATAAATGGTTCCTTGAGTTGGCTTTCATTTCAAAGATGGTAAAAGAGAAGAATTCAGTTCTCTTGAAAAACTCAGGGACTCTGGCTGGATACTTCGAATTAAAAAGACATTAAAAAATTGACACAGATCTCTTCCCCCTTTGCTCCAGGGGCAGCTCGTGAAAGATGGCTGCCTCCCTACCAGAACGCACACCAGCTACGTCCAGGCCCATCTGCTCCCTGTTCCGCAGGAAAAGCTGTGAACGCTGATGCTTCCAGTGAGAAACTGCCCTGCCGAGGCTGAATTTCCTCAGCACTGATAAGATAAAAGCAATCTGGCAGAATAAATAAGTGAGTGATACCAAAACACATTTTTGATCTTCTGCCATACTCCTGACAGAAATCGTAATCTCAAAATATTTTTTGCTCCCAAGGATGGAAAGAGGCCTATTCGAAAAGGCACAGTCTTGTTTTATCCTATAAAAAAAAACTCCTTCTGAGATGCCGGGGGGCATAACTTCTAGAACAGCGCTTCTAAAGCACCAGCGTACATACAAATCCCCAAGAGAGCATGTTAAAATTACAGCCGTCCCCCCTTATTTGCGGGATATGTTCCAAGACCCCCAGTGGACACCTGAAACCACACAAAGTACCAAACTCTACACGCGCTGTTTTTTTTCCTATTCATACACCCCTTTGGTGAAGCTTAATTTATAAATTAGGCACAGTAGAGATTCATGATAATGATAAAATGAAACAATTATAACAATGTATTGTAATAAAAGTTAGGTGAGTGTGGCATTATGAAGTAAGTCACTTGAACAAGCGCGGCGATACCATGACAGTTCACTTGACAACCAGGGCGGCTACTAAGTGACTCATGGGCGGGCAGCATGTTCAGCGTGGAGACGCCAGCCAAAGGGGTGATTCACATTCTGAACAGATGGAGCAGGAGGGCTGGAGATTTTATCACGCTGCTCAGAATGACACTCCATTTAAAATTTATGAATTGTTTATTTCTGGAATTTTCCATTTAATATTTTCAAGCCATAGTTGACCACTGGTACAGCGAAACCTCAGATGAGGGGGTGACTACTGTAGATTCTGCTCTAGTAGGGAGTGAGTGAGTTCCAACACTGAATTTCTAAAAAGCCCCTGTGTGTGGCTAATGCTACTGGTCCAGATACCTCCTGAGGATTATTCTTTATCTATGGTCAGTCTCTATAACATAAAGTTACCCTAACCTTTAGTACTGATTTTCAGTACTAGGAAAGAGTATAGTGTAGTGGATGGAATAAGAATTCAGAGTCAAACTGGGTAGTGAAGTATATTTTTAGGCACTTTATTACATATTATTCGGCCTCCATTTCCTCATCAGTAAAACAGGAAAAATCATCATGGAAAAGGAGTTAACCTACAGAAAATTTTGCTAAATGGTCTCTAGTAATGTGAGTTCTCATTTTTAATACAGTAAAATTTCAAATAACCATAATCTCACTTTTCCTAATTAACTGTCCTATATCATATACTTGAAGGAGAGTTTATCATTGTACCAATTTGTTTGTTTATTTTGTAACAAAATGCTTTAATCATAAAGACACATGGAAACAAGATTTTCTGAGATGTCTGGGATATTTAAATGCTATTTATTTGATAAAAATTTCATTGAAGGCACATTCTTTGCTAAAAACCATGATGAGTGCTTTGAAGCATACAAAGACGAGATTTCACACCCTGAAGGAAGCTAAATTCTAGAAAGGATAAGATCAAATTTTGTTTGGATAGTATTATCTTCCTTTTGAATCTGTTTAAGATTTCCCAGTATTCAGGGATTAAATATATTTCATTAGTATTGTCCTTGTGTTTTTAAGAGGCATCAGGCTTTGTAGAATCTTTTTTTTTTTTTCCATAGAAAGACATTTTAGAAGCTGTCTTGACCAGCTACGCTGTTTATAGAAAAAGTGAAGTTATCTTCATGCCTTTCAAACTGGATTCTTCCATATTTAAGCAGTCCTGAATATAAGTCATAGTTTTAAAATGTCTTTTGAAACTAATAGGACAAAATAAAGTCAAATGATATCATTAAATAATTCTTAGTGTATACTTTTAGATAGAAGGAAACTGTTGAAGTGATGGATTCTTGGAAGTAAGTTCTTAGTTCTCGACCTCGGGGAAATCATTTACTATCACTAAACCTCACAATCCTCATCCGTACAATAAAAATTGAAAATATCTACTTTATATAATTTAGAAGGAACAGAATAATTGCTCAATAAATGATGGCAGTTACTTGTTATTCCTTGATCACTACTCTTTTCATTTAAGGCAAATGAACGTTAGAAAAAATTGTTTTCCTTTCGGTTTCCCATAGAAAACACAAAAATGAATGTGGAGCTTTATCATACATGGAACTATTTATTAAATTCAATCATTACTCTTTAGCTTGTCAGCACATTCTCTTGTGGACCCCTGCTTACTTCCGTGCATAAAAGCTATATATCTGCTTTGTTTTACAAAGAATCTTCTCCCCTGGATTTGGAAAGCCCCCACCTACATCAGTCCCCACCCATAACCTCTGCCTGTTGCTGCCAGAACTGCTGATAAGCCCAGCAGGGTCCTTAACTAATAACAAAGCCTGAAGCTATGGAAAATCACAGTTAGGAGGCTTCCCAGGAAGTGAACTGCAGACATGTGAAACCTAGACTCAGGGGTGGAATATTTTTTTCACCTATGAATGCCAACTCTAGGCTTCTCTACATTGGCAGAGTTTGTAATTCAATTATAAATACTTATATATCTACAGAATTGTAATTGGATTAACCAATGAATAGCCAACCCACGTATCACCTTCTAATGTTGGTGAAAAAGGTCAAAGAGAATGTTGGAATTTGAGAATCTTTATGTTTTTGCAAGTGTTGATTTTCTTAATGGACATGCTTTAGACTCCTAGTGTCATCAATTGCCTCCATTTATTCAGTGCCTACTATGTTCTACATACATATTTATTTTATTCTGACACTTATAATAACTTTACACATAGTTGAGAATACTGAGACTCAAGAGTGACTAGGTATAATTTTGCCCAAGTAGGAGAACTGTGAAGTGGTAGCGTAGGAATTTATAGTCTCTCTGACTTCAGGATCAGTACTAGCACCAAAATATCAATTGTTTTTATAATATCACACCAATATATTAAGAAATGTTCCCCCTTTTCCACTGGAAAGTGAAATTTACTTTAGAATTGATGAAATAGGGAAAATCAAATAAATGACAACTTCCAGGCCAGCTTTAATTGCCATGATAGCTTCTCCCTCCAAATCTTTTATGAAAATTGCACATAAAATATTTGGCTGATTCAAGTTTCTCGTACTGTCCATAAACCCCTATCCCATGTATAAGAAATTTGTGAGCTGATGAGTAATAGAATATCAAGATGGTTGAGATCAAGGAAGAGGGTTAGAAAGTGGAGATATTGGAGAAGACTTAGAAAGTAGGGGGAATTGAGAAAAAGAAGGCTCAAATGGATCTATAAATCCATGAAAGAAATTTCTACATGAAGAAAAATGTGTTCTATTTGCAATAAAACAATAAATCTTTCCATTAAAGAGGTCTGCTTTGCTGGGAAAATATTTCCTTAAGATCTCATCAGGGTAGGATTGAGAAGGGAATGTGGTAGATGAGAGAAAAACAAAAACCTAGGAGGGAGCTCAAAGACAGGAAAAATGCTGGGTGGGGAATGGACAGGATGAAATGCAGTGAGCTTTCTGATGTGACCACAGCCCATGATCTCAAGTATCTGCAATAGAGACTATCAAAGGTATTGATACTAATGAAGAGGTGGAACCCTTGTCATGACTGATGACACTGGACAGGAGAACATCCAACTTGGGTCACATCCAGGATATAAATTAGCTATTCACCAGCACAACAAGAGAAAATAACTCAGATTATTTAGACCTTTGGGGATTAGACCTTTGATTCCTCTGAAATTGCCAGCATTTAAACCCTTCACATGTCTCATGCCTCATGTTGTCTTGATTACATGGCTGTCTTCTCCCTATAGCTCCTGTTAGATAATAAAGTAAATACACTGTGGCAAGATTCACCTTAGATCATCTTTGTACACCTCTGACGTCTAGTAGATAAAGTGCTTGATTCATTTTTATGTTAATGAATAATTAATAAATTAATGTTTGAGCTTATTTGGAATCTAGATTGTACTTCACACCTATGTGTCCTTGGACAATTTATGTAAACTCTCTCAGTCTTAGTTTCTCCAAGTGTGAAATTGAGATAACAGTATCTATTTTATGGAGCTGGTATAAATATTAAAAGAAATAATCTTTGCATGTATGTATGTATGTATGTATGAAACACACATAAAGCCCTTAGAACAGTACCTGGAATGTGAAAAGTACACAAATCATAGGTGTTAGTTGGTATGTTATAAATTCTTTTTTAAGATATACTGACTTTGATCTGAAGTCCAATTCCACAGAATGGAAGTCTAAAGCTCTCATAATATTCCGGCTGGTCCACAAGATTGCATTTTCTCTCATCTCTGCCTCCTCATTCCTGTACCACAGCTTGCTTCCATTCAGAATTAGTATGAATATAAAGTAGGGTCCCTTCACAAATTCTCTCTTTAACTGCCTCTTTCTATCTTCTTCACACATACATACTGTAGCATTTATTAATTTTTTAGAAAAGTCAATGTTTGAGGGTTACGAAGCGATGTCACCCTGCCTATCATGTAGCACCACTATCGTCACTCTAACCTCATCCCCTCTTTTCCTTTTTCCTATTTCCTTCTACTCTCTCTCTCTGAGGGGTAGAAAGAAAATCTGTCCCCTTAAGTAGCACAGAGCAGTAAAGTTTATATTTATGCCCATTGGGTCTAGCCTTCCATTCTAAGTGCTTTTCCCAACAAATATAGCTGCATTCTCCTGTGGATTTCTGGTGAGTGAAAGATTCTCCATTCTTATAGGTTATTGCTAATATAATAAGAAACTCCCTGATGGCGAGTTCCCATAAGCCTGTAATAAGCTTATCGGGGCAGCAACGAAGACTTTTCCTTCTCTCAGGTTCTTCACAGGTAGATGGAGATTAATGTGGATGTACAGAAGAGAGCTCGAGATGCTCTATTTTCCAGCTGGTCTAATAATAATATAAGATCTTATATTTATAATAGCTGTCTTGCATAAGTCATCTCAGATAGAAGTGGGATTTATCAAAGTCAGAAAACTTCAGATACCTAATTAGTGGCAGAGCAGAGATAAGAAATTGAGTCTCCTGACCCCGAGACCAGTATTCTTCCCACTACACACTGCACTATACTCAGCGCCCTTGCTCAACCGAATAAACCTCGGCAGCGCTCTGATTACAGACCAGGAAGTGCTCTCCTTCCTCATCAAGGTCGACCTCAAAGTTCTCACTCATTTATTTCTATTTTAGCTCTTAAAAAAAAAAAAAAAATGCTTTTCTTTTAAGATGATGCAGTGTTTGGAAACATCCCCAAGAATGTTCTTTCCTTTTCTCAAAAATAAATCCCAGGGTCCGGTTTTGTTTGTTGGCTTGCTCGCTCTTGGTGAGGTTGCTCTTCAAAAGGGCCCGGTACGCTGGGGTTGTGCAGCCATCCGCCACTACACGCTCACGTACTGCGGTTAAAGAATCTGGCCGCCCCGCCTTTGATACAGAAGAACCACATGGGGCTGAGTCATATGCTGTGGAGAGAACACAGCTAATTATGGCATGTGCTGGGCCCAGAGAAGATGTTAACTGCTACATAATTACAACTGCGACCCGAGGGGACAGAGTCATGGAAATCCAGTTAATATAAAGAAGTCACCATAAAAATGCTAAATTCTAAGCCACAAACTACTGAAATATTGTCCCGTTCTTGAACTTTTATTCCCATAACCTTCCACATTTAAGATCTGGTCTGTCATCAGGGATGTCCACGACCCTGATAAAACAGTGTTTTAACAATGCTAGGTTTTGATGATTTGAATGAAGAGGAATGAATGGCACTTATCCAGGAGACAGAAGACTTTGGTTCCAGACTCAGTTCTCCAACTAAAAAAGGCAAGATACCCAGTACAAGTCACTTAAATTAAGGAGGGGAGGTAGGCTGGAGGGAGGTTAGTTGAGAGAGTGTCTAAAATTTCCCTTCGTGACAAATAGAAATGGTTCATTTTGAAAAAGTTACCGACCTCCAAGTTCATGTCCAGCAAGTATTTGTGATTCAAAGATGAATAAAACAGAGTCTAACAGCCAATTTTACACGGTTATTACACTTTCTCCAAATGTCCCATAATTTTGAAAGTTCATGATAGCAATAAAATACCCTTTGGACATTTCCTTTATTAATTTTTTAAAAATTTCAACTCATTTTCTGATTAAGCAAAGTAAGTTCTCAAGATCAGTAGATTAAGAAGTTAAATGGTAGGCAAGGAGAAGTAAAACTTTGACTGGCAATATTTCATGGCCATATTCGATAATGCCTAGACCATGTCCTGACAGATTTTATCTGTAGAACATAAGGCTACAGGCTGAAACCAGACAAGAAAGCAGAGGAACCTAAAAGAACCCTAGCATAATAGTCAGTGTATTATACAGGCACATGTGTATGCATGTGTGTATACATGTAAGTACGTAGCCCTGTCCCTCAGGGGTAGCATGGTGTGACATAGTGCTGGTTCTTAACCTGGGATTTGAGTCCTAATCCTCTAAGGGACCCATATCATACCATAAAACTCTCATACCATATAATTCACTCTTTTAAAGTGCACAACTCAGTGATTTTTAGTACATTCACAAAGTTATGCAACCATCGTCACTGTCTAATTTCAGAACATTTTCATCACTCCCCCCAAAATTCTGCTACCACAGGACCATTAGTCACACACCAATCCCTCCTTCTCTGGCAAACATGTCTTTATGTCTCAAGGGAGACCTATGAAGAAGAACATGGTCTCTTGTAAAATCTGCTAATGACTTCATTCTTGGTGCTCCAGAATGGTGGCACACGACTAAAGGCTATCAGGGTTCCAACTTCCATGGACTAGAAGATATATGCTGGCTTTAGAAAAATAAAAAAAATAGACTAGATAAACACTAAAATTATGACACCACATGGGATTACGCAGTTTATTTTCTTGGACCAATTCGAAGAGCATTCAGGGAGTTCCTTAAGAGAGTTTTTCTTTGAAAGACCTATGTGCTATCCAACGAACATAGTAGAGGGCTCACCAGGGACATGCTGCCCACGAGTTCTTGGAAAAACACCCTGAGCTGACCTTTTAATGGGGACCCAGCACCTGCCCAGCACCTGCCCAGCACCTGCTGGAGATGTGTGGGCGACACTAAAGCACTGGCAGTAAGTTCAAAGATCCACTGAGTCCCAGAGCTGCTTCTAAGGGCCTAGTTTCTTGAGGGGGTGTCACCACTGCTAGAGTTGGCATCATAGCAGCAGCCTCCCTCACAGCGACATCCTGTCCACCGGAGCTACTCCTGGAAAGAGAAGAAGCATTTCCAGACAGGTGGCGCCACAGTGTCCAACAGGAGTCAACTGCTCATCTTCACCGAGAAGCCAGAGATGGTTGATGGATCCGTCAGTGTTGAACACGACTGCGTGTGTCAAAAATCCAATTGCAGCATATTAACCAAATAAGTGTTTGTTTTCCTCTTGTGTAATAAGGTGTAACGGAGGGTAGCTCCGGGCTGGAGGGACTGCTCGTGAAAATTCTCAGACGCCAAGACTCACTCTGGCCTCCTTATCTGCATGTAGCTGTTGCTCCTTGTGCTTCCCTCATCTTTCTGCCCATGACTCAGATGAAGGTAGAGCAATCTCTTACAATCATGAGAATGACAGTGCCACAGTTTGAGACAAAAGCAATTAAAAAGAAAAAAGGAAAAGAAAAAAAAAACTGTATAGTTCTTCTGAAAGCTCTATGCAGTAGATATCTGCTTACATTTTATTGGCCAAAACCAGATCAGATGGCCTTGCCAGGCTTAGCAACAAGGAATTCTGAAGAGGAAAATAGAGAGTGTTGCTTCTCTAGTGAAAAACAGGTTGCAATATTTGGAAGCAGAGAGAACAATATGCAGGAAACTAGGAGTATCTGTACCATGATTCTTTTTATACATCCCCACAGCTGCCTCTAAGCACAAAACCTGATCCAAAATTCATGTTTTTTTTTTTTTTTTTATTAAGGTACAAGAAATTACTGACTACTGCTAATTCTAGTTCAAATATTTCTAGGCCTTTTCTATATTACTCTAGGAGGTTGCAGCTCAGAAGAAAAAAAAAAGTGTGCAGTTTTGACACCGTAAATTTTTTAGATGAGGGTTCTACCTCAGAAATGTATGAAGCTGCAGTAAGTATAATGCTCTGCATATAGAAATCTCCACTTCCTCCAAAGTATGAATAGGATGGTTTTGCAAAGCAAAGTTATTTTACTTCCAAAGCCTGGCAAACTAATCTAAGACATATAACACCTTCTAAGCAACTGCGTAAAGTTAGCATCAGGTTGTGTACGAGAAGACTGCAGTATGAATAAGAAGCTCAAAGAAAAAGTCTTCCTCAGAGCGTCTAAAGGGTGAAGGAAAACAGAAGAATACTGAAGGACTTCCCCGAGAACTGTGGTGCTCTCGCCCACACACAGCGCTGTGCAAAGGGACATCCAGCTGACGAGTGCGAACAGAGGATTCTGCAGCATGTCCTTTGGTCCCAGGGATAAGAGGGTTACACTCATTATAGGCTTAATTATGTCCCCCCAAATTCCTGTGCTGGACTCTTCTCCCCCATATCTCAGAACGTGGCCTTACTTGGAAAGAGGGTCACTGCAGATGTAATTAGCTGAGATGAGACCACGCGGAGTAGGGCAGGGCCCTAGTCCAACATGACTGCTGTCCTGATCAAAGGTGGAAACTGGACACAGGCACACAGGGAGAGCGGCATCTGAACATAAAGGTATAGATTGGGGCGATGCTTATACAAGCCAAGGAACCCCAAAGATTGTTAGCAAACCACCGAAAGCTCGGAGAGAAGCATGAAACTGGTCATCTCTCATGATTCTCAGAAGGAACCAACACCTTGATCTTGGACTTCTGGCCTCCAGAACTATGAGACAATATATTCCTGCTGTTTAAATCGCCCGTTTTTTTTGTTTGTTTGTTTTTTGTTTTTGTTTTTGTTTTTGTTTGCTTTATTACCACAGCCCTAGTAAAATAATTCACTCCCTAAAGAAAGATGCTGCTGCTTAGCTTCAGCTTTTCTCCCCAAGAGAACAGACCTAAGCAAAGAGTAGTTTCCATGGTATCTTTACAACGTACTTTACCTGTTCTGATGGTTTGACAGTCCTACTAAGTTAATCTACAAAAGAAATACAAGAATCCTGAAAAGTCTCCCTAGTTTGCATTTATTAATTTCCACTTGAAAATTGTTTTGGAAGATACTGGGGGAAGCCATGGTTGGAACCAGAGATTGAAGTTTGATTTCCTACTATACTGATTCATTGGCAAGTAAGCTAATCTCTCTAACATTCAGTTTTGCTTATCTATAATATGGGAATGATATCTAGCCCAAAGGAATGTTCTCAGGATTAAATGAGGCAACTTACATACTTTGTTCTATGTCTGGCACTTAGCAATAGTTCAAAGAATTGTGATAATGCCAATGCTTACGAATTGTATCTACAGATAGTGCTGTAATGGAAGAAAACATGATTTCTGAGGCATAGTGAACTCTCAATAGTCTATGATAACAAGAAAAGATTATTGTAGGAAGTAAGATCTTTAAAAAAATATCTAAAAATTGCATATTCCAAAATTAAAATCTTTATCAATTTATTATAAAACTTATATATGCTCACTATAACTATTCTAATTACATAAGTATGGATAAGGTAGACTTATAATTTTATACTTCCCAACTCTAAGATTCAATGATTATTTTTCATATTTCTTTAGATATGTTTGTGTGTGTGTTTAATAAATAAATTATTTTAGACAAAATGAATCTCATTATATATGCTATTCTACAGACTAATTCAGCTCTGTGTAGTAATATATCTTAAACCTTTCAAGCCATTACATATTACAGACAATCTCTCATTGTTCTTATATATAATATAATGTATAATATAATGCTGTATTAATATACAAAATCTACTTACATAAGTTGTTTAAACATTTAGATTGCTTGCAATTTGTAAGAATCACAACACTACAATAAGTAAAAACTACATTTTGGAGAATGATCTTTTGGAAATAAATTAAGGCATTGTTAGAAGAAAGGAAAGAAGAAGAAAAACTAAGAAGTTCATTAATTCATTTAATAATCTGGTGTATAATGTCCAATACCATACTTGTAAGCTTTTGTGTTGAATTTTACTGACAATTTTCCTGAGTGAAAATTAAATGAATTGGGTGGTACTCTTGGAGTCATACTTACATAGCCTTAGACAATAGCTGTACAACCCAATAGCATTGATCTTCACTGAAATTATGATGAATCTAACCCAATAAATCTAGTCTTGGTTTTCAAATTTTGTATCAAAAAAATGTACCAAATCAAAATATAAAGTTACAGTTATTAAAACATTGTGGTGACTGTGCCAGGAATAGACAAATTGGAACAGATTATAAAAGTCTCAAAATAAACAAATATAAGAATTTATTATGTGATAAAGGTGGCACTTCAACTTGGAGGTAAAATTATATGCTACTCGAAATGTAGTTAGAAAAATTAGGTATATATTTGGAAAACATAAGCTATATATTTCATTATATATACAAATGAAAGATTCAAAGTATTTTAAAAAGTTTAGTACTGGAAGGAAATAGATACCAAGATTATTAACAAATTATAATTTAAATTATGAATATAAAACACTAGAAACATACACATGTACATATATATATGTGTGTGTATATATATATACATATATACACACACATATATATACATGTTTTCTTCTAGTCTTTCTAAGCAACACACAAAACTCAAAGGACATAAGTAGAGATCGGTAGATTTTACTACCTAAATCTTTCAACTTAGATACTTTGAAAGACATCTTTAAGATCTTCAGAAAATAAGGAAAAGTGAGAGAAAATACAAAAAAATCAATATACAAATTTCTAAAAATAATGTAATGAATCTTCTAGAAAAATGCACTAAAGATTTGAACACATAGTTCAAAAAAAGAAGAAAGTGAATCACCAACAAACATTAAAATATATCCAACCCGTGGTAATTGAAAAGTTGGAAATAATTAAAATGACACTAAGATAACATTTTTTACCCATCAGATTTACCAAAATGAAAAAGATATTAACTGGCGCTGGGAAAAGTGCAAGTGGAATATGGACACGTCCTGCAGTCTGTGTAGGAGAGCAACTAGAGCCGTTTGCAAAGTAATTTCATAATGTTCATGAAATTCAAGTGCATTTATACTTTGCCCTAGCAGTCCCACCTTTCAGTTCCTGGCCCATAGGCCAACTCACTAATGCTTAAAGATTTTTGTGCAAGAGTGTTACTGCTGCATTATTCTTGTAGTTACTTGTATAACACGTGCCGACTACCTAAAACACACAAAATGGCTGACAGGACGACTGGAGGGCTCAAAAAAGCAAAAATACACAAAAAAAACCTGGCTTGAGTGGACTCTCTACAACTCAGTTCAGTAAAAAGGCAGGAGGAGACAGAGCATGGAAAGGAAACATACTTTTCCAGACACTCCCTCATTTCATAGAAAGATCCAAACCCTGTGTACAGGACATTCAGAGTCATGCTTCTGTTTCGTATCTTAATTTGCACTTTTCTTCCATTTAAAATCAAGGCAATACTTGTAGAAACGTCATGAATGAGCTTTTACATCAGTGCCTTCTAGTATCAATGTCAGAAGCCAAAAAGAATACTATCTTCAACTGAAAACATACTCTCAGGGAAGAATACAAAGTCACATATTTACTAAAGCTTTATGGTAAAGCTATCATCAAGAAAATATCGTTCTTTTGGCCATGGACAGAATTATATCCTCACCAATAAATGACTATAATATTCTTTTCTCTGCTGTTTGTCGACAGTTTGTGAAGTTGTCATTTCTACAGCCATGTTTAGCTACCTTGTTATATAGAGCAACCTGTGTTTGGAAGGCTAGTTCTGTTTTATTATAGTTTCCCACATACAAAACAAAAAGATTGGTTTAAACTTATCCATTGAACAAAAAAGAGACAATGTTTTCCTGTTCAATTGATTCTGGTGCTGGATTTGAAAATTAAAATGATAGTGATAATGAGGTCTGTCTGGCTGAGCAGAGAGCAAGAGATCTCAGGCTCAGAAATATCACCACGCCCCTGTTCAGAATGCTTCCACGAGTAGGAAACGAAACTCAATTTCTTGGATCCATGTGAAAACACCATTCCCAGTCCCTGTAACCACACAGCTGCTCCCAACCACCACTTACACCAAAGTCTGTCTCATCTGGCTGATCTTCAACCCCAAAACCAAAGAAACTCTACTATCCCAGGATGAAACCTGCTTGCCTTTCTAATGGTCAGCACTCCCACAGCCCCTTCAGCATCCCCAGCATGGTGAACTCTTGGAGTTCCTCGCAAAGGGGAGCTCCGCTTACCTGTGTCATGAAGTATTGGATATCCAGGAACACATGATAAAGGCTTGCAATGTAAAGTGAGAATATTGACGGAAATCCCAGCTCTGCCACTTAGCTTGCATGTCCTTGAGCATAGACTTAACCTCCCTCAGGGACGGTTTCTTTCTCTGTAAAATAGGAATAATGGAAATATTTACAGAGTTGCCAAGGTCATTAAATGGCCTAGTATGGTGTCTGGTACATAAAAAATGCCAAACAATGTCAGCTCTCATTCCTAGCTTTCTCATTACCTACCTGCAGATTACCTGCCTTGACCAGATTTACTCAGCAAAATGAGTTACACAAATTTCCAAGAGCCAAGGCACTGCTGGCAGGTGTCCCCAGACTACAGGTAAGTGTCACAATGAAGTCAACTCCGCCAACAGGAAGATGGACTAGAGAAGCTCAGCCCAGAGTCCCAGCCATGCCTGCCCCTCCATCTTGTTTCACTTTCTCAGGACCCAGACAAAAAGAACAAAAGTTCCATGGCTCTATGCCACTGCACGCACACCTCCCTTCTGAAACCAGGCCCTTTGCAGTCTTACGCAGACATGTGCTCCTTGGTAGACTGTGAACTCGAAGAAAGAAACAAAGTTTTTTTCTTTATATTTCTTTTGCTGATTTGCCTCATACTGTATCTGGAGAAGAGTTAAGGCTAAAGAATGAGTGAATGAATGAATGAATGAATGAATGAATAGTAGTAATATTTGTAAGCCAAATCATTGGACCAAATGGGTAAAGGGGAATTTGCCTTATCTCCCAATTCTCTGTTTCCAATTGTGAAAGACGTTCCTCTCCTTGGTTATCAACGCAGTTCAGAATGCCTTTGCTTGTCTCCACCTAGGCTTCGGACTCCTTCCCCCCACCTCTCTGTATCAGCTCACTTTCTCTCTCTCTCTCCTTCTCTCCCTCCTCCCCCCTTCTTCCCTCCCTTCCTCTCTCCCTCCCTCTGTCTCTATATCATCTCTCACTCTAGTTCTAGCTCTGTCTCTATCTCTATCTGCTAGGTGGCAATCTGGTGTGAATGCATTAAATAATCAGGCAAGCAGTACCTAAACAAAGTACTAATAAGTCAATGAAACAGAAAATCAAAAACTTAATCCAGGGAAACTTATCTGCAAAGAACCTAATATGGGTCATTACAATGGGGCAGCATCTAGCTTTGTATCAGACAGGTGAGAGAAGGACACTTATTTGATCATCCTTTCTCCTTGGAATCCTAATGGCTTTTTGAAGTTGCTCCAAGAAAAATGTTGTGCGTATGGAGGATCTGAATGAGTCTGGCTGTCCCGTTGCTGCTACGCTAATCTACCTTCTACCTTGGTTTTTCCAGAGCCACCCTTGAAAAAACCTAAGTTCATGCAGATGGCACTGTTTGCAACACTGTTTCAGAAAAACCAGAGATAGCAGAAGAGTTATTTAGTTCCTCCTCAGAGGCCACTGGCAGCATTGTTTCAAATACAATCAAATGTTTGATTTCATTGGATGACCACATGTAACTGCTAGAGACAGCCAATGAGTAAACATGTCCAAAGGCCATTACTTTCCCTCTCTGTTGAAAGTTCCAGCTAAATGAATTGTATTAGCTCTGTGAGAAAGTGAGAGGGAAAACCCACAGATAACCTGGTCAAGAAACATTCAAGAGTAAGTAAGGAAGTAGCTGGACAGAAATGCAGATGCCCAACAAATCAGCTGGTGGTACCTCCTGTGTGCTCCTAACCGCCCAAGCGTCCCTAGATTGCAGCAGTATTACACTACCCTGCGTACTTTATTTGATTAGAGTGTAAACTCTCCGAGGACAAAATCTCACATGGCATAGCAGTAAAAGTATATTTGGTGAGTCAGACTTTCTGGGTTTGAATACAGTATCTGCCACTTCTATACACTTTGACTAGTTATTCTATCTCTCTGGGCTTCGTTTTCATTTTTTTTTTTTAATTGAGGACAACAATAATATCAACCTCTTAAAATTATTGCCAGTATTAAATCATCCTTCTAAAGCCCTAAGGCCAGGCTCTGGCACATATTAGCCCTTGGTGTTTACCAGCTGTTCTTCCTGACCACTGCTGTGCTCCAAGCACCGAATCTAGTGCACAGAAAATCCTCAAGATCGATGAGAGTTAATAAATAAATCCCAAGTCTTGCCCATGGAGCTGCTACTCTGGTAAATATATTAAGCAGTCTGGACAACTATATCATCATATCTTCACACCTCGCTTCCTTATCAAACAATTCTATATTTTATTCATTCAGTAGCATTATATGAAATCCTGTGGCGACTATATAAGGATAACAGGAACTTAAAATATGTCAAGGGAGTTATTTGCTTATTCAACAAACACTTTTGAAACAGATTCAGTTTTCCAGACACTGTGAGAACAATAAGAAATGACAAAAAGAGAAAATTCCTGTATCATTTTTACTAATAATAATAGCGTACTTTTCTCACCACAAAACAAGTACTGTGTTAGGTTCTTTACTTATATTTGCTCATTTTATGCTGACAAAAACTAGCAAGGAGATTATTACATCCATTTTAGAAAGAAGAAAACAGAGACTCAAAAAGACTCAGTAACTTGGCCAACATTTTTTAGCTAGACTTTTCCAGAGCTAAAACCTCCTCTATATTTCTAAAGTCTGTTCTTTTTCTATTCTCTTACTATTCCTCTTTCAACATCTCACTGGAATGTCAGGCAGAATGAAATAAGCACTCTATTAGAGGTATGAATAAATGACGGTGGGACCCAGGGAGGGAACGGTGAAGTTGGATGGGGCGGGATGGGGGAGATGAGGGAAGACTTTACTCTGGACATTTAAAATGAGCCATATATGATAGCTGGAGCTATAGAAGGGAAAGAGAAGGAAGAGAAAGGGGGTTCCAGGAAGTAAACACATAGCAGCAAAGGCCCCCGTGTGCTGGGACATAGAAAATAGACTGCAAGTTGGAGCACATTGTGTATAGACAGAGGTGGAAAATATTGTTCTTAAAAGTACAGATACGGGCTCCCTCTTTTCTGCAAACCTTGTTGCATACCTGAAGCAAAGATGAAGTTGAGCACTACCTTAATTGAAAAAAAGAAAACCGTCACAATTCCTATTTGAGCAAGTTAGACGTAGTGATGTTTCTACATCTCACACACACAGACACACATACACTGAACAGCCAATGTCTTAAACAATCACACCTTAGCCATTCCCTCTCCACTCTTTTTCTGCCATAAGGAAATTACCCAGACATTATTCTGAATTCTACAAATAATCAATGAGCAAATATTTATGGAAAGTCAATCTGTTGCAAGACTTAAGAGGTGGGGCGGGGGTGGGGAAGACAGCGAGAGCGCTTGCTTTATTGCTGGCACCAAAGCAGGTGTTTTAAAAAGAATATAGGGTTCAGAAAACGATGGGTCTGGGCAGCAGTATACAGCACGAGGCAGGGAAAGTGTGGAGAACTGGGGACCTTCAAAATGACCTATTTCCCCCAGTTTTACAGACAAAAGGTCTAGGAAGCCCTGGATCTACACCAGAACTCAACACTTCTGTTCTTCATTATTTAGTTGCCCTGAAAGCAGCAGCTCCTGCCTCTAAAATACACCCCGTTTGCCTCTAAAGGGAAGGCTTTTTTTGGCTACAGTGAAAGGAAAGTGGGAAGATAAAACAAACTTTAATTCATCTGTTCTTACTCATAGGCTTCCCATCAAGGATGGGTTATATCCTTATTTAGAATCAATACTAAGTAAAGAAAGTATAAATATACCAATTGGAAAACTCTTTCTGTGGATGCCTTGGCAGCCGCAGTTAAATTGCTTGAGGTTTGCAGACACCATGCTCTTTCCCTAGAGCTTATTCTGAAACCCTCAAGTGCTAAACTCAATCATTTCCTGAGACCCTTGATATAACAGCATCTAAGATCTGATCATTGGTATTTGGGGGAGTATGGGGGTTGTAGTTCTGGGACAGGGTTAGGTAAACCCTAACAGACCAATGGAGTTTTTGAACCCTCACTGCTTACATTGAATATTTTCCCCCAAGAGATGAGAGCAGCTATATTTAAGTTGAGTATTACTATGTCAGAAGAGTAAGAGGATCTGAGTGAATCTGGAGAATTTCCCCTGGGTGTTTCCCACAGGTTAGTCTCGTGTTGGGGGAATCAAACCTCAGAGTGCGCCTAGGGTCTCTGTATGCCACTATAGGAAGTGGCACAGACTCTGAATCTGGTGACGTTAATCCTCTACTGGCCTTCACACTAACTAATACTATACTAATACTATACTACACTAACTAATACTATACTACAAGGGAAAGTCAAACTCAAAGAAAGTTTAGATTCTTCATCTTCATCTGTAAAACAAGAGACTTGAACCAGAGTATCCCTGTAGGACCTTTCTGGCATCGATCTACTCCAAGTCTTTGGGCTGCCCTGGGAAAACATGAAATAAGCCACACGGTAAGGGTTCAGAACTAAGGTTCAGAGAAAAGGAAAGGGATATATATGCATACTGGGCATGTACCTAAAGGTTTTAGATTTGTTTCTAGTTTAAAAAACTTGAAATCTTTTGGCCAATGTAGTGTCTGGGTCACAAGTAGGCTCACTCTACTGTAGACAGAGGGTGTGGATTAATTTTCATAGTAGGTGAAACCAAAACAGCCTTAAGTGTTGAGCCCTGGTCTTTGGCTACTCTCTGGTAAACTCTAATAACTGTCCCACTACATTTTGTTGTCTAGATTTTTGCTCCAGACCTAAAGGAAAGGAGAACATGAAATGAAAAGCAGATGGCCTAGAAAACATTAAACCATTGTTTCCAGGTTTTCCAAAGATTAGCTCTTAAAATATGAAAATGTTTTTATGGTGAAAAATGGGCGAAACCAGAAAATTCACCTCTCTCTTAGAGCTTCAAAATTAGCAAAACAAACAAACAAAAAAACTCAGAAAGGTCTTACTGTAGAGAGACCTGTACACATCTTAAACTAGCATTTCCTAACTTATCTGGCCAATGAAGAATACTCTACACAAATCACCATTTACCACTGCATCTGATTTGTAAATGGAAGTGGTCATTCGCACAGACATATGGAAAGATCATTCTACCTGCACTGTGAAGTGACTATTTCTCTCATCTTAACATGTTCCCTCTTGCAGCTCCTTTTCCTAATTACCTTCATTCACTCCAGGCTTCGTTTTTAGTACAGTATTTAATAGCCTGATCTCAGTTGTTTCTGTCATTCTAGCCTTTGACATCACATCTCTGTATCCCTAAAACTACCTAACATAATATCTGTGAATCATGGATAGTCAAACACTTGTGATGATCCTGTAACTTACCTATACGAAGTTTTTAGTAATTTTAGTTATTCAAATGTGAAGGCCCAAGTTGATCACTTAAACACGGTAAAGTCAATTTCTACAGCCCATTGGTTTTGTAGGATACTATCCAATGATGCACACCTGACCTCTCGTGTGTCAGTAAGAGGCTTGCAGCAAGTCTAATCTTTGGTTAAATATAAACCCTGTGTAAAAAGAAGCCACAAGAATCCTCCCTTAAGGGGGATCAGGGTTAGCAGTTAAAGGCACATGTCCGTTTGCCTAGTGGCCTGTCTTTATCCTTGGGAGCTGATTCAGTTCCAGATAAGCCCTGGTGGAGAAGAGGAATGAGTCTAAACCAGAGTGACCACAGGGTCCATGGGGTCTGGAGTGGCTCCATGTGCTCCGGCCCAGCTCCAGGCCATACCTGGCTAGAACTCCAAAATATACGGTCACAGCCGATAACAAGCGGCGGATACAAAAGAGCACAGATAATCAGCCTTAGCCATATCATGTGTTGACCAGAGGGAACAAAACAAATTATTTAAAATAAAATATGTTGGTGAGGACAAACATGTCGGGGGAGAAACTGGGACCCTGTACACTGTTGGCAAGAATGAAAAATGATGCAGCCCCTGAGGAAAACAGTATGAAGGTTCCTCGAAAAATTAAAAATAGAACTATCATATATCCAGCAATCTCATTTCTGGGTATTTATCCAGAATAAGGGAAATGAGGATCTCAGAGAGAGATTAACACAACTATGTTCATTACAGCATCACTCACAATAGCCAGGATGTGGAGACAACCTAATTACCAATTGACAGATGAATGGATAAGGAAAATTAGTAACTACATACAATGGAATATTATTCGCCCTTTTAAAAAATAAAATTCTGCAATATGCGACAGCACGGATGAACCTTGAGGATGTTATGCTAAATGATAGAAAAGAGTCACAGAAAGATATATATTGCACGATTTCATTAATATGGGGTATCGAAAAGAGTCAGATTCATAGACTCAAAAGTGGAACAGTAGTTGCCAGGACCTGGAGAGAGGGAGAAACGGGCAGTTGCTAATCAGTGGGCATAAGGTTTCAGTTAAGCAAGATGAATGAGCTCGGAGACCCGCTGCACGACATCGTACTGCAATCAACGATAATGTGTCGTACACTTCAAACTTTAAGAGGGCAGCTCTCAATTAAGTGTTCTAACCACAATAAAAAATATTTAGGTGGAATAAAGGTACTTGGGATGTTGCAGGCACTCGATACATGGCATTATTATTCTTACTCAGTGGGTTCTGAACAAGAGGATTTAGCTTCACAAATAAGAGGGTTTATTGTGAAGTCTGAGACACTGTTTTCAAAAGCTCCCTGATCCCTCAATTTCATCGTCTATAAAATTCAATAGAATTACACAGGGCATATAGCATGTAGGCAGTTCCTAGTGTACAGTAAGTTTATGGTAAAATTTGAAAAATAGAACAGTATGAAGATCTCACCACTTCGTCATTACTAGTTGGGATTTCTTTGAAGTTTACAGTCTCCTGATGACTTCAACACATCTCTCTCGACTTACTCCAACTTTCTCTTTTCCTTCTCTCCTTGTCTCCCTTCTCATTCCTCTCTCCTATTTCCTCTCTCTGACCTCTTATATGCCAGGTCAACCACAGTCTTTCCAATGCCTGCTCCCCTCCTATAAGACAGGGAGAGACAGAGACAGAGAACAATGTCGCTGCTGGGGAGGGGAGTGGGCAGGTCCTTCTGCTAGATACGCTGGCTGTGGAATGAAAGAGGGGGAGAAGCTCTGGTGACAGTGGCCACCTCAGATTTCAGCATCTGAGGGACAACGAAGTAAAGATCATTTTTCTTAATTTACCATAAAAGTGCCATAATATAATGCCACTGCTCTCTCCTGGAACACATTAACAGTACAATAAAAGAATTTGGTCTGGAAACAAAACTACATGCACAGAAAATGCTGGGAAATTTTTCAAACACAGGCTAGCTGGGTCTTCGCACCAAGATTCACTATTTTATATGAAGCGCCTTGGATGTCCACATAATTGTATATAAGAAGAAACATTCGTTTCCACACGAAAATTTTATTTAGGGCTTATTTGAGCATCTACATATATATTTTTTCTACCACCCACAGGAGGGGGAGATAAATGAGATTTGACTATAATGAACTAAAGTAAGGGTAAATATTATATCACAACAAATGGATGTGTGCATGTTGTTAACTTAGCCACAAAAAAGGCCTGGACTATGAAAGAAAGGCAGACACGCTAAAAATGGAAGAAAGCGAGCATACCGGGCAATATATTTGCTACACAATGTCATTCTTTCCCATCCCAAAGGGACATAAATAGAAGTATTTTGGAATTTAGCACCACTGATATTTAATCCCGATTTCCAGCAAGGTCAAGACTAATAGCGAGTTATTTATTTTACTAACTTAGGTTGCAAGCGCCTTGGGCGGATCCTGTGCCTTCTTCTATATCTCACTCAGCGCCAAGAACTCTCGTTAGCCATCAACAAAACCATAATAGACCTAGAGTCTTCTCCAAAGGCCAATGAAAACACACACACTGAGCTAATGGAGACATTTACAGCCTGAGGATTCCAGCTTCCTTTCTGAAAATGCCACCAAGGCAGCCTAGCTAATTAGGTCTTAGTAAATGACACTGACTGACTGGAATGGCCCACTTGTCTGGAGCCTTTTTTTTTTGTTCTTCTAGCTATAAATGAATAGAGCTATTCTGGGAATTTCAAAAGGCCCTCGCTGAGATCCAGCCTGTGAGTTCACAGTAATTTCAGGAAAATGGGAATATAGTACTTAACGCTCAAAGAATAAATTTATTCATTTGAGATTGTTCAGCTATTCCTCTCCCACCCCAATTATCTTCTTCCCTTTGGAGAAACCTAGGAAACTAATTTTGTCCAAGGCCACTCTGAAATGCAGTGACAATTCCAGGAATGAAATTCAGACGCTTCTTGCAACCTTGTCTCTGACCCAGGCTAAGAGTAGTTATAATTTTCCCAGTATTCCCAATATAAGTGTCCTTGGGATGGTCCAATTTAACCCTTGTTTGTGTTTCTGAAAATAATGCAAATTGATGGAGATAGGGATCATGAACATGAGACACTAGAATAACACAGACTCAAAGACTAGCAGGTCTCTCTATGAAGAAGAATGGCTTTGACTTCAACCAAGGTGCTTTCAATCTGGAGAAAGACCACATCTGATGAATGCTAATCGCTGACTACTCATTTAATATTAATGTTGTTTCTATTATAAATACACAGAACACAAGTGTTTCTGTGTTCCTCATATTTTCTTCCTCTGAAATACCAGTAGAAAACGATACGACTATAAGTCATGGCCTTTATCCACCAAAAAGTAAATAAACAAAAATTTTTGGAGGAGTGAAAACATACCAGAAAAACATACCAGAAATTGTAATGCAATATGGTAGAGCAGAGAGAGAATGAACCATAGAGGCAGATACACCAGAAAGCCAATCTAGTTGCGTTATTAGCTCTGCTGTTTCCTAAGCCTTTCTCAGCTTAGTGTCCTCATTTATAGAATTGGGATTAATACATTTATTCTAAGGTCTTTCAAATCCAAATATCAAAAACTTAACTCAAACTAATTGAAGAAAAATTAAATAAGTAAGTACGTAAAAATAAAAGAAATTTATTGACTACATAAGAGAAAAGCCTAAGTCTCTAGCTTCTGGCATACTTGGGGGTTCAGGTGCTTGATATTGTCAGGAAGTGATCTCTCCCAATGCCTTCTTTCTACTGAAATGGCTTAATTCTCAAGTATGCTTCCCACGGATTGCCCCCCGAACCAAAGAAAATATCCTCATGGCCCCAAGTCCTATTCAGTGAAGACTTGTCTTTGCCAACAAGTCCAATAAGCATTTAGGAATTTGACCTCACTTACTCAGATCATTTATGTGTCCACATCTGGAGGCAACACTGGAAGGAATCCCAAGGAACATCAGAGTGCTATTACCTAAATAAAGGTAAATGCCTTCTGGAAAGGCCAAAGCCACAAATATTTCCTATAATGCATCTCAGAGTTGTAAAAGTAAACAAATAAAACTTATCCCAAGGCTTATAATTTCTATTAAGATAATACTAAATTAAAGTAATTCTTATAGGTAGACAAATATTTGACATCCAGGAAATATTTGCCTGTATTGACCACACTTAGAGCACATAATACACTTGTAGTGGAATATCAATTCCGCCAAAATTAGGTAAGGCTGCAAGAAGGAGATTTTAGCCAGATTGAAAAAGGCAATGAAAAGAATGGAGCAAAGCAAAGAACGGAAAGGTCATTCTAAAGTGAAACAATAAAATAAGTTAATAATTACATATATTTCATATAAGAGTGTTGTGGATGAGCATTCTAACCAAAAGAAAATGGCATATCATGAAGTAAATTGATAGATATTAGTAAGAAGAGTTGGCATACCTCTAGAAAAAATAACAATCACAGAATTAAGCTGCATAAAATGTCATTAGCAAGGATAGATTTTTTTAAGTACTCATACAACAGGTACTCCTCTACTTTAAGCTGGTCTGCTTTCAATGAGATGGCCCATGTGCAAACATAAATTTGACAAATGACATTCAGATGTCTTCAGTATAGGACAAAATTAGCTCACTCCAGTAAAGACAAGAATGTATTGGTTTAAGCATGTTAATAAAAGCCTGGCTGCAACTAAGAACAAAAAGTAGTTTAGAATGAGAAAATTTCATTAATATACATGATGTGGGTTTTAACTGAGGCCAAAATGAAAACTATTTCCTGGATTTCAGATAGAGGTCTGTCCAAAAACAACTTTATTTTTAGCATTTTGAAGGTAGACTTCAAATAAATAATGAAAAGAAAGACAGAAACATTTAACCGAATGTGAAAAGAGGCTTTCTAAACACATTGGGAGTGCCAATCATAAATAATTTTTGCAAGCAATACTAAGCCAGACTTACCATCCTTCCGGTAATACACCTACATTAGGCACCAGAAAATCTTTATTTCTGGCTATTATGAATTCAAATAAGTTGTCCCATTCTCAAAGAGATGTCTAAAAAGTTCTACTGGCTGCCAGAAGCAGTATTCTCTCAAAATAGAAATGCCTTCTTAGTTTGACTTAACAAGTCTGTTATAATAATCTCAGGGAATTTACCAGTCTAGGGAGATGTATTTCATGGAAATGGAGTGAGTGTTTCCCAAGTTTGAAAAAATTCACTCCATATTTCTGTAAATGAGCATGTTATATATTTTGCATGCTGTTTTAATAAAAGAAGCAATAGCTCTTTCTACAAGGCACTATAAGCTGATTATTAAAAGCTGTTGCATGTTCACAACCAAGAAGTAAAAACAAAACATTAAAATAAATGATTATAATAAATTAAAATTTTGAGAAAATGAAGACATTCAAAGGTCATAATGACAACATATTAGGTTCCAAAATGAAAAACTCAATGAATCATCTAATTACTCTTCATTGGTATAAAGTTGTTTCTAAATATGAACACATCGAGGAGTGTCCACACCAAGTATTCATTGGATGCTATGATGCCTGCCAAGCATCATTATTGCTTTGGGTCCTGTATCTTTGTGTTTGTGGTCTAAAGGGATCCTTCTTCAATTCATCCCCTACCAAGAGCTCTGAGGCCAAAACAGATTTAACAGTATGGCTAAACAAACTGAAAATTTTGATCACGAGGAGGGTATACAGCTTTTGGGATGTCTGATGAGCTGTAGATCAAGTCAGCCTTGGGGTCTTGTTCATAGGAGACATGCCTAACCTCGTCTCCAGAAGACAGGAAGGCTTCTGTGAATAGGGAAATATAAGCCATAGCCTGAATAAAGAGGACGAGAAGCTAGTCAGGTAAATACAGTGGGACGGGCACGTGCCAATAAGCAGCAGCCAGTGGGGGCATGGCTCTTTCAGGGAATTCGTAAGTATTCAGTAGAGTGAAAGAACAGTGTATAGTGCAGAAGCCGGGAGAGAAAGTAGATTAAAAATGTAAGCAGAGACAAGATCATGCAAAATCTTGTAGGCCATGATCAGGACCTGCACTTTATTCTAAGAGCAATGAAGGGCCACATAAATCATCAGAAAATCCTATCACATATATATATATATGAAATATACCCAGAATCTGACCACAGATTTTATACATCTTCATCCCCATCATGGTCCAAGCCATTATGGACTCCTGTCCAGAGTATTGCAATTGCCTCCTAACTGGCCTTTCTACCTTCCCTTGCTGCCTTCAGAATCTCGTCCTCCAAGTATTCCCTATACCCTGACCCTGCTGTACTTTTCTCCAAAGCACTTATCATTTGACATATTCTATATTGACACAGACGTTCTTTGTCTGTCCCTACCCTCAGGAGAGCAGGTAAACCAGTCTTGTTCACTGCTATATTATTTGCTTTTAGAGCAGTGCCTGACACAAAGTAGATGTTCAATAAAGTTTTGGAGACAGTGAATTTATTTAGGCCATGACTGTTCCCTGGTACTTAGAACTATGCCTGATCCATGTTAAGTACCTGCATTAGTGAGAAGCCAACTGGGAATCAGAAACCGTTACCAGTTATCTGATGAGAGGGAATTTAATATAAAGAAATGTTAACTACTATAAAGTTGTTAACTAGGACACGAAGCAGAATCTCAGCTATCCCAGAAGTAACAACAGCAGGAAACAACCACCACCCTTCAGGCTGGGGGAAGAAAGATACTAGAATTATTAAATCTTAGAAACCTGGAGGAGAATTTGAGGAGGGGGCTGTCCGTGGCTGGTGTCTCTGAGCTCTGAGGAGTGACCTGGAGGACTTGGGACCCAGATCTTTGAAGAAGGCCTGCTGCGGGCTGGGGCAGGGAGGATGACAAGTATGTTGGAATGGGCTCTGTTCATGCTGGAAGAACTAACTGCACGTTGAACCAGCTACTGCTATGAGAAGGAACAACTGCTATGGGGGTAAGGGTAAGAGCTGTTGCTTGGGTTGTACTACTGAGAACAGAAAACAGAAAGGAAGTCCCTGGGCAGCTGGGAGAAAGAATATCCCACCTTCTTCTTCAAGCCATATTGCCTCCCTCTGTTGCCCCCTATTGGTGAGGCTTAACATGGAGCCAGCTGGCCAAGTCAAAGTATTGGCATAGTCCCGGCCTCAGCCAGCATCACGAAGTTAAGTATAGAAGGATGGGTTTAAAGCTGAAAGACAGTAACTTAATAACTGCACAGTACTCAATAAATTTCTGTTGAAAGAAGCTAGTGAAATGTATTGGAATTTCTTCAAAAATTATTTAAATAACTTTAAAAATTAAACACATTGCTGAATGTAATAAATGGCAATTTTTAAAAAGTATCTGAAGGACACAGAGATCACTGAGCCTTGTCAACAGACTAGAGTCAAGTACAATAATCAATTCTTGTCACAGGCAGTGAACGGTATTCTGTTTCCCGGAAGCTGAGGCAGAAATGGAAACATCCCATACATTCAAATTAATTATAATGGTTTAGAGAGAGCAGTAGGGAAGTGTAAAGATAAAGTTAATTTTTTTTTTTCAGAGCAAAGATTTGATCCTTTTAGCATGTATATTTGTTTGAAATCCTACAGGTTAGAACCAAGCAACATGAACTAAAGAGATTTAGTCTTAAGTTTTATCTCACAGCAGTGTGTGATTTTGCACATGTGTGTGCGTCTGTGTGTACATATGTCCAGCTGTTGGCCTCATCTACAAAAGAACATCAATACACAAACTAGCAAATATCTCATTTTAAGAACTAGATCCTCAGGAGCCATAGAATGAATTAGGAGTAAAATGCATGCCTGAATAAGAGAATGAATTCACTTGTGGACCAAGAGTGACTGAATCCCTACAAAAGACAGAATAATTTGACTTGCTGCCTGAGGATATTTAAAATTGAATGTCTACCAAATACAATGATTTTTTGTTTTGCAGAATTTTATGCTGAGTCATTTCTTATGGAAATAAGATGCTAATAGACCCATACTGCTTCTTTGTTTATTCTTAGAGAATAGGACAAAACATAAAGACACTTGTATTTCTTTTTGATACAAAAGATATAAAGTCAATTCATTTCATACTTGTACTGTGCTGAAAAAGATTATAATTACAGGTGCTAGAACTTAGTCATGTGTGACATAATCTCAGACTAGATTGCATTTTATCATGAGAATATTTCTGCTTACTCTAATTTTATAAATATATTGACTAAAAGAAACAGTAATAGTTCAGGTGACTGGATTGCCAGAGCTGGTCATGGAATCTGAGGTGGATGACGGGGAAGTGACGAAGTTTACACGTGGGTTTGAGATGTTTTTAAACCTGAGGCCTGTCAGTGCAAGTGTGTGAAAATAAAGTTATGACATCGATTTCTGCAACATATATTAGAAAGACAATCTCAAGAAAATGAGAAGACAAGCCACAGACTAGGGGAAAATATTTGCAAAAGACAAATCTGGTAAAGGAATATTATCCCAAATATACAAAGAACTTTTAAAACTCAATAATAAGAAAACAAACAATCTGATTAAAAAATGGGCCAAAGACCTGAAGAGACACCTCACCGAGGAAGATATACATATGGCCAATAAGCATATGAAAAGATGCTTCAGATCATATGTCATCATGGAAATGGAAATTAAAATGAGATACTGTTGCATACCAATTAAAATAGCCAAAATCCATAATGATAATAATATCCAATGTTGGTGAGGCTATGGAGCAATGAAAACTCTTATCCATTGCTGATGGGGGTGAAAAACTCTACCATCACCTTCAGATACAGTATGGCAGTTTCTTAGAAAACATACTCTTTTCATATGCTCCAATAATCATGCTTCTGGATATTTATCCAAATTAATCTAAAAATTATGTTCACAAAACATGGCCAAGGATATTTACAGTGGCTTTGTTCCTAAATCCTAAAATTTGGAAGTAATCAAGATGTCCTTCCGTAGGAAACTGGATAAACTGTGCTATATCCAGACAATGAAATGTTATTTAGTACTAAAAGGAAATGAGCTATCAGGCTATGAAGAGACATGAAGGAAACTTAAATGCATATTACTGAGTGAAAGAAGATTGTAACAGATACGCCACTCTGGCGTGACATGCTGATAATGGGGAGGTCGTGCGTGTGAGGAAGGGGGATAGAATTATGGAAACTCTCTACTTTCTACTCAATGTTGCTGTGAACCTAAAACTGCTCTAAAAAATAAAGTTTATTAATTTTTTAAAAAGCACGGATTAATTGCCTACCTACAGCAGTCCCCAACCTTTTTGGCGCCAGGATCCGGTGCTCCTATGAGAATCTAATGCCTGATGATCTGAAGTGGAGCTGAGACGGCGATGCTAGCACTGGGGAGCGGCTGCAAATACAGATGAAGCTTCGCTCGCTGGCCTGCTGCTCACCTCCTGCTGTGCGGCCCGGTTCCTAACAGGCCACTGACCAGTACAGGTCCTTGGCCCGGGGGTTGGGAACCCCTGGTATATTATACTGAACCTCATATTTTATTATAACTTGCTTTCTTCCTCTCTTATGGGGGAGGAGGGAGTGATTCAATCTTTACACTCCTCACCTCTAGAACAGCTACCTCATAACTCTTACTCTATTTTCTATCATTTCCCTCATTTTCTGTCTCCCACTACTTCTATTAATAACATGTGTTAAATAAGAAAAAAAAATACTGCTTTTGAGGTAGCAATCAAAAGTTTTATTTGAAAAATGACCCAGATTATTTAAATTGGTACCCTGGAGACTGACTAGTTCCATTACCCTATGATAAGAGCTTTCCAGATGTCTCAGTAAGAAACACCTTCTGCTTCATGGTACTTCTTGCATACCATCCTGTCCCGTCCAGCGGGACACAAAACGGGGACCCAAGACCTGAAATAAAGGGAGGGTGACAAGGGGGCGCGAGAGACTGGAGACAAGACAGGCTTTCTGATCAAGTCTCGTTTCTTAGGGAAAAGGTGGGTGTATTTATACACAGGGTGTAAGGGTGGAGCTGAGCTGTAATCTCTTGCTGCAGGCAATTGTTTCAGAGAGCCAGATCACAACAGCTTTACACATATCTATTTTTGCCATTGTTCCCAACGAAAATGGTTATGTAAGAGCCTTTTTCATGAGGCCCAGATGTTTCAGGAACTTTCAGTCCTGTTTACCTCCAAGTTCCTCCTTTCCTTCGGCCACAACAGGGAACTTTCATGAGGTCTTTTTCAGGCCACAGGTTTTTTCCCCATCGGCTCCCCACACCGTTCAGTCGGCTTGCCCTCAGAAGGCCTGAGAAGGTGAGTGGGTCAGAGACATTCTATCACTAACAGGAGTAGTACCTTGTTAATAAAAAAAATAGCTACCTGATATGAATCACCAACTGTGTACTAGACACCACACTAGGTGTTTAAATGAAATTAAATATTGTGCGAAAAAGAGGAATGGAAAAGATCATTCCAAAGAGAATGAAGATCAAGTGCAAAGACCCTGAGATGGAAAGAACTTTGTCCTGTTCACAAGGCAGAAAGACAGCAAGCATAGCTATATCTCAGCAGTTAAGTTGGGAAATACGAAAAGAGCTTTGAGTGTTGAGCAAGATCTGGATTTTGTAGGGCTTAATAGGCCGAAGCCTGGAGTTTAACATTTTTAATGGCAAGTCATTGGATAGTCTTAGAGGGAAGTGATGTAATCCAATTTGTCATTTAGAATGATGATTCTGAAGGAAGAACTATGTGAGGGAAGTACACAGGTGGAGGCATGAAGATCAGTGAGGCTGGAATCCATTGTAGAAGAACAGGCAAAAGATGTTGGAGGCTTGAACTCAAGTTTTAGCAGTGAGATTTTTGAATAGTAATTGAGTGCAGGACACACGTTGGAGAAAAAGCCTACAAGATTGTGTAAAGAATGTGAAGAAAATAAAGTATCAAAACCCCCAAATCTTATATTTTTGACTGTATGACAGGTTATGTTATAATGACATTTACTGAGATAATAAAACCTTATGGGAGAGCAGTATGTGGAGAGGGTGGGGGTGGATACTTGTTTTACCCACGTTATGAGTAATATGCCTGTTAGATATCCAAGCACACATGTCACATAGGTACTTAGTTAGATATGTGAATTTGCAATTCATGAAGGGGCTGGAGTTATAAAAGTGAGTCTTCTGCTTATAGATTCCATCAGAATGGATGAATTTTCTAGGGAGACACTGTAAATAAAGAAACCAAGAGAGATAAGTATAGAGCCCTGTGTCACACCAAAATTTAGAGTGATCGAATTTAGAGTGCTTGTGAAGAAGCCACAGACAGTAAGTTACTCATGGTATAGAAAGGAATTGGAAGTTACAGAAGCCTGAAGAAAAATGTATTCCAGGAAAGAGGGAGAGGTCAACAATGACAAATGCTGTCGAATGCAAGAGATCAAAAAAAATAAGGATAAAGAAATCTGGATCAGAATTCTTCCTGCTACTAGTTACAGAGATTCAACTGAGATTAGTATAAACAATATGGGGCTGGTGCTCTCACACATCAATATGCCTAGACCCTGGGTTGTTCTAGATTTCTCTCTTCAGAAGACCAACACCACCACCAAGAATCAGCCACTTTCCATCTTGTTTATCTGCCACGCTCAGAATATGGACAGTGTCTTCCTATGTGCCAGCCAGATGACTATACATCTTCAGAACTTCATATAGACATGACCACATCCAAGAAAAAAGGTGTTTTTTTTTTCTTCTATCCTTCTCTCTTTGGTAGGAAATGCCCATATATGCCTCCACCAGATTTTACTCAAAAACCCACTGGCCTTGTTTGTTCTTAAACCAAAGTCTAAACCAGCTATTGGCAAGAAAAAATACTTTTTATTTTTTGGTTAGATAAATTACACAATTCACATCCCAAGGACTGGGGAGGGATTTGGTTATCTTTCCTTATCGCGTGAGAAAAAAGTCCAAATATAATAATTAAAATAAGTAGGAGATGTAGACAAAAAAGAAGAAGGAGGAGGTAGATAATAACAAGGAAAAGAAAGAGGAGAAGGAAGGTGGGGAGGAGGAGGAAAAGAAAAAACAGTGGGAATGAAAATATTTGGGGGATAGATAATCAACAGTATCTGCTAGCACAGTTTTATAAAGAAAATACCAGTGGAGAATGGAATTAAAAGTTCTATTAAAGCAAACACAGAGAGAAAGGGAGGTTAAGAAGACAGTAAACACAAACAATATTTAGGGTGGTTGGTGTAAAGGAAAGTAGATCTATGTAATATCTTCCAAACCTCTAGAGTCAAAGAAGTTAGGGGTTGGTCTTAGTTTGTTTTCAAGGTAGGTGATTTTGTGGCACTTTTGTATGTCAGCATGAATGATCTTAAAATGGGAAAGAATAAATGTAGAAAATGTGTCCACTGCAGGAACCAACTCGTCCAGAAAATGAGGTGGAAATGAATCTAGGACAAAAATAACTCTATCTTTTTAATGAGATAGGTAGTTCAGTAGTTGAGTACAAATGCTGAAAGTCTGGTTGAATTGTTAGAAGATAAAGTAGTTCACATCCACTTGTATCTATTTTCTCTACAAAGCGAGCTTCAGTATTATGAAGAGAGTAGATAGATGAAGGGGGGATGGATGAAGATAATAATGACAGCCTCTGAGAGTGAGGAAGTGCATTGACTAAAGAGGTATATAGGTCAGCTAGGCAGATTTTCAAAAATATTTTTACTATTATGGCAATGGCACAGAGTTAGTGGATAATTTATTTTGGTTGGAAATGAGATTTTCCCAGATAAGTAGAGTAGTGAAGGGGAGAATAAAAGAAAGGGGTTAAGAGTATCACAGTAATAGATCATGAAATTTGTAGGCTGAGTGAGAAGAGAAGTAAGGCCAACTGGGTTGAAAGTTTGCATGAGGTCAGAGCATGTTTGTTGTAGGAGTACCGAAGGAAGTAAATTAAAAATACAAAAGGCAAGCAGAAGAAAATCTCAGAGAATGGGTGGTTTGAAATTAAACTTTTGGAAGTGGTCTAAGTATTGATGATGACAAGATGGCTGAACTAGGATGGGAAAAAAGGTAGTTGGAGCTGAAGAGGTCAAGGACCTAGGAGTCGAGAATGCAGGATATCCACTTCCTGTCTCCTCCATTTAGATATAAAATACCCTGTCCTAGATCACCTGGCTGGTGATCTAGGACAGGGTATTTTACATCTAAATGCTTCTGTTTCATCATCTAAAAAAGAATAATAATAATAAAAAGAAACCTATATAAGTTCATATATATAATGTGCCTTCACTTCAATATTGCCTAGCACATAGTAAGCATTCAGTATTAGCATTCAGTACAATCTGTATTTGATGGTGAAGGCTCTGAATATATTGAATGTTCATATATGACAGGACTGTTCTAAGAACTTTATTTTTTAATCTCAATTAATCCTCACAATGTCCTTACAAAGTAGGTACCATTTTTACATCCTTTTCATAATTTAAGAGACAGAGAACAGGTAGTAAGTGATAGAACCAGGCTGTGGACCAACTCAACCTGATTCCAGATTCTCTGCCCTTCACCATTATCCTGCAGGGCGACTGACGGGGATATAGAAAGGGCCAGGAGGTGAGAACACAGTAAAGAGGACAGAACATTGAGGGTAGAGATGTGAGAACTACAGGGACAGGTTATGGATAATGAAGTCAGTGATGTGTGCTTCAAAGAATCTGGGGCTTTGAGAGAGGAAGGAGAAGAAATGTCTGGAAGTGCCTGTGAGGAGTATGGTTTACAAAGCACAGAAGCATTTCAAGCATTTCTGACCAAAAGGACAACATGAAAAATAACATCAAATATGGGCATCCAGTGGAGTTGGCAGTTCTTTAGGGTGTTGTCCTTGTCACTGCATTTTTATCCAGGGAGAGGAAATTCTTGTGAAGTTCTTGTCTTCTGGCCCTATCTTGCTAAGAATCATACCCAGTTTAGTAGTGATGGTATTAGGCTAAACAAGAGGATATTGAAGCAACCTGTTTTTTTCATGGTTCTCATAACAACATGTAAATGAAAGTATTTTTTTAAATATTAAAAACTCTCAAATTTAGGGACTTTTCTGCCATGTAAAATATTGCACATAATGTAATGAGGTTTAAATTATCAAATTTAATTCCCCATGTTAGATTTGAAAATAAATAAACCAAAAAACAAAAAGAAAAACAAAAAACAAAAACAAAAACAAAAAAACAAATGAATTGAATGTTTTTCAAAACCAGGAGGTATAGATTAGGGGTCAGCAAAGTACAGCACCAGATCCAATGGCCATGAGAGCTAGCAATGGCTTTATGTTTTTAAATGGTAGAAAAAAATCAAAAGGCAAATAATATTTAGTAACATGCAAAAATTACATGAAATTCAAACTTTAAATGAAATAATCAAAATCTCTTTATATATCAGCATAAACAAATGACTATTTTCAAAATATTCTGATGATAGGGCACATCAAACCCAATTAAACAAAATTTTATCCCTCCTCCCAAAAGTCCCATTTTTCGCATTCCATTACAAAAAAAGTATATTACCATTCTATTTTTAATTTCATCAGTAAAATGTAGTGCAAATTTATTTTCCCTCATGTTACATAAGTACCTACCTAATGCTCTTAATTTTACCCCTTAACCTAAAAAAGTTTTAAAGTTTTGCTATCTGGCCCATTTTAGAAATCTTTCCTGACTTGTGGTTATAAATAATGGATAAACAAAATTTATATTACTGTAGGTATCATAATGTAAATGTTATGGTTATGACATATGAATATTTGTATATAAATGTAGCTTTTGATTACATATCCATTCAACCAACAAATATTTATTGAGCACATACTATATACCAGAAACTGTCTTGGTTGCTGAGGATACAAAGTTGAAAATACATGGTCATTGCTCCCAAGAAAATCAGTCTTATTATCTTATTGTCACAGTAATTCTGGTAGAATTTAAGAACAAAAGATTTCTACAAAATTCTCCTTCAAGAATATGGCCTCCTCTTTGTCAGTCAATACTCAACCATTAATCGTGATTGAATTTTATATTTCTATATAACAGTCAAGAGATTCACTGTTTTCCAAACTAGGATGGAAAATGGAAGTTAGCAAATGTGAACTCTCTCCCCCACTTTTAACTCCACTGGAATGTCTTTTGACATCTCCTTCCTATACTTACTCCCTATTATGTCATTTAATTGGTTAGGGTCCTGGCATGCCACTTGGATTAAAGTCACCCAAGGTATGTGCCTCTGCCAGGCGGAACTGAGCCATTGTCCATTGTCGTAGCAATTGCATTGCTCATCCACAGAATCAAGACCCATAGTTTTCATAAGCTAACTTATCTTTTTCTTTTTAAATTGCCTCTGACATCAATTGCTTTATGGAATTTTAGTGTGGGTTTAGGTGACCGAATGGCCAATGAATACGGGGCATTCTTATAGCATGCAATCATAACTTGTGTTTAGCTTTCATAACAAAATCTTATCCAAAACCATCTCAAAGAAGCCAAAACCAATCCAAAACCACTTCCTAGGTCCACATTGCATAACAAGGAATATGTTCTTCCCACCACCACATGACCAAGGGTATTGGGTAGCTAGATGTTTGATCATATGAATGGTGAAAGTATTTGACTATTAGGTTTAAGCTACAAAAACTACAAGATATCTGGTTCCATGTTGTTTATTAAACATTTTTCTATTTGCATCCATTCTATTCCTTCTTTGACTCCTTGGAAAAGTCTATGGCTCCCTCTCTTTCTTAACATCTTAGCAAAATTTAACTCTCGTGGGAGTAGGAGAATGAGGAATTTAGGGCTTTCACTGAATAAAAAGATAGGAAATAGAGGAGAAAGAAAATGAATATTTAAGAGCCACATTGATAGCCACAAAGGAACCAAACGCATAGAGCTTTTTAATTTTAGAACAGTTTTCTCATTTCCCACATATCTTGTTGCCCTAGGCTCTATCAGCAATAATGAGCATACGTGACTGGGAAACACCAAGGATTTGGGAATGTTTACGTGATTCGGTAATCACCTCGAGGACCCAAAATGTCTTCTGTGGTAGTGGCAGAGAGTCTTTGAATCTGTAGCCCATGGGAAAGAAATCTTCATTCCTTTCATTCTAGATTACAAATATACAGAACTGGGAGGTTCTCATGCTATAGCCCGTGCACTTTTACGGAGGGTTTTGGTAGTGCTGAACAGGAAGGGCTAAAAGAATGAGTTAAAAACTAAAGG
Organism: Eidolon dupreanum; assembly: GCA_028627145.1. Classification (NCBI taxonomy): domain Eukaryota; kingdom Metazoa; phylum Chordata; class Mammalia; order Chiroptera; family Pteropodidae; genus Eidolon; species Eidolon dupreanum. Next base: position 11,200,372 of record CM053511.1, read on the forward strand.
GGACAGAGATTAGAGATGTTTTAAGTGAGAAAAAAGTTAAGTGTGCAGGAAGGGCAGGATCACATGTACACACAATGATCAGAGGCCAGATGATGTAAATTGATTCTAAGCAGCTCTACATCCTGTTCCACCCCACCATTCAACTGAAAGAACATTTCTTCAATTGATTTATCATGGGCTCTAAAACTGCCAGCATTATCAAAATTCTTTGAGGGCGTAATAAAAGAAATATGTATTTTAACTTAATGAAACTAATCCGATGCCTTTTTGGTAAGAAAGTAACATATAAACTAATTAATACATTTTAGAGCTTGGGTTAAGCCTCATCTACACCCACCACCACCAAAATACGAGTCCTCAATCAAGTCTCCTTGGGAAGGCATCATCACGACCTACACTTCATCAGAATCCTTAACTCCTCCACCTCCCTCCTCATCTCCCCCCAATAAAGGCATAAAGTGATCACCGAAATGTGCAACTTCTATTTCCTAAATTACTCTCCCAAATCTGTCCCCTCCTCTCTATCCACATTTCTCCTACTTCAATCTAGGCCACTCCAGCCCCCATATGGATTTCTGATACCAACTAAGTGGTCTTACTCCCTGATTCTACTTAAAAGAGGAACTTCTGTAAATTGCAAATCCTATCTTGTCACCTTCCTGTGTGACTTTCCTTTGGGTCGCCCACAGTCTTCAGGATAAAGCTCACACTCATTTCCATCTTTACAGTACATTTGTGTGGTGGCTTTTCCAGAACAAATGCCAGCATGTGTTTAGGGCCCTTCCATGCTCTGCCAATATTTTATGCTGTCTCAAGCCTTTGCATCTTTGTGATACTGGGTATTCTCACTTATCTGTCTCAGAAACTGTGCTCCATAAACTAAGGAACCATGTCTAGTTTATTGTTGTAGCCATGGTACTTGACATAGCATCTGGCACATGGTATAATAAGACAAGGTACTGGTGACTTTTAAAACAAATTGACAATTCCAAAAGGAAGAAGTGTTTTCTGGCTGACTACAGGTATCACAGTGATGAGGGTACTGTAACCCTGACACATTTTAAAGAGTCCTGAATATTTGGGCCAAGGTGAGGAAAGAATGAGTGATGGGCACCAGGAAAAAAAATAAATGCTTTAAAAAAAACTCTCTACTGCATAATTTTGCAAAAGGGCTGGCCCTGATGTGAAGGGTGGCTCAAAGGGAAATTATTGCCCAACACGGGAGTAAAGAATACCAATTATTTTCCTCTTAAGTAGGGCCAGACCAACTCAACAGAAAACCAGAGGAAGGGCACTGGATTCCTGGAAGAAAGCTGATGGTGCTGGTGCCATCAGCCGGGTTGACTAAGGAGACATGATCCAGGAGCCACCCAGCTGAAGGCTGGTATACCACAGACAGACATGCTTCTTGGAAAAGACCTGTGGCAATTAGGAATTCAAGCTCAGCCCCGACTTTTCAGATGAAGCCTTCTAATTTTCCTTTTCCCTCCCCTGAGCTTCTTCCAGGAAACTTGCCTCGTCCTCTGCTGTGGTCGGGAAAGATCAAATGTGCCTTTTACCAAAAAGACAGGGCTTTCCTCTCCTCCCTGCTCCTTCGTGTGCACCCACATGTGATGGCTCATACAGGACCACTCCTGGGGCCTCTGACATATAGCCACCTCCACTCTGTGCATATGATCCTTTGTGTAGAATGAGAGGACATGAGGTCAAGGTGCAAGGCCAGACTTGCTAGACCAAGATCGTAAATGATGATAGAATAATGTGACCGTGAAAACCACAATTTTAAATAAAAATTTTCTGTCATATATTTAGTGCTATGCCTTCATAATTTCCCTCATGCTAAATAATTTTACCCAAAAACCTTACCAGAAGTAGAAAAAAATCAGAAAAACCACATGGCCAACTAATAAAAATTAGTTGTTAAAATGGGGGAAATTTAACTCTACCTTAGCACTCAATCTTTTGTCCCATTATGCCAAAAAATTTCCACACTTCCCAAACTTTCTCTACCTGTATCCCATGGAAACACAGCATAACTTTTCAGTAGGTTTCTTCTATAAAATCCCTTTCTCCGTTGCCTGATTGTATCAACGCCTGTAGCCCTTAGAACATAGAATCATTCTCCTTCCACTTCTAAGCTTCTCATCAGCTTGTGAACTTAGAGAAGACAGAAATTTATCTCAATTATCTCAGTTTGTCACCATTAGGTCACTCTTCTTTCAAACACCCCTTCTTATGCATCACTTCTGGGCTCTACATTCATCATGGGCTGGGATCATAGCTTATTTCAGCACAGAGAAGACAATTTTGTTGCTCGTGTATTTGTCTAAACTATTGGTTGGTCACACACATACTGCCATGTCCAAAGTTTCTGTACAAATACATCACTGACCTTTTCTGGAATCTTCAGTTTCTCACATTAAATTAAATACTACGGATGAAAGGATTTCATCAACTCTTGGTGTCAGCCCATGAGAGGGCTACGAAGGTGCACATGTTGTTAACATTTAATAGGATTTTGAATTTGAGGCATTGTGTAGTGACAATGGTCTAGGTCACTTCTTACTCAAGACACTCACAGAAAAACTTCCACAGAGCTCAATAAGTAGCCCCGGTGAGACTAGAAAAGTCCTAGAAGTGGAGAGATCAGGGGGTTGATACCAAGCAGTCGTGAATGGAAACATGCTGTGTTTTATAAATCACAGCGTTCTTGACTCAAGGAACAACTCAGTTCCTTTGACCATCCCACAGTATTTTTAGCCACTGAGCTGGCCAGTTCCCCATCTGAATAATATTCCTCTTCTGTTTGGTCAATTCTTGATTCTTCCTTCCTTCCTTCCTTCCTTCCTTCCTTCCTTCCTTCCTTCCTTCCTTCCTTCCTTCCTTCCTTCCTTCCTTCCTTCCTGATTGCTGTGAAATGGTATGTTTACTGTGTACTGCTAAATCACTACCATATTTACTTGTATTTTTATTGCCAAGATGCTCACGATGTTTTTTTTTTCTTCCATCTGGAGGGGGAAACCATAAATTTAAAAAAGAAAAGAGAAAGTGCAGTTCTACCTTGAACAGAAATGCTTCATTTTATTTTCTGCCACGTTCTGAGCACTTCCAGGTTATCAGGTATCGTTAAGCACTTAATGTACATTATCTCCTTTAACACGTACCAAGTTGACAGCTAAATATCAGTTACTATCCTCAGTTTTATTTATGGTGAAATAAGCTCAGAGAAACTTTCCCAAGGTCATCTGTTAATACACGGCAAAGTCAGAATTTGAACCCTGGTCAGTGACACTCCCAAACTGAACTCTTAGCTACCAATTTCTATGAGTTTGAAGTCTGCGTCTCCATTCCCCATTGCTTCTTCCAATTCTGGCCATGTTCATCAGTTTCAATAGAATCCCTGGAATCACACAAGATCACAGAAATTATAGATTTCCTCATCTTACAGATGACATAGCAAAGACCTAAATAGTTTAAATGACTTACATAAGATGCCAAAGCTACTTCATGTCATCTCAAATCAAAACGAGGTTTTCTTGTCCTGTTGGTCTTACTCTTGTTACACATGGTTTCTTGTGCCCCTTATTTTTTAACTATGATTTTTCTCATAAGCAGTATTTCTTTTCCTTTACTCAAGAAGCTCTGTATGAAACAGCTCAGAGGGAGAGATCCAAATATCTCATCTGAAGCTATCATGCACACACTGAATACATTAAACCTTCTGAGTGCTTAAGACATCTTGGTTATAAAAGACGATTAAGTAAATGAAGATGTTAATTCACACTTCTTCACTTTATAAATTACCCACAGAAATCCACTTGGCTGCTGGATGAGACTACAATCAAGACCCATGCTAGGCAAACTTCAAATTAGGCATATTTGTTTTGGATGACCTCCCATGTCCCTTCTGTTTTTTCCTCACCTCCTAGCATTCATCTTCTCTCCTTGTCTGTGCCTTGTCCAAAGTAGCTCACTGGTTTGGCTGCCCAAGCGCAAGCTGTACCAACTTCCCTCCTTCCCATCTCCATTACCCTCTCTCTTCTTCTCTCCTCCAAGTTTCCATTGCTGGATGATCTCCCTCAAAGTTTTGACGGCCTCTATCATTCTTTTTCATGCTTTCTCCTGTCTCTTTTTCTATATTCTGAGAGCACAAGTGACCTTCCAATAATTCTTCCAACCCACTCCCTACAGGATTCCACCAGAACAGGCAGTGTTATAATTTTGTAATTTTTCTGATATCTCTTTTTCATGACTACCATCCAATCAACACTCAGCTCTCTGAATACCATTCCTATATGTCCTGCTCTTTCCTGTGGTTAATGAAATTAACTATTAATGTCAGTTAATAATATTAGTAATTTATTAATACTATTGCTAATTGTTTATTATTAATTTCATTAAATAAATGTTGGTTAAATAAAATTAATAAACTAATCCCTGATGATGTGTGGACTTCCTAATGTATCACCCCACACAGTAATCAAATTCAAAAGCACATGTGAGGGTCCTTTGAGGAGTAACTATACTGAAAGACAGATAGCAAGACCAGCTTTTCAGGCTGCATCATAGAGACCAAGCACTGCTGACATCCTTTAACTCCAAAGCTAAGTTTGTTCATCCAAGTCTTGCTAATCATCATTCCATTCTCCATTGTGCCCATTACAGCTTATTCTCAAATAGAGGGTTTGTCATTTCGGAAGATAGTGGTGAGAGCTTTATGCTTTCCTTATTTACAGGACTTATTTTTTAATTGAAAAAGTAATGTAAACATGTTCTAATATTCAAGTCAAAAAATACTGAGGTATATAAGAAAAAAAATTAATGTCACTCTCTACCTCATCTCTACTCTATAAATTCTGAAAGAACCAATGTTAACGGTTTGGTGTGTCTCCTTCCACCTCTTTCTCTATGATCCAAAAAATTATATTAAAAATAAATACATAGTTCATAAAAAGATATGAACACATATAAACAAAGTATTTTAATTATGCCGCAAACATGACAC
>CM053511.1:11205876-11216171 GCA_028627145.1 Eidolon dupreanum
AAATAGCTTAACAGAGAGCAGAGGAAAGAGATCTGCTTGGGGTTTGACAGCGGTTAGAGGGTGGGGCTGGGGCGATAGCTCTCACACATAGGCTGCAGTTTATGTGGTTCTAACTTCTCACGAGTGCCAAAGCATGGAGCATCCAGACTTTCTCATCGGCCTACTCAGCAGTGTAGCAGAGGGGAAAGGAGAGTGGTGGGGCTTGAAAGCTATCAGCAGTAACAACAAAAATGGAGTCAGTGGCTTTATTAGAAGTGTGGTTGATTCCTGGACCAAACGTGTGTCTTACTTCCATGACAAACAGGCTTGGCTTCTGTAGAGTACTCACACCATCAAGATCAGAGGCAATAAGAATAGACACAGGTTTGGGTCCATCCTTGTGGGCTCCAGCTTATGCTTGTGAGTTCCAGCTTGATCTTACTTGGTCCACTTTATATCTACCTTCCCTTCAGGATTGCCTAACCTGTGGACTTCAAGCTCCAGTAGCAGGTGCAAAGACAGCAGCTTTACAAGAATACTTAACCATCTCCCACCATTGCATATGGCCAAATCTCTGAAAGAAATCTGTGTGTGTGTGTGTGTGTGTGTGTGTGTGTGTATGTGTGTGCATGCACATGCACGCTGGTGATTCTGCTTCTGTGACTGAACTCTAATACAGGAACCCAAAACGCTACTTGTTTGGGAGAAGAAAATATGGTTCAAGATCAGTTTGGCATCTCTGACCATATGATATCCTATTCAATGTGTTTAATGGTTCTCGATGGGCCCCCAATTAAGTATCTAGGTGTTTAAGGCCCCGGCCTACATTTATACCTTGTACTGTAGGCAAATGATCAGACAGCCATATTCACATACCCAAAATGCAATGGCGAAGAAGGCAAAGATTGACCACCACCAGATGAGAGACTCTGGCCAATCACATACTGTTAGCCACGGTTACCTTATTTGTATGGTGGTGTGTGTGGTCCCTTGGGTATTCCGTAACTTTTATCAGCCTCATTTTGAAAGTATAAGATCATGTGTCCAACTGGTGAGATTTTTTTTTTCAAATAAAGACTCTTCACATTGAGACTGTTTTAACTGCTACTTTTGTTAGAAACTAATTCTCAAGGCCTTTATCATGCAGTGTACTAACATTTTGATCATCGGGTCCAGCTGTCAGTCATGATATCTACATGTGGATTAAGTTCTTCCCTTTCATTTTTCTCTCACTTCCCTCACTTAACATATTAAATGCCAAAGCAATTTCTTACAATGCCCAATTTGTGCCAAGTGAAGATTTTTCATATTTGCAGACAGGATTTAAAAGTGCCAGAATTTTAAAGCTTAAGTTCTTATCAAGGAGGATGATTATAGTCATTCATGTAATTCTTGCTGACAGTTTTCTTTAACTTTGGTCTCCGCGTCATAGAAATTAATGTCTATAATTTGTTTTATGGTCCTACAGAGAGGGACAGCAAAAGAAAGAGGAAAAATACCTGTTCTGTTAGAGAGTGTAGCCAGAATTGATCATGTGAGTGAAAATCCAGAATAAAATTAATGCTACTAAGAGGTAAAGAAAAGGAAATGGAATTTTAAAAACATTAGACATACACCAGGGGAGAAATATAAACTCCACAAAAGATAGGTCTGCTAATAAAAAGATAGGGTAGTAAGTTATTATGACTCAACTTAGCTGAATTATTGTAGTCATTTTTCAACTCCTGTTTACCAAGTCAAATCAGAAAAATAAACTTGCACAACGAGAATAATGGAGATGCTGCAAAACAAGTATTGGCAAATAACAGGTGAGGAGTACTTAGAGTAAATGTGAACATAAACATTTGGTCAGGATGATATGCATCCTAACATAATAAGAAAATTAGAAAACATCTATTGAATTGCTTATAATTGTCTTGAAACAAAGCACTCAAGACACACCATAAGATTAGAAAAAACAGATGTGGTATCATTCCACAGAGCAGGTAAGAATGGCTGAGCTAGCTATTATAATTCAGAAACTCCAACTTAGCAATATAATGAAACAAATATAATAAGATGAAAAAATCTTTAAACAGTTAGAACACAGTGGGATCATAAGCAAAAGATAAGATGGGCTTACAAAGAAAATATCACATTAGACTGAAGTAATAGATTTTTGCCAACAAATTAGAAAATCAATGACCGAAGGAAATGAAGTAGATGTTTCATAATTGGCCTTTGGTGAAGCTTGTGACAGAATCTCATAAAATTCTATTTGTTAAATTGGTTTGAACTGGCTTAGAGATGAATATAGTCACCTGGACTGAAAATTGGTTGCCTTGTTGAAGGAATATGCCTGGAAGGCTCTGGCAAAAATGAGTATTTATATTTTCCGTACTCCTAGATTTTCCTTCTTCTTTTCGAGGCCTTCATGAAAATTAGGGTGAAGTTATAGATTCAGGTACTACTCATGGGCAGACATTAAATTTTATATTTTTAGCCCACTAAACAGGAGTGCATCCATTTGAAGAATGCAGATGTACAAGGAAATGAAGAGAGCAAAATAAAATATTTCTGATAAAGGCATAAAGTACAAAGTATTGGCTGCTTCTGACAATGTCCATGTAAACAAACGGAAGTAGGGTTTGTTCCGGCTTTTTGCTTTACTTTGGTTGAGTAACCGTCTCTACACTTTCTGAATTAAAAAACAGCTGGAGTCTAATGAAGAACTTAACACTTATATCATTCCTTCTTCTTACTGCCCAGCTACCCCTTCCTCCCTCCCACCTGAAAATCCTCCTTGTCAAGGGAAAAAGTGTTGTCAGGAAGCCTTCGCAAGAAAGATTGTGTGTGACAACAAAGGTAAGATCCCCCTGCTCACACAACAAGCTTGCTACATGCAACACTTGGAGGAATCTCAAGAAAATTATAGGTGAAAAAGAGGCAATCCCAAAAGGTTGCATATTCTATGATTCCATTTACATAACATTTTTAAAGGAGAAAATGTTAGAAATGGAAACAGACTAGTGGTTTCCAGGAGTTAGAGATAGAAGGGGGAAACAGGGTGGAAGATGGATGGTATTATAAAAGGGTGACAAAAAGGACCTTGCATTGATGAAATTATTCACTATCTTGAATATCGTGGTAGACACATGAACTTACATGCGTGATAAAATTATATAGAATTAAATATACAAACACGCACATACACATGTGACAACATAAATGAGCATAAATAAAAGCAGAAAATTATGAATAAGGTCAGTGGATTTTACCAATGTCAATATTCTATTTGTGATATTATGCTTTTGTATAATGTCACCATGGGGGAACTAGGTAAAGAGCACATGGGCTCTCTCTGTATTATTTCTTATAACTATATGTAAAGACAAAATTACCTCTGTAAGAATTTCAATTGAAAACTTATGGGACGTGCCAAAGATAGTTCTTTGCATTAAGAAGGAAATCTATTATAGCATGTTTAAGGGCAGAAACAGAAAAAAAGATAAATCATTTTCTGTTTATACCATATCAAGTTCAACCGGTTTTATACAGTGTTCCAACACTGCAGAATTCCACATTTATTTTTGTTACTTTAATGGATTCCTTTTGCCTTATTTTACTGTAAGCTTTTTTATAGTGGGGCCATGTCTGGTTTGCTCATTATTTTAGCCCTAGAACCTGACAGTTATTAAGTGATCAAGTATTATTCAACAAATTAATGAAGAAAGTTTTAAAAGGTGATGTTAAGGAAAGAAAACTTTAAAATCATGAATATTTTAAACAGTGATAATGTATAAGAAAGTAACAGAACAACAGTGGAACAAGTGCACCCAGCACCCAAGTGTGTCAGACTGACAAGGGTTCACATTCCACCTCTGCCACTTGTCTGATGGGTGACCAGGCAAGTTACAGGGCTCTCTACATCCTGATTTCCTCACCTCTGCAGCATGAAGGTATTAATGGCATCTGTGCTAGAGAGCTGTCATGAGAACTGTGGTTATATAGGTAAAGCACAGTACTTGGAACAGAGAAGGTACTAAATAAACTCCACTAAAATTATTAATACCACTATCAAAACTCATGCTACAAAACCAGTTTTTCCAACTGAAGGAAAAAGATACTGGCCAGAGGGTTTAAGACTGATAAAGAGATTATTTTTCCAACAAGTCTGTTAGTAATGAAAGTGTTCTATCTATATGTGTATTATTTTTCTTTTGGAAGATAAAAATAATGAACTAGTTAAATAAAATCATTTAAAACATTTCATATTCACCAAGCTGTACCACATTCTGGGCCATAAAATATACCTTTACAAATTAAAAGAACAGAAATCATATAACATGTGTTCTCATCTCACAATGGAATTAAACTAAAAGTCGATAACAGAAAGATAACTGGAAAATCTCCCAAATATTTGGAAATTAAATGACACATTTCCAAATAACTTGGATCAAAGTAAATGTTACAAGAGAAATTAAAGAGTATTTTGAACTAAATGAAAACCAAACTACAACTTAATCGGAAACCGTGGGATGCTGTGAAAACAATGCCTAGACAAAAACTTAAAATGTTGAATGCATATATTAGAATTGAAGAAATATATGAAATTCCATCTTAGAGAAATAGAAAAAGGAGAATTTAAGCCTAAAGCAATCAGAAGAAAATAAATAGTAAAAAGTAAGAATCAATGCAATTAAAAAACAGAAAAACAATAGGAAAAAATCAATAAAACCAAAAGCTGGTTCTTTGAAAAAAATCAATAAAATTGATAAGCCTTTAACAAGGTTAACCAAGAAAAAAAGAGGGAAAACACAAATTTACCAACATCAGAAATGAAAAAAGGGTCATCACTATGGATACCATGGATATAAAAAAATAAGGGACTATTGTGACCAACTTTATGTTCAAAAATTTGAAAACTTAGGTGAAATGGATCAATTCTTTGAAAGACAGAAACAATTAAAACTCATGAAAGAGAAATAATCTAACTAGGCATATATAAATATAGATATAGGTATATATATAGCTATAAAAATAAATTGAATAAATTAATAATAACCTTCTAAAAAGAAAAAGCAACAGTTTCACTGATACATTCTACCAAACATTTAACAAAGATATGACACCAGAACTCCACACTCTCTTTCAGAAATAAAAGTGAATGGATCACTTTCCAACTCATTTGATGAAACCAACTCATTTTGTGAAACCCTAATATCAAAACCAAATAAAGACATTACAAAAAAGGAAAACTACAAACCAATATCTCTCATGAATATAGATGCAAAAATCCTTAATAAAATATAAGCAAATAAAATATAACGATGCATAAAAATAATTACACTATGAACAAGTGGGACTTATTCCAAAAATGCAAGGCTGGCTTATTCCAAATATTAAAAAATCAATGTAATCCACCAAAACAACAGGCAAGAGTAAAAGAAATAACATGATCATATCAATACATACAGACAAAGAATTTGGCAAAATCCAATACCTATTCATGATAGGAAAGGAAAGGAAAGGAAAGGAAAGGAAAGGAAAGGAAAGGAAAGGAAAGGAAAGGAAAGGAAAGGAAAAGGAAAAGGAAAAGGAAAAGAAACCCTCAACCAACTAGCACTAGCGGGGAACTTTCATATCTTGAAGAAAATGTACAAAATATCTATAGGTAATATCATATCTAGTCGTGAGAAATTGAATTCTTTCCACTTAGGATGGAGAACAAAGCAATAATAATCCTCTCTTACCAATTCTATTTAATATCACACTGGAAGTCCTAACAAGTACATCATGACAAGAAAAGGAGAAAAATAGTATATAGACTTGAAAGAAAGAAATAAAACTGTTTTTATTCTCAAAATGCCAAGGAATCAGAGAAAAGACTTCTGGAACTAATAAGTGTAGCAAGGTCACAGGATACAAGGTTAACATACAAAAGGCAATTGCTTTTCTATATATCAATAATGCACAATTGGAATTGGAATTTTAAAAAATAATGCTATCTACAATAGCCCAACAAAAAGAAACACATAGGTGTAAATGTAATACATCTTCTGGGTCTGTATGAGAAAAATTACAAAATTCTGATGAAATAAAGAAAAATCTAAAAAAAAAAAAAAATGAAGAGATATTCCATGTTCACTTATTGGAAAACTCAGTATTATTAAGATGACAAATTAATCCTTAGACTCAATGTAATCCCAGTCAAAATCCCTGCAAGCTTTTTATAGATATTTACAAACTTATTTTAAAGTTTATGTGGAAATGTAAAGACCCAAAGTAGCTAACACAACACTGAAAAAGAATAAAATTGAAGGACTCACACTATCCGATTTGCAGACTTACATAAATTGACAGTAATCAAGAGAGTGTAATGTTGACTAAAGAATCAAATCAGTGGGACAAAATACCTCAGAAATAGACTCACAAAATATAGTCAACTGATCCTTGAAAAAAGAGCAAAGGCAACACAATAGAGAAGAAAAGATAGTCTTTTCAAATACGGTGCTGGTACAGTTAAGTGTATGTATGCAAAAAAAAAAAAAAAAAAAAAAAAACCCTATATACAGAGACCTGACTTTACACCTTTCACAAAAATAACCCCAAATGGATTATGTATCTACATGTAAAATGCAAAACTATAAAACTTTTAGAAAAAAGCAAAGCAGAGAATCTATGTGAACTTATTTGGTGGTGAGTTTTTATTACATACGACAGTAACAACATGATCTATAAAAGAAATAATTGATTAGTTGAGCTTCATTACAAAGTTTTTCGCTGTGCAAGACATTGTTGAGAGAATGAAAGGGGAAATTACAGACAGGGAGAAAATATTTAGAAAACACATATCTGATAAAGTACTAGTATCTAAAATACACAAAGAATTCTTAAAACTCAACAATAAGAAAACAAACCATGTTTTCAACCCATTGTTTAAAATGAACAAAAGGTCTGGACATACACTTCACCAAAATAGATGTAAAGAAAGTAAATAAGCTTATGAAAAGATTCTCCACATCATTTGTCACTAGGAAATTGCAAATTAAAACATTAGTAACTTAATAGTTTAAGAACACTCTTAGCCAGGTAATCTCTGTCAATGTCAACAGGAATGTGATATTGTTAGAACGTACACCATCCTGAGTTTAAGCATTAGGAAAACATCAGACAAATCCCAAATTAAGAGCATCTACAAAATACCTGACCAGTATTCCTCAAAACTGTCAGTCATCAAAAACTAGGGAAGGGAGAAACTATCACAGCCCCAAGGAAACTAAAGAGATATAACAATCAAACGTACTGTTAAACCCTGGATGGGATCATGGAAAACACAAAGGAACATAAGATAGAAACTAAGAAAATTTGAATAAAGTATGGACTTTATTAATAATAATGTATCAGTATGTTCATTGTCGCAAATGTACCATATTAATGTTAGATGTTAATAATGAGGAAAACTGGGTATGTGGGAATTTTCTGTACTATCTTAGCAATTTTTCTGTAAATCTGAAAGAGTTCTTTCAAAAAAAAAAAAAAAGCCTTGTTTAATGGATATGGAGTTTCAGTTTTTCAAGATAAAAAGTTCTGTTGCACAACAATGTGAATATACTTAATACTTCTGACTTGTACATTTAAAAATGATTACGGTGGTAAACTTTAGTTATGTTTTTTATCACAATTAATTTTTTAAATGTAAATATGACCTCATTTTCACTGTTAGCCACACAGTCAGGAGTTTCTCTTCAATCACCTTTATCATTAAACAGGAATTATGACAATAGTATAGTTAGTGTAGCTTCTAACATCGATAGAATGCTTAGCCTATTTAAGGGCTGTGTTAAGCATTTCACAAAAATTCTTTGGTCGAATCTTTGCAACTTCATTAGGTGGGTAATATTAACCTGTTTCCCCTGTTACAGCTGGCAAATATGAAAGTCAGAAAATTTAAGTAAATTGCCGTGGTCATATTGCTAGTAAAGGATTCTAATCTGCAGAGCAACTTGACTCCAAAAATCCACATTCATAGCTTCTTGGCTATATTTGCAAATTTCACTTGCAGCGGTTTACAACCCTCAGATATTAAAACAAAACAAATAAAAGCATAAGCATAAACAAACAAATAAATGCCAACCAAGCCAGCAGAGCAGCTAGCCACTTAAGTGGCTTTGAACTCCTATGCATTTCTCACAACTTTTTTTTTAGCATTTTATAGATTGCTAGTCCCCAACTGTGATCCCATTACAACCCATATTGGCTGCTGTGATGTAAACCATACTCCTTATCACTCACCCATATACATTTTATGAAAACTGGAATTTAAAAAAAATGCTATACCTTAGAGACCTGAAACATACTGAGGCTTTTAACAAAAGCAGCGTTTGTGCTGCATTCCTGGGAAAATTAGGCTACAAAAGCTCCCTCCAAAAGGTCATTTCCCCTGGGGGAGGGAGAGTCTTTGAACATAGAAGAGAAGCAGTATCCCTGAGAAACAGCTAAATCCTTCACATCCTTTCAAAGACCTGCGTTTACCTGTCTGCTTAACTAAGAAGCCCCGTGCATTTGTCAGGCATGGGCTGTGACTGATGGAAAAGCTATCTGACTGTCTGTAAAAGCTCAAACTGCTGGCATTTTCTGAAAGACAGAAGCTCATGTGAGGCTACATCAGATAGTTCCTTGCAGGTTAAAGCTGGAAACCTTTGAGGAAAAATCTTTCAAGCTCTGTCTGATGTAAAAATCAGCACCAATGCTAACTTTTAATATGGAAAGTCATAAATCACTAGAATAAATCCCTGTTTGGGATGGCGCAGGCTATGTGACTGGAACATGGAAAATGCATAAATAATTTTAAGTAGAAAAAAATGAACACATTTTCTAACACTCTGAAAGTACAGAATGTTAAGCCAGCGTTCAAACTTTGACTTTTTTTGCCCCCATCAGCTTTCATTAATTTTAGTCTCAAAGACTTTCACATAAAAAGAAGTAATGACCTCTATTATCAGGGTTCAAATTTCAATAGAGTTACTAGCTACACACAATTGGTTATGTTAGTTGAGGTGTTTATTTGTGTTTTGTCCTCTGGTTTTCCCAGGATTGAGATAAGTATGCTAAAATCTCCTATTGCTAGTGTGTCTCTAGTTCTCATCTCTAGTAGTTTCAGCTTTTTGAAAGTTGTTGCTGTGTTAGTGGGTAAATAAACAATAATAATAAATTTTGCATGTTCTTTGATTTTTCAGCCCTTAGCATTACAAAATATCCTTTATTTATTTTAGTATTTTTATCCTTAATTCCATCTTGTCTATACCAAGACCCTGTTGTTTTTTAATTGAATTTCTCTATCCTTCATTTTTAACTTTCAAAACCATATAATTTTAGATATGTCCCATTTAAACAATGGAGAGCTGAGTTTTTGCCTTTTTGACAAATCTTAAGTCTTTTCTATATAATAAGTGAGGTAAGCCTGTTATATTTGTTAATGTGATCTATATGTTTGATCTCTGTTCTGTCTTGTTTTATATTTTTTATTGAATGTAAGAAATTGTTCACTATGTAGACCTTTTTCTTGCCTCCTTCCTTTTTTAAGATGCATACCATAAAGTATTTGATAGTAAAATGATATAACGTCTAGGATTTACTTTAAAATACTTGAACCATAAAAAAATGGTGGTGGCAGAGTGAAGAGATAAAATAAGCACAGATAATGATGATTACTGAAGCCGGATATCGAGGCTCATTTATGTACGTTCAGAAGTTTTTGTTTTCAAAAGTGTTATGCCTTAAACAGTTATAAAACAGAATTTCATCTTTTCATGCTATACAAAGTTTACATGTTTTTAAATTTACTTTCATAAAAAAAAACAAGTTTATAGACCTAAAATAATTAAAACTTAAGCGCTTCATAAAAAAATGCATTAGTCTCTAAATCAAGTGAAGACCTTCTTTACTGCTTCAAGCTCTACAGTAAATTACACATACTGTAAATGAACACAGCTTCTTTTAAACTTACAAGAAACAATTTTGCCTTTGTGAGAGTTTTATAACTACATCCAACAGCCTATAAAAAGCCTGTCTTGATGTGGTTCCCATGGTGACAGGACATAATATATGTGTCCATTAAATTTGGAAATGTAATGAAGTGTAATAAAAATCTACTTCAGAAAAATACACTTCTCAGCATATTTTTATTAATTAAAATATTGCATTGAGCATTTTTCATGTCTGTATGCCTGACAGCAAATAAAAGCTTTGCCACAGATTAACTGTGACTCGGGTTCCATCCAATATTAATTGGTACAAAATGCAAAAGGCATCTTTGCAGAGAAAATATTTTGACT
>CM053511.1:11216271-11248548 GCA_028627145.1 Eidolon dupreanum
AGAGTGGGGGATGGGGAACCAAGGAGTAATGAGCCAGATTATCCCCTCATTCTACTTTGGATAGTTAAAACCTTAAGCAGAATAAGAGGAAAGAGTATTATTCTGAGGATTATCCACTCATCTACAGATCAAGAGCAGAAGACAGTCAACCACTCCTGTTTGTGCTTCTTCGTGTGTCTGTCCTCCCAAATTAACAATATCTGAATGATTCTGACATATTTGAACACATGGAAAACATAACTGGGGAAAGTGAGTGTAGCTTCTTCCCAGCTCCCAAATCAAGAAGAGCATGAATTGCCTCTAATACATTAAATGAATCTGAGAGATATTTTTGCCTTTTGAGTTCTTGTGTCACACTGCAATGTAATAATTATATGAATCCTCACTGTCTTGCTTGCTGTTCCATGAAGAACCTGATTGATTAAATCACATTGAACAACTACTCAACTGAAGAATTAATGGCCTGGACTTATTAGGTCATAAACTCTTCTCCCCCCCAAAAAAATTTTTTTAATACTCTTACAGGATTCCCATTACTTAAGCACACCTCAATAACCTACTCATATTTTTTGGATGTATTGAAAATACCACTGTCCCCATCTAAATAGTCCTATACTCCAAAAAAGGAAAAAGAAAAGAAAAAAAGAAAAGAAATGGTTGGGCACAATATTTATACTGGACCCATCATTGAGGACAGAATGTCAATATTATATTACTATTAGATGGTGCAGATTTGCCTAGCTGTTTCAGTGAAAAAGCAATCAATGGCAATCTGCAAATGTTTGGAAGTTACCCAAAGACTTTTTTTTTTAAAGTTTCAAGTGTATCATTCAACGGTGAGGCAGGGACGTATAACGTGCTCCTTTTCACTGACCAAGTGTAGTGTTTCTCTACTAAAACACATCAGCAGGCATTTGGAGAGCTGGAATTCTGGTTCAGCTCCCCTGATTTCCAGCACTCTAGCTTCTGTCTGTTACAGTTTTAAACGTGCTGCTAGTCCTGATGCTTCGCTTCACTCTGCAGCACGTACCAGACAATTTTTAATGGCCTCCTTGCCCCTGAGCCCTGCAATGGTGGGAAAAAAATCTTCCCATTTTCGGCATTCCGCCGCTGTTGAAAACTTAACACATAAATGTTGCTTTACATGGGTGGAAAAAAGTCTTGATAATCTATTTGTAAAATACTGCATATGTACACACACTGATTCTGTCAAATACATGATGGCACACTTCGTCCTTTGCACCTCAAGATCACACTGTCTGGATAGTAGATGTACAGGATGCTTACATTGTTCGCTGTGCTGGTTTGACTATTAGAAGTGTTACTGAATTGTTAAATTTGAATATGAAAAAAAAAAAAGAAAACACACAGGCCAATTCACTACCTCTGCCTATTTGCACCCATTTATTTAGTCATTCATTCATCATCTATATCTTTGAGTATCTATGAAGTACTAGGTTTGTAGAAATGCCCCTTGCACCTATGAGCTTACATTCTACTGTACTTGGGAAAAGCCAACAAACTAGTAAACCAAGAAAGGTACCTGACAACCTCAGGTTGAAATAAGTGCTTAGAAAGAAAATAAACCAGATGATATTGACAGAGTGACTGGAAGAAGGGAGGGGTTGCATTCATAGGTGGGCAGGAAAGGCCTCTTTGAGGTGGTAACTTAGGCCAGGATAAATGTAGAAGAGGAAGAAAAGGAAGTAGGGTAGCCTATGAGGTCAGAGAATGGGCTGGGTCAAGATCACAGAGGATGCTACTTTAAAGGATGCTACGAGGAGTTCAGATTTTATTGCAGTGCCATAAGAAGGCACTGAAATGTTGAAACGGGGAAGTGACAAGATCTTATTTTTAGGAAAAGACTATGATGACTGTTGAGTAGATAACAGAATGTCACCTGCTAAGAGGCGAAGCAGAGGATCCTTTAGGAAGACTGGGCTCCATTTTTTCTACATTTACTCTAATGGTTCGCAGCTGGGGGCAATTTTGCCTCCCACAGGACATTTGGCAATATCTGGAAATATTTTTGGTTGTCACACTAGAAGAGAGGGGTGCTACTGGCATCTGGTGGGGAGAGGTCTTGGATGCTGCCGAACAGTCTTCGATGTACGAGACAGTGCTTCTCAGCGAAGAACTATCCATCTGATGGTGCCACAGTCAAGAAACCCTGCTTCGCTCTATGCAGATCTGCCTCTGACTTGTAGATTGCATGAGAGACGCAACAGAAGAAACGAGCCATATAAATTCTAAGGTGTGTATGTTCATGGGAAGTAAAGAAGCAAATTGGAAAAGAAAAAGCAAGTAAGAAGCTGTAAAGCCAGACTTAGAGTCACTCCAAACATGGAGTCATCTACTAATGATACCTTTTGTACCAAATTAAAGATGCTTCCCTCTTGAGACCAAGTGAATTCCCTTTCCTATTGCATCCTCAACAAGGTACCCTCATAGATGGAGAAGACACAGGTTGTTTTTCTTTTATTTAAACTAAATTGCATCCATTCAGATTACATATATTAACACCTAGAAATCCTTGATAAATGACGTTTCTTGTCCTTGGATGTGTCTTCCTTTCAATAATCTGCCTTTAGAAATTTGAGCATTTTATTAGTAATTGGGATTATAACTGTTCTTTGTGACAATACCTGAACTTTTTCCATTAATATGTCTAAAAAAAAAGATAGTATTCCACAATGGACAGTACTATCAGGTATGCTGATCTTGTTTAAGCTGGATTTTTTTTTACAAATGTAGAAACTGATGTGACATGATTCTCCCAACAAATTATCTTTCTGTGTCTCAGAAAGTTTCACAGTCACAGGGAGCCCCTGGGATTTTGTTCTTACTCTTTGAAGGACACTCAACTTTCATCAAACATCTGCCTTGCTTAATGTTCCTCTACTAAATGTGAGCACTAAACTGAATGTGTTAACTTAGGAAAGCGCCTAGCAAGAAACCATCCTGAAAACCCCAGGACCTTTGCCAGCAGGATAAAATACAACTTGGATTCACAAAAGAAAATCTTTTAAAAGAGTTTTTTAGGGGTTTTCTTTGAAGTGTGAGTTTTCTGAATGTTCACATTCAGTGAAAATTAACAAAAGTTAATGGAAGAACAAAAATTATGTATTTGCATAAGAATGTGAACATTATACATACTAGAATAAAAACATTCTACTATGAGGCAAAGGATAGGTGGGCAAATATATTTAACAATCTAAGTACAAACTAACGCCAGTGAAGGTGGCAGAATGGGTGCTCTCCACTACAGTGTGGGCAGAGTTTATAAATTATTACAGAAGCACTGCTAAACAACTTTTTTAAAAGTTCATGCTTTATAACCCTATAACTACCTTTCTATCTAGTATGATCAGAGAAGAACATAAAGATTTATGAATAAGGGTACTTGTTGCAAGATTACTAATAATAGTGTGAAACGGTAACAATAATAGTTAGGAACTTGCTAAATGGACTATAATTAACCTAAAATGTGAAATATTAAACTCATTAAAAATCAGGTTTTGAATGTTTAGAAAATATTCAAGATACTGTTTACTCATGTATCCCTAAAACTTAAAATAGTGCCTGGTACATGATATTTGTCAAATGAAAGAATATAACACTGAATGAAAGAGCATACAAAATCATTTTTCAGTATTATCCAAATTCTCTTGTAAGTATAATTTAGATAGATAGATAGATAGATAGATAGATAGATAGATAGATATAGATAGATAGATAGATAGATAGATAGATAGATAGACTCCTACCTATGCATAGCAAAAGATCTGAAAGGAAATACTCAGAACTATTTACAATGGTTATTTAGGGTAGTGAGTTTATAAATTGTTTTTATGTTCTTTATTTCTTCCTTTACTTTTAAAACCTTCTACAGTAAACATTCATCAGTCCTATTACGAAAAAGAGTGACGTTTTTAGAGACAAAAGGCATGTATACATTAGGCGGTGTTGCTTGCTGTCCTTGACTCCATTTTCCTATTGGAGCTGTGACCGTTTATGGGCTCAATCAATTAATTTAGTTTAACAAACATTTGTTGCCACCCTGTTAACTGTCTGTCATGATCTGAGGAGACAGGAATAAACAGTACACTTCCTATTCTTAAGGATATTTCAGTATATATAAAGTTATATTATTTAGTTCTGTATTGAATACAAAAATAATATGGTTAAGAGAAAATTAAAGAAAACTTTGCCATTACCTAGAGCCAGTAGCATAATCAAAAAAAGTGGGTACTGTGGGAGAAAAGATATGAGTGTCTTCACCAACCTGTGACCAGAAGGAACAGTTAAAGCCATATGAGAAAAGTCATGAGTACATAGTTACAGAAACAAAGGAAAGAAAATGAGTGTAGGAGGAGGCCAGGTTGGCATACTGCCCAAAAACCACACACGACAATACCTGGGATGTGAAGTAAACAGATAGCATGGGTAGCTTTGCTTTTTGATGTGTATGCTAGTCACATCTTCACTTCTACCCAAGGAGAAATGATAAATGACATGTCTACTGCCTTCTTCAGCCTCAAGGCCGATCACCATCCCCTCAATCTGACTTGTCTGTGAGTAAAACTTTCTTTCTTGGTTATACCTCCACAGCCTTGGTCACTCCATTCTCCACTCTTTCCACATCCCAAATGTTCCATATCTCTTCTCTTCTAAAGAAATACATTCTATAACGTTTTCAAGATTTTAGGACCTTTTAAGACAGAGAAAAGTATTTTAAGGCAAGGAATTCATGACTTAAGCAGCAGAGAGAGTCAATTCAAAAGAGATTTAAGTAATTGTTAAAATGGTAACTTTCAAATAAGACCAGTAGCTCTTCCCTGCTGGTTGTCACATGGGGCATTAGAGATGGATGGCCTTAATACCAGGCCCTTTGCATTAATAAACACCGGGTCCAAAGGGAATGGCCCAAAGGAAAGGTATCTCCAAGTGAGGTTCACGACAGCACATACTTTATTCAACAGCCATGCAGATATAATAAATACCAACATAAAACCGTGTGACCAATAAGAGCTTAGTCTACTTTGTGGTTTAATGTTCAAAAACAAATCAACACAACACAGAACAGCATAACTAGTGTGTAGAGTGCAGATCGCTAAAGTTTCATGGTATCGTAATAGCTCTTATAAAAAATGAGGATCCTGGTTAAAAATTCTGGGAAACACTAGACAAGACAAGCTTCTTTACCATTGTCATTAACGTGTCAAGGTGAATTGAATTTCTCCTAGAGAATGGTGAGATATGTAACATTTCCCAAGTTTATCTGACCACAGAATCTCTTTTTGTAGATTGTTTTGTAGGTCTAGAGTTTTCTTAGGGAGCACAGCTTTAAAAATCATAGAACCAGATTAGATTTTAAAATTATAGAATCAAATTAGAAGAGATTTCTATTCTCCATCAGAAGTGATTCAGAACAACTGTTCTAAATTGTGTCTGCACATTAGAACCACCTGAGAAACATTTAAAATTCCCAATGCCCAAACTTTACTCCAGATCAATGAAATCAGAATTCCTGTGGCAAGGACCCAGGCATCATTATTTTGTAAAGCTCCTGAAGGAGTTACGACGGAAAGCCAAACTGAGAGCCAGTGTCATCAAGTCTCCCACAAGCACAGGAAGCTCGTCTTCAGCATCTTTGATATCTCATTGTGCTAGCTCATCAATATAAGGAACCTCCATGGTCCCACCAGACAGTGAAATATTCCTCTGCTATGTTAAACCCAAGACGAAGTGCATTGTGTCTGAGATAACACTTATCTCCGAAATATCTTATACTGCTAAAACTGTAGGGTGCATCATACATTCCTATCTTCCATCAATAAATGAATGGACAACATTTCTTCCCTTAGTAGTTTGAACATAGTGTTCCAGATACAATTCTCACATGGGGAAAACAAACAAGATTCAAATTTATTAATAAAGTTCTAATAGCAAATACGGAAAAGCAGAGACCCAGACAGAGTGCAGAATATTAGCTGTGACATGTAATATTTAAGGGCAGAATTTTTTATTATATTTATATACCTAATATGTACAATCTAGAAATCTAAATAGCAGAGATGCTTTTTGCATTATGCAGACATAGGCCCAGTGAATCTAATCAGCCTCCAGGGCACAGAGTGAGACTATTTTGGAGGTGGGGGCTGACATAGGCCCCTTCGCCCATCTTTGCCATGGTAGAAACTTTAATTAAGTTTATGTATAGTTCTCCCAAGTACTAGTTTGCTTCTGAATGAATGAATTATTTGGAAACCATATTTGGTTGTAAAACACTGCTTTCAGTTGAGTAGTTAAAATAAAAATACTTGAACTCCAGGGACTCCAGTCACACAATCATTCATAACTTGGGACCTAAAAGCAAATACCTGTGATTGAATCCACCAAGAAGCAATTTCACAAATGACATTCCAAAAAGCATTGTCCCTAACTTTGGGTGAGTCAGTATGGTATAGGCCATTCTATCATGATAGTTTAATCCCTTGCTACCCGTGGATTTCATGCAAAATTTGCATCAAAGGAAACAAAAATACTGAGTGCTTTGTCCTTAAAACTGTAAAGGTTTATGACAAGGGAATGGCATTATTTATTTGAATAATAAAATAAAGCCCAATTTCAATCTGACTTTCTAAAACCAGCTATCTGATTTTAGGAGTCACCAATCTTTATTTCTTTCATAATCCAATTTCCTTTGCTTTGTTAATGACTGTTTTGATTAAGGAATTAGGGATAGAAATGATAATGCTGTGTAATTAAGTATGCAGATATAGAGCTTTTTGCTCTTAAATGCAGTGTATTCGAAGAGCCAGATCTGGTACCAGATAATTTGTGAAATTATATATTGCATTAGTGATGTGCTGGGATAGTTAAAGAGCTAAGAATGTCAGGATTATCCCATAGTCAACAGCTGGTGGTCCATAAATATACCAAGTGATTCTAAGTAGGCTTTTAAAAAATCCAATTTATTGAATTAAGTATGAGTTTTAATATCCCAATAAAACATTGCTGAAAGATAAATATTGCAAATTACACTGCCCAATTTCAACAGCAATTCATTGAATTTTATCTCTCTAGAAAAATATAAATATTATAATTAGTTTTCATGACAAATTTGTATCTAATTAAATTATACTTCTTCATGAACCTGGTAGTTTTTACAATAATGGACTAAAGTTATCTGCTCTTTCCAACACAGTTTGTTAAGTGTTTTGAAACCGAAATATAAAGAGGGCCTGAGGGAGTGTGTAGCACTTATGCTAAAAAGAGAAAACACAGGGAAAGAAGCTGATAAGGGAGGGGAAATTTACGGCTGTGTTTTAAATGTGTGGTTGGACTATTGTCATGCACAAGAGGGATTAGGTTTTGATGCTTTTGAGGGCTAGAGATCATATAGAGATAGATTGTAAAGCAACTTAAGGAAACATTTTCAAGCAGTCAAAATTATTTCAAGATGGAAAATTCCCAAAAGGAAGTGAATCTGTCATTAATAAAAATGGTAAGTCCCGGCTTGATACACACAAGCAGAAATACTGAAGAAAAGGTATCTGACTTAGGAGTCAACTCCTACTTTTAAAGTCTGTTTCCACCCTGACATTCTTGAATTTGCTGAGATTAATTAAGTTAACTGACAATGATCAAAATTCAAAAAATTTAAATACATGGTTTAAAATTTCAGAAATCAGAATCAATTAAAAAAAAAAACTTTTAATCAAGATGCAGCCATTGAGACCACACAAATTATTATAATTAGATCCTCTCTATCAAAAATCTGTACAAGTATGTTCATATTTTTCTGTATAAGAATTTTTTTGGTATTTCAAATTAAAAACTATAAACTATCATATACCTACATGCTTATAGTTGTTGTCCCTAGATTATGAGGTCATGGATGATTTTTATTTTTTCTTTTCTCATATGTTAATGTATTCATTTTCTTTAAAAGAGCATAGTTAATTAAGAAACAATAAATTTTAGGAAAACATCAGAAATGTTTTTACTACTTGTATACAGTCACAGAATAAAGTTAAAAACTAAGATACTTAGATAATTCTTCCTTTGACTTCAATTACCTGGATATTGTAAAAGGATGTTTCAGTGCTTACTTGTAATTATGTGAGTTTGTCTTTTAATTTCTCAGTGCAGAAACAGCCTACGTATTCTATCATTTGAAAGCTCATACTAATTAATAAAATCAGCATTCTGGACATATTTTACTGAAAGTGAGAGAACACCATCTTGATGTTTCACAATGTAATTGTGTACTAGGGAATATTTTAAATTTCATAACATTTAAGATTAAAATTAAATCATTGTTGATCATTATTTGGGGTTAAAATCGCAACAGCTATGTCAGTTATAGGGGCAGAAAAAATAGCACGATTGAATTCTGGTAAAATTAAGCATTTTACCAAGGTATATCATGTAGTCAAAATTAAGGCAATAACCACATGGTACAAATTCAGGGGAAAATATTTACTTTGCTGCTCCTTGCTAATATCGTGCAATAGAACTTATGAAAAAAAACCCACATTTACTGTGTGCCTACCATCTTTGTACTCTGTTTTAAAATCACAGCTGTCTTCATTTAAATGTCATGACTGAAAATTGAAAATATCACAGAAGGCCTTACAAAGGAATTCAGGCTCCATTCTTTAAATAGTTCACTTGAAACTTCTGGAAATCACTATAGGATAGCTCCACTTTTAAATAAAAATTCTAGCTCCTACCAGCCTTACCTGGTATGTAATTCAATTTGTTGTTCTAGGAGGCTGCAATGTTCCAATAAGGTCAAGTAAACTAAACTAGTGTGCCGTTAAGAAAAATCTAATTCTTCTCCAATAGGCATAGCACCGTATGTACGGATGAGCAAACACCTGGAAGCAGCTCTCCTTGGAAAAAGAAGGCATGACATCAATCGCTTCTGCAAGCACTTGCTTCATTCAGAGTCCTTATTCCTTCTTGCACTTGGACCTGGAGCCACTTAGTCCCCTCCTGCACACTCAGCTCTGTTAAGTCCCATTTCAGGACTCAGTAACAAACTTTGAATCAGCTTAACTAGACTGACTTTGGTACTTCGCTCCAGTTCTGATACTTTTGACCAAGACCCCCAATCTTTCATCTCTGTCTCAACAAATGATTCCTGCCTTGTTCTTCTACAGCTAGTCATCTGCTCAGAAACCAGGTCAAGAAGCCAATCTCTCTGAGGCCGGGACCCATGATTGAGCTTGTGTTTAAAAAAGATCGAGGCCTCCCCATATTTAATAAGTAATACAAATATATATATTTGTATGTGTGCACACACACACACACACACACACACACAATTCTAAAGAAGAGTTTTAAAACTGTGCTACTTTTTAAATGTTTATTTTGAATAAATTGATGCTTTAACATGCAAAAATTTAACACGATATTATTGTGTTAGTTACAAGAAAATTATAGAATTTCTAAAATCAACTAAAAATACATTATAAGATATGTAGCAAGAATGCGACTCAGATATAAAATAACGAATGACTCTACCTCAGTCTGATCACTATACTTCCATGTGTCCTCATCAGGAGATGTGCGAGATGATGTTTCTTAGCTCCTTCATCCCCCTACCCCACTCTGTGCTGACACTGGCTTATCTGGATGACTCGACACGCTCCCTTGCCCTCGGCTTCCTCTTAGGTTTGCCAATGGGGGAAGCAGCGAGAGGTCGGAGGGATGATGAAATGCAGTCAGAGATATATTCCCTCAGCTCCCACCTTGTTGGGAGGGCTGGCCGCCTCCCTCAACCTATGACCACAGCTCCTATGAGGCTGTCTGCTCCACATGGCCTCTCTGTCTCTGAGTTTCACTAACAACTCACTCCTGCACCCCTTCAGACCTGGGGATGTGCCCCACTCTTATTAGTTCCAGGGCATTGCACCATCCCTTCTGGTTTCTCTACATGTTGCCAACACTTTGATCCCTTCATTAAGCTCTCCAAAAATTACCTGATTTGGGAAAGTCTTCTATTTCCTGCTACAACTGTGATATAGAAGATAAAGACAAAACTATGAAGTAAATATAAAGTTCTAAGTAAATGTAAGGCCAAAGTCAAATGGCCCTTCTGGGCCTGATTGATAGCCATGGGTCTCCATTCCTCATGTCCTAAAAGCAGAGTCCTGGCTCTGGCCTGGGCCTGTGGCTAATTAGCCTAGTAAGCCTGTGGCCTACACTTATATGCTGTGAACAGCTTGACCTCCCAGTTTTGACTCCTGCAAGTTTTGTTCATCCTTGTGCCTTCTTTGCCAGGTTTTGGTGCAGTCAGAGCATCACTGTAACCTGATGTCAACCATTAACTCATGACCATCTAAAATTATTTGCCTACCTGACTAGACCTTCTCCAGTCTCTGGCAGGTCTCTGCACTACATAGACCTGCTCCAGCCCAGTGAATATATCTTCCAACTGTACCTGTAGCTTCCTATCCTACTGAATCAAACACTCTGAATTTCATTCATGTCATGATAGATTCCATTTATGGGGTTTGTATAGAAATAGTTTACATGTTCTCTCTCACAATCACTGTAAACCTTTTCTTCGTATATAAGAGTTATAGTAAATGGGCATTTAGCTACCATTCACGTTCAGAAGTATGGTTTACTCTGCATCCCTTCACTTGTCTTCCCCAGTATGGGATACTTTTGGATACCCTCCTCCTTGCAAGCTTCTGCTTTACTAAATATACACTTAGGATGAAGTCATTTATAAATGGCGAAATGGTTCTGGGACCTTGAACTATAGCTACCATTATCACTGGGAAGAATCCAGAAACATACTGTGGCACTGATGGATAGTTGGGAGGAACAAACATTCTGAATGCACTACCACGTGGTTGGGCCACACTGATAAATTTCATGACAGGTAGAGCAAGAAAGCTGCTCAGACTTGTTCTCTTGCTGTACAAAGTAAACCATCTGCGTTTCTGCTCTCTGTTAAGTCTCTAGGAACTTTAGAAACAAAATTTGGAGTTAGCGTGGGTGGCACTTAATTTTAAATCTTTTTAGGAAAAGCATGGGAGCATTTTGCCCTGCAAAGGAATGGGATGAAAACAACATATGTGGGAGACTGTATAATCGAACCCCTCAAAGAGACCATTCAAGAACTTATTTCCCTGACAACACTTGTCTAGATGATTTTGCCTAGTCTCATGGATTAACAAGTTCATGACTCTCAAATTTAAACCTTTAGTCCAAATCTGTTCCCTAACCTTCAGACTCACTACCTGAATGCCTCCTCTACAATTTCACGTGGAAGCCAACCAAGCATTTCACAATGAACATGTCCAAAATGTAGATAATGCTCCCACTTCTTCTGTCTGTTTCTCCTGACATCTTTCCTATCTCACTAAATATTTCCATTCTCCCATGTATGCAGGTAAAAATTTTGATTACTCTCTTTCTCATGTTCAACTTATTAGAAAATTCTGTCAAGTTATCCTTTTAAAAATCTAGAATTCGATCCCTACTCACCATCTACCATGAGAAGTCTGGTCCAAACAGCATCATCTCTTGCCTGGACTTAACACAGCCTCCTATCTATGGCTTCCCTGCTTCCACATGCCTCCTAGGTGTATTTTACATGGAGAAGGCAGAGGAAATTTTTCAAAAGGTAAATCAGATCATGTCATTCCTCTGCTCAAAACCTTGCAGTGGTTTCTCAGTCTACATAATATAAAATCTAAATTCTTTACCAAGGCTTTTATGAGGCTTGATGGTCTGCATCCCAACTTTCTTCTGCCTCTCACCTGCATCTTCCCAATGACATCCCTATCACTCTGTCACCCACTTGTCCAGCCACAAAGGCATCCATGCTGCCTACATTTTAAACACATTCCCATTCCAGGGATTTTGCCATAATTGCCTGAAACTCTTCCCCCTACATCTGCAAATATTTCTCCATCACTTCCTTAAGCTCTCTGCTGAATGTAAACTTAGGGAGGCATTTTCCTGCTCATTCTACGTAAAATAGCATGTCTCACCCATATCATGTCTTATTCCCTTGTCTTGCTTTATTTTTCTGGATAGAACATAATATATTTATTTGTTGCCTGTCTTCTCACAGAGGATGCAAACACCTCGAGGGTAGAGACTTCGTATTCTCAGCACCTTGAATGATGCCTGATGGAGAGCAGGCACTCACTGTGTATTTGTTGGCTGATTGAAAAATGAATAGTGTACTCTTTTGTTCCCAGTCTTCCTTATAATGGAAGCCTGTGTGTTTGTACATCCTTGCCCATCATCTGGAACACATCAGACCTTGATCCAGGCATTTATAATGTCTCAAGGATGAGAAATCTGGAGTTAATCATCCTTTTCAAATTGGCACTGCCCTGTGAGCATTTTATCATCCTTATACCAAGACTGCTAGAAAATCCAGACTGAGCGATTACAATGTTCTCCTAAGGAGCCATTTGCTGTTCATAAAACTCTAAAAAATAAATAAATAAATAACATCTGTGGAACAAAGTGGCTGATGCAGTATAGAGATACATTATCCTGAACAGCTTAAGATGGCTTCCAAGAATAAGATGTGCCATGTAATAGCATAATAACCTGTTCATTTCTTATTAAAAAGAGACTGGCAGTGCAACTGGCACCACACATTTGTTTTTAAAGCTCTTTCTTGAAGTTGTTCTCATAGATTCTAACTGTGGGCTTCAAGGAGAAATATAAGATTCTAAAAGAATTTCCAATAACTGAGGAAATCATCAAAATAATCCATGCCTCAACTATGGGCTTCAAGAAGAAATATGAGATTCTAAGAGAATTTTCAATAACTGAGAAAATCATCAAAATATCCCATGCTGTCCACAGGTGGAATTAGAAAATGAGGTAGTGGAGAAGAGAGGAAAGAAACTTCTGCAGAGAATATGGCAAGTGTATTTCAGACAAATATTTACTCTTTGCAAGTAATGGACCACTTCTGGTTTGGCGCTGCCCAATTCAAATCAATTTTTCCTCAAATAAACTCTAAACATTTTTAATATGACTCAGTTTATCTTTTAAAAGTTCTGGTGTCAGAACAGGGAACCAAAGCAGACCCCCGAAAGCCCCCTGGAACAACGAGCAACAAAGCATAGGTACCTGTGAAGTCTCCTGAGTTCTCTGCTTTCTCGCTGCCTCGGGACATGGTGGGCAGGTCCCTCTCGGCCCTTGCATCCTAGCTCTGCAGCTTTTGCATTATGAGCTTTCAAATTTTATTTGAGCATTTCTCCTTGTGGCCTGGGTCCAGAAACCAGCTGAAATCAGATTGGTTTTAACTTAGAAACTGAACTAGGTCTAGGGACAGACTACGTACGACTTAGAAAGCGGCCGGGTCTAGGGATGAACTGTTTCCAACTAGAAACTAGGCCAGGTTTGTGGACTGATTGGTTGCATCTTAGAAACCCAGTAGGTCCGGGGACTGGTTCCTATTTAAAACTAGTCTGAGTTTGGGAATAAACTGGATCCTACAAGAAACCGGACCAGGTCCACGAATGGACTAGGTCTGACTCAGAAACATGTCCAGGGATGAACTGGTTCCGCCTTAGAAAGCATACCGGATCCGGGAACAGAATGATTCTGACTTAAAACTGGAGTAGGCTGGATGGACTGGTTCCTACTTGAGACCCGTCTGGTCCGGGGATGGACTTGAGGTATAAGTTACCCTATGGGCCCTCCCCAGAGCAGCCAAAATGAAAAATAGCCTTAAAACAATAGCCTTGACTTAACCATCGGACCTGACAAAATAGCTAGGCAATGATAGGGAAATTTCCCAACATAGGAACAAGGAGAACAGCTGGTGTGACCTAGAATTCACCTCTGCTTCATTATATGATCATTAAAATAAATTTACATTGCGGTTTTGACACCCGCTTATGAGCAAACAGAGTGCATTATGGATATACTCAAGCTCAGAGAGAAGGGATATGTAAAAAACCTATCCGTCAGTCAAGGTTCGTAGAGGAAGGGCTACGTGACCAGAGGAGGACCAAAGTTTTACAGGCAGAACAGGAGCCGAAGCAGGAGACTTCAAGGCTGATCGCTCTTGGCAGCCTGCTCTCCCTTCTGAGAGTGTACTTTATTTTGGGGTTTGACCGCTCTTGGCAGCCTGCTTTCCCACATAAGTGTACTTTCATTTTCAATAAAGCCAGCTTACATGCCATTGCTGGGCATCTGCCTTCAAATCTTTGTGGTCTGGACACCATGAACCCGAGCTCCAGGGCTCCCCAGAACTGGTAACAGACTAGTTCCAATTATAAACTGGGCTGAATCTGGAGATGGACTGGGTGCGACTAGAAACCAGTCTGGGGCTGAACTGAGACCAATTAGAAACTGGGCCAGATCTGAGGATGGATCGTGTCCAAGTAGAAACCAGACTGGGTCCAAGAATGAACTGGTTTTGACTTAGAAACTGGGCCGGATCCAGGGATACACTGACTAGAAACCAGTCTTGGGATGGACTGTGTCTGACTAGAAACCAGGCTGGATTTGAGGATGGATTGTTTCCAACTAGAAACCAGGCTGGGTATAGGGATGGACTGGTTCTGACTTAGAAATTATACCAGGTCCAGTGATGGACTGTTACAGACTAGAAACCGGGCTGGGTCTGGTATGAATCCTCAATTTCTGATGACTAGGATGAGACCTGCTGGGACACCCCTCTCATTCAGGAGCCTGTGGTCAGCATCCTGGGCAAACTGGCAGAAGCTGGCAAAGGATACGAATTCTTAACAAAGTCAGCTCTCCCAGGTCTCTACCAGTGGTGCCTGGTCTACAGAGGAATAAAGAAGACTGCCCTTGAACTTCCTTGGAAGGGACTACACCATGTCCTCCTACACTACCCAATGGCAGCCAAACTTCAGGAAATTGAATATTGGGTCCACATCCCCCAATTAAAAAGGCTCCTCCGGACTCTTGGAACTACACACCATCTGGAGATCTAGAATTAAAATCAACAAGGGCGATTCTTCCCCAGAAGCTGTTGGCATCAAGAGGTGAACAGCTCTCCCAAGATCATGGATCAAGATCTTCATCTACAATATGAAACTTTTATTCCTTTTGTCTTTTCCCTACTTTTCCCTCTGTTGATGCATGGGAAAGCAATGCTCCTTAACTCTGGCAACTATCATTGAATCTACTGCTAAAACCATAGCTACACAACAAAAGTTCCTAAACTTTCTCACTAAGGTGATTTTGGATAATAGAATTGCTTTACATTACTTATTAGCTGAATAAGGGAGAGTCTAGCATAGCAAATACCTCCTGCTGTACCTTGATCAACACCTCTGGTATTACAGCAAAAACAGGAAATTAACAAACAAGCCACCTAGCTAAAACGGGTTGATGCCCCTTCAGGTACACCCTTTGATTTATTTGATACCAACTGGTTTGGTTCATGGGGGCCCTGGCTAAGTCTCTATAATCATCATTACAGTGTTTCTGGTGCATTATGTTCTCCCAAAGGTCTTAAATGTATGTTCACAGCCATCATTCAGTGCATCAGATGGTCTCTGTGAGCTTGGAGAAACAGAAACAAGATGAATGAGATGAACAGCAAAAACAATTCTTCTGTAGGTCTGACCTCATAATCTACGAGTTTCACAATGAGACAAGAACAATTTAACTCTGATGGTTACTGAGAGTAGCACTAATATTAAATTTTTAGTCATCTCTTATATATGAGAGGATGACCAAAAGGGGGAATTATTAAATTAATCAAAGGAGGCTATTAGACTGAGGTGGCTTTAATGTTATGGTGGCTTATGTAAGCAAACCCAAATCTAAGCCTGTAAATGCCTCAAGAAATCAAAATGTGAAGGACAACCCATCATAAGCAGCCAACTAGTATTTACACTATAGCCAATCAATAATTTCCTTATTTCTGTCTTTTATTGATAAAAGTCTCTTTCTGAACTTCTGACAGCAAAGTGCTTCTAACGACCTTCGGTGGGGTGCTGCCTGATTCCCACTGATTTTTACCCAAATAAATTCTTAAAAAAAAAAAAAAGACATAGTAATGGACTAAATAATTAGACAACAAATATCTTGGATCTTTGTATTTCAATCAGGGGAGGCCCTGCGTATTAGTAGTTATTATTATTTTAATCTCCATGAAATTGGTTAAGATCATAGATTTTGATGTCAGATAAACAAGGGCTAATCCTTAGCTTCAAGTCAAATGGCCGTGAGTTTAAACCAGTTACTTAGTCTTTCTGATCTTCCATCCTCTTATCTCAAAGGTGGAGATAACAACACCTTTCATAGTGGAAGGACTTAACAAAATAAACAAAACAATGCATATAGTGCAGCGTCTCGCATATAAATAAGAATAATATACAATAGAAACAGTAGATAAAACAGCAGGCATTGCTGGAAGAAAGAGGCGTGTCTAAAGCACACTGTGATTACCCTTCACTCTTTCAGGTCTCCACTCTACTGTCTATGGCGTGTGATTGGACGAGTTGCTAACAAGCAACGACAAAAAAAGTGTTGCACACCTATCTCTCATGCAGTATGAAGAAAAAATTATCTCCCTCTATTTGCCAACTGATTTCCTACCTGACTTTACACTAACTTAAAATTCCTTCCAGGGTTTGATAACACCTCTCTTTCCCTAGGAACTCACACTCAACCTCTTAGAATTAAAGTGGGTACATCCTTTGTCACTGCTCCCATCCTGCCATTTCCTCCCTTGCACTAGTCTTACACTTACACTCCAATTTAAGTGCCCTTGGCTGCCTGTCCCCTGCACCCTGTGCTCCCATTACAGAAGACTCCTCACTCCACTCTGAAAAGACTGGGATCTCACAACTCATCAGTTTGTACCTGCTAATCCCTCTCTTCGTTCTCACTCAAATTAACTCATTTATCCTTCAAAATCAATTCTATGCATCGCACCCCTGTGAAAATCCTGCTGTGCTCCCCAGCATCCACAAGCAGAAATGACTTTTGACTCCTTTGGCTCATCTGTGTATCGAGCTGTTTGAGAACTACATTATACATTTTGCCTTTTGGAACACGCATTACAACTACTGGTTCCTCTGTAGCACAGGATTAGGGTCAGACAGACCTAATTTCTAATTTCAACTCCCCATTTACTATGTGACCTTGAGGATGTTATTTAATGTCCCGGAGCCTCAGTAGCTTTGTCTGTAAAATGGAAATAATAATTGAGAGATTATAAGAATTCAATGAGATCATGGAAATAAATGTTAATGCTGTCACATTATAGGGGATAGAACTCAATCATTCTTCCAAAAAATATTTATAAAGTATTTATTATGTGTCAGGCATTCTGTTAGGAGTTTGCAATTCAACAGAGGAAGTAAGATCCAGTTCCAACATTCAAGATCAGGATGGGTGAGGGAGAGTGGGTTGGGGGAGGGATGCAGTAGGGAATGGATACACAAGGAGAGCTGCAATGGCGCCGCAGTGTGGTAGGTGCTCCGATGGGGTGAGATTACAAGTGACTTCTTCCGTTGAAATTTTGGAGGCGCAGAAGGGCTTCCCAGAGGTTCAGGACTTCAAGCTGAGGCCTAAAGGTGAATGGAAACCAGCCACGCAATGGTGGTGGTGGAGGTGGTAGGTAGCGGTACTAGAAATGATAAAGCGGGTGAGTGCGTGGTGCTGGGGGAGGCGGGGCATGAAGAACATTCTTGGCAGGGAATGTGCCAAGATTGGGAAACAAAAGAGAACTGAGTGAGTTGAGAGAGCCGAAAGCATTTTAGTATGGCTTGAGACAATAAAAATAACCAGTGAATCTTGACTTAGTTAGTTAGCTAAGTAATTGATTAACTGGACTCTCCACCTTTCCTACCCTCATGAAGCTTTGATAGCACTTTTCTGCTATCTGCCACATACATTCGAAGACATGTTCATACCCAGTAGAATAAAGCGGTTAAGAGCGGGGGGCCTCTGGATTCAGACTGCCTATGTTCAAATCTCAGCTCTGCTGTGACTTCAGTTACTTGCCTCCAGTTTCCTCTCTTGTAAAACCAAGATAAAAATATTCCCTTCCGTGTTCTCACAGATTTAGTTACTAGGATGGCAGCTGACACACAGCAGCCATCCCGTAAATGTTATTAGCATGACATTCACTCCTCCGTGAGTTCTCCCTATGTGTACGTCTTCTCTTGTAACCTGACTACAAGCTCCTTGGAGTCAAGGCCACAGTCTTAAACATTTTCTCTTCCCTGATAGGGGAGAACGGTACTGGTGAATGCTGACAAAGTTATATTAGTTCAGGCAGCAGAACAGATGCTTAAGATTGTGAATTCCGGAGCCAGATCTGCCTGGGTTCATACTGGTGGGTAGCTCTTTCGTTTTCTGACTCTATGATCTTAGGCAAGGTATTTTACCTCTCATTACCTTAGTTTTCTCATCTGTAATGTGGAGATAATCATAGTAATGACCTCATGGGTTAGTTATAAACATTCAAGCAACTTAAGTAAAACCCTTTGATCAGGGCTGGTATTTAAGAGCTAGTATTGTTACTATTAAGCTCTGTGTATTTGTAGCATTAGAATGGGAAATTGGGACAGTTGGGAATGCGAGATGTCTAAATAATGTGGGTGACCTAAAGATACAATGGCAATTAGAAGTGTATAATTTCTATGTACTTGTGTAAAATGACCTGCACGTATGCATGAATTAATACTCACAACCTCATTATAGTAAAAGTAACACCATCTGACGTAATAGGTCATACATAGATTTCTCTCTCCTTCAAACCTGAGTTTGCCCTATTCATCTTGAGTCACAGAATCTTGTCTTTAGAATCCAAGTAAGACACTAGAGGGCTTTCCAGAAATAAGAAACCAAACAAGAGACCGCATCTTAATATCCTGATATCAACAAATACCAAAAATTACAGCTTTAAAAAGTTAGATATTAATGATCTAAGAGACTCAATGCAATTTGAATCATCAAAGTCAGTTCTAAAGTTGGATCAAATCCACTTACCTATCCCTGATTTAGAGCTTATGAATTTTATTATTCTAAGGATCTGTAATCCAAATATCTCATTTGGGGCTCATGGGGATAAATGCAATAAAGTGTACAGAATGCTAGGAATTCAAATGGGGAAATTCCTAGCTCCTTAATTAAAATTGCAGGAATAATGCTTTCTGCATGCATCAGATTCATAAAAGTATAATAACAACCACAGATTTTTTTTTTACAGATTTATCGTTGGACGATGGATATACGCCATGCTCTAAGTTACAGCTGAGACCAGAGTTTGTTAAAGCTGAATTATGGCAAATGCCTTTGACTGAAAAAAAAAAATGTATGCATGAAATATTAGCAGCCATGATACACACTTAGAATAATCTAAAGTATAATAAAGATAGTTTCTTTTAAAAGTTATAAATTAAGAATGCTTCCTTTCGAATAATTACAATTATCACTTTCTTTTTAAGTGGCTGAGCATGTATCTTGTGCCTATCTCCCATTTAAAGGGTATGTCCTTAACCTTAACACTTTCCATGTAACTTGCTCTAGGGTCCCTGATTATATTCACAAAACTACTGCAAAAATGAGAAAGAAATATACCTCAGCTATTATGATATGTAATTATTACATTCACTGCCAAGCTGCTTTACATATTCTTTGATTCAGTGGGCAGGTTTACAAGTGTTCAGAGTACTATTTCCTCCTTTCTTATTATTTTAAGAAAATCCAGGTAGGAATTGCCTAGGCAGTAAATATTCTTTGGACACCTACCATGAAAGCATACTTCTTCTCCAAACTAGGAAATGAGAGCAGAAAAAAATTTCAAAGCATTTGAAAGTACATTTTCATTAAGAGACTTGGGGATCTGAGCTCATAACTCACCCCTCCAGAAAAGTTTGTTAGGTAGAAAAGTGACCCCCAGGTCTGCAAGGGGATTCTGTCACTTAGCTGGCATATGACAGAGTGAGTTTTGGTACATCCAGTTGTCAGATTTGCAATAACATTTAGCCTTTGCAAATTACTGTACCAACTCCCAAGATCATCAGTCTGAAGTTGGTTGGGGTTTTTTTTTTTTTTTTTTTTTTTTTTTTTTTTTTTTTTTTTGTCCCCTGAAACTTGGCTTTGGTTCCTGCTGGGCTACTGACTTGAGTTATTGCTGAGTTTATCCAAAACTCATCAGCTTTTGCTTCATCATCTCCTGGCCATGGTGTGAGTCACCACTTAGGCTTTTTCTTTCAAAGGGAGAGAGAATGTATAGAGAGTTAATGCTATTTATTAAGATAATACTCTCCAATTAATTGTAGCTTAAAACTATTTCTTGCTTTAAAAATTGCTATTCTTTGAAGATATCCAAGATTCTCATTCTGTATGTTTATCCAGTTGCTCAAAAAAAAAGGGAATATAATTCTCTAATCACCATTTTTTCTTTCCCTCTGTCACTTTTTATAAATATATTTTCTACTTTTTTTCTAAACAATAATAATGATGGAAATTTTTGAAACTACAGAAAAGATGAACAAAATAAAAAATCATACCTAATTTTGGTAACCTGAGATAATCATCATTAGTTTTTTTTAATATTTTTTTGTAGAACTTTTCCTATGTGCCTTCTAATAGAATTAGGATCATAATATATATTGGCAACTTTACAGCTTTTAAAATATAACATTATATCTGAGTATTTTCATATTCTTTGAACACTTAATTTTTTGATGGTTGTATTCTCACTAATATGGATATGCCTTGATATTTTAACCATTTCCATCAAGTGTGACATTTAAGATGTATTGAATTTTTTAAATTTAAGTTAGTTTTAAGCATATGGTACATTGGTTACACATCTATATCATTCATGAAATGATCCCCCCAGATGCTCCCTCCCTCTCCTGGTCCTCCACCTAGCTGTCATATTAATGCTAACTACATTCCCTATGCCCTGCTCCCCATCCCCGTGACCAGCTATCAACTACTAATTTGTACTTCTTTAACCTTTCACCACGTTCTCTCAGCCCCCCAATCTCCTTCCCCTCTGTCCATCACCAAATTGTCTACTATATTTATAAGTCTGTTTTTGATTACTTTGTTCTTTTTGTTCCTTAGATTCTGCATATAAGTGAAATCATATGATATTTATCTTTGTCTGTCTGACTTATTTCACTCAGCATAATAACCTCTAGGTCCATCCATGTCATTGCAAATGGTAGGATTTCATTTTTAATGGCTGAGTAATAATATTCCATTGAATATATGAACCATGATTTCTTTATCTAATTGTCTGTTGATGGGCGTTTAGGTTGCTTCCATATCTTGGCTATTGTAAATTGTGCTGTCATGAATATTGGAGTGCATAGACCTTTATGAATTATTGTTTTGGTTTTCTTTGGATAAATACCCAGAAGTGCAATTGCTGGGTCAAAAGGTATATCCATTTTTAATTTTTTGAGAAACCTCCATACTGTTTTCCAAAGCAGCTGTACCAATTTGCAGTCCCACCAACAATGTATGAGGGTTTCCTTTTCTCCACATCCTCTCCAACACTTGTCTTTTTTTGTGTATTGATTTTTTTATACACCCAGATTCTCACTCTTAATTCTATTTCTTCCAAATGCAAATATTGTGTCAAAAGATATTTTAGGAGCCTATTTAGCACATACTATTTATTAGATATTGTTCTTAACTTTAATAATGTTGGCTTATTTTACCCTTATAAATGGGTAGGTACTATTGTTATCCTTGTTTTACAGATGAGGCAACAAGATCAAGTAATTTCCCAAAATCACACCCTACATGGAGGAACTGGGCTTTGAACTCAAGTAAATGATCCTAAATACTGTTCCAAGCTGCCTGTTGGGAAAAGATGCTAGGCTTTTGGTAAATATTGTGATCATACAATATGCAACTACATGTAAGAGAAGATACCTCACCTCACACCACCTTACATTCACCAACACAGATATTGTTTTTAATATCTGTCTCCAAATTTTAGATTTAAAATTTGCATTTATTCATTTTAATTCCCCCTTTTTTTTTAATTATATAGCTATTTTTACTCTTTGAGAAATAGTACTTAGGATGCAGTTGAAGTTCAACCATATTTGTTAGTTGATTAATTAATTGGTCAATTGAGAAAAGAGAATTAATTCAAGTCAGATCATTAAGTACTGTTTCAGACTACCTGAATCTAGGCTAGCAGGCTCAAAAGAACAACGTGGCCATCTGAGCTATTAAAAACAAGGCAAATATCTCATAGTGTGTACAGAAAAACTCACAGCATCCAAACTTCCACTCAGTGGGGTGCATTTCTTAACTTGGACACAAGCTGATAGATGCTCTTTCAAGAAGCTTGCCATTCCTGAAGGATCAGACAGAAAGCAGTTGGAAGATAATACAAGATGGGATTCAGTCATGAGCTAAATGAAAAACAAATGTTATGGTAAGTCTGAGAGGGGAGAAAACTCAGAAATGCTAGCCCCTGAGCTGAACCCTGACAAATCCTGCAAGGTCTGTCTTATTTTAATTATGTTGAATTGGTTGAGTGCATCCTTCTGAGCAATGGTGAGCTTACTCTCGGATGAAACCTAATTCAGAAAAAGTAGAAATGTTCATGAATGGCAATTTTTTCATCACCTTTTATTTTTAAGCAGGAAATACGATATCTGAAACTGTACCTAGTCGTTTTCTCCTTATTTCACTATAATGGAAATGGTTCATTTGGGTTTATGTCAAAAATGTAGAAACCACATAAGTAAGCTGATTATATGCTGTGCATTTTGAGTTTGAAAAAGATATATTGCTGCTCATGTAAGTCAGCTAAAATGTGGCTTGTTCTAGTTGCACTTTTAAAAAAATTTCTTTAAAATGAGAGATTACTTTTTGTTGCAGAAGCTATTAACAGTAACTTTTTAAAAATACAGAACTAATTCTCATGTTTGTGGAACAATGGGCTTATTTCTAGATGTTTCCTGAGAGCAAATATTACAGCACTTTAAATACTATACTACTTCTAAATTGTGTTTTGCAGTCGTTAAGAAAATGTAATTATAGAATGATTAATTTTTTAAAAAAATATTAAGATACAAACATTCATTTCTTCCACTAGGCACCAGAAGCATGATGTCTTTTGCTTATATAATTTTCAACCCCCCCCACACAAAAATGCAACAAAAATATATTGGCTCTAAAATTTAAAAAGAATATTATGAAATAGGAATTAATAAATGCTATTCTATCTACAGAATGCACCATTTTGTTAACTCTTCAATGATAATTAAATCTTAAGGCAGTTATATATAAGTTATAATGTACAAATTCCCTTATTAATATATATTTGATATAAGACGTGCAAAGATCTT
Organism: Eidolon dupreanum; assembly: GCA_028627145.1. Classification (NCBI taxonomy): domain Eukaryota; kingdom Metazoa; phylum Chordata; class Mammalia; order Chiroptera; family Pteropodidae; genus Eidolon; species Eidolon dupreanum. The sequence goes on from CM053511.1 coordinate 11,239,602, forward strand.
CTATCCCTTGAGTTTAAGGAGGTGCCTCTGTGTGATCAAGCTGTTTTCAAGCACTGTTCATTACACATGGCTTTCATTTCTCCATTAAGTAACATTATAAAACATACCTAAGGTACACTTAAATATCAATGGGTATTATAAGATTTCTACATCTGTCTACAGCCTCAATTAATAAAGGTCAATTGCTTCAAGCATTTGCTTCTACCGACTATATATATTGAGATGTTTACAATATTATTTCCTCTATTTTAGTCATTTCATTCTTCATTGAATGTATACTATCAACAGTTGTTTTTGATCAGACCCTGGAACAAACTATCCACTGGTCCTCCTCAGTGGCCACCCAGTTTCTGATATTGTGTTATAACACCCCTAGCAAACAGTATATTGTCTATAGTTTAAAATTCCAGCAAAAGAAAAGTGATCCATCTTGGTCAGGTATCCTTCTCTGCTCTAATCAACTGTAGATATAGGGGCAGGATTATAACTTCTACAGGCCAGTTGTGCATGTAAGAGAAAGAGAGGTCTTAACCTATGTCCTTAGAAAATAGAGCAGAGGTCAAGAATTAAGAGCTGATGCTTTATTTGGTAAGTGCAAAACCAGGGCAGAAAGAGTGAGGAAAAGTAGGGCTACCACATATCCCAGTTTTCTGGAATCCTAGTTTGCACCTGTTGTCCTGGTGGTTTGTGAGAGAGTGGTGAGCAAATGCATGAGTGGTTCTTTTTGATGAGAGGCATGGTGATACTCTCAGCTCTACGAATTAAGCACCATCCTTTTCTTCAAAAAAGAATGTGTGAGGCAAGGTGATTGAAGGGTTCACAGGAATAGAAATCAAGATGCCAGGACTGTCATTTTGTTTTTATTCTTATCTTTTATTTGGCTTAATAATTTCCATGTAATATCAGGTCTGGAAGGCATCTAGTTTTGAGTTTACTAACAGATACAAGCTTTATTTTTTTTTAATCATCATTTTTTATTTTAATGGGCATTACAAAAATAACCAAAACATCATGTGCAAATTATAGTTTTTAAATAAATGTATCTAATAAAAAATGAGCGAATCATTTAAAGAAATCTCTGTACTATCAATAAATGATGGTACAGAGAGCATCAGAGCAAAAATTGTGGGGGTGGTTCACAAAAGAAGTTCACTTATAGATCCAGTGTTTAATTCCTTGTGCAATGTGCAAAATGTAATGTGGTTCGACTTGATCTTGAACAGCTCCAATGACCAGTTCCTCCTGCTAACACTTTTCCTGTTGCCTCAGCCAGGTTTTTCCTCTTCTTCTTCTTCTGATTTTTTTTTTTTTAATTTTCCCTGCATTAGTCCTGACTCCATTCTGTGGAGTTATACAAAATTATTTTATTGTTTATTTGTTTGTTTGTTTTCATGTCTGCCCTTCAAATATTTGAAGTCAGTAATCAAAGTCTTCTTTTATTCAGGCTAACTATTCCTATGGCCCTTCCCCATTTTTACATTCTCTTCTCTGTCATTTTATGAATAAAGAGAGAGAATACATACATCCCAGGAGCATATCTTTCTCATGCAATGCACTCATGCAAACCTCCAAGAGAATAATGTCTCAGCAATTCTATGTGCCTCGAATTTTTAAATTCTTACACATTTGATCCCCTCTGTAACTCTGCAGTATAGACAGGTAATGTTATCCTCATTTATCAGATTAGAAAACTGGGGGACAAAAATATTAAGTGATTTCCTTTAACTGGACGATAAATAATAAAATTTCTGAGCATAAAAATGGAGTCTCCGTACACTAATAATTTTTTTCCTGCTAAATCTGCTGTTTATATAGTCTCTCATCTCATGAAGTTCACAGCCCAAGATGAAATGTAAAACAGACAGATGAGACAAAGGGAAGTCTAAGCCTGTGTCTCTAGAAAGTAGAAAGAACCAAAGAAAATGGAGAACAGGAAAGAAAAAGTAAAGTGGGAAATTAAAAGAGACAACATGTGGGATCTGGAGAAGGACAGATGGGCAAACCAGAGGGAAATGAAGGGCATAAAAGAGGTATGGTATTATATTTGAATATTTTAGAGCACGTTGTTTTATTTCTTATTGGCTCTTGAACTTGAGCTCCCTGAGACCAAAGCCTTTTGTTTTAGTGGTGCTAGGGAGGCCTCTCAGAAAATAAAATAAAATAAATATATTTCCCCTAAGAAATAAAAGAAGTCTCAAGACTGGCCCCAGATTTGATGACTTGCTAGGAAGAATTACATGACTCAGTATATAGTTTTACTCATAGCTAAGATTTATTACAGTGAAAAGACATAAAGCAAAATCAACAACAGAAAAGGTACATAGGACAAAGCCCAAAGGGAACCAAGCTCAAGCTTCCAAGACAATTATCCTGGTGGACTCACACAGGACACACTTAATTCCGGCAGCAACAGATCATTACAACACATGTGAAATATTGTCTACACAGAAGCTCGCTGGAGAGTCAATGACCAAAGTTTTTACTGGGAGCTGGGCGCATAGGCACCCGGTGCCTGGCATATACCAAAATTCCAGAATCCTAGAAAAACAACAGGTGTTCAGCATGAATAAGACAGTTTGTTCAGACAGTTTAGGCACAGTGAGCCACTTTTATCAGCTTGGGTTGATTTTATATCAGCACAGGGAACAATTTACTGTTCAAGTTCCTATGTGACAGCCAAGGCCAATACTGCAAGTAGGACTTTCTAAGGACTACAGTCTCAGGTCTGCTTTGTTAACTTTTCTACACATACAGTCAATATTTCATCAAGCCAAAAGCTTTATTACAATCTCAGGGTGATTTGGCTCTAGGACAGAATTTCTTTTTGCCTCTTGGAAAAAGGAAACCCAGAATATTCCAATATATAAACACCAGTCATAAGAAATATACTGGGATAGTAGATATAGGAAGATGAGTAAGACCAAATAGCAAATGACTAGTGTACCTGATGAATACACAAACTTATAGTTTCATTGATGATCCCTAAAGAACATTATTTCTTAATCACTTGAGAGTTAGTGCTGGCAACTGATGTATTTCTGCCTCTTCAACTTAACCTAAATCTTTCCTTCTTATTGAACAGTGTCTTACTGTTGGGCTTACAAAAGCCTATTCCCTGTGGAAGCTCAGTTGGTAGCAGCACCACAGATCATCAGAGGCCATGATGATTTCTGTGATATGGAGCATCTCTTGCAGAGTTCTTAATCTTTTTAGTAAACCTAGATAAGTTTTTTTTTTTTCCTTCCTTTCTTTAGGAAAAAGGCCCTCTCTCTCAAATCCCGATAATTGCCCAGAAACTGGTGACTCAGATCCTCTGGCTATTGATAAGGGTCACCCATCCATTGTTAGCAGAAATGGCATTAGGCCAGACAGGGCTCTTAGAGTCTGAGAGGGGAGGAGACTTTAGGCCAAAGGTCTTCTTTTCCTTGTCTAGGGACTGAGGAGGCACTTTGGCAGGAAACCCAAGACCCTGCCCTGACTGAGGCAGAAAGGGAAAGAGCTCCATGAAACTCCAAGAGGAAGGGACCACGATCCTTCTCAACAGGAAGCAGATACAGAAGAGACCTCCTGTCCCTCAATATCCATACTAATACGAAGGGTGTTCACAGCTCCTAGAAAAGAGTTAGGCAGGAAAGTTAGTTAGGGGGTTTCAGGTCTGCCTGCAAAGACATTGAGGTCATCCTATCCTAGAAGGGGTCCACCCTAGTCCGCCCACAATTAAGCACACCAGAAGGCATTTTTAGACCAAAAATAACTCATAGAAATAAACAAGTAAGCAGAGAATTAGGTACCAGTTTAACCCAGTCACTCGCACCTGTGCGATGAAGACCCCAATGACTTTCAACTCATGTGAGCTTCATTATACCCTCATTATAATATGATGCATATGCCCAGAAGTTCATTAATATCATTATAACAGGCTGAATTCTGGGAACGAACATGTGCAGAAAGCAAATGATGGATCACTGAGTCCTGTCAATCTTAGTTGTCAATCATGGAAGCCTACTCCTCTCAGAAAAGTCACCACCCACAGCAAATAGGGATTAAAGCCCCAAATGCTTTGTTAATGGGCCTTTGAGCCAGGCTTCTCTTGCTCAGGCCCACTTCCATGTCTGGAAGTGTACTTGCCCTTCTAATAAAGCTTTTCTTTCCTGCCGTATTTCAGTGTCTGCTCAATTCTTTGTTTGAGACATCGAGAACCTGGATAACGTTCTGGGAGATGATCCCCACTCTCCGGTAACATCGTGCTGAGGAGAATCACAAAGTGAGTATTTGATCCTTGTATTGAAGGAGCAGACTTTAAACATATATGTAAATAAAATAAAAGCAGTCGATTCAGCTTACTTGAGGAAAGTGGGTCAGGAGATCTGGTTTCCTTCAAAGTAAACTTAGTCACTAATTATCTGTGTCTCCTCTGCCAATTAAACCTCCAACGCTCAGTTTCTCATCTGTAAAATGAGAGAGTAAAGCTACGTGGCCTGCAAAGTCCCTCCTGACTCTAAAACTCTGATATACTGGGTTACACGATGCTATCATACACAATGCCACTGGCATTATTAAAAAGTCACGATGCTCTTGATTCAAATGCCTTTTATCCCATTGCAGTTCAGGAGTGGAACGGGCAGTGGGCAAGGAGCTGGGGTTGAGCAAGAGTGATATTGTTCCCAGAGAGCGTCGTTCAGGTTCTCAATGTCTCAAACAAAGAATTGAGCAAGACACCGAAATACAGCAGGAACAAAAAGCTTTATTAGAAGGGCAAGTACACTTCCACACGTGGAAGTGGGCCTGGGCAAGAGAAGCGTGGCTCAACAGGCCCATTAACAAAGCCTTTGGGGATTTTATCCCTATTTGCTGTGGGTGGTGACTTTTCTGAGAGGAGTGGGCTTCCGTGATTGACAACTAAGATTGACAGGACTCAGTGATCCATCATTTGCTTTCTGCACATGTTCGTTCCCAGAATTCAGCCTGTTATAATGATATTGATGAACTTCTGGGCATATGCATCATATTATAATGAGGGTATAATGAGGCTCACGTGAGTCATAGGTCGTTGGGGGTCTTCATCGCACAGGTGCGAGTGACTGGGTTAAACTGGTACCTAATTCTCTGCTTACTTGTTTCTTTGTATGCTTTATTTTTAGCCTAAAAAATGCCTCTGGTTTGCTTAATTGTGGACGGACTAGGGTGGACCCCTTCTAGGATAGGATGACCTCAGTGTCTTTGCAGGCAGACCTGAAACCCCCTAACTAACTTTCCTGCCTAACTCTTTTCTAGGAGCTGTGAACACCCTTCGTATTAGTATGGATATTGAGGGACGGGAGGTCTCTTCTTCTGTATCTGCTTCCTGTTGAGAAGGATCGTGGTCCCTGCCTCTTGGGGTTTCATGGAGCTCTTTCCCTTTCTGCCTCAGTCAGGGCAGGGTCTTGGGTTTCCTGTGGAAGTGCCACCTCAGCCCCTAGACAAGGAAAAGAAGACACAAACTTGTTATTTAAATCATATATCTATTAATTTCTATTATCGATTTGTCTATTAAGTGAGTAAAGAGAAACAGGCTTGGTTAATATTTCTTAAAGAGTAAAAGAAAACCTTTGGTCTAAAGTCTCCTCCCCTCTCAGACTCTAAGGGTCCTGTCTGGCCTAATGACATTTCTGCTAACAATGGGTGGGTGACCCTTGTCAATAGCCAGAGGATCTGAGTCACCAGTTTCTGGGCAATTATCGGGATTTGAGGGAGAGAGACTTTTTCCTAAAGAAAAGAAGGAAGAAAACTTAACTAGGTTTACTAAAAAGATTAAGAACTCTGCAAGAGATGTCCCATATCATTTCCTGCTAAAAGATTAAGAATTTTACAAGTGATGTCCCATATCAATATCAAAAGAAAAAGTTTTAAGCAGTGAAAGAGGATCTGAATATAAAAGCATCTTCTAAATATTCTCCATACTCAGAACTTTTTATTTGGATCATACAGAACTATTTCTTTGTGATCCAGCAGAACTTCCCCTTCTTGGTTTTTATTAACAAAGAAACTAGCACATTAATTTTTAAAACAGGAAATGATAAAGCAAAGACTCCATAAACAGCTGAAATGTTAATCACACAGGCTCCCAAAGCAATTTTGCTCTGCACTCCCCTTGGTTATGCATTACAATAGGAATTTTCATCAGAACACTGGCCGTAGAACAGGCTGCTGGGCGAATGACATCTTTGGCAAGCTGAATCCCTGTGCTAGCTCTTCAAGAGGCAACTAGGCAGAATATTCCAGAAAAACCATTAGCATAGATGGTGGTGCTGGTGGGGCTGAGCCAATGGAAGGGGTAATTAGTCCACAGTGAGGAACTGCTAGGTACTCTGCATATATTACCTCAACTGATTTCAACAACAGCCCACTAGGGGAGATAGGATTATCATATTCACTTCACAGATGATGAAAATGAGGTTCAGAAAAGGCAGGTAACTTTCCTGAAGTCACACAGTCACACAGTGTATTAGTTGTTATGTTCTTGCTCATAATAAATTACCATAATCTCGGTAGCTTAGACAACACAATTGTATTATATCAGAGTTTTTCTGGACCAGAAGGGCAAGTATGAGTTAGCTAGATCCTCTGCTCAGGTCTCACAGAGCTGAAATCAATATGTTGGTCCCAGGCTGTGATTCTTATCTGTGGTTTGCAGCCCTCTCCAAGCTCACTGGTTATTGGTAGGATTATTTTTTAGCTACTAGAAGTCACCCACTTTTCTGTCATATGACTTTAGTAGGCAGTTCACAACTAGGATATTTGCTCCCAGTCCTGTCAGGCCCACTCGGGATAATCTCTCCTTTTGTTAACTCAAAGTCAACTGGTTAGTGACTCAATTGCAAGAGTCCTATCCAATCACATTCTCAGGTTCCACCCACGCTCAGGCAGTGGGCAGGGAGATTATATAGGATGTGGGACACTGAGGTCATCTTAGAATTCTGCCTACCATACATAGTAAATGGGAGAGCTAAGGCCTGACTTCAGGTCTCCTCTCTCCCAAGCCATGGTGCTGCCTGCACACCTGAGCCTGCCTGGGTTGAAGTGGGATCTTAGACAGGTATTCCCAACAGTGGTGACTGGTTCAGAGAGTTAAAGGAGATAGGGAAAGCCCTGGCTGACCTGAGATTACTCAGAGGGAGGGGTGGTGATAAATTCTAGTGCCTAAATTTCCCTGCCAAGAGTGACCTCTTAATGGGATCATTCCAAGATTCCTCAAAAATAAATTGTCCCCAGTTGTAAAGATCTCAAATCACCAGGAGGAATCTGGTTGCCCTGCCTCAGTGGCTACCTTTCCTTATCTACTGGACCCACTCAAGGATCCCTTCCTTCTGCTCATCTTCTGTGCCACATTTATAGAGTACCTGCTATGTGCCAAGAACTCTGAGGGTCACTGAGAAAACATAGATGAAAAGACAAGGTCCTGAGCTCAAGATTTTTGGGTCTTAAGTTTTGGGAGAGGGATGAAAGTGAAAAAATATAAAATAAATGTGTTAATGGAGATATAGCTATATCCATATCTATCTATCTATCTATCTATCTACCTATCTATCTATCTATCATCTACCTACCTATCTGTTTATCTATTTATCTAACTAGATTAGAGAAAAAGGAGCTATATGCCTGGAAAGGCTCCAAAGAGTTCAATCTGATTCTTAAAAAGAAAGAGTTGTTGAGTAGATGAGGAGTGTGGGGTTGTGTGGAGAGGGCATTAGAGGCACAGGAAACATCTACCGCAAAATGCTTCAGTGATTCCTCATTGACTTTTTAGATAAAATGCAGAGTCCTGAATACGACTTATAAGATCCTAAGTGATCTAACTTCTTTTTCTTTCCAGACAACGCCTCCCTTAGTATGTGCTGTCTGGACTTGCCAACGGCTTTGCACATGTGTGGTCTCCCAGAACATGCTTTACTAGTGTACTGCTACCACACTTAATTCCCCAACTTGTCTTTACATGTGTGCATACACACACAAACACATTCATAATTCTCTTATCTAAATATTATTTATTCTTATGGTCTTGAACTAGACATCGCTTCCTCTAGAAATCCAGGAAACAGTAGATACGGACAACAGAATGGTGGTTACCAAGGGGACAGGGGGTCAGGGAGAGCAAAGTGGGTAAAGTGGGTACAAATACATGGTAATGGAAGGAAGCTAGACTTCACATGGTGATCAGTAGAGTACACAGATGTCAAATTATAATGACAGAACATCCTCTACCTCCAATATATCTATCGCCATCAGACAAAAGAGACATGACAAATCTAAAATGTTCATCTTATAAGTGACACATTACTTCCATTTGTACTCCATTGAGTAAAGCACACTCATATGGCCACTCCTGAGTTCAACAGAGCAGAAACGTGTAAACCTCATGCAAGAAGGGATTCTCCAAGAACAGAAAGTGAAATGTGACAAACAGTAACATACAATCCATCCCATCAGAGATCAGGAAGTGGACATTTGGGTTTTCCTTTTTCATTTGTCAACAATTAAATTTTACAACACTGTCCTGCAGCTGGATAAAAGAATACAAACTAAAGTTCTAGAGGAAAGAGAAAGAATCAGAATGCTCAAGTTGGAAAGGTCCCTATAGCACATATAGTCACAAGACTGTATTTTATGATTGAGAAAACTGGCTCAGAGAAGTTGATGGTCTCCCGCAAGGCAGCCCTGCATCACATGAGCACTAAGACCAAATCCCAAACCACTGGTCTCAGGACTTAGGTTTGTTTTTCCATTGCCTACATGAGATACCCCAACTTCACGTCTATGAACCAAACCCAGTGCTTTGCACAGAATAGGGCTAGTTCCTGCCCTTGAACCTGATTTATGGTCCTGCTGAGAGAACCCCTGTCCCACTGCAATGAGTTACAATGGGGCTTTTCTCATTCTGTTGAGAGGCTGTAATTATGCTCAGTTTTTT
>CM053511.1:11249048-11290220 GCA_028627145.1 Eidolon dupreanum
TGATGGCAGAAGCGAAGGTGGAAGCTACGTGCTTTGAAGATGGAGGAAGGGGGCCAGAAGCCAAGGAGTGTGGTCAGCCCACACAGCCGAAACAGACCAGGGAGCAATTATCCCCTTGGGGACGCCAGAATGAATCAGCCCTGTCCCCTTAACTTTAACCCAGAAGAAAACTGATTTCAGACTTCTGAGCTCCAGAACTGTAAGAGAACATATTTATGTTATTGAAAGTCAATAAATTTAAGTAATTTATTACAGCAGCAACAGGAAGCTAATGCAGATATTTAGGACTTTTTTCCCAAGTGTTTACTATTATAATAATGCTGCGAAGAACTTCCTTTGACAGATCGTTTTGTCTGCCAGTCCAGTGATTTCATTAGAGTGGATTCCTGGAAGCAGAATTACTGTAAGCTTGAAGCACCTTACACCAGAAGGTGGCTGGGCAAATAAATGCCTGAGGAACCTCACTATTTAGAAAGTCTGCTATTTTGAACCACAGTCACAGGGTCCGCAGAGAACTAGCCCACTGAGCGACAATCACACAAACACAGGGATATTACTTTCGAGAGGAAATAAGACATATAAAAAATAAGCAAAATATAAAGCACTTTCTCCCCTCCCCCCCCGACCCCTATTCTTTCCCATTAACACTAGCTATAACCTAGGAGGGCTGAGCAGGAAAGAGTACAAATTTAAGACCAGAAAAAAACTCCGATTCAGCTCCAAAGATCTAGATACACCTTTGATACCTGCCAGATGGGCCTGTGAAGTGTATAACAGGATCAGATCCCTAAGGGAAGGCTGACATCTAAGTCCTGACCTGTGCCTTAATCAGAAAGCTGCTGTGCCTGTAAACACAGGGTGTGGTCCACGTAGGCTGCTTGGCCAGGATGGTCTCCTCGACCAGAGAGAGAAATAATTTACTTGGGGAGTCAGTGACAAGTGTGGAGCCATCAGGGCAGAGTGTGTCAGTGACCATCCGTTAGCAAAGACGAGAAGCATGCTGTAAATAATTCAGTACGAAAAGTTGTGAATGATAAATTTTTGTGTTTTCCAAGGTTTTCTCACTTTCCACACTAGGACCTCGCAGCTCATTGTGCTTTGAGTACCAGCAACGCTGCCACCTCAGGGGAGTCTGCTCAAGCAGACCTCAAGCAGCAACGCAGGCGACAGGGTCAGAATCCACACGTCGACAATATCGCCATGAGATTCCCGTGCACATTAAAGTTTGGAAACCTAAGCCCTAGGGTCTAAGCTGCATAAAAACAGAGCTTTATGGGCTGTGTTCAGTGCTGTATTTCTGATGCTGCTAATACTGCCTGGCACTACTCAGCGGTCTCAATGCATATTTGTTTTATGAATGATTAAATGAGTGAATGCACTGAGGCTTGCACGCTGAAGTCAAACTCGAAAAGGTGAAAGTTCCTTTTGCATTATGCTCTGTATTTTACACATACACACATGCATTTAAATCAGAAAACATTTTTTTTTTTGAATCCATACCTCAGGTGCATTAACATAACCTAAATAAGTGGCTGCAAAGATGGATCCCTTTCCTGGCCACTGTGAAAGCTGAAATCCAGGGAAGAGGTTAAGATAAGAGAACTGGGAAGAGCTTGGAAGTTACTCCCGTGACTGAGAAGGGGATGTAGGTCTGTGGTTCAATGTGATGTCAAAAAGTCACACCCTCCTTGGGAATAAATGGACAAAGACAGAGAGGAATGATACCCAGGATCTTATGCCTAGACTGGACCTAGGGAGGCTCACAGGCCTCAGAAAAGATTCCTGCTCCAACCTTGGCATAAATGCAACATTGCTAACTTCTTTCTAAAGACAATTCATACCAGATAATGGTCATATCACCATGACCTTGCTGGCCTCAAGCATGCCATGAGCCTCCCGGATTGCTGGCTGACCCTAACAAGGGGCCTCTATAATGACAGGTTAAATTTTCCTCCAGCCTTGTGATATAAAGACTGTGGGTCAGATTTTATTTCATTTAAAGAAATAAAGAAGCGTGACATTTTCTCTTTATCATTTCCTTTTCATTCTTTATTACAAAAATTTCAAATATGCACAAAGGGTGAAAAGGAAAAGTACAACAAGCCCTCATCACCCACCATCCAGTCTCAAGAATTATCACTATATCGCCAAACTTGTTTTATCTGTACCTCTCACTCTCCATTCATTCTTGGTTATTTTTATTTAACAGCTTTATTGAAGTATAAAATTCATAGAATTCCCCCACTGCAAAAGTCATTGGCTTTTTGTAAATTTTTACAGATGTGTAAATAATCACCACAATCCAGTTTTAAAACATTTTCATTACTCCAAGTCCCCCCAACTCCCTTGTCTATTTACAGTCAATTCTTGCTCCCAGTTCCAGTCCCAACAACCACTGATCTGCTTTATGTCCCTATAGATTAGCCTCTTCTGGATATTTCATATATAGAGGATTACCCAATATGTAATCTTTTGTTTCTGAATTCATTCACTTAGCACAATGTTCTTGAGGTTCATCCATGAGAAATTTAATGTTTTATTGCTGAGGACTATTCCAATATATGGATATACTACATTTTGTTTATGCATTCACAAGTTGATGGGCATTTGGATCTAATTTGGAGTTTTCATGTTATAATAATGCTATGAATAATCATTTAAAAGTCTTTTGTGTACATATTTTCATTTTGGGGGGAGTAAATACATAGGTGTGGAATTGCTGGATCATGTGGTAGTTTTTTAAGAAACTAAAAACCTGTTTTCCAAATAGTTGCACTATTTTACATCCCTATCAGCAATATGTGAGCATTCCAGTTTCTCCATATCCTCCTCAACACCTGCTTTTGTCTCTTTTTTATTATAACGAATCTAGTGCATAGGAAGTGGTATCTTATTGTGGTTTTAAATTGTATATCCCTAATAACTGATGATGTTGGGCACCTTGTCATGTACTTATTAGCCCTCAATATATCTTCTCTAGTGAAAAATCTGTTCAGGTATTGTGCTTATGTATTAATTGGGTTGTTTGTCTTATTTTCGAGATGTGAGAGGATTTTTTCTTCTTAAAAATATGTTCTGGACATAAGTCCTTTATAACATATATGATGTATAGCACTTTTCTCAAAGTAGTCTGTAGTTTGTCCTTTCATTGATTGACGATGTTTTTTAAGCTCTTCTGACCCTGGATTGTTACAATATCTGCTCACTCAGATGTACAAAGACCTTCTTTAGTTACATTTAGTTCATTTATCTATAACATAATATAACATAATAACTGGAAAGCCAATTTCAAGGAAAGCTTCTCAACCTTTACAAAGTATAAAGATCTGAATCTGGAGACCCCAACGATTCTGGCCCAGCTTCTGGCTAATGGGGTGGCCCAGGAGAGAAGCAGCATAGGGCCATCTCATGAGGGCAGAAGAGTGGTCCCAGCAAGGAGATCTGCTGGGATTTTGATAGTGATCGAGGAAAACTAACGTCTTTTGATTCAGAATATGGCATGTCTCTTCATTTATTTAGTTCTTTAATTTCTGTCACCAATGTTTTGTAATTTTCTGTGATTAGTCTTCCACTTCTTTTGTTAAATTTATTCCTAAATATTTTTTTTCTTTTTGGTAGTATTATGAATAGAATTGTTTTCTAATTTCATTTTCAGATTGCTCATTGTCAGTGTATAAAATTAAAATCGATTTTTGTACATTGATCTTGTATCCTGTGACCTTGCTGAACTCATTTATTATTTCCAGAAGGTTTTTTTTTTTTTCTGGTGTATTCCTTACAGTTTTCTGCATACAAGTGTGACATATTTTGTACTATTGAGTTTGTGGAATAGAATTCATAGCAACCTAATTTTAAAATTAAACAAATTAGAATGCACCCAAGATTATTCCTATTATAGTGTGGCATATGCCTACCTAGAAGAGTGAGAGGTGTCATTGGGCTGTGCTGGGAATCATATGTCATCTGTGGCCTGTCTTAGCCCTTCTACAGCCATATGAGACAGCTTTTTAGTTGACAGTTTTGTCAAAATGTGCTTCTACTGATAGGAATAGTGTTAGAGAGAAAAATCATTGAGAGTAGCTGTCTTTGGAGTATTGCATGGCCTAAGCCATGTCCCTGAGAAGAGTCTCCCTAGGGAGAAAGCAGAGGCATGTTGGCAAACAAACAAACAAACAAACAAAAACACCAGAGTGCAATCACTTTGAGGCATCTACGTAAAAAGTGTAAAAGTGTAAGAAGTAGCATCCTCCCTACTTCACAAGAGTGTAAATAATGGCATAAAATCAGCATTTTGAGTCCTGAACAGAGTTTATAATTCAAGGATCTAGATAAAAGCAATGAAAAAAAAAAGGGGAGGTAATGGCTAAGTTGTTGTTATAAAAGTCACAAAATCCTTAGATTGTAATATAATTGAATCCCAACCTATCATTGAGTTAGTGTGTGTAAAGTCCTTAGCTGAGAGTTTGGTTGATAGCAAATGTTCAATAAATAGTAGTTGTTTATATTATAATTATTACTTTTACAACTGAAATTAAAGGTATTTTGCAACTCTCTACACCAGTATTTATAATACTAAGGGTACTCTGTTCATTTTGATGGTCATTTCAGAGACAAGATCATGGGACTCCAGAAGTAAATAGGCAGCTCAGGATAGAGGTTGGCTTCAGAGGAGAAGGTGCTAAGGAAGATGACAAAGTACTTATACAAAGTGCTTTTCCTGTGCCCATTACAGCATTAGTCACAATAGGCAAGACATGGTAACAAGGTAAGTGTCCTCAACAGGCAAGTGGATAAAGAAGATGTGGTATGTGTGTATATATACACACACATACACACACACAGTGGAATATTATTCAACAATGAGAAAGAAGGAAATCTTGTCATTTGAGGTAACATGGATGGACCTTGAGGGTGTTATGCTAAGTGAAATAAGTCTGACAGAGAAAGATAGACACTGTATAATATCACTTTGTAGGTAAAATCTGAAAAAGCTGAACTTGTAGAAACAGAGTAGAGTGGGGGTGCTAAGGGCTAGGGCTAGGGAAAATGGGATACAAACATCTAGTTAAAGGACAAATAAGTTCTTAGGATCTAATGTACAGCATAGCGACTATTGTTAATAACACTATTTTATGCTTGAAAGTTGCTAAGAGAGTAAATCTTAAATGTTCTCACCATACACACACAAAAAATGGTAATTATGTGATGTGATGGAGGTGTTAGCTAATGCTATTATGGAAATCATTTTGCAAAATATAAATGTAACAAATTGACACATTGTACACCTTAAACATACACCATATTACATGTCAATTACAGCTCAATAAAGCTGTGGGAAAAAGACTACAAAGTGCTTGTGAAGAGACTAATGAATAAACCTAGAGAGTGTAGACTTGTACCTGTATGTTTATATTCAGAAAATTTACTTTAAGCTTATCCATAATCATATTTAATTATATCTCTTATTTCTAAATTGCCTGATTAAGAAATAAGCTCCCTTCACATTACATTTGAAAACCTGTCACTGGAAGTGCCCGCCAAAAAGGAAGTCATTGTGTGGCCAGAGACTGCAGCCTGAAGGGCTGTTTCAGAACCAAACAGGTCCCTCCCCTCTCCTCTGCTCCCCTCCTCTCCCCTTTTTTCTAGTCCTCACCCTTGCTCTAGTTAAGAGAAAAGTCATCTGATTCTGGAGATTACAGTATCACTGATTTGGGAGGGGGCTCTTTTAGCTAAATTTAGTTCATTTGGCTATAATATATTGCCCAGAAACCAAGTTCGACCTGGTTGGAAGGAATCTACAGAGCACAGGATTCTATATCTGGAGAAACCAGCTTTACCTTGCTGAGCTCCTATGCTCCAAGTGTACCCAAGCCAAAGCTTGTCTGGTACAGTGGCCCAGGGCAGGGCTCCCTTGGAACAAGGCATTGCCTGCCCATCTCTGCTTCTCTGCTTCTCAGACAGACAATCCTACAACTGAGAGAGAGAGAGAGAGAGAGAGAGAGAGAGAGAGAGAGAGAGAGAGAGAGAGAGAGGCCCATGCTGCTGAAGGAAGCAGGGAGTGGGCACATCGATTACATCTCTGTGTGACGCCTGGCAAACAGTGGCTGCATCCTCAGGAAATGCTGCACTACATGGAATAAACATTCTAGGTTCAACTGTGCCACTTGGGAAGTGAAGTCATCCCACTTCTCTGAGCCTCTGTTTCTGCTCTTGTATATTGGAAATGTAATCATTTCTACCTGCAGGGTTGCATCAAGAATAAAAAAGAACATGCCCTAGAATAATTTTCATGAGATCCAAAGCACTACACAAATAGAAACCAAAAAAATGAGAAGCTGCCTCTGTGTTGCTATGTCTAAACTTGGCCTAGATATTACTATTTAATTGGCTAAAAGCAGGGCCAATTTCCTCACTGAAATTCTTCTAACAATGGTAATTTAAGTAGTAAGAATATACATATGACTTTCATATAATTCTGTAATACTATTTTCATTTGGATAAAAGGAATATGGTCATAAATGGTTTGGGTTTTTGTTTGTCTTTTCTGGATGGGTCTCTGTACAAAAATACATTGTTTATCTTGGTTCTAATTGGTTCCCTTGTTTGAGTCAGACACTCTCTTAGATCTATCCTTTACACTCCTGCTCGCTTGCTCTGGCTCAAAGACAAATTTGAGCTGACTCTTCTTTCCCCCTAAAGACCCATATCCATCAGGCAAGACTTATGGATTTTGCCTCCTTAATATCTCTCAAATCCATCCATTTCTTTCCATCCCACCTGACATGCCTCCATTTTAAGTCACCATCATTTCTCTCTGGAAACCAAGGAACTAGCCACCTCCAAGGTCACTTAAAGGGGTCCCCTGTGCTGCTCTTTTATCTGATTCCTTTCTCAGCCCTGCAGCCAGAATGATCTTCCTGAGGTGCAAATTCAGTCATGTGACTCCCTGCTGGAAACCGTGACTGTCAGGATAATCAGGATGAAACCCCTGGACCTGGCATCATCCCTCCTCTTTTGGGTCCGGGTTCAGGCCTGCAGTCCTTTGCCTCACCTTGCACCTCTTCTACTGCACTTTCTGCTCCAGCCATTCCTAACTCCGTAAGATTCCCCCACATCATGTCCTCACCCTCTGCACCTGTTGTCCCCTTTACCAGGAAGCCTCTTCCTCTTTAACAATTTCTTTCCACACCCAATGTCTTCACATCCCTAATTCCTTATCTTAGCATTGTCATTACCTCCTTTGAGAATCCTTCTTAGGACCCTTAAGACTGGGCTAAGTGCTCTTGTTCTGTATTTTTACAGCATGGACAATAGCTTTACACTTACCTACTTGCTGCTTTGGCTCATCAATCAAACCACCAACTAACTCCCTTGTTCCCACTGTAACCTAATAGCGGTGGTTGTGATATTCTCATATAGATTTCTCCACATCTTTTAACTCCTGGAGATATTGAATGCTGATGGCTCACTCACAGCCCTGTCCCTTGCTGAGCATTTCCCTAGGCTACAAAAAAACTGCTTTGTCCATGTTGTTAAGACCCTTCTCAGAGACTCCAGGCCACCAATGACTGGGTGACATGGGCATACAAAGGCCTGGCCTCCTTGCTTCTTTGGAATACCTCTAAAGGGTTATCTCACCTCCAGAGCTCCTGGTAGGACTGGAGTAGGCCTCAGTTGCAATCACATTGAGTGTCTGCTTCTCTCCATCTCCAATCCTGCTGTCCTCACCTTCTTTCACTGTATCTCCCTAGAATATCACCCAATAAACCTTTTGCACACAACTCACAATTCTCAGTCTTAGAATCTATTTCCGGGGTATTCAGTCTAAAGCATTCTCCACCACTGAGTACAGTAACTAGCACATAGCAGGTGCTCAGCATATACTTGACATATGAATAAATAAATGGATAAATGCCTTTAAAGGCCAACTCCCAGAGCAAGAAACTTGTACTATTCATGGTAACACTCTTAGTACCCAGCACAGGGCCTGACTACTTACTTGCTTAAATGGTTCTTCAAATGTTCTCTTGATATGACTAAGGGAGCAGTCTTCTGGAGACATATGGCTCCTTTCTTTATCCATCAGGTCCAAAGTGATACAAGCTAAAAACATGGAAGGAATTTAAGATTACTCTGCATAATAATGAACTTTACTGCCAACAAAGGAAGAAAAAGTTATCCTGCAAATTAAATCTGTTAGAAAATACTTTTTTTTTTTGGTTAGGGTTCAGAGGGACTGTGTTTTACTTGTAAATTAAAATAAGTTTAGGGCAAGTATGTGCTATTCTAACACATCTAATAGGACTTTTTTTTTTTTAAAGATGTGTCTTTCAGAAAACCAATAAAAAGATCTGACTTGGAGGGTACATGCCCACCTGAATAATGCTGTAAGATTTGGAGCATCGAGACCTCTCCCTATACCATTTTGCAGCTCTTTGGGTTATCAGAAGAAATCACTGATTGTCCAAATAAAAACCCCAGGATGTTATTCTGGACTCAATGACTTGGACTTGGGGGAATGTCTTCTCGAGGGAATCACATGAAGGGAGTTGGGGTTTTCCAGCACATGAATGGAATTGCAATGGAGAAGTCTAGAAGATACAGCTTGCTAAGATAGAGGTGCAAAACCAAGGATAGGGAGGTTGGATTGGAAACTGTGGCTGTCCTCAGAGAGGACCCACCTAGTGAAGGGTTGACTTCTTAGTCAATACACACACACATGCTTTTAGACCTGGAGGAAGTTATATTTAGTACCTGGCTTTAAGATTTTCTTTTAAAATAGACTTTATTTTTTAGAAAAGTTTCAGGCTCACAGCAAAATTGAGCAGTAAGTATAGAGATTTCCTATATACCCTTTCCCCCCACACATGCCTCCCCATTATCAACATCCCCCACCAGAGGAAGACATCTGTTATAACTGATGAAACCACACTGTCACATCATTATCACCCAGAGTCCATAGTTTACAATAGGGTTCACTCTTGGTGTTGCACATTCTATGGGTTTGAATAAATGTATAATGACACGTACCCACCATTGCAGTATCATACAGAGTCATTTCTACGCCCTAAAAATCCTCTGTGAACTAATTCCCTTTTACAATTACTCAGTATGTCAGTATAGAAAGTTATATATATGTATACAAGCACACACATATCTTGATATTCTGAAGTGGTGACTCTGGGGAGGCTGAGAGTCCGAAAGCAAAAGAGAAATAGAGTAGCAGCCTGTTGAGAAATGGCTTTCTGGACTTTCATATGTCTAGGTCCTGTACAGCGATGAGGGCTCATCACCAAGTGAGAAGTGTCAGGGAGAGGTACAGTTGGAAGAAACAGCCTCCAAATGGACAACTCCAGAGAGCTTCCTGACCTGTGCTTGTCTATAAGCCCAAAAGAAAAATCCTCAGGAAGATTCACATTTCACATTAGCATGCAAAAGTCTTCAGGAAAGTTCATTAGTAAAGAAAACTAACTTCTTATAAGGCTAAATTCTTCAAAAACTATCCTTTGATATGTAGCAATATCCATGGTCCTCTGTGTAAGTATTGCTACACAGCCAATAGAAGGGTTTTAATTTAACAGTAGGGTAACATCAACAAAGAGGATATTCTTGGAGACCTATGTGGTCCTGGGATACAAGATAATTTGGAGGAAAGAATGACTATGGATGTGAGCCGTGCTAAGAGACTGCCACAGTGTTTTCATCCCAGTCCTCACAGGTGTAGGATGAGGACAGTGGCTAAGGGATGACAAAAAGGAGAGTCATGAGTAATTGTTAATGATGAATTGACAGGTTTGTTGGTCACCAATTTCTATAAGGAAGCAGGAAGAAGGAGGACTCACGTAATCATAAAACTATAGAGCAGGAAATGACCTTTAAGGGTCATCTAGTTTGGATTTTTTTTTTCAAGCTTATATTTAGCCTTAGGACCATCAAACCTCAAAGTTTCAAGGAGAAACCGAAGTGCAGAACAGAAGGAAGCAGAGGGCTGTGGCAGTGTTGATCAAATAGAAAGGAAAAGTGGGAGGGAAAAATTTTTACCTGTCACATTGTGAAATTTTGGGTGTTCTAGGGCCTCAAAATACAGACTTCACAATTCAAGTATCATTTTTCTCCCACCCTCAGAAGAATCCAGGACAAATAAGTTTCAGAGACAGGAATATTTCACACGAATAATTTTAGAGTGACTGATTTGTGGGAAGACCCATACTTTGGTAGTTAAAAGCTACATCCTAGCGTTGACTATTTGAGACCAATTCCTGGCCCTATGGAGCCTCTCCATATGTTAACATTTAACAAACTGCTTAACTTCTCTGAATATTTCAGTTTTCCCATTTGTAAAATTGGGATAATAATAGAGTAGTATCCATTTCCCAGGGTTATTGTGAAGATGAAATGAGCAATTCCATCGAAAATGCTAAGCACAATACCTGACATAAGGCAAGAAGCAAATTTAGATCATTGTTTAATCGTTAGCTCATTATGTTAGATTGTTGCTATATGCCAAAACTGTGCTAGGTACTAGAGAGGCAGAGTAGAATGAGATACTATTTAACCCTTTAAATAAGAGTTGCATTCATTTACTGAATACTTATTTTATTCCAAGAACTTTACTTTTGTTACCTTTTATGGTGATTTAAAATATGTCCACAAATTCTTAGACACTCAGTTCAAAAAGCAGAGCCCAATTTCCCTGCCCTTGAACGACAGCCGGACTATGTGGCTTGCTTCTAGCGAGTAGAATAGGTGGAAGTGACGACATGTGACTCCAAGAACAAGTCAAAAATGACATTGTGCTTCCTCCTTGTTCTCCCTTGATCACTCTCTCTGGAGGGAGCCAGCTGTCATTGTGTGAGGACAACCGGAAGTCTCATAAAGAGGTCCATGTAGTGAGGCACAAAGGCCTCCTGCCCAAAGCCAAAGTGAGTGAGCCGCCACGAAAGTGGGTCCTCCGGCCCTAGGCAGGCCTTCAGACGACTGCCACCTGGCTGGTATCCTGACTGCTACCTCATTAGACACCCACCCTGAGCCAGAACCACACAGCTGAGCTGTTCTCAGATTCCCTGAGCCATAGAAATTGTGTGAGATGACGAACGTTTATTATTTTAAGCCACTAAGTTTGCGGGTAATTTGTTAAACAGATAGAGAACTTAACCTTAAAAAGCTCCTGAAAGGGATATATTTTTGATCCATTTGATAAATGAGTAAACCAAGGCCAGAGATGTTAATTACTTTATTTCAGTGCACCCAGGTGGTCTATGGTGAGAAACAGATTTCAAACTCAGATCTATATGTTTCCAGGGTCTAGGGTATTTCTGCTCCATCACTGTGCCTCAAAAGGCAGAGTCAACAATGCACATGGCACGTGTAAGGCAGCACTATAAGGAGTTCTATGGTTGGGTTCCTGAGACCAGCCCAGGGGATGTAAACGAAAGACCTCTAAGGGTCCATAGAAGGGTTATAGGAGGAAGGCAGAGATCACCTTAACAAATATACACTGTATCACTTAAGACCCCTAACAGATACCACACCAGCGTTTAAAACAATGGGGCAAAAATTAGCTGATAACTTTCCCCACCTCCATAAGATTCACATTTCCTTGAATAAAACCAGACTTCACAGAAATACCTTTCACATGCCAAATTGTTCTCTAACAGGTACCATGGGTTGGAAAAAGCAAGCAGAAGGCAAAACCTAGGGCCATGCTATGCTAATACTTACCTTATCGCACAAGGCACATCTCGAGTGAGCTGCATTCTTTCTCTCCCAGGTGCAATCTAAATCATCTCCTATGTCCTATTTTTCTTTAACTTCTCTGAGTTTGGCAGACATGACGATTGAGCCCTAGATCATGCCTTCAGGTTTATGAGGACAGTCATCTGTCATCAGCACCTGCAGTGCCTTTTATAGGGCTCTGACTGCACGAATTCCCTTGACTCTCACTTTCTGACAACTGATGACCCTTTCTCATCTCTAACCACGAAGGCTCAATTCCATCCTTTTCTTTTGCGACAACATAATATGTTATTGTTTTCTGCCCCCGGGGAAAATAAGAGAGCATAGAGCTCCCTAAAAAGAAAAGGGTGCACAGGTTTTTATCCATATCGCTCATCTGCCCTCCAAGAAGAGAGGCACAGGAGGGGCTCCTGCAGGCCCAACGTGCCCTGCTCCATGTTGTGACTTTGGTCTGCCACTCTCCCAAACCGCCTATGGCAAAAACACAACATGTGGAAAATTGGAAAGGCAGCATAGAACAATGTTTAAATACATGGCCTTCAGAGCCAAAATGCCTGGGCATTTTTAAAGCACTTAGAAGAATTTCTGGCGAACTGTAACCATTTTATGTGTTTGATTCACACAGGTAGCTTAAATCTATTGAACAAACTCTCATTTCTTTAGAGACCTGCCTCTACTCTAAGATGAAGCTTTAATTATCATTTAATCCTCACAAAAATCTAACAGCATATTAAAGTATTGAAGTCCAAAAGAAAAAAATATGAAACTGTTTAACTATGCCCCCATTCAAAACTAAGAATTTGATTATTTTAAAAGCTGACTGTTTTGAATATACTGTCATTCGCATAAAGTCTTTCCCAGTAGTTTTTCCTTTCTCTAATTTTGGTGTGCTAGGAAATTATTCTACAGGATTGTATACATAAAATTACATATCCTATATTTCAAAGGGCCACATAAGGCATTTTCAAGCACAAAGTTGCTCATTCCTAATTTCTACTCTATACTTTCACTTGAGAATCTAACCCTGAATACTGACTCTCCTTTGATAAATTTAGTTGTGTATTATATGCGACTTCACTAGTAAATTAACTTCCTATGTCATGCCTGAAATGCTATATTCAACTGTGGCACATATTTCTCAGCTCTGCACACAGCCTACGATATATCACAAGCTTCTAGGCAAGCACCTGGCACATAGTAAGTCCTCAAAACATACTTTTTAAATGAAATGGAATGGAATGGAACTGTCACTTTGCTATGGCAAAGAAGAAGAAGGCAAAAATAATCAAAGAGTGGCTGATAAATGGGTCATTTATTATATTTAATTGAATCTTTTTATTGGAGTATAACACACATGCAAACAACTTCCACAAATCACACATATACATTTTCACAAACATTATACTCATGTATAATAAACAGCATGCAGTTCAAGAATCAGAAACCCCCAGCACCCCAAATGCCATCATGGGGCTTCCTTCCAGTAACTATTCCCCACTTTGACCACATGCTGCACACTAGAAGGAACCACTATTCTGACTTCTAATGCCAAAGATTAGTTTTTCTATGTTTTAAACTTTGTATAAATAGAATCACATCACATGTACTTCTTCTTGTTTGGCTTTTTTTGTTCAACATTCTGTAGTGTCCACGACTACCCTCAATGATCCCCACTTCCGGTTATTCACGGCCTTGTCTTATCCTCTCCTTTTGAGTAACTGGTATCTGACTAATAGAATATGGCAACGTTGAGGAGATGGCATTTCCATAATTAGTTTACAAAAAGTTGTGACTTCTGTCTTGCTAAACAATTCTACAGCCTCCTTAGCTTGCATGCTTTGATGAAGCAGGCCGCCTTGTTGGAGAGGCCCTTGTGGCAAAGTACTGAGGATGGCCTCTGGCCAATAGCCAGAAAGGAACTGAGGCCCTCCATCCAACAGACTGAGGAACTGAAACCCACCAACAGATTTCAATTGTTGAAATTATGAGCTTGGAAGCTGAGCCTTCCCCAATGAGCTTACAGATGACTTTCTAACAGCCAACGCCTTGATTGTAGTCCATAAAAACCCCTCAGGCAGAGCTGTGCCCCAATGTGCATCCCACATAAATTGAGAATAATAAATGTTATTTTAAGTCACTAAATTTCGGAGCTATTTGTTACCAGCAGTAGATAACTAATGCATATGATTCATCATTGTTGTTGTATGCACTTGTAATTTATTCATTCTCATTACTTTATAGTAGGGTTTGAAAGACCTCTTTCCTATAAAAGTCCAGATAGGAAATATTTTAGGTTTTACAGACCAAAAAGCAAAACTGAGGATATTATGTAGGTATTTTTTTATAATTTTCATGTATCACAAAATATTCTTTTTTTTTTCCTTTAAAATGTAAAAATTATACTTATGAGTGATACGAAGATAGACAGGGAGCTATATTTGGCCCATGGGCCATAGTCTGCTGACTCCTGCTATGGAGGATGGTTTGGTTACACCATAATGCATTTATCCAATGTATTGTTGATGAACATTTGGGTAGATATTCAAATAACACAGCCATGAACACTCCTGTATATGTCTTTTGGAAAAGACGTGTATGTGTATCTGTTTGGTATATGCATCTAGGGGTGGAACCGCTAGGTCACGGGATAAATTTGCATTCAGCTTAACATGCCAAGTGGTTTTCCATAGTGGTTGTATCAATTTTCACAACAGCAAGAGTATATAAGAGTTCTTACTACTCCATAATCTTGCCAAGAGTTGGTATTTTCTGTCTTTTTCTTTTGGCCATTCTAGTGGGAACTATTATTATTTTTTCAAAGCTTCCCAGGTGATTTTAATATTCAGCAGGAATTGAAAACCCTTGAGTAACTGCTGCTTATCCTTCATTAGGCTGAACCACATAAAATTGCTCCATTTATAGGTTAGAAAAAAGTTAAATATTGGCTATTCTACATGATTAAACTAATATTTCCTTCACATTTACATTTACACTAAAAATGAAACTTAAATTAGAATGCATATCAGTTAGCAAAGATCTTAGACTTCCTCTGAAATGAGGTTTTTAAAATTAAAAATGAATTTTGGTGATTTTTACATTTTACTATCACCTAAATTCTTAAAAGCTTGAAAGCAAACCAAAGGTTTTCACCTTTGCTGCAATTAGAGTCACCTGTGAGTTTTAAAAACTTAAGTATACCTACCCAAACCCTCAGAAATCCTGAGACTAAGGTGGGGCTTAGGAATGTGTGTGAAAGGCTGATGCACAGACAAGGTTGAGAATTATTGATACTGCCGTGATCCCATGACTTTCTTTTCCATTCACTCGATCTAAGGAAATGAATGCTTTGGTAATTTTATATACTTGAGAGGGGTGAGAAGCACTTGGATTTCAGTTATTTCCAGATTTTGGAATGCCTGGTTGCATATGTGGTTGGGAAAATTATTTTGGCAACTGTATTTCACTAAACAGGTCTCTCTATATCAAGACTCGAAGAGTTGGGTTTGATTTGCACACAGCTGTGTGAATTCAGAGTATCACCAAGGGCATTTAATTGATGCACACTGGTCTTTTTTAAAGACCCAGACACAGCCATATTACCCAAAAGGAGGACTAAGCACATAGGTACTTAGTGCTAAGGAAAGCAGGTATGCACGTGCACACAGAGAAACAAAATTGTTAAAATATTAAAATTTATGACCAAGACATAGAAAGAAAATCTAAGTAGTCATGTAACGGAAACAATCAGATCTTTGTACTTTTTTAGAGTTATTTTCCAGAGTAGTTTTTAAATATATATATGGGGGAGGGGCGGAAATGCTGGGCGTTGGGTGGAAGTGGTACCACGTGCTTTGCCGAGTTCAAGGCCTTTACCAGTCTTACTGTATGCAGTCTCCAGTCAGTTTTCTTCCTAAAGCCATTCCGTTGTTACCTCTACTTGCATCAGTATTGCCATACGCAGGGGGAACAAAGTTTGGGAACTTCACTTTTATCAGTATCTACCGGCTCTGGAATTCTATTACGCTCTATGGGACTCTCTTACCTGTGTGCTCAAAGCACCCCCAAGCACCTGGAATTAGGACACAGGTTCAGAAGTTGAAAGAACACTAGCTCTTAGGCGCTGTTAATTAACAGACCCTGTCACAGACCGCCAACAGGTCCCAGGCTGGGCCAGCTGAAAGCTTCATACCCTGGAAGCCACCCAGGCTTCCATCATCAGACATCCTCAGGTGGAATCCTGGTTCCTAGATTTTGCTCCTAATAACCCCTTAGGGGAGATGCCTATTCGGGATTTTTAAGCCGTGCCTCACCCCTATGTTAAGTGTTAGCCACCTGAACCACGGAGAAGATCAGCTTTATCACCTGACAGGATTCAGCCAAACCACACATCCCGGGGCGCAGAGGTTCAAATTTCAACAGCGCCCTGTGCAGCGACTCTCTGGCCCACAGCCCAATGCTGGCGCTCCTCTCACTAAATGGGTGGCCAAGGAAACCAGAAAACACGCTCTGAAGATTACACCACAAACCCCGCCGCTTCCTGCCTCCCACGCGACCCCTGCCAGGTGCTTACCCCCTTCTAATTGAAGGGATGATCTCAATCACGGGTCTGTACTCTAAGCGCGGAACGAAACCCAGCGCACGGCATCTTGGAATATGTAGTCCCTGACACTTTCTTGGGTCTCCGGGTCTGCTCACGAGACCCTCCAGAACGCATTGCTCTAGGTGGGCCAGCTGAAACTGGAGCTGCCATCCGGGTGCGGAGGCGGGGCGGTGCCCCGCGCCGGACTTGGGGCGCTTTCCCGGATAGGAATGAAGGCGGGGAACTACACTTCCCAGGCCGCCCTGCGCCGAGCTGGGAGCCGGCAGCCTCGCTTTGCGTGACCGCGGCAGGTTGGTCCTGGAGCAGATGAGCGCAGAATTTTTAGGCGAAAGCGCGAGGTGGGGGGGAGCGCGGGGCAAGAGGAGTACCTCGGCCAAGAAAATTATGCATGCGTTAGGGAGGCTCTGAGAGAATGGCTGTGGAAGGTAAGGGACGCTTGGGCATTTTAAGCTCCCTCTCAACCCGCGCACCCCAATACACACATCCCTGGTGAATCTTAGGGAACGTGGGGAGGAGAGGAAAGAGGGTGGTGGCGAGCGGGCCCTTTCCTCCTACACCTCTTGGCACTCACCTGAGCCACGAAAGGCCAGTAGGCGCTTCAGTCAATTGCTTTGGAGAGACACATAGGTGCGCTGGACTTTAGGGTTGGAGTGTCCCTAATGTGAAACGATGCGCTGGAAATGGGGGGAAAGCCGGAGAGACCGGCATGAGGTCGTACCCCGAGGTGCCCCCTTCTCTGCTCTCTCCCACCGGGGCTGTCTGGGGTGCAACCGGGCTGGGGATGCTGGCTTTGCCCCCCACACGTGAGAGAGGACCCTGGCCAGGTGCGTTATCGAGAAGCATGGACTGCGATTGGGTCGAGGGCCCCTTGTCGTGTGCACCCGGCAGGGACGGCAGCAGATGTACCCCGAGAGTGGAGGTGCCCCTACACCTGTCTCTGTTTATACGTCCCTCCGGGGTTAGCAAAGTTTACAGAAATGAAATGGGATCAACCAGGGATAAAAAGGACAACCAACCTATTCGATTTGGGTGAATTGTTTGAAGACCACCTTCCTCTCTCCTGGTGTAATTTTGGCCTTTGGCTTTGCAGTTCTGGCTCAATCACCCCGGTCTTCTGCGAACTTCCTGGTTGAAAGCAGGGACAGGCAGTTTGTGACAAATCCCAAGCTTTCATTTCGTATTCTTTTACCTCGGTTTTCTTGTTGAGCGCAGTTTCTGGGGCTCGAGGCGGTGGGTCGGGGGTGAGGGGGCTGGGGTGATAAGTGTACCAGACATGGTCTTGATGTCGAATGAGGACAAACTGCGTGATAAAATGAAATGATCATGGGACTAAAGGGGAGCGTAGTTCACCTACAGAATTATGGTTCCCGCGTGTGTCTCAGGTCAGAGGGGAAGGGTGCGGAGTAGAAAAGCGAGGGCATATGCCCGCCAGTTACATCAGGCTTCATGCCAAGGGGAAATGAGCCTGTTCCTTGTAGGCTGGAGGCAGGAAAGAAAGAACCACAGGACTGGCTTGCTTAGAATAGCCCCTCCTTGCCCCAGGTGAGAGAAACTAAACTAATCTGACTCTTGATCTTTATAATTACCCTGAAGTAGCTACAACCCAGCTTCTGTAAACTATTGCCTTTGGGCTATCTCGAGTTCAGAGGTCCCCAAGCTGGCCACTTCTAGTTATCCATATCTAATATGTTTATTTATATATTTGATTTTCTAATTGTATATAACATCTCTGACTTTGAAAAAACGGATAGCCAAAGCTCTTCTGTGTTTTCTGTGCAAATGTAATAGGGGGAGAATCTGGCTTTTTGCATGTTACAATTGGTAAGACAAGACTTCAGATTTAAAAAAGAAAAAAGTTCATTCTGAACTTGAGGCCAAGGGTAAATTGATTTTCTGACACCCTACTACCTCACTCCTCAGATGACATTGATTATCACCTGTTCCCCATCTTTCTGTGTCCTCAATGCTGGACACACACTGGTTGTCAATCCGCAATATAGTTGAAAGCAATTTCCTGCTCACTGGAAGAAGTATGGAATTAGTCATATTTCTTGTCTGGTGGGTTATACCTTACACAACAAGGGCTTTGGAAGGAAAAACATTTGGACTGCAGAGAGCTTATTTTATTTCTAGTGACTTATTTGGCTAATGTGCCTTTCTAGTAAATAGGAGATCCTGAGTTCGAATCACAATGAGGTCTCCACTTGAAGAATGAAGGAAGTAGTTTAAACTTTGACTGCAGGTATGATTCTCTTCTTGGATTTTTGCAAAGTCAGTTTTCTCTGCCTGGAATGGGCCCATCTTGGCTCCTCTCATTTGGTCTTCCAAGGCTCAGGAAAACCTTCACTTCCTCTGGGAACCGGGCCTAGCCAGCCCTTCTGCCTTCCCAGCACTCTGCCGTGTCTATGGGAGATGCCTGCACTACGCTTTCCTCACTAGCACATGTGCTTCCAGCTATCCTAGCACTCACCATACCTATCGTCACTAGGCTATAAGAATGTAAGTCCTTGGAGGCTTAGAACCATGCACTGTTTAACTTCATATTTCCAGCCAAAAGCACAGTACCTGACCCATCCACATAGGTACTCAGTAAATGTTGTTGGAAATGCTTGGGAAATAAATTCATAGAGCTTTTGTAACTGACTCTATAACGGTTCATGGGGCTTTCATAGGAGTACAAATGCCATAAAATAATGGGCTTTTGAGAAATTTGAAGGGGTGGGACGGGGGAGCTTTAAGAGGACATGCCCCTCACTTCAGTTTTTTTGTGCTAATACTCAAAGAATCTTTTAGAGCAGGGATTCCTATCTGAGAGGCAGTTGTCCTCCTAAGACATATTTGGGATACGTAGGGACTGCCGTTGGGGGTTGCTACTGGTTTTGTGTGCTCATGGGCCAGAGATGCTAACTGTCTGTCAGTGTGCATGGTCACCCCATACGAAGTCCTCAACCCAATGCCAAGTAACAACCAGTGTTCCAAAGCTCATTGAGAAACACTGATTCAGAGAATACTAAATCTTGGCAGAAGAACTGGAATAGGAAATATATGTTACTTAACATCTGAGCTTTAATTTCTATATGTGGAAAAAAATGGGCACATGACTAATTACTTTCCAGGAAAGTTGTGAGGATTAAATAAAGGAAAGGGCTTAAGGAAGGTTGCCTGGAACAAGGATCCTCAGTAAATGTTATCCTCACTCTCTTCCATTCTTGGTTTAAAAAACAAAAAAAAAAATTATACTATTTGGCACATGTTTTGTATCCTGTCTTTTCTAATTAGTTTCAAATTAGAAGGATTTTGCGATGTGTAACCTGTTTTCTAAAGTGAGCTTGAACTTGTAAAAGTGTTAAAACCAAGTAAGGAGCTCATTCATTTTGCCGAACCTGTAGCCTTGAGTTTAAGAAGAAAAAGAAGTTCCCTTTGTTTATTTTATGACTACCCTGGTTTGTGTTTTCTTCTCTGAATTTAATTACAACATCTTATTTCTGTTCCCTGGCCTGACCAGAGCCTTGTTCCTGTGGACAGCTGGGCATCCCTGAGTTCTGTTTTCTGCTATAGAACCTATGACAGTCTGCATTCGAATTAGGATTATAGTGGCATCCATTGCCTTTTTAACAAACCACTGTGTTGTAATAAATTACCTGAAATTGCTGGAGGACTGGGAGAGGGGACATGGCACATAGAAAGCACGGGGTAATCCGTTCTCCATAGAAAGACTGTAGATGGTTGTGTCCATTGAGGCGATGTTAACTAACAGAAGTGAGTTGCAGCATTAAACGGGGAGAGGAGAAAGGAGCTTCATCAGGGACTGTTGCATTGATCACCTGACTCCAAGATTGGTGCCTGGCCCTTGGAGGACCACAGTGGTTATTTCATAAATGAAGTATACACTTCCCAAAGCAAGAGAAGGGCTTTCCTACTTCTTGTCTCTAATTCCTCTCCTGGAGGGATTTCATCCTCAGAGCTGTGTAAGTAAAGTGGGGTGGACGAATATCGTACGTAATATTTCTATTCCAGATCCAATAGAATAGCCCCTCTTACTTGGCAGAAAAATGATTTCCAGTATTCAGCATCCCCCCTCGAAGATTTCAGATGGAAACCGATATGCTCTAAATGACATCTGTGTTGGGGAATCTGAATTTTCCATCCTCAGTGCACAAATTGGCTTATCAAATGGCCTCTGAGTCATTAAATACTTGGGTTCCACAGTTTTTCTCCCATAAAAGAGTAAAACAAAAAAACTGCCCATCACCAAAATATCATAAGGATAAGTAATAACTGGCTGGGGAAAAGGGCAAACAAAATAGACACTTGTAGCAAAGAGAAGCGGTTCAAAACGATGGCTCTGTACTCTGCTTTAATTCAGAACTGAATCACAGAGATTCAGTGGGAGATAAAAACGTCATGTTTATTGCAAAGCCACATGGGTTATTTATTTTTTTTTTCTGGCTTTGGATTGGATGATAAAGTGGACTTGCTAATATTACACTCCAGCAGTGAACTTACCCTCACAGGAGTACTTGACTCTGTAACTGACAGCTGGAGAGCAGAGAGAATATGGGCTCCCACAGCGGGCAGGTGGGACCTAAAGGGAAGGAGGGAGGCCTGAGCCACCTATGCTTTGTTCCCTTTCCCAGACTTGCATGTCAATCATTGTCTTCTTTGAGAAGAGCCCACGAGAGAGTAAAGACAGACCGGAAGTGTCATTCTCGTGGATTTCCTCTTGTGTGACAGATGAAGCAAGGAGGAAGATTGCTGTCTTGGCGCTAACACACCTGCATTTCCTTGTTGAGAACATCACTCTTTTACCTGGCGATGCTTCCTGAGGGCTGGCACTGTCTTAAGCCTGGCCCACGGTAGACCCCGTACAAAGCATGATAAACGAATGAATGCAAGGAAGACCGAATGAATTTGTGGTAGGGTTATGGGTGCTCCTGATTCCACACAGCCCCCTTCCACCTCTAAGGAGAACTGCCAGCTGTGTTACAGAGGACATACATGTTGTAAAAGCAGTGGGACCGTGGACAGGCTCCCTGACAGCTGCTCGCCTGTGCAGTGAGTGGCGTTACTGTGCAACTAACCGCTACTCCTTTCTCTTCCATTTCACTCGTCACCAAGGGTCCTTTTTTTTTTCTAATTTTTTTCTCTAGCTCATAAGATATGACCTTTCCACACCAGCAGCTTCTATTAATCACCATTTTAGGATATGACAGTGGTGAATAGAAGCCCATCACTAAAAATTCCTACCTGATGACTGAGCGGGACCTCAACCTGCTGTGGCAATGGTTCCCGCCACTCCCTTCTCTTCTCGGGACCTCTCAGCCAGTTCAGACAGGGCTTCGGTCTAATCCCACTGTTGTGATGCCTGGCCCAGCCCTTCCAAATTCCTTTCAGCTCTCCGTTCCTTTCTCGTCTGTCTTGCTATACTTGTATGCCGTGTGTCGGAAGAGGCAAGGGCTGCTGCTTACAAGGGAAGATGGCGTGGCACCTTCGCAGGTAGCTGTGTTCTGTAATGCTGAGTCACAGTAGGTGCTGTGATGACCTGTCACAGGAGGAATAGCCAGGGGTCTGAACCTGGTCCTTGAACTCTGGGGAGTGTCGGATGTGCATTTAATTAATTAGGAGAGGGATGGGAGTCACTGCAAACGTTCACTGGCACTGAGGCGGATTTTGCATTTTCTGTTGGTAGGCAGTACTACTGCCTGTGTTCATGGAACTCTACTAGATTTGGGGGAAATCTAATGAAAAAAGGAGCTTAGCACAATCTTTTCCCCACCCCCTCCACTTTGGCGAAGGAGACAGAGAAGCAGATTAGGCTGAATGATATAAGTGCTAAATAAAAGTGCAAGAGACATAACGTGGGAGGTCTGAGAACAAGTGGAGCATTGAGTTCTGAGCTGGATGGGGAAAAACTCACCAAGCGGGTAACATTTGAGTGAGCTTTTAGTTGGATGCTGATGGGTGGGGAATGGGGGAAAGGGCATAAAACAGAGTGGTGTATGATCTACGTAATGGATCCCCGCCCCGCCCAAGTCCTGGTGTTGTGGTAGTTTAGCCCTTTATGGGCAGCAAAGCGAGTGAGGACGCCCCCGAAGTCATGTCTGGTACATTCCTTTTCCTACAGGCTCTATTATCTGCTTGGCCAAACCTTCAGCACTCCCCACAGCCCAGTTGGATCTTGCGTATGGTCCTTTTGAAACCACAGGAGCAAGAAGGAAAGCTGCTCTGCTGTAAATCAGACCGATTCCTCCCCAGTTTTCTGAAGTGGAATGTAGCAGCACTACCAGCTCTGAGCTGGCTCATGAGAGCACACTTGGCTATATTTAGTCTGATTTTCTGAAGTGTGGGTGCAAGAAGCTGCTTGTACGGCTTCATTCCTCTAGCGAAGAGCGTGAAGGGGCAGCAGCTGTCGGGTGACAGGGGTGGCCACCCCTCTGCCTTCAGCAGCCTTTTTCCAAGGGCATTGGGGCTGGGAAGAGCCAGCTGGCAAGATCAGTTCCTTTGCTTCTTGGCTGTTCTTGCTGCTTTGAAAGGTGTTTTGGGATTTTCTAGACAGAACACCAGTTTCCAGTGACTTGACAGATGTTTGTGGATTGACCATGGGGATTGAACCTCAGAGCTACCGCTGACTTGAAGAACTGGGCCACAGAATGGGCTCAGGCCTGCTCATGTCACAGTGTGGGGACCATAGCACTCACAGTGCCGTCTGTAAATATACCAGCTCTGCAGCAGACTGGGCATGCACCCCAGCTCTGCCAAGGACCTGGCGTGTGGGCCTGGGCAATTCCCTGGACAGCTTAGAGACTCCTTTGCTCATCTATCAAATGGGAGTATTAATAGTAATGACCTCAGGCATGTTGAGAGGGTTATTATATTAGTATTAATAACGCTCTTAGGACCCATTCTGGTAGTTGCTCAATAAACACTCAGTAAACGTTGGACAAGATGACGATGATGCTGTCTGTTTCCTTATCTTCCTACCACACTTAAAGTAATTGTTATGGCCCCGTGGTGGTATAGTATCCGGTACCACACTAGTTGCTCCATGAAGGAATGTACTTTATTCAGAGTGGGGATAAAACCAACAAAACATGATTGGTAAAATATGAGGGCTCTCATATTTAAATGTATTATTTGATTTATTATCTGGTTCCCCATGGTTGTGAGGTAACAGAGGGAAGTAAACGTTGTTACGAGTATATTCTGAAGGACTCATCACTTAATTTTTCCCCTCCGAAAATTTACTTGATGCTAGAACCCACGATTTTGTAGGCTGGGATTTTTTTGATGAGCACCCATGTGTACAATACAATATGTATGTAAATCGATTGCAAAGAGAAATTTCAGATCTTTCAAAAGGGGGTAAATTTATATGGACTCTCTGAAAGTGACATTGGAAAACCGATGGAATCATACAGCTGTGACCCAGTTAAAAGCTGGCTGAGTTAAGCCTGATAACCATTAAAGAAAAAATTGACCTAAGATGCTGACTTGATAGGCACTAAAGAAAAATATTTAGACCATCTAAGGATTAAAAGAAGTCTTTGGTGAAAACTGATACCCTGAGACTTATTGGGAAAAAATGATCTATCTTTATAAATGGGCTATGAAAAGTCAAACATGAAGTTAAAAATATTTTGTTTTGCTGACATAAATCTCGTTGTGGAAGTAATATAACAAATAAAAAAATAGATTTTTTTTCTAAGAATTATTAACACATTTATAGTCTAATTTTGGTCAAATAAATTCAGTTTCTCTTTTCAAGATACAGGATCATTCAATCTATTTTACTATTGATTTTGAAACTTGAGTCCCTATTTTCAGTAGTCTATATTAGTATTTTAAAACATTTAAAATTTGAGTTATTTAGGTATAATTTACATATAGTAAAATTCACCTTTTATAGTTGTTTTGACAAACATGCACAATGTATTCAGTCTTGTAACCACCACCACAATCAAGTTTAATTCCTACACCCCAAAAAGTCCATGTGCCCTTTCACTCTACCCATTGCCCCTGACATCTGCTGCTTTGAATTCTGTCCCTATATTTTTGCCTTTTCTAGACTGTCATATAAATGATATACTACGTTGCCATTTGAGTCTGGCTTCTTTCACTTGGAGTAATTCATTAAGATTCACCCACATAGTTGCACGTTATCAGTCCTTTTATTGCTGAGTTGTATTGCATTGAATGGATCTACCACAGTTGATCCATTCACCAGTCGAAGTACCTTTGGATTGGTTTCCAGTTCTTGGTAATGATGAATAAACCACTTTAAACAGTTGTATACAGGTTTTTGTGTGAACATAAGTTTATCTCTTGTATGAATAGCTAGGAGTGGGATTTTTGAGTCGTACAGTGTGTTTTAATTTTTTAAAGGATTAGTCTTCCGGAGTTACTGTGTCTCACACGTGTTTTCCTCAATTTTGTATTTTTTTCTCTGTATTAATCATCTGATGAGGACCTCATACGAATGGAAGACTTAAAGGGGACTATGCAGGTAGGTGGATGGGATTAGAAGGAAGCAGCTTTCCAGAAGTGGGTTCCGTGAGCTGCATTATAGAAGAACATGGGGTGCTGCTATCATAAAGACAGTCTGGTTTCCTGGTTGTTTAAGACTTTAAGAATAGATGTAGCCTAGAAATGCCACTGGTCTTAACATCCAGAAGAAAGCTATTAAATTCCCTTCTATATTAAATAACACCAGAACTTGTCAAGTTCTGGATATTGATTTGTTGTGGTGGTGATGGAAAAACAGATAAGGAAAGCAGTACAGATGAGAGAGGACTTGCCTTTGGAGAAAATTAGGCAAAAAACATGAAGATTAGAAAGGGAAGACCATGCCTGAGAGGCCATAGAAGGTGAATTTAACTAGAGTGGGGGGTGGGGGGGCTTGCCTGTTCTTGAACGGAATTGGTCTTGCCTGCCGAGGGGAATTGTGGACTTCATTTTGTGAAGCCTAAGAAAAGGTTAGTTGACTCTGTTTCTTGTGTGATTTAAATCTGAAGGATGGCAGGGGCCAGGCTTGTTTTGCAGCCCTGTGCGATTCAGATTTAGAATTGGGTGCGTCATCAGCTGTGTCTGTACACAGTGGGAGCAGAGCTTGGTTCACCTGCAAGACCACATTTTACATGGCCACAAGTTGGGTGACAGCAGATTTTGCAGTCGCTTCCAAAGGCAAAAGACAAACCCAAAGGTGGAATTTAGGTGGGAACACGTGGGTTTCTAGGATTTCCCGCTGGTCTGGGGGACCACGGGATGGGATATTTGACTTTGGGATTGCTACAGATTTCCTAGGTACATAGTTAACTTTATGCTGTCTGAGGTTGTAAACTGTCAGTTCAGAATTGTTTTTTTTTTTTTTTTTCTTTTTCCAAGAAGGTGCCTGTGCATTACATGGAGACGAAGATGTGATGTTATTAACCAGGCTTCACTAGATGTACTTTGCAGTCGACTTTGTTTGGAGTTTCTTATTGCCCCGCTGATGACCGGTGGTTTATAGGTGGAGAGAGCAACCAGTAGCCAAGAAATGGACATGCAGCTCCTGGTCTTGGCTCAGTCATCACCCTGTCTTTCCCTGCTGTCACTGAGAGTAGCACCAGCTGTGTGTCAGTACTTTCTGATGCTTGAACTCTTGCTTTCTAAGAAAACTAAGCTTTTTTACATTATGGTTGCTTAATGTTTCTGCCTAGATAAACTCTAAGATTGACATTTAGTGTGAAAGTCATCCAGGAAATTTTTGTAGGTATAGCATTTACTTCCTATAGCTTAGAAGTGGAATATTCTTCATTTTACATTTGCACATATTTATTGAGAACCTAATGTGTCCCAGGCTCTAGTAGAGTTTCCTTTATGGTCCTATGATATGGTGGGTCAGCTTAGGAAAAGCAGGTGTGCTGGAGTCTGAGCTTTGCCAGGTGGTGGTTCCTTGATGGTGACATTGTCCTGGGCGCTTGATGACATCTGCATTCCTACTCCCCTCCCTTGGATGCTATTTTTGATAGACACATGTGCCTTTAGTCATTCTTAACCATATTTGGGAGACACTGATAGAGGGGCAGGGTTCTTTTTTTTTTTTTTTAATGACAACATTGGTTAACAAAATCCGGTAAGTTTCAGGTGTACAATTCAACAGTAAGGCATATATATATATTTCATTGTGTGTTTACAGCCCATAGTTAGATTTCTTTCTGTCACCACATATTTGACCCCTTTTGCCCCATCTACCTCCCCATCCTCCCACCGTCTGTTGTCCATGAGTCTCTGTTTATTTGTCCTGTTCATTTGTTACTTTTAGGTTTATATGCCACATATAAGTGATATCAAGTGGTTTTCAACTTTTTCTGTCTGGCTTGTTTCGCTAAGCATGGTTATCTCAAGGTTTATCCACGTTTTCACAAATGGCAGTATTTCATCTCTTCTTATGGCTGAGTAATATTCCATTGTATATATGTACCACAGCTTCTTTATCCAATCATCTATTGTAGGACACTTAGGTTGCTTCCATATCCTGGCCACCATGAACATCACTGTGCAAATATCTTTTCAAATTTATGTTTTGAAGTCTTTGGGCTAAATACCCAGTAGAGGGATTGCTGGATCATATGGTAGATCAATTCTTAGTTTTTTGAGGAACTTCCACATTGTTTTCCATTGTGTCTGTACCAATTTGCAATCCCACCAACAGTGTATGAGGGTTCTTATTTTTCCGCATCCTCTCCAACACTTGTTATTACTTGTCCTGTTAATAACAGCTATTCTAACAGGTGTGAGATAGTATCTCATTGTGGTTTTGATTTGCATTTTCCTAATAGTTGCTATGTTGAGCATCCTTTCATGTTTATTGGCCATTTGTATGTCTTGGGAGAAGTGTCTGTCCAAGTCCTCTGCCCATTTTTTTAATTGGATTGTTTGTTGTTGTTGTTGATATTGAATTGTATAAGTTCTTTGTATATTTTAGATATTAGGCCCTTATCGGAGGCATTGCTTGCAAATATATTTTCCTATTTGGATGGTTATCTCTTTACCTTGTTGACAGTTTATTTTGCTGAGCAGAAGGTTTTTAGTTTGATGTAGTCCCATTCATTTATTTTTGCTTTCACTTCCCTTGCCTTTGAGGTCAAATTCATAAAATCCTCTTTAAGTCCAAGGTCCATGAGTTTAGTTCCTATGTTTTCTTCTATGCATTTATTGTTTCAGGTCTTATACTCAGGTCCTTAGTCCATTTTGAGTTAATTTTGGTGTGTGGTGATAGGCAACAGTCTAGAGTCATTCTTTTAACAGGTAGCTTTCCAGCCCCATTTATTGAAGAGGCTTTCCTTTCTGCACTGTATGGTTTTGGCTCTTTTGTCAAAAATTATTTGGGGCAGGTTCTTAATCTAAGATCACAAGAGGAGACTGAAGGTTTCATGCGGTCATTGACTCCCTTACAACCATATGCACAACATACATGGCACTACGTGTATTTTTCACAGGGGAAAGGACCGGGGCTTTCATTTTATTCTCACGAGGGCTAAGGATGAGTAAGATGGACTCCATGCGAACACGCATTTGACGTTTTTATTCTCCGATACATCCCAGTGCCTGTCTATAATCATGTCTGAGTAAACCGAGAGCTAGTTAATTTTGCCAGCCTCTTGATACCTACTCTC
The DNA here is from genome assembly GCA_028627145.1 of Eidolon dupreanum. Taxonomy (NCBI): domain Eukaryota; kingdom Metazoa; phylum Chordata; class Mammalia; order Chiroptera; family Pteropodidae; genus Eidolon; species Eidolon dupreanum. The sequence goes on from CM053511.1 coordinate 11,277,039, forward strand.
TAAACATTACTTTTCGTAAGGCGGTGCGATAGGTGGTTTCCCCATTCAATAGTTGAGAGGCTGTGGGTCTAGAGAAGAAATTTCCCTGTGGCCGCACTGCTGGTTTGTGGTGGACCTGGGCTCTATTGCCAACTTTGCCATATTCTAGAGTCCTTGTTTTATCGCTGTCCTGGGGTTCCTTTCTGGTTTTGTTCCAGTTTGATTCTAGCTTGGTTCTAGTTTGCTAGCCATCTTTTAGAAAAGTCGATAACTTAAGAAAAAAAAATTATAATAATGCAAAACATCACTTAATTGGGCTCTGTAATAGGGAAACCCTTTGCAGGTTGTTGGCTCAGATCTCTCAAGGTGTTTTTCTTGCTATTGGCTCTCTACAGTTGTTTCCTCTTTTGTAAGGAGCCCCAGGTCTTTGAGGTTCTGCTTCTGCTGCTGCTGTTTTCCAGATTCACTTGTGTACCCAGCACACATGAGTGCATTTCTTTTTTATTAGGATAATGATTTATTGTGCACCTGTGATAAGGTGAGCACTGTGAAAAGCACTGAGCAATATAAAAGAATCTAAGGCTATGAAACTTTCCCTCGTAGGGTTTATAGTTGAGTCGCAAATTCAAGGCTCTGTTGGTAAATGGATTCAGTAAAAAGGTGCAGACGTGGGCAGGGTAGGCTGTGTGGGGGCTCTGTTCTCCCTCCATCAGAGGAGCGACCAGACCCACAGCAATGGACCCCTACACCTCCCTGGACTCCCTGTGAGAAGTCCTTGGAGGGTTTGTTTGTTTTAGAAAAGAGTTAACTAATGACCATGGAGAGTGGGTTTAGAAAGACTGAAAAAACAAGGAAGCAGAATTCACAAGATGACAAGGGAAAGGGGGAACACAGAGGAACAGAACTGAGAAACATTTCGTAGGGAGAAACATTGGATTTGGGATTGTTTAGTTGTGAGGTGTGGCGGACATATAATCGCTCCCAGATCCTCAGGGGCTTTTCGCTGCCGATAAAATCAAGTCCAGGCTCCTTAGCATCCGGGCCTTCCCAGGATGATACTGCCTTCCTGCTCCAGGCTGATTTTCCATGGTTTTCCTTAAGAATCTTCCCTGACATTTGGGGAGCCAGCGATCAACTGTTTGATGACCTCGCAGTGCACCTTGCATCACTCCTGTCTTTATTCTGTTCTTCCCACTTGGAACGCCTTTCTCCCATAGGGTCTTGTGTTCTTCTCACATCCTTCTGTGCACACATTGAAGGCAAGAGATTAGGTGGGTATGAGAGAGGGAGACCTTGTGTGAGCAAAGCATGACCATCAGGTAGCTACAGTGTTTTGGTGGCAGGTGGTGGGGGGAATGAGGAAGCTGAAGCAGGTAGTAGGGGAACCATTTCAAAATGGAGTGTGTCAGCATCACCTGGTGTGCAAAGACAGCCAGCAAGGTGTGTATGGGGAAATGCCCGTGGGTTAGGCAAGTGGTAAAGGCATTCTGTTGAAATCGGGAAGCAAATTCATATTACAGCAGTTCAAAGATCAAATGGGTGATGAGGAATCTGTTCTTGATGCAAATGTATAGAAATGGAAAGAAGGAAAGAAGGAAATACATGGGAGACATAGTTGTAGAAAGAGATATCCAGATGAAGGAAGTTGCAAACATGGTGAGAAGTTGGGAGACAAAGGGCCTTATCTAGACGGGAAACAAGTAGAAAGGAACCTTTTTTTTTTTTTTTTTTTTAAGCTAGAAAATATTTGAGACTATTTATAGACTGAATTGCCACAGTGGAGAGGGAGATTTTGAAGATACAAAGTATAGAAGGTGTAACTGTTAGAGCAAGAGCCATCAGGAGTTTAGAGGTATTATCTCTCAGAGAAGGTGTCCTTTCTGGGAGATGTGGGTGGTGCGGGGTGCAGATAAAGAGTGTTGTTAACTGTAAAGTAAATACATAACTAAAAAGTATTAATACCTGTACTATGTGATAGGCACTATTCTGCTTATCATATATTAACCCAATCTTCACATCAACCCTGTGAGGTAGGTACCTTTATCATCCCTATTATAAATAACAAAAGAGATACAGAGAGGTTGAATGACTTGCCCATGGTCACTCAGATAGTTAGCGGCAGAGCAGAAATTTAATAAAAACAACAGGTGTCTATCTGATTTCCCAGTTAGGACACTTTGGAGAATCCTGGATTAAGATATCATCTTCAGAATTTTCTTTAACAATTTGACTATTAAAGGATGATCTAATATACTGTTATGTTAGTTATATCTCCCAAAAAATTTTTTTAAGGATGACCTATAAGAACATGTGGGTAATTGACAATTTCTTGTATATTAGTTTATTTTTTAAATCATTAACTCCAGGTAGGAGAAGGATGGAATAAGAGGGCTTCTAATTCTCAAATGTTGGGGGAAGGTATAATTTTCAGAACACGAGTCATTTTCTGGAGAGGTTAGGCCTTAGCGGGTGCTTGCCTGTGGAGCAGGGGTTGGGGGCACAGGCCAGCCAGCGGGTACTGTAAGGGCACTCTGGTCCTATAGCGTGGGTTTGAAGTTTTAGGAAAACAATAGCAAGTAGGGGTGATGTCAGTAAGGAAAGGTGAAGAAGATGCTGAAAATAAACTTGGCCCATTCACCATTTCACTAAGATAAGAATGTGCTCTCCATTTTCGTCTCCTATTTCCTGCCCCTTTCCTGCTTTTAAAGGCCTTAAGATTTAGGGTTCCAGTGTGCTGAGGCCATTGTCCCTGATTCTAATGGTAAGGGAGAGTGATTTTCCCTGGCCAGTGCACGGTCTGTTGCTTGCTAAGTGCCTCTCTGTAACCTCATGAAGCTCCTGCCTCCCTCTGACCTTTGCTTGGCCAGGGTTTCTTAATTGAAACTCAATAGCTAGTAGCTTTGGCACCCGTGTGTTCACTGGACCTCACCCCAAGGCCATCATCATTGAAACCATACCGCCCTGGCTTTACACAGCACTCTTGCTTTCCAAAGTACAGTTTCTCATTTGAGACACGGCTGATCCGTTTGGCAGCTGGAACAGGCACTCTTGTTCCCATTTCATAAATAAGGATGTGAAGACTCCTTTGCCCAAGGTCACATAACTCATTAGTGGCAGAGCTTAGATTTGAGTCTTTTTATTACAGTTTCTATCATTGTTGCTATGATTGGAAGGGATGGCACAGCGCCTACTTTGAAGGGGTTTGCAAATGGAATGTTCTAAAAGGGATCAAGAATTTTTCTTAAATTATGGACGAAGGCAGCAGAGTGATGCTCTAGTTCTTGTGATCCTCTGGAGTTGTCTAACCCTTGGCTTGAGTAGTGAGAGATTAAGTCCCCTCCCCCCCCCTTCTTTTTCCTCTCCCAGTATTTTCTTGATTCTCCATAACTGTATCTTTTAAATAGCTACATTAAAGTAATATTTAAAAACATATTTTTTTTCTGGGTATGAAAATCCTTCCTATTCACCCTAGAAAGAAAAATTGTAAAAACACAAATAAGAAACTAATAACAATAGCTAACATTTATTAGGCACTTACTGATACCAGCAGCTGGGGTTGCTCTCCAGCCAGTGGACCCTGGTACAACTGTACTGGTGGTTGATAGCAATGGGTGGCCCAATGGGCTGGGGCCCAGGCCATACTGATAATTGTTTACTTTGAATGTCCTACCTGTTCACAGCAATCCCAGGAGGCAGTTATTAATATCTCTATTTTTTACATGAAAAAATTAAGACCCAGAGAGATTAAATTCCCCAAGGTCACCAGCTGAAAATGTTGGACTAAGAATTCAAATCCAGGTTCCGATGAGTTCAGTGGCTACTCTGTTGCCACTAAGTGAGTCAGCCACTTCGGTACCTCTCTAGATCACTGTAGGGAAAAGTCACATCTGGGCTTTGTGTAAGTAACTCACTGTACTGGAGTAACTTAAGTCATTCTAGCAAATCTAAATAGTTATTTAGTTGATGAGAAAAATTAATGCATTTTATTCTCCACTTCTTTTTTTGTAAATGTGTGTATGTGCAATGATTAATCTCATTGTTAGATATAGATGCCCACTCAATGAAAGCCATGATGGGAGCTCTTGAGAGGGCAACAAATAACTTTGTCCAAGTTTCAGTAGGCATTCTGTCAGTTCTGTCCCTATAACTTGTTGATGGTCATTGTCGAGGTCAGGGCTGTAGAAAACACTTACCTTTTATGAAGTCATATCTTTTAGATGGAATTAGAAGTCGGTATCCAAGTCAGTTGTAGAACTCAACGGCTGTAACACATTTCTTAAGTCATGCCCTTGATTACAGCTTATTGATCATTCACATGCACTACTTTTATTTGATTATTGCCAAGGCATTTTATTCTTCTAATTTTCAGTATATTCTTTTAACAAGATTTTCTACCTATTCTTTACTTTGGGGTTTCATGTTGGTCTCCTAGTCTGTCTAGTCATTCGCTACGGTTTTATCGATATTTTCTTGTTATGCTTGGGTGGCTGGCTGTTTTGGCATTTTCTTAAAAATCTTTAAGTAAACATTCAGAATCACTGCAGTTCTTATATTTGGCCATTATTTTTGCATGTCCTGTTAGTGTTAAATATTTCGAAATTAGGATTTCTTTTTTCAGGTGATTAAACATCCAAATATTATGTATGCAAATATAGACAAATATTTTTACTGTATACCAAGGATGGTGGCTTGTAAACATTTTCTCTAATGCCTACTATAATTGTACTTATTCCCATTTTGCATATGAGGAAACAGGTTTTGCCTAAGTAACTTGTCTGAGTGAAGTTACTTCACTCCCAACTCTTCTTTTACTAAGAAACACTTCATAAGAGATTCTAAATTCTTTGAGTACTTACTATGTGCTGGGAAGTATGATAAACACTTTATAAACTTAAAACTTAGATTTTATTTTTATTAAAATTGTATGTGAATTTAACTTAAAAATTAGTCATTATCATCTTCAAATAATTGCCTAATAATGTTTTTATTGTTGTTTCCTTAGTGTCCTATAAACTTATTACTAATTCCAACCAAAAGTTTCTGTTAAATCTCCTCCCAGTATGTTCATACATTAGGTATTCTGTTCATGTCTTCTTGTTGAAGAAATTGTCCCAAAAGAATTCTGTTTGTTACAAATTGGTCTAGTTGTTCTCTAGACTTGCTTCAGAGCTGTTGTGTTTAAAATTTCTTTTATCGCAATCCTTGGAGTGCCTTTCTCGGTGTCTTTCTGTCAGATTCCCCTCTTCTAGGATCCTGTGTCTTCCTCTTTGTTTTTCCCTTGGTTTTGATGGAGCACATCCTCTAGTTACCTCCTGAGAAAAGGTACATGGGAAGCATTCTTCTGAGAACTTACTTACATGTATGAAAAAGTATATATTCTACCATTGTACTTAATCGATAACTTGATTAGTTTTAAAAGTTGGAAATTTTCTTTCCTCACAATTTTGAAGCCTCTAATATCTTCTTGTTTCCAGTCTTGTTTTTGAGAAATCTGAAGCCTTCTCATTCTTGGTCATTTGTTTGAAATATACATTTTTTTGAAATTATTTGATCTTATTTCTATCCTTAATATTGAGAACTTTCATGAGATTAGGCTTTGGTGTGAGTCTATTTTTATCCATTGTATTGTGTATTTAGTGGTACCTCAAAATGGAAACTCATGTCATTAATGGGAATTTTTTAAAAAATTATTTATTTGATTTATTTTTATCTAATTCATTCTGTACTTTATTTCTCTAGCTGTTTTTGAGATGATAAATTTCCTGGAGTGGTTCTTATTTTTTTAGTCTGTTTCCTATTTCTCATTTCAGTTCTTTTTGTTATTTTCTGGTAGATTGATTTCATCTTTCAGGATTCTATGGCATTTATAATTTCTATCATTTTTAATTTTTCAAGAATTTTTTTCTTTCTGAAGTTTTTACAGCACTTAATTTTGTCTTGTGGGTGTAATGTTTTCATATTTCATTGAGGCTATTAATGCAAATATTTTAATTTTTTAATCTAAGTTAACTTTGCTCTCCATATTTCTTCCAAGTCTTTCCCCCCCATTTGTTCATTCTGGTATTGTTTCACGTTAGAGATCCCAAAATGTTTGTAGATATTAGGCTGTCTGCTCATATTTGAGTGGCCTCATTAAAAAAAATTTTTTTTTGAAAGCTCTCTGTGTATGAACGGGGCCTGTCAATCACGATTTTCATCGTAAGATGAACTGGGTGTTATTAAGACAAGAAGAGGGATCTTCCTATGTCAGAATGTTTAGGTCTTTTTCAGGGGAAGGAGGCTTGTTAATTACTCAGAGAAGATCCAATATTTGACCTCCAAAATCTGATTCCACAGTCCATGCCCTTATCCACTTATTTTATTAACTTCCAGATAAGGTTCTAAGTCTGGGTATGTTTTATTGTTTCTAAGAAAATTAACAGTCTAATTGTAGATTTTCTAGGGATTCTCATTTCTGAAGATGATTCTTTTAACCAAAAATTTCTTACCACTACAATTATAATCTTTGTGTCCACCTGCCCCCCGCCCCCCATGGTTGTATTTAAACACCTAGAAGAATACCTGGTGAATAGTAGGTGCTCAGAAGATAATTGCTGAATGAATTCATATTTTGCTCAATGTATCAGGCTTTTGAACAATTCATAATAGGATGTAGAAAAAGCCCAAGTTTCCTAGGTCCCATTTCGTGCTGTAGTACATGTGTACACACTCAGATTTGACAAAGATAGTCATGCAAACCAAAATAGATTCAGCCCTGAAAGAGAGGTTTCCTGTTAACGGAACTTCTTGGGGCAAGGGTATATTTCTTTATCGTTGGGACTGAGAGTTATTATTGAGGTGATCATAAATTGGACTGAAAAGGGCAAGTGGAAAGGGATGGCTGATGTACAGAACTGGTTGACCACTCGTAGGAACTTGTATGTGCTTGTGCGTTCTGATTACCGCATTTGGGATCTGGAGTTAAGCATGCCTTCTGCTGACTGCTTCCTGGAGACCTTCCCATCTGCTCCTTAGTGCTGATGGGTTCTTTTTTAACTTAGAATGGAAAGATGTCCCCAAGGGCCGCACACATAACTGCCTCTTTCCATCCTAGCTGGCTTTTTCTCTTTTCTCTTTCTCCATGTCTGCCCACCAGTCCTTCATCAGTGGGTGGGAATGGGGTTGAGAGCCTGATGATACTGAGCTGGCCCTTTTGGAAAAGCCAATTTTAAACCAAAGGATTCAGCTACTTGCTCTCTAATACTGCTTTTGTCCCCCACTTTGACATCCGGGCTCGCATTCTCAGGGAGGGATCAGTGGGTTCTACATTCCCCGAAAGAAGTAGGAAGAGAGCAAGACCACAGCACTAAAAATTGTCTCCTGATGAGAATAGGGCAACCATGTTTAAAGATAATTGTCCAGAAAAACTTGAATGTATGATAGTCAGCCAACCATGTTGGGTTTATTTGTCAGGAAATGAGAAAAAAGGGAGCTGTTCTGTAATCTAGGATAATAGTGAGGAGGGTATGGTGTCTGGAAGTACTTAGAGTCATTCACTAGGCATGAAGAAGAAAATAATTTATCCAGCTATAAAGCTATATTAGCTATTTAGACCGGAAAGTAGAGTTTGTTGTATACCTAAAGGTCTTTTAAATTTTTTACCTAATTTAATATATTCTGTTAATATACTAGAGCAAAATACTATTCAAGAATTTAAAAAATGCAGCACAGAAACATTTTCCTACCTTTTAAATTAACCTTTCAAAATAGTTGTAATTACATGCATATTATATATATCCTTTGGAAAGTAGAGAGAAAAAATTTTTCCATGGACCCACTTTTAAAAAACAGCCACTGTTAATTAGTATTTGCCATATTTTCTTCTGGACTTTCCCTTTATATGGTTTTTGGTTTTGCATAACAGTCACAAGGCATTTTGCTTGCCTTTTCATAAGATTATTTTGGTCTTCAATTGGAGTTGACTGTGGTTACGTTCTGATAATGCATGTCTGTGATTTATTCTTTTCTTGTCATGAGGCTGAATAAGCAGTGCCTTAGTTCTTGGCTTGAATAAATTCTCTGTATGCTTTAAACATAAAACATTGTTCAGATTAGAAAGTGAATAATCCTTAGAGCAAAGAAGTTTGATGTATGTTTCACAACCACTTAAAAAATATCAGATCAAAAAAAAAAATCAGCACAAAAATGGCTTGGGGGAAATGTGTATAATGACGATAAGATTTTAAGGTTCCTGAGATAGGAGACAGTCTCTCAGTAGTCCTCGGACACATTATAGATATATAGTAACATTTCTTAAATACCCAGTATTATTACATGTAACATGGTGGTCTCAAGACACAGAAAAATCTTTTTATTTAGAGGCATGGAGGAGAGAAGTGTAGTGCAATAGAGATACTGCTGACACCAGAGTTAGAAACTCTAGGCCTGTTTGTGCTGCGAACTAGTCACCACCTCAGAGGAACTTGTCCTCGATATCATCAGCAACAAAACGAGGCTGTTGAACTACATAATTTTAATGAGTTTCTATCCTGCTTTGACATTCACTGACTCAATGAATCTGTGACTCTGGGACCAAACAGTGAGAACATAAAGATCCCCAAACCTAGCAGCTCCCTTGACTTTTTATTTCCTTCCTTCTTTGCTTCTAGTCAATGACCAAGTTGGACTCATTTTACTAAGTCAGGGGTAACCACTTCGTAAAGTTTTATTGGAACATAGTTATGTATTGTCTATTGCTGCTTCTGCACTACCATGGCATGGGTGAGTAGTAATGATGCTGTATGGTTTGCAAAACTTTAAATATTTACCATCTGGCACTTTATAGAAAAAGTTGGTCAGTCTCTGATCTAAATGGTTGGGTGACCCATCTCCTTCTCTCCTCCTCACTACCTTTGTCCTAATTTAGGCTTTCATCTCTTCTCACCTGGACAACCCAAGAGCCTCTAAACTTGGTTTTTCTGACTCCAGTTTTGAACCTCACAAATATATTCTCTACAGAAACAGTATTTAAATCTGGAAACAGAAATTTGCATGCTTAAAACCCGTCAGGGACACCTACTGAACTCAGGATAAAATCCACATTTCTTATCTAATGCACATGGTTATAAAACTACGACACTTTACTGACATTTGAAGACCTTCCTAGTCACAAAAGACCAGGCTCTTGTTTGACATGACACATGCTATATGAATTACAGGTCTCAGAAAACCCATCCCAACTCAACCGAGCTTAAGTACACAGAGACTTTGTTAGTTCACCTAACTGAGGAATCTAGTTGTTGATATATCCTTGGGAGAGGTTTGAGCCAGATTTCTAGTTGTCACCTGGACTCCATTTCTTTTTCTTGGTTCCTCTTCTGCTGTCTTAGCCTTATTCGTGCAGAGGCATTCATCTTGAGAGGACTGCTACAGCATTTCCTATTTTTTATCCTTCTGTTTACACACCTGGCAGGAAAGAGAACAAGTCTTCTTCCAGTAATTCTCACGCAGTGAAGAAGTCTCTCTGATTGGACAGCATAGGTCACATGATCAGGGATAATGGCATGTGCTCATTGGCTGAGGGCCAGTTGACATACTTAAGCCCTGGAGTTAGGCTGAGATTCTACCCGAACAGGAAGGACTGGGAAGCGGGGGAGGGCATTATCACCAAGCAAATATTGGGCTATTGTGGAAACAGGGTGAACAGAGGTGGGTTGGGACAAAATAGTAAGGATTCACTGAGCATATCATGAGGAGGAGCTTTTGACAGGCAGATACAGTGGCAGTTGCCATCAGTACCTGGGAAGGCCAGCAATCATGAATCATAAGCTTTTGGGATTGTGGCTGCCTTACTCAGTGGTTCTTAATTCCAGCTAATTGTTAGACATACTTTATGCTGGGCTCTTTGGGGACCAATTAACTTGGAATCTCTTCTGGTTGGCCAGGTATGAATGGCTTTACAAGTTCTGCAGGTGGTTCTGATATGCAGCCAAGGTGAACTATTGACTGAGTTTTGGTCCTGACTTGACTTACTGGTCCTATGGAATGAGAACAGTCCTCTTCACCCAGGAATATTGTCGGAAAGAATAAATGAGGTGATATGTGTAAGGAACACGGCCTTCCTAGGTGCTTCAATAAAAATGGTAGTTTCTTATTAGTGGTTATTAACTTGCCAGGGATATTGAACTGGATTCCTAGGGCTGCCATCACCAAATGCCACTGACTGAGTGATTTAAACCTAAGAAATTAATTTTCTCGCCATTCTGGAGGCTGAAAGCCCAAGATCAAGGTGTTGGCAGGTTTGGTTTCTCTTGAGACCTCGAAGGCTTGCAGATTGCCTCTTTTTCTGTGCATACTCAACCCTGCTATCTCTTCCTCTTTCCATAAGGACACCAGTCATTATTGGACTTGGGCCCACCCTTATGGCCTTATTTAACTTTACTCCTTAAAAGGCCCTATCTCTATAGTCATATTGGGGGCTAAGACTTCAACATAGGAATTTAGGGGGGGACACAATTCCATAATAGAGATTCTTTGATGAAAACTAGGGTTCCTTTACCCAGAAAAATCTAGAGACACATGCATTAAAACTTGCATATGTTTATAAGGACTTTGAAGATCCCTATCTAATGGGAACATCTGAAAGCGGTCTTGCAGAGGAAAACAAACACCAGAGAGGATGTGTATAAAAGAGGGCATCTTGTTCTTGTTGGTTCACTCATTTGTTTAGAAATCCTGTCCCGCGTGCTGCCCATGTGCTGGGTTTATAACAGGCAGGGCCCCTTCCTCTCATGACTTAAATTTTTTTTTGTTGGAAGAGACAGTAAACACATATGCCATTCAGTATCAGAATACCAAGTGCCATGTGGAGGTTGGGAGTTGCCTGGAGAGCCACTTCGATTATGTGATCAGGCATGGCCTCACCGAGGAGATGTTTAAGTAGAGGCTCAAATAACAAGGAGTTAGTCATGCAAGTGGGGGTAGAGGGTTTGTGGCTGATGAAATGCCCGTTACTCTCTGGTTTATTTTAGTATCAGCTGGCAGAGCCACCTCCTCTGGTACCAGCTGCTTCCCAGAGTCACTTCTTTTGCCTTCAGAGCAAGAATTCAGAATCTGCTCTGAGACAGGCATGGCTAAGCATGGCTCCCCTAGCTTTGGAGGTCATCCCCTTATCCTGCCTCTGAAGAGTTGAGGCCATGTTTTCAAAGGATTGAGACCCATCGATTCAAACATCTGTTCCTCTGAATTCTCACTGACATGACCAGAGTTTAGTCACTGTTGTCTTTAGCCTGAACCAGAGTAACCATTGTGGGCGGGGAAGTCAGCACTGATGGTGTGCTGACATAGACAGTGGTTGTAGTACCTGTTCTGTAACAGGTGTGCTGAGGTTCTGAAGGGTCTAGCGGAACCCCAGACAGCAGCTGGATGGAATGGAGGTTTTCTCTTGAAGCTGAATCCTAAAGGTCTCCCACTGGCCTTAAGATAAAGAGCAAAATCCTGCTCTGGCTTACAGGCCTCTGTGAGTCTGAAACCCACCACCATCTCCGGTTCTCTCCACCTGTCTGCCAGCAGAGCCTGGGCTTGGTTCTAGACTTTAGGTTGGGATCATCTCTGCCCTGTGTATCTCATTCTGGGCTCCAGGTTGAAGGAGTAGCAGCCACTGGGCACACTCTTTACTTGATTATCACAAGTGCATGAGAGACCAAACCAAACTGTATAAGCACGTTTAACTCCTCTGCTCACATCTCGTTACTCACATCCATTGACTAAGTTAACTGAGGCCAAAGTCATTCCATAGGGGAAGGGAGTAAATATTTATCAAACAATTATTTGATCCACCTTAGCATGTAAAGTTCTTAGCATAGTGTCTATATGGATCTATTTAAACTATAATCAATAATGCACTTTTAACAGTGTTACTATAGGGAAAGAAAAAAAGAAGGAAGTAGTTTGTTAATAAGTGAATAACAGAGTCGGGGGAGGATTATTATATAAGGCAAGACCTGAGCATGTTCATAGTTATGGAAGGAGCGAGTAGGCTGGTTGAAGATGGAAGACAGGGCAAAGCTTGAGGATTCAGCTGAAATCTGGAAACAAACTAGAGTGGCATCATCTTCCTTATGGCTTTTGATATTAGCAGCCAAGGAGGCAAATGGTTGGACTGATCGATTTTCTCTGATCTGAGTTTATGTACTTGATTTTCCCCCCTTCTCCCCAATCTTAAAGAGAGATTTAGATTGTAACAGTTGGTGTTTACAATGTTTTAATGGATGTCATATTGAGAACTGACTAGAAGCATCTTTAGAAATAATTTATAACACCATAAAACGAATTGCTACTCTTTCAGAGTATATTCTTTAGAACTGTTTTTGTTTTTGTATACCAGCCAAGAAGATCTAGAACAGTGAGGAAACTGGTAAAATATTTTAGAAGCATCATCTGATTTGAAAAGCTAAGTAGGAATATAAATTTTTTCTCAAATACGTAATCACACTCTCTGCCATTTGCTTGTGGTTTTGTTTCTTTAGCTGTCTCTTAGGGCAGTGTGCTTGTATGTGATTAAGATGTCCACAGGATGCATGCCCGCCTAGCAGCGCTCAGCTGTAGGATTTATGGGTGGGAACATCAGGGCTATGGGATATGTATTAGCTTGTAGCAACAGTCATTATTTAGCCCCTATTAGGGGCTCAGTATTTAAAAGGATACAGGTAGTGATGCTGATAATGAACTACGACAATGTGATTCGTCGGATACCTAATTTTGTGGTGGCGATTTTATGAAATGGTAATGTGCCATGGAGAGTACAGATAAATGCTTTGGAAGTTCAAATTAAGGAACCTAGGTATGTGTTATAATAGCAGAGAAAGTTTTCATGAGACAAACTGAATCTTGAAGGATGCTCATGTATCAACAGGTGAATATTGTCTATGTGTTTATTCATATTACTGAGACACAACATTGGCTAAGTTTCTCCCTGCTGAAAACGTTTATTGACTTTCCAGTTGTTCAGTGAAAAAAATTCTGAACTTCTTATCCTAATACCTCAAGCCCCACACACTCGTAATCTCCCAGATTACCTTCTTGTTTCATCTCCTTGATTTTTTTTCATGTGCTTTAGATTTCAGACTTCAGATGACTTGTTCTTCCTTATAAATGCTCCAAACTGTCCTAATCTGTACCTTCTTTTAAATCGGTCCCTTGTTTGGACACCTTCCCCTGATCTGT
>CM053511.1:11290720-11335911 GCA_028627145.1 Eidolon dupreanum
AGGCCATGTGCAACCCCTGGCAAGGATGGGTTTACTGAACTGTTACTCTACAGTCAGCATTGCTTGTGACTTTCTTTTTCACAGATGGAGACTATCAGTGCTCTTTCTGCTCTGAACTATCACACTAAAATCAAATCACTATTTGAAGATGTCAAAGCTTTTCTCCTGGGTTTCAGTGATTGTTCAGTGTCAGGACATTCCAGGGCTTGCATCTCCCTCCTGTCCCATTTTCTGTTGGTGTCTAATTGGCAGCAATTAGCTGCGTTTCCATCTCATTTCAATGCGGTGATTTCCTTTCATGTGACTCTTGCTCAGCACTTGTAACTAATCTAAAAATTTAGAGATTAATGTTGTTTTCTCGTGTTGTGTGTGTGTATGTGTATGCGTAATTTAATCTGCTTAAGCAATTATTCTGTTTTGTAGAAGCTGACCTGTTTTGCCCTCCTGAATGCAAATCTGGGCTGCATCTCTGACCATTTACATACAGACTTTCTGAGACACAAGTGCTTCTCCTTGAGTGACCGCTTTCTCTCCTTGGGCTTCCGTGGCTAATATTTATCGGCAACATCAGGGCTTTAGCACAATAACGTTATTTACAGCAGTGCTGAGTAGTGTACTTCTGTAAGTCCTGGAAGCTTCTATCCAGCTCCACCATTTTGTTGAGGGTGGCCCCATGAGTGTTGTGATTTGCCGCTGCTATCTCGGGAAGCACAAGGTTTGTGTGCCTTGAAAACTCAGAACATGAGAGAAAGGAATGATTACATTAGGAATCATCTGATCTAACCTTCTCATTTTACTGGTGAGAAAATTGATGGGCAAAGAAGCGAAGTGACTTGCAGAAGTCTGTAAGAAATAAGCTAGGGATGCAAGTAGGAGTCAGATTTTTTGCTCTCCATCTGTTTAGTACTCCATCCTGGCTTTTCTTTCTTGGGACTTTATTCAGTACTTAATCCAGAATGGAGAAGAAACTGTCTTTGTTCATAGATTATTTCTTAGGTTTTCTTCAATTCAGGGAAGAAAAATATGATAAAATTTAATTTGTGTTTGGGTTATTTTCAGCATTTTAAGGGTTGCTCCACCTTCCGGATAAGTTCTCCTTAAAGCCATCACTCAGGGCTTTATGCCCGGGGTGAGGATGGTGACAGCCACTACTGAGAGTGGAATGACAAGGGAATTGCAACTCTGGCTCCTGTTGAAAATGATTCCCAGGCTCATGCATGGATTTCCACTCACTTTCACTCTTTTTAAAAATAAACATAATATTTGATACATACATAATAACAAAACATGTACGCATGACTAATAGTAAATAACACTGGTTCACTGGTGAACCCACCACCAAACTTAAGAAAGTCTGCTCACTTTTAAACTCATCCTCTCTTGTGTTTTCTGGAAGTGGCTGGCTCCCTTTGGGGGGGGGGGGTTGTGTGTGTGTGTGTGTGTGTGTGTGTGTGTGTGTGTGTGTGTTTTCCTATAAAATGTTACTGACTAAACATATATACGGGTGTCTTCTATCTTTAAGACAGCCACAATTGCAAGTCTTTTTAATTTTTATTTTTAAACTTCATTCCTGAAATAGAGCGATTTTCAAAACTGTCACTAGTGCCCTTTTGGTCTTCCTTACCGCTTCCCTCCTTGGCAGTGTCTGTGCAGACTTCTCTCCTGAGGCCACCTTCATCTTTAGCTGCCTGGTGGACGGTTCCACTCGGATCCACTGCAGTTACGTCACAGGGCAGCATCAAAGGGAACCAAAGAAATCTCTCTCCTTTGACCATCACCCTAATTTTTTTAATCTTTATTTTTAGTCTTAAATATTTCCAAAGAATAATTTGTATATACTCCTCATAGTTATTGCATCATCTATACTTACTCTAATGTCTTGCAATTTGATCTGTGGCTATATTGCTAAAAATATAGTCTCTAAAGTCAACAATTGGTAGTCTTTTTCCACCTTTGTGTTACTTTCTTCAGTGCTCATTCTTGTCACTTCTTTGCATTGTTTTACATGGCCGATCATCAATTTCTGTTTTGTTTGAGTATGGATATGCACTCATCTCTTGGTCTGTAAAATATTTTCATAACCTGACTTTCTGCCTCTCTCTCTTTTTCCTAATTTCCTCTCTTGTTAATCCCTACATTGGTGATTTCCAAGTGGGTCGTGGACCCTTTTCTGGTCTTTCTTAGGCAGTGTCCCTACAGATGACCACCAAATCCTTATCTCCAAGCCCACATTCTCTCCTGAGGCCACCTCCTTCATTTTCTTCAGTCAGGCCACATTTAAAGAATCATAACCAAGGAAGAGCTGCCTCCCTTCTTTAGCAATTTATAAACCTTTGACACAGAAATCAAGGAGGAAAAAAACTAATGTGCATCATATTAGGTGATGGTCAAGCTCAGTTCTCAACCATCTTGTAATTTTCGAGGAAGGCATTTCTTCGTAGAAATGCTGCACACCTACATTATTTGATTGATGTTACTTTTCTAGGTTGTTTTCTTTCATAATTGATTACTGAATATCAATTTCTGTATCTGTAGACAAAGTAGGAATTCTTAATATTTTATAGCTTTCTGACTGAACAAAATTTATTGATCAGATAGTCCCATGAACCATAAACTTTAATATATTAATTTCTTTTACTTCAAGTCAGGTTGAGAGTTGTAATCTAACATTTGGCTTCTTTTATCAAAGAAGGCAGTTTTAAGGTAACAGCTATAACCTCTGAGTTAAAGTGTGAGATATTTATAAATGGTTTTAATTCCTCTTTTAAGTTAACTCTACAGAGGAACACTGCAGATATAATTCAAAATACAGAAATTTGCTTTTCTTAAAAATTTGTTCTTACCAAATAATTTATTTGCTATGCATTGTCGAAAGTTTAAATTATCTTAATATTGGCCCCAAAGCATCGCTTAATTAAACGTGGTTTTATAATTTCACTTTTACTCTAGCTGTTTCCATTTTTATTTTCGTCTCTGAGGTAGATGCAAGTTTCATGGGGTCTGATCCATAGACAATTTTGGAATTTTTGCTACAATACTTTCAATACAAAAATTAGTGTAATATGAGTACTATTTTAGAATAATAAGTTACAAAATTACAAATCCGAAAAAGCCGAGAGATATCACGGGCATCACAAAATCTAGAAAAATACTGTAATACTCTTTTTCCTTTAAATTTTACCTGTTTGTTCATTGATTTTGTATTATTTTCCTTAACAAGAATAGAAAGATAATTCAACCTTTTCTTTGTGTTAGACCAAAATTTTTTGGCATCATCGATATTAGGATTCATATCTTGTGACCTGTCATATTAAATAGCGGTTGTAATAATGCTATAGGTTGAAGCCCTAAAACAGGAATTATGTTACGATATGATAAATTGTATTTCTTCTGATTCCTATAAAAAGAATTAGGTTTGTTTATAATCATATATGCTGTATCTTCAGGTCTGTTCCATAGTTCTTGTTCGACTTGTTGTCTGTGAGAACTAGAGTCTTAGGTTTTAGTTTTTCCATCTCTGAATGTTGGAAGAATTTTCCAGTGACTAGCTTCTGCTTCATTGCATTTCAAGCTTGTTTCCTTCACTACACGTGAACTTCTGGTGCCAAACACACTGTCTCATGACTGAATAATTCCACAAGGGTGGAAGCGTTGTAGATGTAGTCTTGGAAGTCATCCCTACAGACATCCAGTAATAACTGCATTGAAGTAAGTTAACCATACAATACCATGTAGACATAAAAACACATCATATTCAATACATAAATACATCCTATTAAACCCAAATGAAGTGATTCTCCCTCAGCTTCTCCTTAGCTGGATTCTTAAAATGTCTGTTGGATGCTCTACTACCTAACATGGGGAAGGTGTGACAGAGGGAGTAGAAAGAGATAATTATCTTAATTGATTGTGGATGAAATACTTTACTTTTGCAAATTTCACAAATTTTAGCAAGATACATGATCATATGATTCCATTGGTCAGATATAGAGTCAGACAGATGTCAATTGGGATTTCATCTCTACGGCTGACAAATCTGGTTGAACAGTGTGCAGTGCGACTTGCTAGTACTTTACCATCAAACATGGTAGACATCTTTATTGTCTTAGTGTAGCTTCACAGTTATAGGTCACCTACATGGGACAGGCTATTTATAGCGATCCCTCAAAGATTGTATGTGGTACCAGTCATTCTTGTCACTATATCATGATGGAAAGAACAATTCACTAGTAGGTATAACAATTCTAAAGTTGCATGCACTTAGTAAAAAGCCTCAAAAAGTACAAATAAATTGAATGGAGATGTTGACAAATCCACAATCATAGAAGAAAGCCTTTACTTCCTTCTTTTAGTAATTGAGACCCCAAGTAGACCAGTATTAGAAAGGGTATAGAAAATATGAACAACACAGTGAAGAATCTTGATCCAGTAGACAACATTAAAACCTTGAGCTAACAATTAAGGAGTACACATTCTATTTGTACATACAAGCTAGTAACCTACAGGTGATAAAATGAAAGATGCCCATACTACAACCTAGTAGAGCTTACATACGTTCTCTCATAGAGAAAGCCTGATTTGTGAAAGAAGACATTTACCAAAATTTTAATTATAGGATTGTTTATAATACAAAAAAATAAGAAACAGTCTAAATACTCATGGGTAGAAGAACAGATAAATGAATTGCATTGTGTTTATACAAGGAGTACTAAACATTAGTTAAAACAATTGAACTAGAGTTATCTGACTCAAAATGGGTGGGCCTCATAAAGGTGAATGACAATCAAATTACAGAATACTATATGATATTGCAGCATGAAAACATTTATGTAAAAAAATATCGTTTATGGGTACTTATATAAATAGACATATAGGAACGTGCTGGAGTTTGTAAACAGTTGTATTAGGATATTCTAGAGATGAGGTTTACTTGTAGGAAACAAGGGAGAACAGGTTTTACACAGGTGCTCCGCGCTTGCAATTTTTTTTTCTGTTTTTAAGAGATCTGAAGAACAATTAGACAATTTCAAGATTTGATAAACCTGACCGAAACCACAGGGACACATATATGCTTTTCTGGTTCCTCTATTATATAGCTTGTGTCTTAGTGATCACAGTTACCATCTCTTTTTCTGTCACTAGATTGTTTCTAGAGGACGGACTATGTCTTTGTCGTCTCTAGCTCTTAGCACCTTTACATTTACTAGATTCTGAAAACATTAATAAATTATTGACAGTTGCAATTCAAATAATGTTAGAGTCCAAAAATTACTCTTCGGTGATAGCCAAAGACTTATGTATACATGTCATTCACTAGTTGACAAAGGTAGGTCATTGGGATGTCTAAATATTTACCCAAGAATGATATTTACTAGGGAGTTTTGGTCATTTCTGTCACCTGGGTCCTCAAGAATGCCAGATGGCATTCACAAATTCCCTTCTGTTCGTGGAGCCTCTATCAGCAATTCCAGAAGACGGTGTTGGAGGTGTGGGGGTGATATTTTCAGCTCTGGAATGTAAAGTGATAAATGTTGGACCTTTGAGTCTATACTAAAATATCATACCCTAAATGGAGCTTATTTTATATTTAAGTCTTTAACATTTCCCATAAAGTGAGTGGTAGGTAGATTTTTTTGTTCCCCTTGTTTTAAAGATGAGAATACAGATGGGGCAGACGAGGACTCCAAATCTTAATTCTGTACCGTTTGCTGAGTGCTTTCTTCATAATTACTTTACCCTGACATTTTCTAGTTTCCAGTTCTCAGGATGTGATTTCTTCTTTCTCTTCTATTTTTGTCTAAGCCAGTTTAGTAGAACATCACAAATGATTGGGGTGCTCATTTGTGATGGAAATCATCAAATACCAGGGATAGGTAATTGTGCCAAATAATTTGTTTTAAAAATCACTTTACTAAGTAGTGAGTTGACATAATGCTTAAAGACCCAGTCATACCCATCACCCAGTTTCATGTTGCAGTGAGGAAGGGGCTTCATTGATTGTGGTTGCGCTGCCTACTGTATAATAAACATTTTCTCATGGTTTGTTTCTCTGTTCAGCAAATGTAATGATAAACACATTAACAGAGCCGGGAGCTGGTCTGCCCTTCATTGGCACTCTCTGTTATTTAATGGATATGAGAAATTTACAACATGCTTTGCAGAGTAGAAGAGACCTATTATTTAAATTTTATGATATTAATAATTTTGAATATTGATTTGGTTGTTAACATGGGCTGTAGAATTCATTCAACTTGTTTATTGACAGAAGCTTTATATCTAGTGTCATCGTGAGAGTGTGCAAGAAGACAGGTTTGTCGTATATCAATAATACAAAGCAATGCACTAGAAGGAATCCGGCTAGCATCATTGGAGGTGGGGGAATGAAAAGTAGGAATACTGCTGTTTTTGGGAGGTGAATTTGGTGTATTTTTTTTTTCTGGCACCCACTCAAAAAGAGAAAAAGGCACCATAAACAAACTGGAACCTGAGTAACAGTGTCTTAGTTGTTTAGTTAATGATTTAAATAAAACAAAGAATGTAAATCAAGTATAAAGATAAACTACGTCAGGAAAGGAATTTTTCAGTTTGCACCCTGAGAAAGTTGTGATGGTAGCTCATTTGTAATTAATTGATTTGTGGACTACTCTGTGTGTTGCTTATTTTGTTTTATTCTCACACTTTTTTGTGTTAATAAACAACAGATGAGTGTTAGCTCTTTTGTAGTTGTCGAGTTACTGATCATTTCCTCCCAAATTGCTGATTGGTCATCTTTAGGTATGAACCCTCCCCCTCCTGCAAATGCACAGCCATGGAAAAATGCATTGTATATTATAGTTCACCAGAGAAACAGAACCAATAGGATAAATAGATATAAATTTATCTCTGTGTATCTATCTATCTATCTATCTATCTGATTGGTTGAAGAAGTGGTTCATGCTATTATGGTGGCTGGCAAATTCAGAATCCACAGGGAAGATGGTAGGCAGCAAGCTGGAAACTCAGGAAGGGTTTCTTTGCAGATTTGAGGCAAAATTTGTTCTTTCTTGGGAAGTCCCCTTTTTTGTTCTTGGGGTCTTCAACTGATTGAGTGATGTCTACCTACATAATGGAGGGTGTATTAGTCAGGGTTCTCCGAAGAAACAGAACTAGTAAGGTGTGTGTGTGTTTGATTCTTATAAGTAATTGGCTCACACAATTATGGAGGCTGAGAAGTCCCCAAATCTACAGGCAGCAAGCTAGAGACACAGGAGAGCTGATAGTATAGTTTCAGTCCAAAAGCTTTCGGGCTCAACACCCAAGAAGAGCCAGTGTTTCAGTTTGAGTCCAAAGCAGAGAAAGACTGATGTCCTCACTTAAAGCAGTCATATGGAAAAGGTTCTTTCTTATTCCTGAGAGGGTCAGCTATTTTGTTCTATTCAGGCCTTCCACTGATTGAATGAGGACCACTCACATTAGGGAGGGCAATGTGCCTTACTCAGTCTACTGAATCACATGTTAATCTAATTGAAAAACACCTTCTCGGAAACATCTGGAATAACATTTGACTAAATACATGGGCACTCATGGCTCAATCAAGTTGACACATAAATGTGAGAAATATTTTCATAGTAGCTACACTAACATTTAACCAAACAACTGGACACCACAGCCTAGCCAAGTTGACACATAAAATTAACCATCCCATATGGTGTAGTTTATTTATTTATTTTTTCATTACAAAAATTTGGGACCACCTTGTATGTTATTAGGAAAGCAAGGAGCTAGAATAATATAACTATTACCCCAGCAGAGCTTGTTTTATTTTCTTTCAGTCTTTTTAATAAAAGGGTATGTTTTAAAGTATCTTGAAAAAATTTGCAATAATGTTTTGGCTGTTCGAAAGGTTTTTTCTCTTCCTCATATTTGTCCCTTTTGTCAGAGGAAAAAAAAAAAAAAAACATTCAAATGGGAGCCATGGCCTGGGAAGTTTGTCTGTTCTCTACCACTTACTAATTTCATCAGTTGAGAAGAAATAGATTTCTCCTGAGCCTCAGTTTCCTTATCTGCTTCTCTCTAATGATGTTTTCAGCTTGAATATTTTATTTATGATTTTTTAAAATGGGGTACATGTACCACTGTATTACTGTATGCTGGAAGATTGGAGGGTATACATGCATGAACAATGTTTATTTAACAATATTTGTGTATTTGGACAAAATATAATTAGCACACAAAATCATGGCTTCCTGGTTATTGTTGCTTAGGGCAAGGTGAAAACTAACATAGGGAATAATTTTAAAGGAAAACATTAAGAAAACATGTTTTAGACTGATACGAAAAAATATTAGAAATGTACAAAACTTGGGATATATACAATATAACCTATGAATCGAACGTGGTGTGCTCAAACGCTGCTTTTTCAGAGACCCATAGCGGCTTCAGATCTCTTGGAGGGCGGCGCGGATAATTGCTCATTTAACATTTTGCTCAACCTGTGTTGAGTGCAGCGGACTGGGTACAGTGCCAGGGGCAGGGATCCTGGGGTGAATGGAATGTGGCTTTGGCCCTTAGTAAGTTTAGTGGGGACATCAGAAGTATAAATGATTAATTATAACCCAGTGTCATATTTGCAGTAATAGAAGTGTGTACTAGGAACCAGTTTTAGTTTAACACAGAGGAGAGAGACTAACTTGTGCATCGGGGATACCAGGAAAAGCCTCACAGAAGTTATTTTTGACCTGGCAGACAAATTGGGACTGTGCGTTCTAGGTATAGGGGGTAGAATGTCCAGAGGCTTTCAGCGGGCTCTGGGGTGTTTCTGATGTGTATCTGGATGTCTATGTATCAGAAACACCCCAGAGTCTGCTGAGAGTGTCTCCTTTCCTAGGAAGTACCTGTAGAAGATGTTTTCCAGCTCTCTCCTCAGTTCCAAGCAGTAAACTTGAGCTAATCTTTCCATCGTCATGGATTAGATTCTGGAATATATGCTGCCTCTGTGTTTACCTGTTACACACCTCAGTACTTCTGTTTGTTCTGAATGAGCCTCCAGCAAAAGCCTGCATATCCTGTAAAATTCTTTTTCAGTATGGCTTTTGTCATTTAAAAGGAAAGGGAAGGAAAAATGATTTTCAGTGATTTTGGGTGAGGGAAAACTTTGTATCCCTAATTACATGCCTGGGTTTGGTTTTGTGTTTGCTGGGAGCCTACTGTAAAGCAAACCGATGTGGCCTTCTGTTCCATTCCAGCCGCCAAGAGCTTGCTGGGCTGGGTTCCCACTGCGTCTGTGTAATGCCTTCCGTCTGTCCCACCCCACACTGCAGATCTGCCGAGGATGACATCACCACCTTGGCTAAAAAAGTCATTCCCCCGTGGGTTACAAGTTGAGCTGCCAAAATGGAGAGGCCGAGGTGGGGGTGCAGAGAGGCTTACCAGTTCAACATTGTAATTTCGTTTGCCTTCTTTAAAAGAAAAAAAAGTCCTTTGTAGGAATAAGAGAGATTATACATTTAAATCGCAAGTATTTTGCAGGGTTAGTTTATTGCGCCATTGCATCAGCCCCGCAGGCAGATCTGTTCATCTGTTCCTGTGACAGCTGCCTGACTAGGTTTGCCTTCCCTCCCAGAGGGCCTGCCGGGGGCTGGTGTGACACCCGGGGGCTGGTGCGAATCCTGTGGACAAGCGGGTGTGGGCCGTGTAGTTCTGCGTGAGAGCCGCGGACTACAGGACGCGCCCTTCCCGCAGGGCCGTGGTTCGCAGAAGGCTCCCCACGCGACGCCCCACTCGACCCCTCGCTTCCCTAGTGAACGCTGCTCGTCACGGTCAGTCTCATCTTCAGTGTTACTTAGTCCAGGAGCCTTTCTGACCGCCGGAGGCATGGGCGAGCCCCCTCGGCATGTCCGCCGACAGCACCCTGTGCTTCCCCCTCATCCCACGTGGCAGCCGCTACTTCTCAGTTCCCTCGCTGCACTGCAAGCTGCGTGGCGGAGGGACGATGGCATTCGTCGGGAGCTTGCTTTGTGCCAAGTCTGGTTTTAAATGTTTTCCATGTATTTTGTGGAGAGAGTTACAGCAGAAGTGGCGTTCCAGGCCTGCACCCGCACTGCTCACAGGAGCTCTGTGAGGCGAAGGAAAACAGTCTTCCGCCAAGTTGGACACCCTGTGCTGGAGGCTGCGGCTTTGGCGTCGGGAGCAGTCTTCGCTTGGTCTCTTAGTAGCTGTGTGACTCGGAGGAGTTGCTCTCAGACGTCAGGCATATTTAGCCACAGATTGACCCTGACCGTAATGGGTGTTAAACATGTTAACTGTATTTCATCACTTCTAAGATGCACACTTTTAAAACCTTTTAACATTTCTGAAAGTGAGAGGCATCTTACAACTGTTTGCACATTATGGTTTGATTGGCAGTGTGTTTTCTTTCTTAGCGATATATAAAATAATGGTGCATCTTGGGGACATCACGATTTATACGAATATGGGAGCTCTCTCCATCCCTTATGAAGGACAGAGAATATGGGGTCTAAAGAGTATCAGGTAACCTTATTAAGGTTGGATACAACACCTGTGTGGTATTTAGAATTCCCTGGGCTGCTTATTAAAAATGTATTTACATGTATATACACACGTGCAAATACACACAAATGTGTGTGTATATAAATAATGCATATGTGTATATATGTAGTTTGAGGCCTCATCTCAGCCCTACTGCTTTATATGACCTGCACTTTTTCAGGTGCCCTGGGGAGTTCTGTTGCAGCTAGCACAAACCAGTCTGACAATCAGTGCCCTCTTGCACCTACTATTGGCTCACATTCTACTTTCAATCACTACTCTGCCTTTTTCTATTTCCTTTCTTCCTTCCTTCTCTTTTTTACAGTTGAAACCACCTAGCACGTGCCCGACACAAAGCATGTTCACAATATATTGAACTTCTTTTTGCATTCTTTTTAAATGTTTCAAAGTTAGTAAGTGAATATAATGTGTAGCAAATAAAGTTGAGGAAGCAGTGGAGTGAAGACGGATTGGGGAGGAGGGAGGAAGCCAAATACCTCTGCTTGAATGGTTCTTGGATGTCCGACATGTTCTTGTCCCTTTGGTACTCTACAATGTATATTAAGTACTTTAACTTCAGTTTGATATTTTAAGTCACATGGCCTGGGGTGAAATCCCTACAGTGACTCTATCTGCTTTGACTTTTAGCTGACCAATCTAAATATTACATGCTTCCAACATCTAACCTATAGGAAGCCCTTCTGATTTGCTTGTTCTCGGTCACAGGTGTGACCCTTACCCGAAACCCCCACTCCCAAGCTACTGCTTCTTTTGGCTCTACAATACACCCTTTGATCATTCAGCACATTTTCTGAAGGTTTTTGTGGAAGGCTGCGCCCCTTAACCAAGGGCTCAAAGAGAAGCGATTCCTTTTGGTTTCTTTGCTTCTCTTATCTCTTCCTATCCTTAGAACTAATCTGCATCTGATTAAACATACCTCTAAACTTTATAGAGCTAATACCTTTCACCTAAAATATTGTAGTGTAATTATGAAAGTGAACTGTGACCTATTTTGTGCCCCCACGTGTGTAGCACATAACAGATGATTAAATGGGAGTATGTGACTTGGGACAGGTAGGAATGAGCATTGCCATTTGGAGAAGAGCTGATAGTCACAGAGGGTTTCAGTCTTGGGGATATAGGAAAGGTAGGTTGGGAACAAATGCTGAAAGACCTAAAACACCAGACAAGAGCTTAGACTTTGTTCTGTATGTAGAGGGGGCCACAAAAGATTTTTCTGCACAAGAGACTGATGGAGTAACAATTACATTTTGGCAAGAAACATTAAGCCCCCCTGGTTTGGAATAAGGAAATGTGGGAGGTAAAGTGGTGAAAGATGAATACGAAACTGTTCTAGAAATTGAGTGCCTAAGATTTCAAATGTTATCCGAAGGGATGGAAAAGAAAGGAAGAGATGCTAAAATACATTGTGATGGAAGAGTATCGCTGACAGATGTGGAGTCAAGATGCTCGAGGTTTCCACCATGAAGTGAAATAAGAGTGTGGGATAGGGAAGCTGGCTGAAGGAAAAGGTGAGCGTTTGATCATGTTAGGGTTTGAAATGAAGGTAGCTGTTCCAAGGGGAGATAGACAGTGGACAGTTAGAGACTCGGAATGAGAGATCAGGAGATGGATCAGTGATGGAGATAAGCTGTATGTGGAAGCTGTACACATAAAGTACATGTAGTCAGAATCATGAGAGTAGAAAGGTGAGCTTGGGACTGATTGCATAGACTCTGGAAAATGTCCAACGTGAAGCGTGGACCAAGCATCAAACCCACAGGGTGCTGGACATGAGGTAGACCGTTCAGGAGTCTCTTAGCATTTTCCTTTTTTTGTCTAGAACTGTAGGGTAGCTTTTTTTTTTTTTCATTCTTAGACTGTTTAATTCTTTTTCTCCTTTTCCCTTTTTTTTACCTGCCTGCCCATTTAAAAAAAAAATTTTTACATTTTATTTATTTCCAGCTTTGTTGATATACAGTTGACATATAAAACTATAAGTTTAAGAGTACAATGTGATGGTTTGATATAGGTATATATTGTGAAGTGATTAGCACACTAAGGTTAGTTAACACATCTATCACTTCTAAGTTACCTTTTGTATGTGTGTGTATGTAGTGAGAATATTTAAGATCTATTCTCGTAGCAACTTTCTAGTGTACCATACAGTATTTTCCCTCAGCTTTAATGAGATGTAAGTGACATAAAACATCGTGTTTTAAGTTGTACAAGGTGTCGACTTGATACACTTACGTATTGCAAAATGGTTTTCACCTTAGGTTAACACCTTCATCACATCACATCATTATCATTTCTTTTTTATGGTGAGAACACTTAAGATTTACTCTTCAAAACATTCAAGTATACAGTACAGTGTTGTTCACTACAGTTACCAAGCTGAGCATTAGGTCCCCAGGATTTTACTCATCTTTGAATTAGAGTCACCATGCTCCACATTAAGTCACCTTCCTTTTTTCTTTTCTTTTTCTCCTTTCCCCCCCATCTCTCCCTCTTTCACTTCTTCCTTTTTTTGCCTTACTTTGGCTCCTTTTCCCCTAATCTTGTGCAAAGATACCTGAGTATTTAGATTTAGGCTAGGGACAATTGTGGATGCAAAGGAGGGTGTAGGCAGAAAGGAAAATATAGACAACCTTGGGAAGTCCATGGTTCTGTTTTATATGTTATACACAAAGCGACTTTGTCCCTCAAGGGCAAATTATTCCTCATAATAGAAATAAAATGCATTCTGTTACATGGTACATACAGGCAACCTATCATTACTGAAATGTGTATGGGTTCCGACATTACCTTTC
Organism: Eidolon dupreanum; assembly: GCA_028627145.1. Classification (NCBI taxonomy): domain Eukaryota; kingdom Metazoa; phylum Chordata; class Mammalia; order Chiroptera; family Pteropodidae; genus Eidolon; species Eidolon dupreanum. The sequence continues at coordinate 11,304,061 of CM053511.1, forward strand.
ACTTGGGTCTAGTTTTAAGTAACCTCATAAAAGTGATTGTCGTAAAATTGCCTTGGTCTCCAATTTCCTAATTCTGGAAGATCTGGGACAACCCCTCATATTCCTATATGATGATGTTGAAAGTTGAAATCAGAGTGCCGCCTTCTTTTCTAAATGCCATTAGAACCAAGTTCCCTTAGAAATCAGACTTTAAAAGGCCTAACATTATATTCTTTCATTAGTATAATATTTTCAGTAATCTTTTTGGCAAATATTGTCTCATGGACATTTTCATTTATATCTAAAACAATTATTTATAAAGCAATTTAATTTTAAAAACAAATATTGCTGGGAAATTAATAGAGAGGTACCTATTTTCCCACTGAGAATGAGATGCTCTAATCATATTTACATCTGTCAAAGAAAGAGAGTATCTTTTTGGTATAGCATTTTCTTACCTTGCTATTGTCAGGAAGTACCTAACATTTATTCTTCACGTATCCAGGGTAGCCTATTTCTTATTGGCTTAATAGTTCTTTCATCCATGCATGGAATAAAATAGACTGCTTCTTTTCATAGAATATATGCCTACCTTCTAGTATTTCCTGCTCATCTTAACATTTTTTAGTTTATTGCTAATAAGATATTTGAAGCACTCGTCTTCAAGAATCAAAACACTCAAAATCATTGAATTAACAAATTTATCAGTTTGATCAATTAGTGTACATTGTATGTGCTTGTTACTGAAATAAGTGTGTGTGTACATGTTTAGTCATGGATAAATCATAAAACAATACAAAAGTATTTAACATGGAATTCATCTGAAAGGAATTTACAGTCTAGTTGCATGGTGAGTCATAGCTTAGAACAGCAAACTATTGCCCACAGACTAAATTCTGGCTTCTCCTACTGACTATTTTGTAAGTAAAGTTTTATTGGAACACAGCCACACACATTCATTTACATATTATGATAGCGTTCACAATATGATGACAGATTTGAGTAGTTTCGACAGAGAATGTGTGGCCTGCAAAACCTAAAGTACTTATTATCTGGTTCTTTACATATGAAATTCACTTGGCTCCAAGCTTAAAAACACTGCAGTGTAAGTCAGCTGATGCCTAAAGACTTGCAGACGTCTCATGGATGGGCATTTTCAGATTGGCTACGAATTCATGTATCGTCATCCCTCTTATTTGTGGGTTTGTTTTCCATGGTTTTAGTTACACTTGGTCAACCACCATCCAAAAAATATTAAATGGAAAATTTAAGAAATAATTCATAAGTTTTAAATGTTCTAAGTAGTGTGATGAAATCTTGCATCATCCCACCAGGAAGGGTGTCATCCCTCGGTCCAGCGTCTCTACACTGTATCCATTTCCCACCTGTTAGTCACTTAGTAGCCGTCTTGGTTGTCAGATCGACTGTCACAGTATCTCAGTGCTTGCATTCAGGTAACCCTTCTTTTACTTAATAACGGCCTCAAAGTACAAGAGTAGTGATGCTGGCAATTCAAGTATGCCAAATAGAAGCCATAAAGTACTTCCTTTAAGTGAAAAGGTATGGATGGATAGGAAAAAAAATGTAGTAGGTATAAGTTTTGGTACTATCTGAGGTTTCCAGCATCCACTGGGGGTTAGAACATATCCCCTGTAGTTGATGGAGGACTCCTGTAAAACATTCTATACCTTCTTGGAGCACAAGTCAGAGAGACAGATTGAAATTTTTGTTCTTTGTTGATTATTTGATTTTGGACAGTGACTTAAACTTGAAGGGCTAGTTTTCTTATCAGAAAAATGGGCTTAATAGCTATCTATGTCCATGAATCATAAGGATTTAATGATATAACACACATGTAGCACCTAACATATCACTGTGTGGTAGTTTTTTTAGGTTGGCTTCATCCTCTGGGAAAGACAGGTCCTTCTACCTCTAGGGTTACAGGATTCTATTGAAGTTTGAGACTTGTTCTGTCATTTCAACTTCTGAAAAAGATTCCTGATTGGCTCACTCCAGTCACATGCCCTCCCTAGACCAATCACTGTCCTACCGGTATCCTATGGCCTGAAGGAGAGGCTTTTCCCATGAGAAAGGGGTGTAACCAAAAAGGAACATGTTAAGTACATTGTCTACCTTTGTCTTCATTATTTGACTTTACCCAACCTTTGCATATGTTCTAACGTGAGATAAATTTTTTCGAGGGCCAAGGCTAGAGTACACATGGACACTCACTATATGGCCCGTCGCAGTGGTGCAGGCCTAAGGAGCAGAAAGCGGCTGCTGCAGTAGCAACAACAGCAGTTCACTGAGCCCCTATGATATGTTTACAATTCTGTGAAAGACACGGTTTCTGTGGTTCTTAACTTTCCATCCACCTTGACAAATAGTGGGGATGGTTTTCACTAACATAGCCTTATGCAGACACCCAGGATTATACAGTTTCCTGCACACTGGCTATATGAAATTCCCCTTCTACCAAGAAAGCATATGGGAATGCAAGTGAGGATGACATTATTACAGATGACCTTGAATCTGCTCAGGGGAGCAGGTGGGGAGCACAATCATAAAGCACTAGCCAACTTTAGCACTTCATTATAATTTAAAAATTACTAATGATACACCTCATCACTGATCACAGCACACTGGGGACTGTCTCATGGTACTTGAGAACCGCTACCCTGGAAGAACTCGTAGTCACCCTAGGGTGATGGAAGAGGCTTATAAAACGACTCTTGATACAAGGTACACAGGTTGAGTACCTAATAAACAGAGGCAGTATCTGGAACAGTTGAGAGTATAAAACATTCCACAGAGAGAGGATTCTTGCGTTTGTGGGCCTGTATTATAGGTATCTGGTTACAAAAAAAATAGAAACACTTGCCATTAGCTTAAGCAAAATTGAGAATTTATTGTAATGACAAAATATTCTTCTAGTCTTCAGTTTCCTAAAGTGATGTCTGGCACATATTAGGTGCTCAGTAAATATTTGTTGAATGAATGAATGATCTCAACCAGAGTGTCCTTAGAAACCCAGATACTTGTCTCTCTGCGGCTCTTATCTCTGCTTCTCTGTTCAACACCTCATTTGTCTTCTCTTCTCCGAAGCTGGTGTCTTTGCTTCCCAGTCCACATGGCAGCACGTGGCCACCCACAGCTCCTGAGTTCCTGCCATCTGGTTTCAGCCATTTGATGAGGCTGACTTGATTCCCTGTTTTCAGCTCTAAATTCTAGAGAGAGAATTTGATTGGCCCAGTGGGAGTTAGCAGTCCACCTCTGGTAAATTACCTGCGACACAAACATGGTAGCCAGCAGTATCTTCACCAGGATCCTGTGGCTCTGGATTGGGGGGTGTGGGGAGCAAAATTTTCAGATGCAAAGAAGTTCATTATCAACTGAGAAGATAATCCCAGGAGTATCACTATGGGTCCTGTTAGATGAGATAAAAAGTGCTAAAGCCAACTCTCCACGTAGCTTGCAGAAGGACAAGATTTGCTGGGAATTGGTTGCTGTAGCTAGAGTCAATAGTTTAGCCTCCTGGTCTTGGGTAGAATGTCAGTCCTACTCTTCATCCATGGTTATTATCACTTGGTTCCATGTCAGCTAAGAGAACATAGAATTGTCTTTTGGGAAAGTATCAATTTCAGGCACCCTCATTTTCATGATAGCAGCTAGTTGGTGCTGAATAATAATGGGATTCTATTCCTGGACTTCGTGATTCCATCTCTGAGCAAATGCAAAGCAGATCTTGGCAGGTTTATCTATATATGATCAGCAATGCCAGGGTACCGCTCTCTGCTAAAGCAGTGCAACAGACGTGAGTGACATTTTTAGGCTTGTTTGTACTGAGTGTAAGTAATAATGTTTTAATGTGGAAAATATCGTGTAATGCTACTGGGATGTGGCTTGGTTTGGTCGAAAGGGCCAAACAGGTAGCATTCTTGCTAACTCTGAACTGTAAGTCAGGTTCCTTTACCTTTCTGAGTTTTAGTTTTGTCATTTGCAAAATCAAGATAATGATATCTCAGGAGAAAGAAAGAAAATTGGAATAGATGCCTCACTTTGTATCACACAGAAAAATAAATTCCAGATTGGTTAAAGAGCTAACAGTATGAAAACAAAACTTTAAAAGTTTCAGAAGGCAATGTAGGAGAAAGGCTTTTGTAAGCATCATAAAATTAAATACTTCTAGATACAAAGTCACTATGAACACACTTAAACATAAGTGACTGCATGGGAGAAGATATTTGTGACATATGTAGTACACATTGAATTAATATCCATAACATACTTAGTAAAACAAATAGCCGCAACAAATCAGTAAAAAAAGTTATCAAATAGATTGGCTGAAGGAATAGACAATTCAGAGAAGAAATTTTTAGATGACTATAAACTTACAGAAAACCTCCTTTAATCAAAAAAATCATTTTTAAAAAAGAATGAGCTTCCTTTGCATAGGATTAGAAAAATGAAAAAGCCAATAATGTGGAACAGTGAGCACTTTCATAAGTTGATAATGGAAATATTCTTTCACAAAGCTTCTGTTTAAGTTATTTTGGCATTAATTCCATATAATTCCAAGATACAAAATATATATACCCTTTGACCCAGCAATTTCACTTCTAGGAATTTATCAAGAATCTTCGATTGTGCACGATAATGCATGTACAAGGATTCTTATTTCGGAATATTTTGTTGCAGGGAGAAAATTAGAAACAACTTTTATCAATAGGAGAATAATTAAATTATGGTGTACCCATTAGAGTGAAAAATTCGAAACCAATGCCCATCAATAAGAGGTAGCCAGGAGGCAGCTTGCTCCCCACCCCCCATTGCCGTTTGGGTGTGGTGGGAGCCAGGCGGCCCTCTGGGGGTAGGGAAGGGGGCCAGCAGGAGCGTTGGAAGGAGGAGGAAGAATGTCTCAGGCGGATGAAGGAAGCCTTTGTCAGTGACCGCAGTGGAGCCAGCGTGCTGGAAGTGGCCCAGGGCTTGGGCTTGCCTGCACTCTGCAGAAGGCTGACCATTCTCTCACAGCACTTGTGTTCTTCTTCAAGAACCTGAAGAACGTGATTCTTCATTGACTTTGTTTTCTTAATAGTTCCCCCGGTGGCCCCTTCAACCGTTTTGGCTTCATTTATCCCCCTCAAGCACCTTGCCGTAATTATTTTGGGGGCTTGGCTAGTCTGTCAAATACACTGCAGGAGAATTGCTGTGCCAGAATGCCTGTCCCGAAAATCCTTGAAAAATTCTTAAAAATCAGTCTAAAATCCGAACACTTTCTAGCCATCTCCTGTTTTAGATAATTAACAGTACATTTACTGCTATTGCCATTTTAGCTGTGGGCTTCCCGCTTTTTTTCCAGAAGACTTGCCAAAACCAAGCTCAGTGTGACAGGAGCAGTGGATTTTGGAGTAGGAGGCTTTGCTTTTAGGACTGCAATGGTTTATCTAGAGAGATTGGAAGGCAATGTGTGGAAGGGTCCAGAGTTTATTATCTTACAAAGTCATTGTACTCTGGCAGTTAGTCTTCCTAGGAGTAGGACGTTTAGGCTGTCAGGAACATTTAACTGAGTATGGAGTTCACTCAAACTTTATCTTTATCTTAATAGTTGTGAAATGGTAACGTCACTGCTTTTGATTTCTTCCTCCTAAATAAGTCCTGGACTGTATTAGAGCAGCTAGCCCTTAACTTTACCCCACTGAAAAGGTTAATTTTGTATGGCACTCACTGATGGCAGTGACACAAGGGTTGGTTTATTAAATGCCAACCGAGAAGGAATGATCTCTACCTTGGGTATGTGGCAGTACACATGGCTGGTGTGAAAACAGAGTACTATGTGCTTAGGAAAGGGTCACATATCAAAGACTGGATAAAAGTAGATAGTATGTTCTACTGACAGCTATTAGCCTCTTGGTGTATCTTTACACAGTTCAAGTACATGTAGAAGTAGCACCTCAAAGAAAGGCCAGTTTAGCCTTTTGTGTTTGGATAGTTGCTTCTAGCCTGTTCATTCTTAGTACTTGATGACTGCATGATATGATTTTGAGTTTTGCCAAATTTCTAAATCAGACAGCTCTACTACCATGTTCTTGGAAACTGATCTAGTCACCTGCTACAAATAAAAAGCATTCAGAATCTCTAGCCTGTGAAGCTTAAAGAAAAGAACCCAGTCTTTGTTTAATCACAGAAACCAGTTTATTTTTTTTTGCTGTCAAATATAACAGCTGCCTGATCAACCTGTTGTTAGATACATTGCACAGCAGTATTTATGGGTCTTATTTGTGCCCAATCTCTATATGTTTACCAACTGTTTAATTATATATATGCTATGTTTGCAAGATAAAACTATAAAATCTTGGTGATCAATAGGGGCAGGATGTATCTGTATTTGATCAACAGTACTGAGAAGTAATAAATATTAAATGTGAAGGAAACTAGCTTTTGGCAATCCAGTAGTAACTATATTTTATTAGAAAATTATGAGTTTCAGTCCTTCTCTATAACAGTAGTGATGCTTAATGTTTTAATGTATCTCAGCACTGTGTAAAACAAACCAAGAGAGGGAACAAAGCCTTGTGACTTGTTAGATTATTTGTTAATTTACAGCATTTGAAAGAAAAAAAATAAGGGGTAGTCAAATCAATCATGGTATATGCTTTCTGTAGAATATTATGCAGATATTTTGTAAAATGAGGTGGACCCACAAATAATATTATGGAATCATAATCATAGAATCTTTATATACAAGTTACTTATACTTACGTGTGTGTATATATATATACTATATATTATTTATTATATATATTTATAAACGTGTTATAAATATATATAAATATAAATATTTGGAAAAAAGAACAGGAAAGATCATACCAGAATTGACAGCAGTGGCCTTTGTGGAATGGTTAGATATATGGGTGAATGATGGTGGTCATCCTTTCCCATATTATTGTATTTACTGTTTAATTTACTTGAAGCTTTTGTTTCTTCTGAAATATAAAGTAATAAATTATTTTTTTTAATGGCGATAATGTAAAGGTAAAGTCTTAAATGGAAAACGCTTAGGACAATGCTTGGCACATAATAGATCCTTAACACACATTAGTGTTTTTCACCTTTTAATTCTTTGCTAGAATGGCTAAGAGTTGTATGAATTAAGAAACATTCAGTTAGTGCCTACTATATGTCCTGGGGAGAGCTTAGCTGTAAGGACCTTCTAGTCTACCTGTGAAGGTGAGACAGATTCACAGATACTTCTAGCAGCAATTTGGATTGCTTTAACTACCCCAGTGACGTTTATGCCTGTCACCTATGCATTACCACACACTTGTACCATTACTACATTGCTTCATGTTGGACATGTACAATTATGTTGTTAATTTTCTTTAGTTAGCTATATTTCTGATCTTTTTTTATTCCTTCCCCCACCTCTAAGCAGAACAGATCAATCCTTTCATGCATGTCCTTTCTTCCTTTCCTCATATCTGTCTGTTACAGCTTGTCTCATTTACCTATGTCTTCATGGCTAGATTTGAGAGTTCCAAAGGGATCAAAGATGATGTATGTTCATTCACGGGCTAGACACCATGCTGGGCCCAGGGTTATAAAATAATTGGTTGATGATAGCATAGCATAAACATTCACATGTGGAGGGCATATAGTAGTATAGGAGTACTAAGGAAGAACATGAAACTGAGAATAATTTGTGAGAGGAGCCTGGATGTGAGCAAATCGAAGGAGTAAGATAACAGCGTTTCTATAGTAAAGACGACAGCAAATGCCTAGCAGACCGTATGTCAAAAGCCCAGAATGAAATGAATGGAAAGTTGAGAGAGATGATACTAGAGAGGAGTCAGGAGCCAGTATACAACTTCGTAAGCTCCAACTTGAAATTTGCCTGGGAGATAGTGGCACAGAATCTGGTCCCTGTACCTTCCTTCCTAATTCTAGCCTGATTGCCTTCTGTCTGCCCTGAGTGGAGCAGTTATGGGTTAGACAGGAGCACCTGGGGATCTGCTGAAGTCCAGAGCTGAGCCAGGAGCCAACCCAAGCCTGGGGTGTGGTGGTGGAGAGCGCTCAAGGAATATCAGGTCACCCTGCTTCCTAGAGGGAGCTTGATCTGCAGAATGCCGTGGACTCCAGAATCAAGGGCAGCCCAGCCCTGAAAGTGGCTCTGGGAGGACCCCCAAACCCCATCCAAGGAGGAAATTTAATTCCTTGCCATGTTATATTAGTCCTGGGAGCTTGGTTTAATCAGTGGAAACAAAAATTCCCCAAACCTCGGTGGTAGAAATACAGCAAACATTTCTCTCTTTCTCATATGGCACGTCGGTTGCCCGTGATCCGAGGTCTGAATGTGAGGGGCCCAGGCTGATTGAGGCTCCACCATCTAGAAAGTCAGTAGTCACTGTAGAGGAGGGAGGGACCTTTAAATGTTTTCACCCAGAAGTAACATGCATCATTTTTCCCTCATATTCATTGGACAGAACAAGTCCCATGGGTACACGTGACTTTGGGAGTTGGGGGCAGTGTAATTCTCTGTGCCAGAGTTAGAGAGAACTGTTTATTGGTGAACAGTAGAAATATTCACCACATTTGGGAATGGCAGCTGCCAACCTGGGCATTGCTGGCCCAGGCTGTGCTTTCTGCCTCTTACCAGATACTGCTAAGCAGTGGGACCTGAGCCCCAGGGGTGAACAGACATAAATGCGCAAAGGAAAATAACCCAAAAGGGCTCAGAAACCAGCAAGAAGAAAGAGATGCAGAACACACAGAATAGATAGCAACTCCTGCAGGGTACTGCCCAGGGACCAAACCCGGCCCAGCTACCCGCTGTCGTATGACTTTCAAGGTAAGAATGATCTTACAGTATTAAATGGCTGAAAAAAAATTGGGAAAAGAATAACACAATCAAGGGCTTTACAATGTGTCATGCATTCTTCTAAATCTTTGCATTTATCAACTCGATTAATCTTTACAACAACCCAGGGACAGAGGCACTAATAGTCATTTTGTAGAAGAAGCGACTGAAGCTTCTAGATTGGTTAGGTAGGTAGGTAGAGGTAGTGGGTCATTCAGGTGGAATTCAGACCCAGAAAGTCTTACCCCATAGCCTTTGCTGTTCGTCGGCTTCCCAGATGAAAAGTTCAACACTGCGAGCCCAGTGTTTAAGTGACAAAAGAAAGACGCAGACCACACCTTCTGGAGAGTTCCCAGGAGGGAAGATCTCTGTATTTCAGAAAAGTAGAGAAATGCTCTATGGGCGGATAGGGCCACGTTTCTACCATGCTGATAGGTAGAAACTTCAAACTAAATTTAACCCCGATTAAGCAAAATGTTACCCATAGCCCCCCAAAATTATTTTTCTCATTAATAGACCTTAGACTGGTATTTCAAAAATTATACTTAACTTTTGCTATTATATGTTGAATTTAGCCAATGAAGAATTCATGGAAATTGGTTTTTCTCTCTTGCTTTATGTGTAACTACATAGTATCCTCAGTTTTGCCTCTTGGCCCACAGAGCCTGAACTATATACTATCTTGTCCTTTACAGAAGCAGTTTACTGACTCCTGAACTAATGCTGTAGAAGTTCAGGAAGAGACCACTAGTGACCCTCATGAAAAAATGATCTGCATGTGCAGGAGGATTACTGACAACATAAAAAGCCTTTGTATAAATAAAATATGATGTTCTCTTAACTTTTTAAATATGAAATGTTCAAACATACACGAAACAGTACAGAAAGTGGTAAATGGACCCCCAGGTACCCAACACCCAGTTTCAACCAATATCTAGTTTCACATAGTCCACCAACTGTTCCCAGTGTCCGCAGACATTGGGTATTATAAACGAAGACATCCTATCACTTCACTGGAAAATATTCCAGTATGTATCTATAACAGATAAAGGCTTCCTTTTTTTTTTTTAATGTATAGCTACAAAACCATTATACATAACAAAATTAGTAACAATACCTTAAATTTATCTAATACTACATCCATATTCATTATTTTCTAATTGTCTTAAGAAAAGCGGATCTTAGAAATTAATCAGCTCACCAATGGGGGAAGCAGTGAAAGGTGACTTGCGCCAAGGAAAAGAGAAAAAAATGTAAAATAAATAGAAAACAGTGGAAGATATAAATAATGGAATTAAATATATCGGTTGGTTAGTATTATGAATATGACATATTCCCTTATTTTATACAGAGTAAGTTAAAATCCAGCAACCTTGAAGCACTCTTAAATCAAAGAGATGAATAGTTATTTAAATTATAGGACTATGCAAATAGATACCAAGAAAAATAGAGGTTGTAATTTTAATATTGAACTTACGGGAATTTTAGGTTTAAAGCATTGAACAGGATAAATAAGGACATTACTTAATTATAATAGGCACAAAAATAAAAGAATATATAAGCATAAATGCTTAAGTGAGACTGAAAAACATAAAGCAAAACCTATTAAAATGCAAAGGGAACTTAGTAAAATTTTAGTGTGTGATCTTGCTATAAATCTTTCAGGATCACTCATATTCAGGCAAATGATGCATTATAATAAAATTGAGTATTTTTAACTTTTCTGTGAAGGAGGAGAGTATATGTATTTCTGTATGTATACAGAAATAGTTCTAAGAATTGATTATGTTCTTAGCCCCAAATTTTCTTAGGCCATATTTTCTAATTATACTGTAATATTTAAAAATAATTTTAAAAAAAGAGATCAATGCTAAAGCGATGATCAAAAAAGTCTTATACGTTAATAAGATTCTTCTAAATTATCCTTTGAGCAAAATAGAAGTCAAAACTTGCATTATAAACTATCTAAAAAGCAATTAAAAGGAAAAAAATTTCTACTAAAATCTAAAAAGCTTCACTTAAGGGAAATGTGTTGCCTTAAACATCGATATTTAAAAAGTAAAATAAAGGAACCTTAAAATGTATCTTAGGAATTTAGGAAAAGAATATAAAAGTAAAACATAGAAAAAGAGAAGTACTAAAGATAAGGGTTGAAATTGTTCAAGTAGAGAATTGTTGACTTGTAAAAAAGTTAAATGAGTTCAAAATCTGGTTCTTTGAAAAGACCAATACAGTCTTTTTGACTGTAGCTGAGAAAAAGAGAAATTTGTATATAGCAAAATGTATATAATTAAGAACAAGAAAGGAGAGAAAACCACAGATAGAAAATGAATTAAAAGACTTAACTAGGGAATACAGCATGAACCCTTGCAACAATCAATTTGAAAGCCCAAAGGAAATGTGTAAGATGCAAATTATAAGTCATTTCTGATGCTAGCCAAGACAGAGAAGCCCACCCAGCCTATTTCGCCCACTGACTGCACCTGGACTTTCTGGACAGAATACCAAAAGCAATGACTTGAGGCCTCTGAAAAGTAATCAATATAGGCAGACTGGGAGGGAAGTCAGAACCTGAAAAACTACTGGTACAGAGGTGAGATTCCTCCTTTTTCCTTTTCTCCCCTGCGGGAACCTACGCGCCGCCCCGGTCACTTCAGTGGCCACAGTTTAAAAGAGAGAAACCCGCTATTGGCCAGGACATGGAACCCCCTGCAGAGTGGGTAGTATGAGAGGAATCTCCTTTTTTTTTTTTTTTTCTTTATTTCAGGGTAGCCTCTGTGTGTCACCATGTGGTAGCCTCAGCAGAGGTGCAGACACTCAGAAAAAAATGGTCTCTAGTCAGAAGGATCAGAAAAAGGGACCCCTGAGGTCCAATGAGTGACAGGAGAAGAGAAACCCCCATTATTTCATTATTTTTTCTCTCGTCTCTCCCCTGTTTGCCTGCGGGCAGCCCCAGATGCACAGAGGTGTGGATGGTGGGGTGTCTAAAACTCAGGCTAGAGGGAGCCTGTCGTGATGAGTAGATGACTGTGCCCTGGTAGAACTGTATGTGAATTTTACTTTACATAAATTCAAAATTAAGTTTAAATTTAAAAAATTATATTCAGAAAATAAAATTTGCATAAACTATCATGGGAGATGCTAGAAACTTAAAGGTCTACCATTTACAAATTACAAGAACCAGACGGTTCTACAACTAAGTCTGCATATCAGCAGGTAGTTAATCTTACTGTTACTATACTATTCCAGGCTACAGAAACAGACTGCATAACCTTAATGGCAAAAATGATTAAAAATAGGATAAGGAACAAAAACTACAGACCGATATCATATGACTATAGATATTAAATAACCTACATCATGTCAATTAATAATAAGCTATGACTATAAAGGCTTTTGGCAGGAATGCAAAGATATTTGCTGTCAACAAACTTATCCATGCAATACATTTCTACAAAATTTTTTAAATGATGCATTAAAATGCTTCAAAAGGCATTTTCTGAACTTCAGCAGGTATTCCTAATTAAACAAAAAAATTCAAGGTCAAGTAGGATAGGTGAGAATTTCAGAATATAATAATTGTTTACAGAACAAAAGTGGCTAATATTGTCCTAAAGGGCAAAACACTGAAATCATTTCCATTAAAATGAAGTAAACAAAGATGGCTACTATCACCTTTATTATTAAGCATTGTTTTAGAGATTTTAATGCAGCAAGGAAAGAAATGTAAAAATTGGTATAAATAGTAGAAAAATAATTCAATTATATCATCTTTGCTTATTATAAAATTGTGTGCCTAGAACAGGCATGATCAACTGATAAAATACTAAAATTACCAGAGTTGGTCTTAGGAAATATATAAAAATCCATAGTTTTTCCTCGCTATTAGCAAAAATGACCTGTAAATGGAAATAAGGAAACACACTGTGTTCCCAGTCGCTTCTTGCAGTTTACCTGTATGCTGTGGGGAGCTACTGAAAGGTGCTAAGCCTCAAAGAAGATTGGATTTGCATTTTGAAGAAAAGAGAATGCTTTGGTAGCTCAGTGGAGACTAGTTAGAAGCAGGAAGACCAATTATGAGGTTCTTGCAAAGATTCGGGCAGAGGTGAAGTGGCCTCAAGCAAAAGCAGTGGCAGTGAGAAAGAAGAGAGGGCAAGGAGCTGAGATATCAAGTATGGAGAATGAAGGAGGATTTGTGATGGATGATGATGATTAGAAGGGAAGGAGAGGAAGAAGTCACTGAGGAATCCCTAGACTCTGGCCAGGAGCCTGGGTGAGAGGGGTGCTCTTCACTGAGTAACAAAGCAGGAGGAGAGCAGACACCACGTGTTGGGGGTGGTGGACATGTCATGTCTGTGGGATACATAAGTCTTCAGGGTGGTGGTGAGGTGGGTTTGGAGCTGAGTAAAGGATGCATTTGAGGAAGGACATTTGGGTGTCATCAGCAGGTTTGTCTGATATGCCCTGTAAAATTACTGGGTCGATGTGTTTTTCCATAGGAAATTGCTTCTCACATGGCAGGTGTGCAGAATGTTTTCCTTGCCGCCCTCCAGATCAGTACACCTCTCCCTTTGCTTTGCTGCCGACCTTGGAAGGCGGTCTGTGGACTGTCTCCAGGCTCTCTCCCTCTCTGGCTTCTGACTGCCTCTGGTCTTGACTATATGTCTAGGCTCCTGCCAGGCTGTCTCCTGTTACAGCAACTCTGCGACCTTCTGACAGCTGCTCCCTCACTCGTTCCTTTCGGCCTAAACATATTAACTCTCTGCTGGTATTCTGCTCCACCTTATCCCTGCCTGTGCCTTTGAGTCATCCCTTCATTAAATTCCTCCTAATCTGCCCCATTCAATGTGCTGTTTTCTGTTTGCTACACCTGGTCAATAAATTGGCTGCATCAAAATCACCTGAGGTACCTATTAAACTGAGGCTCTCTGGGCTTCATCCCAAAGTTACCAAAACAAAATTTCTAGGGGTGAAACCAAAGACTGCAATTTTTCAATCATCTCAAGTGATTCCGATCTGTCGCTAGATTGGAGAAGTTTCCTCGGTCTCCTTGGCAACCCTTCTGGGACAAGATGACATCATGAGCCAGGTGGTTGAGGTTAAACTGTTCGGTTTAACCTCAGGCTCTGCCATTGCCATCGTGTGACTTTGGGCAGAATTGTTTCACCCATCTAAGCCTTGGGTTCCATACTGTAAAGGGAGTTTACACTTCCTACCTGACATTGTTTTTCAGTCTTAAATGGGGTAATCCATGTAAAACAGCAGGATGCTAATAAGCTTGCAGTAAGTATTATTTATTTTCTATTGATAGTATACATTTAATCTCTCTCCACTCGGATTTTGCCAGTTTCAGGGTAAAAAGGCTCATTCCCTGTATTCAGTTTTGTGAAGGACACAGGGAAGTAAAATAATTGCAATAAAATTCAATTAGATCCTTCAATGTTTAGAAACTTCTAACTTAAGGACTTTCACTGACGGGACTTTCACTGACGCCAACAAAGCTGTGGCCCAGAGCAGATGATTGTCAACTCTGCACTCTGTATGGAGTAGGGTTATGGGTTTATGAACCTAACTTCATAGATGGGGAGCTTTGTAATGAACTGCTTTGAGAGTAAAGAAGAGGTTGGGAGAAGCAGAGCAGGTTTCGGAGACATTTGTAAAATGTCACGGGCATTTCAAACTGTCCATCCAATGGACACGGAGGCAGAGCGAGTGTTTCAGTGACAGGGAATGGCATATGGAGTCTCTGGAATGTGAATGTGCGGGATCATTGGGAAAGGCAGTTTGGTAGGATGGGAACATAATGCTAGAAGCCGCTGATGAACGTTGTGGCCATTCTTTCGTTCAGCTAAATATTTATAGAAATTCTACTACAGACCAGGCACTGCCCTGGGTCCTGGGGACCCAGAGGAGTATAAAATCCTCATTGTCTGGCCTGATGGAACATATGTTCTAGTAAAAGTTTATAGTTGATGAGCAAACAAGTGAATGTATAATGTGAAGTGGGGACAGTTGCCATAGAAGATCGTTATAAAGCAGGGCAAAGGGAAAGGGTGGAGTGGGGCAGGGTGGGTGAATGGGGAGATAATGTAGGGTGGCCAGGGGAGGCCTCTCATGAGAGAGGGAATGCGAGAGCTAGCCACGTGTACGTCTGAGGACACGCTTTCCGACAGAGGGAACACAATGCGAAAACCTTGACTCAGAGCGTGCTTGACGCGCTGCAGAAACAGCGAGGAGCCTGTGTGACTTGAGCAGAAGAAAATGAGAAGAGCGATAAGGGACAAGTTCAGAGAACCGGGTGAAGTTTTAGCTCAGGCAAAGCCTGGGAAGCAATTATGAGCATATTTGCTTTTACTCTGAGAGCAGCTGTGAAGCAACATTGGATTTTGATATCATCTGACATCATTTCCTGGCTGCTGTGCTGAGGATAGACTGCCGGGGAGCAAAAGGGAAGTGGGGACACCACTTAGGAAGCCAGTGTAATTATCCACAGGGGAGAGAGTGGTGGGCAGCGTGGGGGCAGTGGCCCTGGTCAGGAGGAGTCAGATACTTGGTATAGTTTGAAGTTAGAGCCCAAGTGTTTTGAAGATGGATCACGTGTGGGTGTGTACATAAGAGATAAGGAGCAGTCAGGGTTGACTCAGGGTGTTTTGCTTGAGCAATTGGAAGGCGCCGTAGTTAGTAGGTAAGTGGGACACGTGCAGGAAGAGGGGGTCGTTATAAAGAATAGAAATTGAGGATTCTTGTAGCCATTTTTAGTTGGAGACGTTGATCAGGCAGCTAGGTAGATGAGTCTGAAGGTGAGAGGAGACATCCACGCTGCAGGTAGACATTTGGGAGGCATCAGTGTATTAATGTTTTCTAAATCCTTGGCGCTGTGTATGTTCCCTCAGGAAGAGAGAGGAGCTCCAGAAACTGCCTTCGGGGGCGGCCAGTGCTTATAAGTCAGGGAGACTGCAGAGAAACGGGAAAGGGCCAGAGAAGGAGCAGCCAGTGAGCTAGGAAAGAAAGAGGGTGAGACGTGTCCTGGATGCTAAAACAAGGTGTTTCTAGAAAGAGGGATGACAGAGGCAAGTGGTTCTGATACGTTGAGTATATGGCAGCCGAGAATTGACCCACGGGGTCTGGCGATGTGGAGCCCATTCCTGGTGGCCCTGAAGAGCTGTCTCGGTGAAGTGAGGGGCGTGTGAGACGCCCGGTAAGGCATGGGTTCAGGAGAGAACGGGCCCTGAAGATTTGAAGAACAAAGAGCAAGGACAACCCTTTTGAGGCTTATTTCTCTAAAGGAGGGAAAGAGAAATGGAATGGGAGCTGGAGGGGGACGTGGGGACTTGAGGTGGAGATATGAAAAGCTGTTTCTATGCCGATGGGGATGACCCGGTCGGGAAGGTAAACTGAGGTGGGAAAGGAATGGACACGTGCTGGAGCGATGTCCTGAAGCTGGCGTGAGGGTGTGGGGTTTAGTGTAGAAATGGGAGGAACACCCAGAGTTACGAGAGAGAGAGCAAAGCAGGGCCCAGAGACAAGACAGGGTCGGGGGGCAGGTGATGCGGGGAGGACTGGGAAGCTCTGTTCTCCTGGATCTTCTTTCCTCAGAAATAAGAACTGGAGTTTCTGTGCCACAGTGACAGTGGACAGCATTGTCGCAGGGGAGTGGGTAAGTGATCGGATTAAGGTCGCATAATGGAGACGCCCAGGAGCCCTAAGGCCCTCTTGAGTTACTGGCCTTGAATTTCCAGGGAGACCAGTCCTCGGCGGTGTGCTTTATTCTCTCATCTTACCCAGCCGGGCGGCCAGAAGTATTGCACAGACAAAGTTAAATTTACCTAAGGTGGGGTTTTGCCAGGTTGGTATATCGACCAAATGAGAGAGAGGTAAAATATTACCATAAAGGAAGTTCAGCTTTCTCCTCTAAACACTGGGTGTCACCTGTGATATTACGTGTGTGTTTTACAAAGATAAATATGACAGAAATGAACACAGAAACCTGTACAACGTTGCTGTAGACGATTAGAGCTGATTCTTAATTGTTTCCGTTTCAACTGCCCTGGCGTGGGCTCCTACTTTCAATTTGATGAACTTTTCAAAGTCTGGGCTATCATTAGACTTGCATCTTTTTGTGAACCGGCAGGTAATAACTTCCATTTCCACAGGAGGTTGAGGGAGCCCCCTGGCCCCGCATCCTCCCCTGCTCGCCATCTTCAGTAAACCAGGCACCCGAGTCAGCATCTCTGAAAGGTCTGTGGTTCCCAGAGCTAATTTTAAAACTTTCGTATATCACAGCGCATACGTGATGTGCCACCGTTTGGCTCAGCTGGACCAACTATTTCCAGGTACAAATTATAGTTTATGAGTTGGATATATATCTAAAGAGTACATTTTGTAAAGCTAGATAAAATTACATTTTCAGCTAGAGAAATATCAAATATCAGAATGACCTCCAAGGACCAAAACATCCATGAACACTGTGTATTTTATTAAGTAGAGGGATCTAAACAAAATCCATCATATGGGTATGTATAAAATGTGTTTACACTAGAATAATCTGTTTTGGGATGACCTTCTCACTGCTACTTGCTTATGCCCTCAGGAGCAATACAATGTCTTTTTTTTTTTTTTTTTTAATTCATGTAAACAAGAAAAAAAACTTTAAAAATTATTTGTTCCATTAAGCTATGTCGATTTTGTTCAGATTCATTTTGCGTCTCTCAGTGTAGCAAATCAAGAAAGCCATGCTGACAAGGTTGACAATTCAACTGGATATTAGATTCCTTAATCTGGAATTGTCACAAACAGATTAAAAATTCACAGCAACTTTGAAAAGATGTCTTTTGAAATGATTCCTTTGCTTCTCTTCACTGAAAATTTCATTAGAGCTCATGTTTGCTGACTAAAGATGATTATTTATTACTGAACTTTGTATCAGCCTTTCGGTCTGGGCATTCATTCATAATTTAGTTTGGTGCATGAGTTTTTCAGTTACTGTATACCTAGCATTGATATGCTTAAGTCTCCTCAAAGATTGATGAAAAGCTTTCTTTGCCTCCCCTCCCCCAAGCTGTTAGGCGTGGCCTCTAGAAGGCGACCTAAAGTAGTTGGGAGACGTGCCTGGGCTTCTCTCTCTCTCTTCCATTCCAGTCTCTCAGTCAATTGCTCTCCCACTTGCGTAAGTTCTCTCTCTCTGTCTCTCCCCCCATGTCTGCATCTCTCACTCAGTCACTTGTTTACTGAGCATTCACCACAGTGCTAGGCACTGTAAACATGGCAGACTTAAGAGAGGACACAGTTCTCATCCTTGAGAGCTCCCACTTTGGGAAATACTCTCAGATTTTGGTATGGTGATTGCCATATAGGTTATAGAGCTCGTTAGGTAACCAGTACTTCTTGGAACAACGCATTTTCTGTTGCTAGATATGTATAGTAAGTCACTTTAAGACTGAGGAATCCTCTGTGAGTTTGAAAACACTAGGCAAAAATATCCCCTGCCCACCCCCACAAACACAATGAAGAGAGAAAGGCAGGCTTCTCTTCTGCATTTGCTCTCTACTTCTGAGTCTGGCCAAAGGCCGAAAAAATGAAGGAGCGACAAGGATATGACATTTAATTACCTGGGAAGAGAGAAGCCTAATAAATTCTTGTCCTTATCACTTAGCATTATTATTGCCATTAAGGAAAATACGGATGTGGGTAGGGACCGTCAGCACAGCCCAGACAGCCTTGGAGGAAGCCCGAATGCGCGTGTGAAGCAGAGAAAGCGCTGAAGGTCACGCATCAGTCACTCAGTCATACGCGTGCATATCTGGTAGTATAACACTATCAGCAATAGCATTGTCAAATATGCAGGCGGCTGGAGGATAAATATGGAAGCGGTGTGCAAGGTAAAAGGGAGAATGGAAGAATAAATGACAGCGAACACTTATCTCTCAATAAGAGAAATGATTTCAAACGTGCCCTTCTTCAGGCCAGCTCTGACAGGTCTCTAATACAAAATCCTTCGCATAACACAGCCAGCACCTGAGAGGTGGAGGCTCTGCTCAGCCACCTCCGCTCAGCAGAGGGATGCAGGAAGTAGACATGGCAGCCAGTGTTAAAGGATGTTAAAGGAGCTTAGCTCAGGGAGGAGGATCACGGGGAATGTGACAGACAGTGAGTGCTGGGTAGAGATAACAGCTGCACGATGGATGTTTAGAAAAGTGTGAAAAATTGGACATTGCAACAAATAAAAAATACTACAAATTTTTGATCATCATGCACAATGATGCTAGTTTAGACTTAAAGGAAAGACGTGGGCAGGCATTCTCTCACACATGGACTGGATGAGATGACACGAAGGAAGAGGAATTTATACCTACGCATTTGACGTACATTTTAATTATACGTATACACAGAGTCCAACAAACCTTTAGTGCCTGAGCAAGTGCAGACTGACAAGACTGATGGTGAGTCTGTGCTACATAATAGGTTTACCCTTGTCCTAATTATTTTTTATGGATCACTAACCAGAGTGGATATAAAAAGGAATGGCTTTAACCTTTCTCTCAGGCTGATTGGACTTTTACTATCTTTTTGTTCTTCTCCTTTCTAAATCAATGAAAAAAAAGTTTGTATAAGAAACAGTAAATTGAGCCACTCTGACCTTTTGGTATTTGGATAAAGCAAAAATGTAAGTGATTGTCTTCAGACATCTTATTGATGAGTCTTCCAGAAGAGAATCATAAGCCACCTGGTTTTCCGATTACTTTTCCTGGGATTCTAGTTCTTTATCTGTTAATATTTTACAATTGAGAGCCTGTATCTTCGCAAATAGCTTATATATTTTCAGAAACAGTTAATTCATATAAGTTCCCTGGACTAAATGTGTCAGCATATAGAGTCCAATGACCATTTACATTTTAAAATTATCTTTTTTTTTTTTTTTTCACTCTCTCTATCCTCATCTAATGTGGAGAAAAATTGGCTTGCATTGTGTTAGGGTGCTTTTTCTTTCCTGACAGTAGTAATGGCTGTGTTTTGAAATAACTCACTGCTGTGCACTGTGATCTCTCGCCACGCCTGCCAGTTCAGGTATTTCAGATGTAAAAATGTTCGGGTAGCTTTCCAAATGATTTAAATCGACTATGTTTTCTGAAAAGTCAGGATTTTGAAGATGGAAAGATATTTTTATGTATACTTTTTCTTCTCCACTAAAAGCTGGTCTTGCCTTTCAGCATATGGTTGTCATATGAGGTAATTAAGTCTTTAGATTCTAGCAACGTATTTATTTTAGAGATTAAACCAAGGGAATTATACTGAAAATGCTCACCCTCCCTTTCCTCAACTCCCCTCTCAGCTCTGTAAGGCCTTCCCTAGAGTAATATCTAGTGTGGGACCACAAAAAGCTCTTTCATATTGCTGACAATTACCTGAAATTATCAGTAATCATACGAGAGGCAATTATAACTCCTAGAAGCACAACATAATTATTAAATCTTTTTCAGTGCTCTGAACTTAAATGTACTCTGATAACTGGAGCACAGATGACATTGCTTTGGCTTTTTTAGTCAAATTATCTAGAATGCACAGACAAGATGTTAAATCACTTTATTTGGTTGTGCCCATAAAAGTAAGTCCTAATTTTAGACACACAGAGCTTTAGGTAGTCCATGGACCTCTTTTTCCTTTGCGTAATCAGAACATGTTCATTAAGGTCATACCATAAAGCAGATCATCTTTAGGTAGAACTGTATGATTATAAGAGATGTGTACTTGATTTGCACTAGCATCCCTGAACTCAAAGGAACAGTCATCAAATATTGTGTGACAGTTGAAAGTAAAGGTATAGCCACTATGCCTATATAAATCATCAAAAAGCATGAAACTGTGCTCCATGTACTTTAGAATGAACATAACTGTATCTACAACATCAATTAGGAAAACAACTCCAGAGGACTTGAGATTTCTATATGTGGGAAAGAATGTAAGAATGTCAGCCAGACTTGCATTGAAATTCTGATGTAACTTAGGCTCATTCTTAAGCTTTAGCTATTTAGACATTTCTTTATTGATGATTAATATAACTAAAGATGTGAGGGCCTGGTAAAATGCCTGGCATATAGTAGGTGCTCAGTAAATAGTAGCCCATGTTATGTGTAGCCTTGTTGGAGTTGTCCCTAGAATTATGTAGGGGTGGGAAGCTTAACTTAGGGGTGTGAGAGAACCAGGGATTTGAAGCCCAGGCAGCAGGATTCCAGGAAGGTGTTTATTCACCGAGAGTCTGTTCAAGGAGGAGAGAGCTCAGTGCCATCCTACAGTTGGATTTCTTTCACTCCCACATGGTGGCTTGCTTGCTTGCTTGCTTTCATTCCCACATGGTGGGACCTCAGTCCCAGCAACTGTTGATCGTTGTCCCCTCTGCTGATAGTTTTCTGAAAAGGTGACAGAGGTGTTACTGATTTCCCTTTACCCCCAGTTTAACACATAAGAAGCTTACTGATAACTTAGAATAAGTCAGGCAAGCCCTGTGCTAAATGCTTGAAATAACAGTATGTCATTTTATACTCTTTTAGGCATGGGGGCAGAATATTGGAAGAAGGGATGGGGTAAAAGAGGTTATTTTCTAATTTATCAAGATACAGTTCTTGGCCCAGTAGTTAACAGGATGTGGATTATTATTATGAAATGATGTCTGCTTTGTTTCTTCTCTGTCCCAGAGTTCTTTTGTGTTACCCATTAAAATCGAGGCTAACCTCGATTTATCTGCCCATCACCCTAATGCCTGTTCCTTCCTCATCTCTTTGGTCACAGTGGTTAGTTAAGAGGGAGGCATGTGACTCAAACTAGGTCAATTAGAAATCAGTATGGGAGTTTATTTTATTTTTTTTTTAAACCAAAGCTATTGAGAGACAACTGCTCTTTTCCTGGGTGTGCTAAGCTGGTAGGGAGTGAGTCTGGGGCTGCTGTTTACTGTCTTTGCCAGTCGAAGGGAAGGAAAGAAGCAGAACCTGAATGGTGGTGTTTAAGGCCTCAGATTTAATCATGAATGAAGATAACATTTCCCAGTTAAGTGCATGTGTCCGTCACCTCCCTTTCTCAACCTATTCAGAGGTGGGCGGGTGGGTGTAAGCTAACTTAGAGTTGGTTGAGCTGCAACCAAAATAATTCTTAAAAACTAACACATTTAAAAGCTAAAACATTACCAATAAATGGTGGTCAATTTTATAACAATCTACAAATCTCTAGGTCATACTGCCTTGGGAAATCACCTAATGTATTTGTGACTAATTCTGATCTTTTATAAAAACACGTCACATCCTCCTGGCTGGCAGGCACCAGCAGATACCATGGTCTCTCGTGGTTTTATTAATGATTCTTTGCTCTGTAAGCACCTGGATAACATAACATCTGGAATTTCTATGGGTTGCTCTGATGGGTGTGATACACCTTCCATTTGTTGTTTTAAACATTTCTGTCACTATGTACCAAGAACTATTGTTAGACAATAGAATTATAACCTTTCATCTTCTCTATAGCCCTAGGGGGATGCTACTGTTATTGTTCTCATTTTACAAGAGGAAATTAAGGTGTGGAGCAGTTAAAGATTTTTCCCAGTCTAGCAGTTGAGTCAGTGTAAGAGCTATGATTGACCCTTGAACCTGACCCAGGGCACTGAGGTAACTCATGCAATGGGACCTAGCTGTGCCTCACAAATGGATTTGGTATGGAATCACTTTAGACAATCCTGATCTTTTCTTCCCAGTTCCTTTTTCACCCCCACGAGTGACTGGTATGTCCAGTACCCCCTTTAAGAGAGGAACCATTCAGAAATTAAAATGGTTTATTCCACACTGATTATTTGTGTGGAGGAGTATACAGCTATATAAAAAATAAAAAAATAAGAGTCAACCTAAAAAGATGGTTCTAGATTTTCTGGGAACTATCTTGGAAAATGAATTGCAACAAAGAAAAATGTCAACAATAGCAAAGAGCCATAGACTAGATCTAAGGAAAAATGAGTCAACTGGAAAAGAAAATTGAAACCAGAACATTTATAGTCCAAAGGAGAAGTTGACTGGGCTCTTTCAAGGACTAAGCTGCCCTCTGTGCCAAGGACAGCTTAACTTAAACTATTTTATGTATTCAACCAAATAGCAGGGTACCTATTTATTGGCTCACAACACTGAAAAAGCCAATCATAGCTCGGATGTGGGGGATCCAGGGCTCACACAATATCATGAATCCCGTCTTTTAGGTCCATTTTATCTTTCTTTGTTTTACTCTCTGGCAAGATCTGTGCATGTGGTAACCCCAGCCTCAAGTCCAGTAGACAAATGTCCCTTTACTGGAAGTTCCTGCCAAAGTCTTGAGAGTTAAGAAACCATTCTGATTGTGTTCACTTGCCTGACTGAACTGTGGACTGAAGGGAAACACAAGTCCTGTTTCCAGGTGAAGGGGGATGGAAGCAGAGTTGGAAGACAAAAAAAAAAAAAGCCCACTGCTTTATTCTTCTCTCTTAGGAAAGTGCAACTACCGATTTATTCATTTATCTACCTAACTTACTGTTTAGGATTGGAGGCTCAGATTTCAAATTAAACAGAAAGGGCAAGTCTGATTGTGTGTCAGTTTGAAAAGTAGCAACAAGTTATTTGTCAATGGCCAGTACTTTGTTCAGTGCAGATGTGGATGTGCCCCTGTTGTGCTTTTACAAAATTAATGGGTGTTTTTAAAGTCAGGGCAATGGGAAAAGAGTCAACTACAACTAAAATAGGCCTGTTTAATTTTCTACTAAGTGATCTACACTGCACTGTAATGCCCAGTGCAGACCTTCATTTTGTTGTGAATTTTGTATTGCGTCGTTTTGAAAAGTATTTTAAATTGTTTTTTTCCCTTTACTCAGAGCTTGCTACAGAAGCTTGAATTCAGGGCTCTCAGAAAGAAAGCCCTCCTTCAACTGGAACTATAGAGTTACTAGGGCCCTGCCATGATAATTGGCAAAGCAGACATTCAGCAAACATTGTTCTAAGGTTTGCATTATCAAATCTACCCAGATTTTGCAATCCACAAAACCTCTATTCAAGCACTTCTTTTCTTATAACATCAAGAGATTGCTAAATTTGTCAATTGACCTACATACTGTATATTACGTTGCCTAAAATAATACCATAAACTGTGAGGGAAAAAGTGGAATTGTCAAATCACCTACAGTTTTTAATGGTTTTCTCTTTCATATGAACATTTCAATTTCAATTGCTATCAGTTCCTCTAAATAAGAATCGATCTTTTTTTCTCCTTCCTATTCCTATCATATTGAGTGCTTTCCAAGGAAATGACCAAATTAAATTAATCTCCGCAGCTTTGAGTTTATTTATTTATTCTTTTCTAATTCGATAAGTCTATTGCACTAAGACATTCCTTTTGTTAATAGTTCATTTCCTTCTACCGTTCTAGATGAGTGGTCAGTGATAAGAAAGGTAATATTCAAATTTCAGTAGGTTCCTTGTGAAGAAAAATAAAATATCCCAGACCAATAGTTTATTTTTTAAATAACAACAGTGTTGCTTATACCTTTTAACTTGAATTTCCTGAGGAACTTCAAGTTTTAATAGTTTCAGAATTAGTAAAAAAGTAACCACATTCATACTTTCTCTACTTGGAGGAAATGCATTCTATCTATTGAATATTGTGAGTTATTACAGTATCACCCCAAACTCTTGATAGGAACTCTGTGAAAAATTGCTAAATGAATAAATAGTGCTCCCCTGTCCTAGCTTTTTTTTTTTTTTTGGAGGGATGGGGTGATGTTTTAGGCATTTAGTGCCTAGTAGAGCTAGGCTGTAATATCTAAAATTGACCAGTAGGTGCCACTCTTCAACATATGCTCCATCACTCACGGACTGGCCAAGCAAAGTGTACACCGTATGATGGGGCGGAGGGGGTTGCTTTCATTTGATGTATCATGTGAATCCTCCTGGATTTGTCTTGCTAAAACTTTTCCCTCCAAATTCAAGGTTCTTGTATAAATGAAATTATCATCTTACTTCCTAGACAGTAATGGAATATTATGAAAGAAACCTCCATAAATATATATAGTTTCCTCTCTCGTTTTTAAAACGAACTGTGGTACTAAACAACTCAGTGAAATATCTCTTTGTTTCTCAGAGTGTGACCTGCATCACAATTACATGCCGTGCTTGTCAGTGAAGGTACTTGTCCACGACCACCACTTCCAGCCTCCAAGCCTACTCAGGCAGACATTTTTTTTTTGGTGGAGAGAGCGATAATTACTAAGTTTCTCAGGGGATTCTTCTGTAAAGTGAAAAATGAGGACCACTGTTATAAAAGAGTACTGATAATTGTAAAGTACTGGCCCAACACACACTTGGGCCAGTACTAAAATAGAGGGGATATGAAAAGGAGAAAAAAAATGTGTGTGTGTGTGTATAATGCATATATGTGTATGTATATAGATATATATCTATATATACACACACACACACACACACATACGTATGTCACCTTTCCATTGAGATTTATAATCTAAGACAGATGGTAGTCACTGTTGGATATTTAGGACATATGCTAAAAACAGAAATCAGAGAAATGAAATATTTAAATTATGTACAAATTTAGAGCTGTTCATTGAGTGAAATTTTAATTTATTTGGACTAAATAACAAAAGGTATCAGAGAAAGTGTGTGTGCGTGTGTGTGTGTGTGTGTGTGTGTGTGTGTGTGTGATGTTCAGTTTTGTGTTTTGAGGAAGCTGTATCTAGAATCTTTTTTTCAAATTATGTACATCTCCATTTCAGAAACAGAATCACTTAAGAGACAGAACGTGTGTAGATATGTCCATACCTGCCCACAAAGAGTCAAAGGAATTTCATGAAGAGACAATGAAATTTCTGTTCCTTGGCGAAGTGATTTCTGAAACCTTCAGGTGTTTTTGGAGCAGTTCAGATGCCGGCGATGCAAGCCCTCTCCCACCCCTGCCCTCTCCACCACTTTGTCTACCTGTGGGTTTAATCAGACTTGACAGGGTGACTGTTTTGATTGTGAGTCTTGAGGGTGAAATATTATTACACTTTGGATAGTTGACCAAATTCATTCACATAAGAACTTTTAAGGTTTTAATGTAATTATTTGGCAGTTATCAAATTCAAACACACAGACGCACATTTCACTAAATCTGTGACCTTTTTGTACCATCATTGAAGATCAATTCAGTGTCACACAAGAAGGTAATGCTTTTCTTTTACCAGACAATTATTGAATCTCAAAGGAAGAAGGCTAATATTCTTGGTATGTTTTTGTTATTATCCTGTTACCTCCCAAGTGGCAACTCACTGTCAATATTTAGACCAGAACGTTATTAAGAATATAAAATGTTATTACCAAGCAGATTCCGAAAGAAATTTGATCTATTACTTAGGTTTGATACCAGACTTTCAATCATGTTGTAACATTAAAGTTCCATTTTTAATGTTGCTTGGGCCTGGAATTATGTTCAAAATTGAAGAATAAAATGAGTTTGGAGAAAACGCATTCATCCTTTTCATTCATATCTCTACCTCCGTCATGCTCTGCCTACCTTTCCAACTGCTCACAAGAATTTGGTTGAAAATAAGCCAGTGTGTATTGCTTGAACACTTGCTGTGTGCCCAAAAGTGCTCCTGTATTTAACAATAATAAAAATAAGTAATCTCCTGCTCCAAATAAGAAAAACTAATACAAATAAAAAGTGACTGTGCAAGTAACGTCGAAGTGAGAATATAAGAAGACATGGACATATTTTTCTTCCTTTATTTCATTAGACATGCAGAAATCACAGGTAAATTGAAATGACATTAACAAGTCAAAATTCATTATTGTGAAAATGTTGCCTTTATAGACAGCAAAAAAAAAAAAAACACCTTTGAGAGAAGGCTGCTTTAGTCTATGATTCATTGATTCCTAAGAAAAGACAATTGTATTATCTGGGAGTTTGTTCAGCCAAGCAGTCCTCACCTTAACTTTTGAGAGAAACTAAGATCTGACGAGAGCACTTCACATAAATTAGTTTAGTTTTCCTTTTGTTTCTGGATCTAGGTCTCTATTCCATACAACAGCTAATACAGAATTAATTTTCACTGTTGGTCTTGTAGTTCAGAATTCAAATCCCAGTTAGCTCTAGGACCTTGGGCAAACCCCCTACTCTTTCTAAGCCTCAGATTTTTCATTTACAAAATAGGAATAATAGTCAAGAAATGAGATGATGATGTTACCTTGCTTGGCATCAGGCTTGGTTCACAATGAGCCCTGAAATGTGTTCTGGGGTAGATGCTGTCTGCATTACTTACACCTTTAAGGAGTTTACAGTCTAGTAGTTAAGGTGGGACCTGTAGTCACATGGTTATAATTCAATACAAGGTGGAGTTCAGAGGAGGGAGCTCACCTCTGAGCCAGGACTTGGAGGAGGACGTGTCACTTGACTTGAGCCTTAAAGGGTGAGGACATTATACAAGCAGAGCTGGAAAGGTGGGAAAGTGAACAAACTCCCAGATAATACAATTGTCTTTTCTTAGGAATCAATGAGTCATGGACCAAAGCAGCTTTCTCCCAAAGGTGTTTTGTTGTTGTTGTTTTTGCCGTCTATAAAGGCAGCATTTTCGATGAGGTGCTCAGTGTGATTGCATCGTAGAATTTGTGAAGAGCAGCAATGTGAGTGAAGACTGGGGAAAATGAACTTAGTTGTAGCTACACTGATTATGTAGGACCTGGAACGCTTTGTGTTCAAAGGTTTGGCCTCTAAGCCATGGAAAATGGATTCTTTCTGATCATTTAGAAGGGTGCATGGCCATACCTACCCGCAGCTGAGAGCTTTACCCCCGTATGGCTTCATACTGGTAGACGGCATGTGGCAATAGTCCAGTAGCTGCAGCTTCCTGAGCAGCTCTGGACTTCAGTATCATCCTGCTGGTCACACATCTCCACCACACCTATGTAGACATCAAGTAGTAGAAGCCTTTTTAATTTTTTTTTTTAGGTTGGCTAAGTTAAAGACTAACATTTTCTAAATTGACTGACTGATTTTTTTTTTTTTGTAAATAGCATTGGTCCAGGAAACTATGAGTGAAGTGTTACCCTAGTGCTAGCGTTGGTGACAGTATCAAGTACACATGATTATTTTTACATCAAATTATTTCTAAGTGTTTTTTTCATCTACTTATAGTTTGAAAAACCCAGACCGAGCGATTGTATAGCTTTTTCTAGTTCTTGTAAACATTGTCGACATAGCGACAGGTGACCTGTTCTAGTTTTCCTTTTCCCCGTGGAACTTGGGAAGTAATGCTGATATGTGAAAGACCCAGAATGTCAGGCAAACCAGAGACTGTCAGGTGTGAATGGGACCCTCCAAAGTGGTATGTAGTCTTACCCGAACTGAGGTTCAGGAGATGTTTTGCTCAATAGAGACCAAAGCCAAAATAGGAATTCAAAGCTCTTGAGTATTCCAGGGCACAGAAAATGATTAAGTTTTTAAGTTTCAGGAATAATCAAGACATTAAAAAACTGAACATGTCAAAGTCAGTGATTAGTGGGCAGATATAATCAGGAGTGCATACAAAGCTAGGAGTACTTGAAATTTCAAGGTGTCAGCCTTCGAAGCTGGAGCCTGGTCTTTCTCATCCTGGTGACACCTCTGATCCACTCTGCTAGCATTTAGGAGCCAGCATTCTGTTCTGCAGTGTTCTGTACCTAGGCCGTAGGTGTGACCATGGATATGGGTACTGGGTTCTGTTATTGATGGGAGCAGTAAACAAAGTCACTACTGCTTTACTGAAAGGTTCTTTATAGGGATGACAGTGAGATTGGATGCTAATGGATGATATGGCCAAAGCACCAAGCAGTACTCAAATACTGTCCAGGGGCTCAAGAAAGATTAATGGTGACCAGAAAATGGGAGGCAAAGTAATGTGTTTTGGGTTGTGACTTCACTTCAAATCGTAATGTAGAGAGCTCTAGTAACTGGGTGAGTTCACAAAGAACATTCTCATTTTTCTAAGTCGGTGGACATTTTAAAGATTACATTGTTATGAGTTGCAGAAAGTCCAGTTGAACAGTGACTCAAATATATGGTTGACTTTTCTCATGATATGAAGTCTGGAGTGACTAGCACGTATACAATATCTTAGACTCCTGTCTCTCTCTTCTGCCGTCCTTTGCAGAAGGCCTTCTTATTTTTGTAGTTTCAGTTCTACTCGTATTAGCCTGCCAAGTGGGAATAGAGGCCTTCCTTCCTGAGGCCAGGTGTGCACACCAACAGACTCTGCCCCCTTAGAAAATGATTTTCTTGGAGGACGACCTAATCAACTTCCACTTATTTCTTTCAGACTAGAACTCAATCACGTGGCTAGCTGCAAATATTCTGGGAAGTATAGTTTGCCATTGCTGCCCTAAGAAAAAAAATTAAAGTTCTGTTCATAAGAAAGAAGAAGAGAATGAAGATTGGAGAAGCCACAGAATCAGTTGCCAAGACTAGTTAAGTCTGAATAACTAAAGAACAAAATGGGCCGCGAGACTTGCTCAGCCTCTGTTGCTGCTCTCCAAAACCCAGTCTCAGATTCTATCTCTATGTCACCCTATTCCAACGTAGTGCCATTCAGGAAGAGGAAGCTCACGTATATCTTCTGTATTAGAATTTTCTACCCACTGTAACAAATTCCCACAAATTGGGTGGCTTGAAACAACAAATCGATTCCCTCACAGTTCTGAAGGCCAGAAGTCTGAAATCTTAGAGGAACTGACAGAGGGCTGTACTCCTTGTGCAGGTCCTAGGGAGGAATCTGTCCCTTGCCTCTTCTAGCTTCTGGCCCCTGTTAGCATTCCTTGACCTGTGGCCAAATCTCTCTCTGTTCCATCTTCACATTGCATGCTCTTCTGTGTGTGTCCTTTTATGTCAAATCTCTCTGCCATTCTCCTATGAAACTCATCATTGTATTTAGTTTACTCAGATAATGCAGGATAGTCCCATCATCTCAAGATCTTTAACTTAATTAGGTCGCAGACATTCTTTTTTTCAAGTAAGGTCACATCCACAGGTCCTAGGGAGTAGGACATGGACATAGCGTTTGGAGGCCACCGCTCAACCCGGCACACTTCTTCTCAGCAGAGTTCTCCCAACTGAGCTTAACCGTTTTAGAAATAGCAAGTTAAAGACATGTCCACCTGATCGTCCCCAGTCATATATATGTGGAGGGAATAGAAGGAATGATTAACAGCCAGGTTACCTTTCACTTGTGGTGGACCTTGGAGGGTCGTTTTGAGGGTTAGACAAACATGGCACTCAGTATATATTCAGCAAAGAGAATCTGTGCATTATTATAACTGTATTACTCTTCTCTGGGCCTCTCTGTCATGCCTGGTCTGGGAGAGAAAGACCTTAGACAGGACTGTGTTGTTTTGCTGTAGGGTAAAGAGGCTAGTACAGGACTGCTTTCCTTCCCACTCAGCTGCGATCTCAGGATATAAGTGAAGGCATAGTGAATATAAATTTCATATTATGCTGACAGGAATAGATGGGAGAATAAAGGGCTAGGGAATGGCTGATTTAGATGGTAGGTGGAAATGGGGGTTAGTTAAGAAAATTGCGTGGCACAGCCTATTTCTAGAGTATGGCTCATCTAAGCAACTGTTTTTGAGGACTTAGACTTTGAGATACCCCCAAATGACAAAAGATTTGGGATATGACCTTTACCCAGTATGGCCAACGTGCAAAATTAGTGTTACTGCTCCTAGCATACTCTGAAAAGTGACCTCAGGCAACCATTTTGTGATCAGATGAATTCTTCTTTCAGTTCTGCTTTATTTATTTATTTTAATTGGATTTTTTTTGAGGCAGAAAAAGAGGTGGTGGTTATCAATGAAGATTGATGTGAGAATGTGAGGCAGAGGCAGATGGCAACAGTGTTGTGATTCCACCTCCCACCACCAGGTGGCGCTTGGTTTCTGATTTGCATGTTTAGCCTTAGAGTATTGCCTTTCTCCTCAGGTTCTCAGAAGTGATGAAGGCAACATCATTTTGAAACAAATGGCCAACTCTCTGTGGTCTCTTATGTCTTAAGGATAAATTTTGGCCTTATTGGAAGTTTTTTAGAGTGTCATAAGCAAGACTTGGTAGGATGAGCCTTAGGAGTCCTGTTGGTTATTGACAAGGGTGCCCTGAGCATAGTACCTTTCCAGGAAAGAACCTTCCCCATTAAAGACCCAATCCCAGCCTCAGAAATAATCAATGAATTTTCTTAATTTCTTTTCGTAATGCACTACTGGTAGGAGAGCATAATTTCTAGTATTAAACTGCAGCATATGATATATTTCCTTTTACTTGCAAGAAATCCCTACAGACAGCATTAATGGATTTATTTTAAATTGTTGTTTGTAAAATGAAAGCAAACTCCAAATAATTATATAAAATTGTTTTTTAATGTTTGCATAATTTTTTCACCATTAAAAGCTACCAAGATCTTTAATATTGAGGCGCAACCATCCATCGATTATACAAAATTGTTACCTTGATGCTTTTAATATCTCTGCCTCACATGCACACAGGCATTCTCTGCTCCGTGTGGTTATTTATAGTGCTTGCTGTATTAGTGGCTTATCCTGACAAATGTATTGTTTTGGCATGAACTTCAATAAGAGAGTGGGTAAAATCCTAATCCTGAAACTTCCTGGAAACCAAGCCCTTGTATGTGGCCTGCCACAGAGAATTGGACAAAGATGCTATTCTCTCACTCTGTCTTTCGAGAGACTCTTTAGTGGTGGTATGCTTAGCCCTTCCCCTATTTTCACAATTATCCTCTGCGTAGCTCGTAACTCAGTGCTGGAAGAGCCTACACAATCTACTTATGAGGTTCAAGGTGTGGTTTTTAAGATGTCTTCATCAAAATTGCAGAGGTGGCTCAGGATTTCAACAGATATTTCCTTTGAATTTAGTTTTACACACATTTTTACTCACTGAAAACTTTAATGAAAACATGTCCTTAAGTGTGTTCCTGACTTGGATATACC
>CM053511.1:11336411-11359340 GCA_028627145.1 Eidolon dupreanum
TTGCTGTAACTATGAAGTGGGAATAGTTGTGGTACTGCTTGGAGTTGCCGTGAGGATTAGTTACTGCTTGGAAAGCGCTTTCTAAATGTTTTAAATAAAATTCACGTATACTCCCTTCCTTTTTTGGATTTATGTAGCGGGTTCATTACTTTGTGGCTCAAGGACATGAGACTGCTCTTTGCAAAACCCTGCTGGCTCCTCCCTGCATCCCTGTGTTGTCCTCTCTGCTTCTGGATGGTTGATGGCTCAGCGGTTAAGCCTGGGCATTCGGGGTTCCCCTCCAGCCCTTGCTGAAAATGGAACAGCAGCTTTCCTTTAAGAGGAAGACCCCATTGGAAGAAAATACGTTGGCCAAGCCATCCTGCTAGTTCTCTGAGACTCAAAGGAATTAAATTTCTGGAAGTTGTTGAGCTTACTGCTTTTAAAAAAACAGCTTATTAAATTAATGTGATATAAAAGGATTTCTATTTAAGTAATTGGATGGTGGCTAGAATATAAATGAAGGCATATTGAGAATTAGGGGCACAGGGTTAGGCAGGCAATATTATTGAACATATATTAATTCTTCATACGTTCTCAGGTTTTTGAGGAATTTGCATCTGTGTGATGCTATGCTTAGGACAGTGTCTGGTTCTTTTTTGCTCTAGAATCAGGTAATTGTTGAGAGATAATCTAACCAAGTACTGAGTACTGCTCCTTTTCAGGTGCTTTTACAAAGCTATCTCGTTCATCCTCACTTGGTAAATAGTATCGTGTCTGACTCACAGTCTGAGGACACTGAAGCTGCAGATGGTGAAGCCAACCAATGTACAGAGCTTTCTATGTCTGTTGCCCAAGACACCGTTGCTTCCCACCATACTCCCCTGCGTCCCTTGGTAGGTCACCGCCGGACATTACGAGGCCCAGGACTTAATCTCTTCATTCTAGTAGGTAACACTAATGCTTCCCTGACAGAATTTTAGATCCCTAGGGCCAATATTATAGAGTTCGCCTGGGGATAAGTCCCGTGTGTGCCCTGTTCCCAGTGTTCCTTGGGGCCTACAGACATTCAACTGATAGTCACACAAAAGGATCACATTAGCCATTCATATAAAGGTGAAAGATTAGAAAAATGAGAACGACACTAGCTCAACATAGGGAAATAGGAAAAGTAAATGATTTGAGTTAAATATCTCTGACTTGAATTACAGCAGAGGCTCTTTTATCAGCTGCTAACTCGGTATGGCTGTGTCTCAGAGAAGAAGCAAGGGTTGCTGCCTGAGGATTATGAAGCGGCCATCATGATTTGGGTGTCCAGCAGACCACAGAATCAGACTGTGCTTCACCTCAGGGCTACAACTGCTCCAAATGATGAGAGAGGGCCAGGAAGTGAGGTGTCTGGGTGAGAACCAGCGACGACAGGTCCTCCAGAAGACTGGTATTTATACTGTTGCCAGCAGCTGGGGAGAAGCACTGAGCATCGCTCAAGACCTGGCAGAGAACCGCTTGAGCTAGAGGAGCGAACGCCACGTTCTGAGCACTGAGGTCTCTTGGCAGAAATCTGTGCTATTTGCAGCTGTCAGGTTGCGAATCAGGGCATGAAATATTTTAGTATTTATTTTTAGTCATTTTAAAAACATGCCTAGTATTGTCTTGTTCCTAGAACCACCTGTGCAGGTTTGTTGACTTGGGATGGAAACAGTACTGAGCATCTTCAGTCTCCGCTACCGCTCGAAGGTCCTCCACGTGATTTCCATCTGCCCCTTGTGTTCTCGTGTGGTGATAATATCAGCCGTGCAGCGGACTAAACTGTAGTGGAGCTTTGGAATTGGTGGAGGGCTTGGCAGAATTGAAGATGTATTGTTTTTCTGAGCTAGACTCACCTTGTGTTCTTTATCACCGTAATAGAACAATTTCAGGCATCAAGAGGCAGGAAACATCTAAAATGTATTTTTTTTTTCCTCCCTTTATTACCTAAAAAAGTAGAGTGCCCAACAAAATGTAGAAATTACCCACACTGCTCATGCCCTCTATATCAAGGTGAGAATATTCCCTTATCTGCCTGGTCTTGGGCATGAGAATTGGGTCCGTTCGGCCAGGTTTTGGGGTGGGTGGCAGAGGGCACACCTGCAATGCTCAGCCGGGACTGTGCCATCCCCCGTGGGTGCTCATTCCAGTGTGGTGAGGTGTTTTGACTCCTCTTATCAAGTCGGGAATTGAATTGCAGACCACTGGTGACAAGTCCGTTTTCTTGATGCTTGGGGAGCAGGTTTAATGGTGACACCAGGCACCATCTTTTCATACCATTTGGGGTACCACATGGCAGGACTTTTCACAGGAAATTTGCAAACATTGCATTGTCTCTGCCCACCTCGTTGCAGAGTCAACTGTTTTTCCGGGGAGAGACTGCTAGGAAGGGGGGGCCATACCAGCGCCTTGTGGAGAATGTTGACTAATTTGTTCATTTGCGATCCTATCTGCTTCTCATGAGAAGGGGAGGAAATCACAGGGTTATGGTAGTGGATCTCAAGCTGGGATTTTCCCAAAAGTTTTCTGTAACCAGACTTAGTCATACCTTCCTTCTATCCAATTTGACATCTAGTGAGTCCATTCACATTTATTAAATAAGCCAAAAACCTTAATTGAGTGCCCATGAGAGGTAGTAGAGGATGGAGGTTAAGAGTATAGATTCAAGACCTAGACTGTCTTAATTTCAGTCCTGGCTCTGCAACTTACTAGTTTTATGATCTGATCAGTTTTCTTAATCGTTCTGTGCCACAATTTCCACATCCGTAAAATGGGGGTGAAAATAGGGGTTGCTGGGAACAGTTAATGAATTCCTATACATGAAAAGCACTCAGAACAAGTCCGACACAATAAGCACTGTTTAGGAGCTTGTTGGGTGAAGGTATTGATGATGGTGATTATGACTATGACAACAATGTTGACGATGTTGACAATGATTTTGTTGTTCGACTGAGAATACAAAATACAATTCCGCTCTTAAATGGCTTGTCATCTTTGGTGGGGGGACAGCCAAGCCAGTCAGCAGTTCACCGTGGATTTTGATGTGTTTGGATAGAAGTGTGCAGTGATGTGTGCGTATAGACGAGACTTGCTGTGCAGTGGTGGGAAGAACTCTCTAGAGGGTGTGATAAGCCAGCCATGTCTCAAGCAGGAATGGAGTTTAGCTGGAAAGAGATGAAAACAGAGGCTTCCAGGGAGAAGAGCTGGCGTGAGTGAAGACCTGTGCATGAAGGTGTGTGACAAGTTTGAGAATCACGATTAGTTTGTCGTGATTAGTTAACACGTAGAGTACAGGCGAGGGAGGGGTGTGAGATTAAGGTGGAGAAAGAACTAGGAGCCAGATCATGAGGGTCTCATATGTCTTCATGGGGAATTGGGGTTTTATCTGGAAGGTCTGAAGCAAGGGGATGGTGAAGACAAGGAGTCAGCGAACTGAAAAATCAAACATGGGTGAAAACATCAGTGACTCTTAAAGCATTTTGAGTTTCCTCGTCTGTAAAATTACGGGTCTGGGACTTCAGACTATTAAGGTCTCTGTAGAGCAGAGCTTAGAAGGATAGAACGAATGGACAGAATGCTCTTTCTTTGGATTCTCTGTCAATAAGGCAGGACACAGATGGCAGACTCAACAAGGATTTTTGAAAATGCATGTTAAGGGACCATTTAGAGGTATGGGTAGGATGTAGGAAATCACCAGGGTGTGGTGAGGGGCCCGGGGGCTAGCTCTAGAAGGGAGCCTGGAGGGTGTGAGGAGGAAACAGTGTGACAGAGCCTCGTTCAGAGCTGAGGCCGTGGACCAGGAGCCACTGCCAGGGCTGCATGAAGTGAGATACTCTGTCTTCCCCCTTCCCCCACCCTGTCACCTCCTACTGGTGCCTTCGGTCACTGACCCCCACCTGAAGCAAGAGCGATATGTAGAGCTCTGTCTCCTCAGACCCAGAGAAGGACTAAGAACAGACCCAGTGGGACAATGGGAAATAACCAGTAACTCCTCTCAGGACAAACCATTCTGAGACTATTCTAAGTCAGTCAGTCAGTCTCTCTCTCTCTCTCTCTGTCTCTCTCTCTCTCTCTCCCTCCCTCCCTCCCTGTCAAAATCTACCATTAAGACACTAGCCGTGGATGAGATTGGAATTTGTGAAATTTTTCAAATCATCTTCCTATTCCAAGTCAGAAAGTTATACAAGCCTGTTTTACTATAATCAGCCACTTTTTTCCATTAGGATATTCTAATGGAAAACCACAGAATAAATACAATAATTTCCCCTCCTCTCCTTCCAGTTTATTGACATTCATCTGTGTGACAGACTCTTGAGACTTATCACCAATCTGTACAACAATCCAAAAGGTGCTTTATGTTATTATTCACATTTTACAGATAAGGAAATTGAGGCAGTGGTTTTCCAATGACACTACAGCTACAAATTACAAAACTGAGATCCAAATTCAGGGTTGTTGTTTTTGTTTGTTGTTTGTTTTTTGGTCTATATGCCACTGTTCTCTAGGCAGATCAACCACCCTGCTTTGGGAAAGATACCGGGTACCTGGGTCTCCACTGTCTCCACCACCATCATCACCACCAGGAAGACAAAGCAACAAATAGATACGTAGGACCAGAGGCAAGTTGTATGGACAGTAAGCCTGAACATCTTAAGGAAGAGGGTTTTTTTTGTTTGTTTGTTTGTTTTTTTTTTTTTTGCCTAACTCTGATTTTATTTTTTAATGACAAGCTTCAATTTTGTCTTTGTAAAGGGATTTTTATCAGGTTTCTTCCTGCAGATGTTTTTGGTGGTTGCATATGGGTTATAATTTGGTACCATGAAGCATTTCAAATGAATTATTAGTTTAGCCACTACTTTAATACTATTTTGATGCAACTAAAATTTCTGTGACATAGTGCGAGATGGAGTTGCCCAAGACCGTCCTTCTGATCTCTCCCAAAATGGCGGCTGCTGAAAGTCCTTACAGCTGCAGCCTAGGTAATTGAATAATTTGTATACCACATTAAGGTCCAAATGATGCTTTTAATAGCATAATTACTCATAATAAGGAAAAGGTCAGCATTCACTAGTAATTATCTATTCTCTACAATTTTTAAAACACGAAAAAAAATGCTGTGACCAGCATATCCAAAGGGGAAAAGTCACTGTAAAACATCACGGTTGGGGGAGAGTCTCGCTTTGTTATTAAATTAGTAATTTTATTTGAGAGAGACAATGTGTAATTGATCGGCTGATTTGCCTGAAGCCTTTCATTTAAATACCACATTTCATAGATTCCTAAATGCACATTTTCTTTCACATTTTCACTTTCCAGAATCAGGCATCATTGTGTGACATAGTTTATTTAGCATCTTTCTTTTTCTTAGTGATACATAAATAAATGCATGTCTTAAAACCAGTGGCATCTTACATGAAATAGGGATTCAGACCTCTTTATTCATCTGTTCCCAATGAGATATCCCTGAAAGACTAAAAGAACTCTTTAAAAGGAGCTAATGCAAAAGACTAAATTCACATATTCTAACAGTCATTCATTTTTCTAATTTACATTATGTGCTTTATCTGTGTAGAATACTGTGAGTACTTCATGGGAGTAATAATCACTGTGATAAATAGTATCTTCTGCACTCGAATAGTACTTTATAGTTTTAAGGGGCTATTACATGCATCATCTTACTTATTCTCAGCATTACCTTAGAATATAGACATTCCTACCTTCTGGCTGAAAAATCTCCAAAGCTTCTGGAGGTTGGGTGACTCAGCTAAGGTGACCCAGGGCGGTACTGACAAAGCCAGAGGCAGATCCAGGTCTCCCAACTAGGAGTAGGTCCAACTTCTGTTTGCAATCTAACAACCAGGCAACCTTTTATTTCATGTTAGTTCTTTAAGTACATAAGGAATATATGAACATGAGCTGATTGATTTTTAAGAAAAGTAAAACACCATTACCCCCTTTTTAGTATTTACTACCTGTGTGTGTGTGTGTGTGTGTGTGTGTGTGTGTGTGTACGTGTACGTGCGTGTGTGTATACAGATAGCTTTTTAGCATTAATGGAGTCACACTATGGTGTTTTGTGATTTGCTTTTCTCATTTACAGTATATCTTGGAGATTTAGTCACTTAACAAATAATTATTGTTCCCAATATTAAGAAACCTTTACATCATTATATGTAATTCTCTCTCTTTTTTTAACTGATACAGAATATTCCATTCTGTGTATTTACCATAATTTATTAAATAAATTATATATAAATGATGGTTCCTGTCACTGAACATGTGGCTTGTGTCCAGTGTAATTTCAATTACAATTAGTACTACAAAAATATAAAAATTTTTACAAAAACAGAAAAATTACAGCACATGCCTATCTTTACAACTATGTATACTTGTGGGTTAGTTCCCTAGATAGAGAGTTAAAAGATGGGCATACTTAAATTTTGGTTACTTTTGCCTTTTTGTCCACAAACGAAGCTGAACCAATATCGTATCAGAATGAGCAAACCGAATCTCCATGAACTTTTTTTTCCATTTATAAAAGGGAGGGAATAAGATAGAGTTCTACTGAAAATCCTGCAGAATCAAAGCTGGAGCAAAATAATGATAGCCACTCTGCAGGATTTCATCTTCTTTAATGAATAGGACAGACTCACAAAAAGTACACAACAAGGCAGTCAGTGCCAAGGGCATCCGGATGGCGGGGGTGGTTTTAAAAGGTCAGAGGCCGACAAGAGGACGTCAGCTGCCATGAGATGGGAGAGCAGAGGAGTGAGTCTGCGTCTGCCCGGCAGATGGGTAGAAACGTGCTGGGCTGCACCGTTTTTGGTCAGAAAAAAGTGTGCACCAAGGCAGAGAAAGAAGAGTGTGATGGGAAACTCCTGAAATCCAGCAAAATCCTTTGTAAGGTATGATGGAATTGCAGCCTCATAATGCTTGAATTTTTAAAAATTTTTACTTTGCATCTCATTAATCATGCAGTGAGATAAGCCACTTCGTCTCCTCAGGTTTTTGCTTTTTGTACCTCACTTCTCTGCACATTGACAGGAAGTATACACCCATGGATAGGCCACCGAAAGTCCTGCATATTCCTATAGTAGGGAATAGTGTTCACAAAAAGTTCAGCGACACAGTTTGAACTAAAATAAAAAAAAAAAAATCTAGTCTGTCGCTGTAATGAAGCTACATTTCAGTTCAACTCACTTGAACTGCTCTGTGCTCAGCATTCTACCAGGCGAGGAGAGAGAAAAGTGAAGGGGCCAAGGAGGTTAGAAAACCAACTCCCCACCTACTAAAAGCTTTCGTATTAGAAATAGAAGATTGTTTCATATCAGCAAAGCCCCGTGAAGCACCAACTGCTTTGTGGATCTCTCTTTGCTACAGGTTGTTTTTCTAAGGCATTTTGGAAGTAATGGAAATGATAGCAAGGTAGCTGAAAGACATTTGGGCATTTTTAAGGAGGGTCCAGCTGCCAGTAGGGGAGGTCTTTTGTTTGTTTGTTTGTTTGTTTGTTTGTTTTTTGTGAGCTCATGAAGATGGGTTGGTTTTCAGAGGCAGTTGCCTAAAACCCATCCTCCTTGATAGTTCACATTACTGCTTAGCAACTCTGCCAAAGATCCTGACGAGATACTTTTTCGTCTCCTTGCTGCAG
The DNA here is from genome assembly GCA_028627145.1 of Eidolon dupreanum. Lineage (NCBI taxonomy): Eukaryota > Metazoa > Chordata > Mammalia > Chiroptera > Pteropodidae > Eidolon > Eidolon dupreanum. Next base: position 11,344,066 of record CM053511.1, read on the forward strand.
CTCTTTGCTCACAATGCACAACCATTTTATTTTGTTAAGAGTCAGGCCTGGGGGTGGAGGTGTATGTGTATACACACCTCCTGTACCAGAGTACTCTGCTATGTGTTACCATGCACTGATTTGTACATTTGTCCTGTTGACGTACTCTTATTACTTGTCACAAAGAAAGGACTGGTCTACGTGAATGGTAGTACTGAAGGAGAAAGAGGTGGTGGCTTATAGTGGGTCTCATTCTCCCACAGGACGGATAAAGTGACCTGCAGAATGGTGACGCACTGGCCCCCAGCCTTATGCTCTGTGGCTCAGAAAGCCACAGTTCTCATGATTTCAGGGCCTTCTGGGCTCTTGAAATGGAAGAGTATCTTGGTGATTTGAATGTGTAGGCTAAGTAGCCACCCTCAGTGCCTACTTAGAATACACATACTTCCTCACCAACCAGCATACATGACCTGTGCCAAGCTCTAAACTGGTTAGGAGCTGCCGCGCCCAAGGCTAGCCCAGACTGGATGTCCAACAATCCTGTAAGGCAAGTGGCTACAGTCTAGATATCTTGTTGTTATCTGCTTTTTACTGAGTCTACGATGCAGCAAAGATCGTGGCCACATTGTTTTCTGCAGAGTAGCACACACGCTGGCTCTACTGCTTTTCTAACGAACCTAGATCAGAGATCCTAACTTTAAAGGAGAGGTAGGCACAGCATTTGAAATATTTAAAAAAAAAAAACAATAACAATAATAAAAATCCTTCACATCAGTTTTCCATGTAGTACATACACATTAAGCACTCTACATGGATTATTCCGCTTAATCTTTCAACAACCCTGTAAGGTAGGTACAGTTATCCCCACTTTACAGGCAAGGAGATGAATTGCTCTGGAACTTATAGCTGTTGAGTAGTAATTTGAGCCCATGAAGGCTGACTTTAGGATCCATGGGCTATAATTCACAATAAGGGTTCAAAGAGACCCAGAAGTAGCCATGTGGACATGGAAGTATAGACAGGGGACAGGAGCAATTGATGGTTGGCCAGTCGACTTTGAATAGATGAGTCAAGAAAATGCAGTCCTGTCATATTGTGTTCCCAACAGCCTCGTGTCGTCTTTTGTGATTTCTACTAGGAATCATTGATTACCGAAAATGGTTTGTGAAGCAATCCAATTAAGTGAGCCAAGAATTACATGTCAAGTGTTACCATCTTTATTTGCTTATGTCAAGTGGAGTCAAAGCCCTTCTGTGATCAGCAAAGCAAGTGTAAAGTGGTTGATTAATTTCCTTTAAGTTTTGTCAAAATTTGTGGGCAGGGAATCTAATTTTCAGTTTAATTTCCCTTCCTAACACACACAACTCCATTTTTTTTTTCATTCTCTCGCTCCCTATTACTGCTAGCCAGAACACATCATTTGTAGTCTCACTTAAGTATTGGGTTAATAATATTAATCTAAACCCTTCTTCCTTCTTATCTTTATTTGAAGTAATTTATAAAGGATGGTCAGTTACAGACCTGCTTAAATACGTGTCAGCCATTTTGCAGAATACCTGAAAAAGCAAAAGATTTTTATTAAATTGTCTTTTACAATACTTGTAATTTCCTCACTGAATCATTTCGTGGTTAATATGTTTTGTTTGATTTGTGCTCCTACTGTGGGCCTGATATGGAAGAAGTACAAGGGTGAATGAAACCCAGACCTACCGCATGGCTTTCCTCATATAAAATGAAAATCACAAGATTTGTTTCAGAGTTCTGATTCACTTTATCATCTTTGTAAATGTTTTAGTCTCAGTACTCAATAAATGTTAGTTATGGTCACATGGCTTCAAGATTATCATGGCTTCTGGTTCTGTGACCTGGAACCATGTGACTTCCAAGACCTCCCCTGCATTCCCAGCTCTCAGACCTGTGTTGAGACTCCCCTTAACTCTTTTCACATTGCCAGGGCCTGAACTGTGACTTTTCAATCCTGTACCAAGATTTCATCTGTGGAAATCTGCACTAGGTGTTAGCTCCGAGCTGTGCAATGAATGGTTTGCTGGTTTCTCCCTGTTGGTGTTGAAGAACTGAGACCTGAGACTGAGAACATCTAATCCCCTCTAATCTTCTTATTTCCCTTAATTACCACTAGGTGATCAATGAATGAAACCTCTGTAATAAAGTAGATGTATCCTAGACAACTAGGGGTGTTCATGGGATGACCAACTCATCCCGGATTTAGCATTGAAAGTCTTGAGTCCCAGGAACCTGCTAAGGGATAGTTTCCCCAGGATTGTCTCAGTTATAAAACTGAAAATCTCAGTGTCTTTGGTTCCAGGCAAACAGGGACATTGTTGGTCACCCTAGATGTGGAGGATGAAAGCGGTCAAGAATGCATTTGTCAGGTCTTGTTTATGTGCAGTTATGTTGCCATCATAGAATATAGAAATGCATTATTCCCTTTGAAATACAATTGTCTTTAAAGTTCTGTTACGGAGATAAGCCTGTTACACAGCCCTCCTTCGTGCAGCTCCTGAGAGAGTCACAAGGAATCAGGTCATATCCTCTGTTTTCTGTGTACCTGAAACCACATAGGTCCCTTCCTCTCTGGTTAAACAGATTCTGGAGGTTCTGTAGGACTTTTCAGAATAACAAGACAATTGACAAATGAAAAGGCCCTTTTACTGATTTAAAATAAGAACCGTAACTGGCAAGCAGGCAGATGACCTGGTCACCTGATCACCCCCTTTTAGTCCCTATAAAAAGAGTCAGCCAAGAAAATCCATCACCATGAGAAGGTTACTTGTTAATCGTGATACCAGTTTTGAGTAATCATATTAGGAAGCCATCAGGTTTTATGAGTTCTGCTTCCCCATCTGAAGATATATATATATCAATTCTCAAGCCTGTCTTTGAAGTATGATCATTGCTTCCTAGATCTTCCCCAAGAGATTTCAATTTAATTTGATTGGGGCGGAGCTGAGACATTGCTCTTTTTAAAAACTCTCCCGATTCTCCTAATTTTTATTCAGGTTTGTAGCTAAGGATGTAGGGAACCCTCTTCCCTGCTGGCACAGGAAGCCCTCTCCACTGAGTAGTACCAGACACACTGAAAACCACCCACCTGACCTCTGCTCTAACTCCATAAAGACCAGACCACTCTGATCAGACAACACAGCAAAGCATAAAATCCATTACTCCCTGTTTGTGATTTCCTCGGGTTATCTCAACGAGACGTGGGGGTGTTTCCAAACTATTTCTTATAGCGGGATACATCTCTTTAGTTTCTACTGTCTTCCATTTCTAATTGATTCTCATTAGCTCAATTTTAGATAATGCTATTTGAAAATCTTGCCTCCCAAACTTAGAAGGACAGCCTACTGGGAACCTGTAACAGGACTGTATCAGCTCAAAATAAAGAAGCCAAATAAAACTAAATAAAATTGTTTCTGTGTATCCTCTACTCCACTTCCAAAAGACTTTCTTTTTTCCTTCTTGTCTTTGGAAAATTTTGGGAAAAGCCTTTTTTTCTTAGCTAAATAGTAAACATTCCCTGGATAGACTCCAAATTAATATCACTTTCCCAGATAGAAAAAGTTCTCTTTTTAATCCGTTTTCTTTTTTCCCTGATTCTAACTATTGTCAACCTTTAATGCCCTTTTTTCTGGAGCCATATTTTCTCCAAAGTATTCTCTGTAATGATTCTGATCCAACTTTTGGGCCCCTGGAAATACAAAGTCGCTTTGCCCCTGCTATTTCTCACTTATAGGCTTCTTCAAGGTAAACGGCTCAGTTATATTATACTGTTTTACAACGCAACCAGTTCAGGTCCAGCAAAGTGAACTCCTGCACCTGGCATAAATATAAAGCAAGTACACATCTTTGCAGTGGTTATTTGAGGGGACTTCTCCCAGATCTCTCTCATTCTTTCTGCAAGGCCAGAGGGTGAAGGGCATTATGTAATTGAAGGATCAACTGAGATCCTAATCCTTTTAGCAACACTGGCTGTTTACGGCTTCTCCTGTAAGCTGCCTCTGAAATATTATTTTCAATTTTTTAGATGTGGAAACTCAGACATGGTCTCACAGAGAGATTAAGCGACCTCCCCAAGGACATTCATTGCTAGTCAGAGGTTGATCCAGTAATCTAATTAAGGCCTTATAATTCCAGCAGTGTTGCCAAAACCACATTTTTCCCTCCTCCTCCTGCCAAACCCAGTAATTGAGTGTGATGACTTGCCTGGCCCCCTGCCCTGGAAGCCTTCTGATGCCCATAGCTGAAGCCATTTGACCACACTTAAGATCTGTCCCAGCCGAAGGCTGTGGGGTTATTGGTGGTCATTAATCAGAGGGAATTTAAGGAGCCATCCTCAGAAGCCAGGTCTTGACCTTTGTGGCAGCGACACAGCCCCATATGGTGGTAAATCAGGACTGGTAATTAATAGGACCGCAGCTCTGTACCTCTTTGTTGGATTATCCCATTTGTCCTCCAGTTCCTACAAGGTGGGGATGTCCTGTCCTGGAGCCTGGCCTACCTCCCCAAAGTCCGTGTTCTTTCTCTGAGCCTTTGCCAGGCAGCGGGAGCCCTGCTTTCTCCTGCCCACTTACCATCTGCTTGCCTTCCCTCATGACGCCGGCTTTCCCATGTGCCATCTCTTCTTGTGGTTCTTGGATAAAATTGTACCTTTATTCTGCGTCTCCTAGTCCGTGAATGCCTGCCTGAGCCACTGTTCTCACCCTACACCTAGCACCTGCCCTCCCCTGCCTGCCAGGGCTTCTCCCGCTGCCTACCGTTGGGTCTGCTTCACCTCCGGGAGTCTGTTTAGGTTCAAGGTTCTAGCCTTACCCGCCACCTGGGTCTGGAAAGGAGCCATTTATTCCCTATACCAACTGAAGATTCTGTTCAGACTCAGCACTTTCCTCCACTTTTCATTTCTTATAAGACTTAACCTTTTCTCCTGGCATTTGGGGGCAACCAGCGATTGCCTTTTGTCTTTCCAAGTGTGCTTTTGATTTTACAAATTATCCTCATTTCTAATTGTCCTGACTTTTAGCCATTGTATCAGGTTTGGTTTCTTTCTTCTTCTTTCTCTCTTTGCTTTCGTGGAGAATATTGTTTGATCCACCTTTCACTGCATCAGTCAAGCCAGGAGGTGGATGGATGACAGAAGCATGGGCAAACAAACATGCAAACATTCTGCTTATTTCTTTTTTTATGGTCTGTGGTTCCCACACTCAGAGTATGTGTGAAACTGAGTAGTGTTCTTTGTGTTTTATCACAGTCCCTTCCACCATCCTTTAAATTTAGTTAACATTCAACACATGCCTATTATTAATAATCAAGCAAAATCTATTGTCAGATCAGGTTTGGTGTCGGAATGAAGGAGAGCCTGGTCCAAGTTTACCAGAATAACCATATTCTTCACTTTGTACAGGAAGAGAACAAGACAAGGCTATTAAAATTTCTGGAAATAAGTAATGTCTCTAAAAGAATCCCATTATCAGATGTGCACATTTTCCTGAATTGCAGTATTTGAAAATATTTAAAATGAGATTTTTACAAAATAGCTTAGAAAGGGACAGGCATGGGACCAGAGTCAAGTTATATTTATTTAATACCATGTATCGAAGACTAACAAGATAAAATGCAGGTATTCCACAATTTATTATTTTTTTAATTTAAAAATTTGCTGTATTTTATCAATTAAAATTATAGACATTTAAGATGTTTCCAGTTTGTCACCGTTGCACATTCTGTGGCAGTACACACTTTTATGTGCTTTTTAATATTTAGATATCTTCTTTTTTCCAGGATAGAGATTTTGAAGTGGAATTGCACATTGTAAACTTTTAGAAAACGTTCATTTACACTTCAAAAAGGTAAAACTAGTCCAAGAGAGAGTACATTTCCCACTGGACATCGCCAGTCTTCCCAGTGCTTGCATATTTCTTGAATGAAAACTCATAGTTTTTCTTTGCATGTCTCTGTTTGCTAGTGAACACTATATACCATTTGAAAATAATGAGGTGAATATATATTTTGTAGAGTGTAAAATATCCTTGTTGTTAAGTAAAAAGTTGGAAAGCAGAGCATATGGTACTGTCCCATTTGTAGACGTAGGCAGGGCTCACAAAAAAACTATTTCTAGTCTGAATATATACACGTATAAAATACATAGGAAAGAAAATACACCAAGGTATAACCTCAAAAAGTTGATAGTTTCTAACTCTGCTGAGAAGAATGGAATTGGGTAAATAAAATGAAAAGAGTGATTGGCTCTTTATACATTTATATTGTCTGAATTGTTACAGTGAGTATACATTTAAGGATTACCATGGATAATTTTTGAAAATTAATTAAACCATCCATAGTATAACATCTTCTGTCTCGGGTGTCTGGGCCTTTGTTAAATGACTTTTGGAATACCAAATCATATAAAAGCAAACATTATAATCAACACCTACTATGTGGTGGACCTTGTGTTGGAGCTGAGAAGAGTAGCAATGATGTCAGTATCCTTGAAATGCTCATGGTTCTGTGTGGGAGCAGACATTTAGATAATTAAGCTTCATGGGGAAAGGGGCTCTAATTGGAGAATGTTACCAAAATCTATGGGAATAAGGCAGGTGGGAGTTGGGGAAATCCTCCAAATGAGGTTGTATTTGATTTGGGGCTTGCAAGGTGTACAGGAATTCTCCAGGTAAAGCTGGTGGAAGTGACATCCTAGCAAGATAAAACATTATGTGCAAGGGCACAGAAGCATGAAGAGGGGCAGGGTTTATGTGGCTGGAGAAATAGATCTGGAAAAATGACGACCGATAGAGCGGAGGACCTTTGTTGGGTACTAACCATGTCAGGTTTCCCAGACGAGACCATGGAAGCAGGTGTCTTTTACTCTTGCTTCACCAGCAGCCAGATTTGCACCGTCTGAGAGAAGGCATGAGTGTGTACATGCCGGTGTCCCTACCTCACATGGGGACAAAACTGTATCCCTGTTCACGGCCTCATTATCCCTCGTCTACCCCAACTCTTCTCTCATCCTCCTGTACATTCCTTCATCAGTAGTGTTCTTTTCTCAGAATCTTCCAACTCTCTGTCTTCTGGTTTCTTCTTTTCATCACATTAATAGTCTTGTGTGCCTCTGTCTTAAAAATGCCCACTGTTGGCTCTCTACCTGAACTCCAGGTCACCTTTACTCATGCAGGCAGCAGGCTGGGTATCTTCTCTAGGTGCTGAAATCACCCACTGCATGTCTCTGTCTTGCACTTCTGCCATATGCTGCTCTCGCCTAATTATCTTTCTCTCTGTCCTTCTGTCTCTTTTGAAACCCTTGGCCTCAAGCTTTGGTTTTGCATTTTTGTGTCTTCAGGGGGCGGCACAGTACCTGGCATTTAGTAGGTGCTTAATGTTAATAAATTGAATAAATGAACTTTCCCTCCATTTAATGGTGGGTTGTTGATTGGCCCATCACGCACTACAGTGGCGTGTGTGCTTATTGGACAATGTAATTATGTGGTTATAGTATGATGTAATTATACTAATTACATCATACTATAATTCATGGGAAAAAAAGTAATGAGAATGGAACTTTTGTAAGGGGCAGTATCTTATAAGACTTCAGAGCAGACTGGAGGCCATATTATCGAAAAACACATTTCTATTGAAAAGTAGAAGCTTTTTGATAATATCAGTGTTGAATAACACAATTTTAATTTTCATGTTCTTACAGTGAGATTTATATATGTTAATTCTTATGTTAACTTATATGAATTTTTATTTTAGTGACTAGTTGTGATAGGAAATAAATCCAACCACCCCATCTGAAATAGCTGTCTCTTCACAGTCCCCCTCCCTTTGTCCTGGTCCCAAGCTCTCTCCTCACCTAGCTTTATTGTATTTATGGCACTTGTCACCATTTGACTGTTGACATGTTGATGTCTGTGTCTTATGCTAGAATATAAGCCATGTGTGGGCAGATGTCTCTTCATTCTTTCTCACCAGTACCTCCCAAAGTGTAATGAATTCTTGATTAAATAGTTCATACATGAATAAATCTAGTTATTCTATAGAAAAAAAATCTAACCATTTGCCTTCTTCCTTATACTAAAAATTTAACATATTTAAGATTTTTTAAACCTAGAGAAGTTATCAGGGGCAACTTATTCGTAGATTTAAAAACCTTTGCATGTACCTGACACTCTAAAATAGTCATTCATAGTTATGAATAATTGCTTGTTTTAGTGGTTTTTTTTAAATCAAATGATATTATGCAGAGACATTTTCCCTTCCTTCACTGCTGCCCTGTTGTTCAGTCCTTTGTCACCTGAATGTACAGTTGATTTGTAGAAAATATTAGTAGAAAATAAAAATTAATGTAGAAGTGCTACTGAATATGTTAACCATGGAATCAGAAAGCTTTGCAAATAGGAACTACAAAGCTAATGTGATAGATTATAAATTATTATTTGACACCTTTCCTGTGTAGCAGATTTTTAAAAAGAGCACTAGATTAATACTGTAAAAACTAGAGCCATGAACTGAGTACACGCACACATATATTTATATAGCTAGAGATTTAACTACTATTTGCTTTGAACAATGGGGCAAACAGAGCATAAAATTAAGTGTTGGGCACATTAAGTCTACAGATTTTAAACTTTTTATATGGTCACTTTTTAATGGGTAATAGTAAGTTGAAAACTAGTTTGACTCTTAAAAGAATTATTGAATAAAATATATTTGATGAGTAGAAATAATGTAATTGAAGGGGTAGCTGAGAGAGAGGCTGGAATTACTCTGCTTGCAGTATGAAAGATTTTTGCTGCTTCATAATCAATAATCCTAAGTGACTCTGAAGAGCTTCACTGATGTATAAAAGGTACAGAAAAATAATGTAATAGAGGAATAGAGAATCAGTGGAGAATTAGTTTGGAATCTATCTTTTGGACTTTTTTTTGAAAGATCAGAAAAACGTCCTGCATTCAATCTCTCTGGTCTGTATATCAAATGCGTAACCCAGATATTTTAATTATTAAGGTAATGTGCTTTCAAATCAAAGAGGTCGAGAAATGCAGAAGATTCCTTGAAGCCTCCAGCCTCCTTTTGTACCTGCTCAGAATGCCAAATGACTAAAAGGTCAGAATTAGGCCCCAGAATAGAAATGGAAAATAATGTGCATGCAGAAGCAGAAAATGAAAGTTTTTGAATTCAACAGCCTGTGTAATTTTGAGGGGAAAAAAATGGACAGGGAATAAAAAATGAAAAGGGGAGCTTATTAAGGAGTAAACAGTAGCTAGAAAAATGAAAACATGAAAGAAGATTTTTTTGATGATGGTTTGTGGAGAAATGCAATTATAATTAAGCAGGAAAACTGCATTTGTGATGTATCTTTTAGTGTCATTATTCATTTCTACAGACTCTGGATGATGCTTGTTGAGTGGGAGTTTTTTCAGTCTGGGATACATCGAGCACTTCCTTAGGATCCAGATCTCATTGGCACAAATATCATTCGTGAGCCAAGTGAGATCCCAGATTTCTATTTATGGTCCCTAACAATCCGCCCTAGAGAAGGTCAGTCAGCCACACAGACCAAAAAAATAAATAAGATATATTGGAAGAAAGACTGAGAAAATGAAAATGCTTCTCTTGGCCGAGGTGTGTATGTACTGAATGAGAGTTGAGTTGGAATTCATGTTTAATTGTGTATTTGTGACCAGAGAGAATGGTGCAATTTCTCTTGCAAATAAAAAGTGCCAGCCTTATGCCTGGGTCTAAGGAATGACTGGGATATAATGCCATGTTTCTTATTTCATGCTGTTTTCTGAAAGAGAACTACAAAACAGCAAACATCAAATCCTTTGCATTTTTGCCTTCCTATAGGTCTGGGTAAATTATGCCCCTGGGAAATAACTAATATAGTTTATTGTGTAGCTGTCAACAAATGTTTCTGAAAACATGTTTTAACCGTGATTTCTACCTGACCCATACTTCTTCAATAACACTAAGTACTAGCAGTAGTGGGAATAGAAGCTATAACAGCATTAGGAGTAACAATAAAATAACAATAATGGCAAGGACTACCTTTTATTAATTTTCATTAGTACCAGGGACTAAATGGCATGTTTTCAGTTTATTTTCTAATCACATCATCATAGCAAACCTATGAGATAAATATATTATTCCCCTTTCCTTTATGGTGAAGCAGAGGCATAGAGAAACAGAATCACCTGCTTACGGTTAAATCACTAGTAAATGGAAAAACTGAGACACAAACCCAGGTCCCTGGAATTCCATTTGAGCAGCGTTGGGCTGAATTCTTGTTCACAGTGTTATGCAGCCTCCCTTATGTAGATCTCTTGGTCTGTTGAGCTCGTGCCTTCTGAATATTAAATGTACAATGAAGGAAAGACCTCTTCTGTGTTATTCAGTGCTCAGTACCCCACACCTAATATGACACTAGCCATTGAACAGTATCCAGTAAATATATTTGAATTAATGAATAAATGAATGAGATAAGGCAGAACCCTCACCGCTTTAATTCAGATGCGCAAGACTGCACCTGGGCTTTTCAGTTTGCTTTATTGCTTTTTCAGTTGCACCAAAACCTTGCTCTACTGTCAAATTGGGGCAGGAGGAAAAACAAGGAGGACTTCTAAGAAGCTTGGAAGTTACCTCTCAATCCTAATAATAAGTGAAAAGCTGAACAAACTGAAAAAGTCAATAACTCAGATCTGTAAGAGAAGTGAGGTCACAGAGCAAATTGCTGTCCCCTAAATTGGAAAGACCAAATGAGTGCACATAGAGAATCGTCAAAGCAGAAAACCCCCTAGGACTCAGAACTTGGTAGGAAAATTTGAACTGTAATTGATGAATTGCTGAGGGCTCAGTGTGTACAACTCTGAGAGAAAAACTATGTGAGAAAGTTCAGACAAAAGCTGCAGTTTGGAGAGACTGAAAAAGCAAGCATCAGAATCAGACACAGATATGGCAGAGATATTGGAATTATCAAACCAGCAATTTAAAAGAGTTATGACTGATACGTTAAGAGCTTTAGTGGCTAAAGCAGGCAGCATGAAGTAACAGATGGGCAACGTAAGTAGATAGATGGCAATTCTAAGGAAGAACCCAAAATTAATGTTTGAGATAAAAAACGTAGTAACAGAAGTAAAGAATGCCTTTGATGGACTTAGGAATATACTGGACACAGCTGAGGAAAGAATTCTGTGCTTGAAGATCTCTCAAAAGTAACCTCCAAAACTGAAAAGCATACAGAAAGAAGACTGAAGGGAGAAAGAACAGAATATCCAAGAGCTATGGAGCAACTACAAAGGGTATAATGTACATAAAATACTAGAAGGAGAAGAAAGAGAAAAAAGAACAGAAAAAAATATTTGAAACAATAATGACTGAGAGTTTCTTCAAATAAATGTCAGACACACAGATCCAGGAAGCTTAATGAATACTAACCAATATAAATGCCCCAAACAAAACCCTACACCTACACCTAATTTATTCAAAATACAGAAAACCACACAGATAAAAAATCTTGAAAGAAGCCAGGGAGGTGGGGGCTGGGGACACCTTACCTACACAGAAATAAATATAAAAATTACATCTGACTTCTCAAAAGCCATGGAAGCAAAAAAGAGAGTGGAGTGAAATATTTAAAGTCTTGAGAGGAAAACCCCCACCAGTCCTACAGTTCTGTGTCCTGCAAAATTATTCTTCAAAAGTGAAGGAGAAATAAATATTATCTCAGATAAACAAAAAGTGGAAAGAATTTGTTGCCACTAGACCTGTCTTATAAGAAATGTTAAAAGAAGTTCTTTTGAGAGAAGATGATAGAGGTCAGAAACTCAAATCTACATAAAGAAAAGAATAAGTGAAGGTAAAAGAAAAAACTTATTTTTCATATTATTAATTACTCTAACAAAAACAATTTGTTCAAAATAATAGCAATGATATATTCATGTATATATATATGTGTGTATATATATATATGTGTATATATATATATATGTAAGTGAAAGCAATATTACAAGAGAGTGAGAAATTGGGATTATTTCATTATAAAGTACTTGCATTACCTACCCATGGAACAGTATAGCGATGTTTGAAAGTGGACTTTGATTAGTTGTAAATGTACACTGCAAATTCTAAAGGAACCACTAAAAAGTGTTTTTTAAAAAAGTATAACTGATGTGCTAATAAAAGAAAGTGAAATCATATAAAATACTCAGTTAAAGCAAAAAAGGGCAGAAAACAAGTGGAAGACAAATATGAACAAAGAACAAGGACAACAAATATGAAACAAACATGTTGCATATTAATGGAACTATATCAAACATTACTTTGAACGTCAAATGCACCAATTAAAAGGCACAGATTGTCAGAGTAGATCAAAAAACAAGACACTGCTATATGTTGCCTGCAAGAAACCCACTTTAAAATTAAAGACACATGTAGATTAAAAGTAAATGAATGGATAAAGATACACTCTGACTCTAATCAAAAGAAAGCAGGAGTAGCTAATGTTCATTTCAGACAGCAGATTTCAGAGCAAGCAGATGTGTCAGGTATAAAAAAACACATGATAAAATGATAAAAAAAAAAAAAAAAAGGCCAGTTCTTCAAGAAAACATAACAATCACGAATAGGTGTGCACCTAATAACAAAACATCAAAACACAGGATAAACTAGTAGAACTGCAAGGAGAAATAGATGAATCCACTATTGTAGTTGGAGACTTCACCACCCATCTATCAAAAATGGACAGATTCAACAGTCAGAAAAAATCAGTAAGGACGTGGACAAGCTCAAGAATACCATTAATTAACTGGATATAGTAAACATCTATAGACTTATTTCATCCAACAGCAGCAGAATACACATTCTTCTCAAGCTCACATGGAACATTCACCATAGTAGACCACAGTTTGGCTCATAAAACACACTTCGACAAATTTAAAAGAATAGGAATCATACTATCTGCTCTCAGATTATAATGGAATTAAACTAGAAACTAATTACAAAATAATAACTGGAAAATCCAAAAACATTTAGAGATTAAAAGATACTCTTGTAAATAACAAATGGTCGAAGAAGAAATCTCCAGAGAAACTAAATATTTTGAACTAAATGAAAATAAAACTTACCAAAATTTGTAGGATAAAATAAAGCCATTCCTTACAGGGAAATTTATAGCATTGAGTCCATGTATTAGAAAAGAAGAAAGCTCTAAAATCAATCATCTAAGTTTCCACCTTAGGAAAGTAGAAAAAGAAGAGCAAATTAAATCCAAAGTATGCAGAAGGAAAGAGATAATAAAAAATTTGAGCAGAGATCAATAAAGTTGAAAACAGGAAATAGAGAAAAGCAACAAACCCAAAAGCTGGTTCTTTTAAAAGATTCATAAAATTGATAAGGCTCTAACTAAGACTAAGAAAACAGAGAGGACACAAATTTTATCAGAAATGAAAGCAACATCACTGCAGACCCCATGGACATTAAAAAGATAATGAAATAACACTATGAACGACTATGCTCATAAATTTGATTACCTAAATGAAATGGACTAATTCTTTGAAAGACACAATCTGTCAAAACTTACACAAAAAGAAATAGACAATCTGAGTAAACCTATATCTATTAGAGAAATTAAATCATTAATTAATAACCTTTTAAAACAAAAAGCACCAGGCCCAGATGGGTTTTCTCTGAATCCAATCAAACATTTAAGGAAGAAATTTTTTCTGTTCTGTACAGTCTCTTTCAGAGGATAGAAGCAGAGGGGAATGCTTCCTAACTCATTCTATGAGGCCAGAAAAAAAATCTCTCTCACACACATAGATGCAGATATTGTCAACAAAATATTAGTAAATTGAATCCAACATATATAAAAACAATTGTACACCACAGTCAAGTGACATTTATCCCAGGTATGCAAAACTGGTTCAGCATTCAAAAGTCAGTTAATGTAATCCATCACACTAACGGGCTAAAGAAGAAAAATCATAGGATCATATCAATAGATGTAGAAAAAGCATATGACAGAATCCAACAACGTTCATGATAACAACTCTCAGTTCAGAAGAGGGGAATTTCTTCAACTTGATAAAGAGCTTCTACCAAAACCTACAGCTAACATAACTTATTAGTGAGAAACTTGAAGCTTTCTCACTAAGATCAGGAACGAGGCAAGGATGTCCCTCTTAATACTGTTTTTCAACATCATACTGGAAGTCCTAGCTAATAAGACAAGAAAGTAAAAGGAATATAGTTTGAGAAGAAAGAAAAATGTCTTTGCATATATTATTATCTATGTAGAAATATTTGACATAAAACTCTTGGAAGTAATAAGAGATTATAACAAGGTCGCAGGATACAAGGTAAATATATAGAAGTCAATCATTTTCCTGTGTATCAGCAAGGAACAAGTAGAATTTGAAATTAATAACACTATACCATTAACATTAGCACCCCAAAAATGGAATACTTAGGTATCAGTCTAACAGAATATCTACATGATCTATGTGAGGAAGACTATAAAACTCTGATGAACAAAATCAAAGAACTAAATAAAAGATATTTCATGTTCATGGGCAGGAAGACTCCATATTTCAGTTTTTCCCAATATGATCTATACATTTATTGCAATTCAAATCAAAATCCCAGCACGTTTTTTTGTGTCTATTAACAAATGGATTCTAAAGTTTATATGGAAAAGCCAAAGACACAGAATAGCCAATGCAGTATTGAAGAAGACTAAAGGTGGAGGACTACTTGACTTCAAGACTTATAAAGCTGCAGTAATCAAGACAGCGGTATTGGTGAAACAATAGACAGATCAGTGGAACATAATAGTAAGCCTAGAAATAGACCTGCATAAATAGAGTCAACTGATTGTTGAAAAGAGCAAAGGTAATACAATGGAGAAGAAAGTCTCTTCAGTAAACGGTGCTGAAACGACTAGACAGCAACATACAAAATGATAGATGTGTACTCAGACTTTACACCCTTCAAAAAAGGTAACTCAAAATGCATCATAGACCTAAACATAAAATGCAAAACTGTAAAACTCCTAGAAGACAAGGAGAAACTCTAGATGACCTTGGGTTGGGTTTGCTTATAAATTTTTAGATAATACACCAAAGTCATGATCTTGTAAGAAATAATTGATAAGATGGACATCATTAAAATTAAAATTTTCTGCTCTGTGAAAGGCACTGTCAGTAGAATGAAAGAAAATACAGGCCACCAGCTGGGAGAAAATATTTGCAACAGATATAACTTAAAAATATACAAATAAC
>CM053511.1:11359840-11444107 GCA_028627145.1 Eidolon dupreanum
TTGTTGGAAAAATTAAGGATGATTTCACTAAAATATTTAAAACAATTCTTTCCATATGCTGTGTTATGAAATTGTACCTAAAAATTTATGTATGTCCAGAATTATGTATGTATGTCTGGAATTATGCGTGTTTGTCTGGCATGGCATTCATAAGCTCTTGTGCTGCATTTCTAAGCCTGATTGGGTCAGACTTGACCAGGCTTGTTCTCATAGTGACTACATAGGAGCAAGAAAAAGTGCACAAGCAAAAGGCCTCTTGAGAACTCAGCTCAGACCTGACCTATCATCACCTCCGCCTTGCTCTTTTGGTCAAAGCAGACCACAAGGCTCCCCTTCCTTCTCCTCCCAACCCCCAGACCCAAGAGATGAAAAAAACACATGCCACCTTGAGATTGAAAGACCTCAGGTCATATTGCAAAGAGTCATTTTGCACTGAGTACATTTTATCAGTTATAATAGAAACTACCTGGTTATTCCTAAGTAATTGTAGAGCTATGAAATGATGATGATCAATAACCATTCTTATGGTTCAAATTTCTTTTTTCATTTTTTCTTTCGTCATGCTTTCATTCATCCAACATTTGCACAGGGGTTTGCCATAAGGTACATGCTCAAAGCGTATGCGCACCTTTGCACCTTGCACGCATGGCATGTCCTGCACAGCGTGCTCCTCAGGGCAGATGAGCCGTGGGTTTCCTGCTGTACTCAGAGCAGACACCGAGTACAGTGTGATCCTCTCCCTCTGTATTTCTCTTGACAGGTGCAACGATGTGGGCTGATAGGAAAAGCAGACCTTGATAACCAGAGCCATCTGGGATACCAGAGCCATCTTGTTTCCTGTTGACTGCCTGTGCATGTCTGTTCGTTCCCTCTACGAGGTTTTATTGTTAGAGACCCCGATGCCCAGCAGCGTGCACTTGGGGGGTGGCAGGTCTTGCCAGCATTACATGCAAGTGTTCACTTGACGGCTCGTGAGCGGTAGAGTCTCCACATCTGGATGGTGCTCCTTTATAAACAGCTCTATCAGGTGCCTGGGGAATCTGGGATGTATCTTTGACATGGGATTATGGTGCTTCGTGCATGACTGTCCTTGAAGACAGGGAAGAGCTGACTCAGAGTCTGAGGGAAACGGCACAACCTGTCACTAGAAAGCATGAGCTGATATTTGTGTGGTGCAGCAAAGCCCGGCCCGGATAAGGAGGAGCATCCCTTTGCCTCTCCTAATTTGGTTTCTTTATCTGTCCATTCTTTTCTTCCCTTTTTGTTTATTTTTTTTCACTTTCTTCTCATTTCTATACTGACTTTTTCCCCTGGTGCCTTTTAAAACTCCTTTTTTTATCAGTTGTTTTTCTTTGAGTCATAGCACACTATACCTAACACTGTTTAATAAGGCTGCATCTCAAGTCAGCTGGACTCCAGAGCCTCTGCCTGTGTCCACTGCACTGCACTATTGCAGCCCCAAATCAGGCTTGGGAATGTCGCAGCAGAGTATATTAATGCCATTCAAGTATATGAAGGTATACTTCTCTGAACACATAGTGTGTGGCAGGCATCTTTAAAGTACTTTAGATAAACCGTTTCTAATCCTTCCACAAACAACAAGATAGGTGTTATTTCCAGTTTAGTGAGGAGGACATATTTAAACAGGTCCACTGACCGGCCCAAGGTCACAGTGCCAGTGAACGCCACAGCTGGCATTCGTGTCAGGTCTGCATGATTCCAAATGCCAGGGTTTTTTCATTACATCACTCTCTGTGTCAGTGTAAAAAGAAAAAAATTGAGGACCAGAAATGTGAGCTATCGTGCTAAGAACTGTATGCTAGAATGACTCTGCTTTTTTGGCTCAATATAAGAAGAATCTAATCAGAGGAAAGGCTGTTTTATTCCCAACCTGGGAATGTCAAGAACACAGCCGGGACTTGAACCAGTTTTCTGACACTCAAGGATATAAGAACTGTGATATATGATGACGGACCAGACAGTTCTTTTATTTGTTCAACAAATAATTATTGAGGGCCTGCTCCGTGCCAGGCACTGTCCTAAAGTGTGGGATTCTTCACAAAATTAGAAAGATCCTTGCCCTTGTGGAGGTTGCTAGGACATGGTAAGAGACAAATAATAAACAGTAGACAAAATAAGTGAACTCTGAAGCATATAAGATGATACTGTTATGGAGAAGGAGACGGTGGAGCAAAGTAATACGCATTGGAAGCTCCAGAGGAAGGAGTGTTGCATTTTTTAAACAGGGGGATCAAGACGGGACTTACTAAGGAGGTGGTATTTGAGGAGAGGCTTGAAGGAAGTGAGGGGATTAGCCAGGTGGGCATCTGGGAGAAGAGCATTCTAGGCAAAATAAGAAATGGGCATAGTTGGCATTTGTGAACAAGGGCAAGGGATAGTGGGAGCAGAATGTATTAGGGGAAGAGCAATAAAGCTCTTCATCGGGGATGCCGAGTAGCCAGGTTGCTTGAGGCTTTGTGAACTCCTTTAATAATTTAAAATAAGGGCAAGGGAAAAACACAACGTCCTCAAGTGTGTTAGGTACCGGGAGGAAGTAATCTAGGTGCAGCACGACGGTGTTTTGGATCAGGATTGTAGGATGTTAGTGATGAAAATAGACTGAAGTATGGCTATATTCGAAGATAGACCCCTCGGGTTTTCTCAGTAGATTAGATGTGGAATGCAAGAGAAAGAGGAGTCTGTGATGAATCCAAGATTTGGGTCTTCAGCAACAGAAGTGTAGCCTGTCAGATGAGATGAGGAAGACAGTTTTGAGAGGAAGAACAGGAGGTCGGTTTTGGACATGTTGAATTTGAAATATTTACTAGATATGCAAATGTAACTGAAGTCATCAGTTGTATGTATAATACTGTAGTTTAGAGAGAAGACTGGACTAGGGATATAACTTGGGATTCATTAGTATATACCATGGTTTGAAAAAAAAAAAAAAGGGCATGAGACGCAACACAGAGCACAAATGTGATGTGTGAAATGGAAATCAGTGCAGTGGGTGGTGAGAATTGTCTCATGTCGCTGCAAAGGCAGGACACAAGAATTAGTGAGAAAGGTGATGGAAATCTGATTTTGGCTTCAATACAAAAGACCATTTTAAACCACTGGAGCTTATTAGCAGTAAAGTGGACTATTTCACAGGATGCATTTCCTGATGCTGTTCAAGAGAGTCTGAATCTAGATCACGTTTTCCCAAATTTTGTGCAGCTCCCCTACCAAGAGAGGAGTAAGGGGAGGGAGAAAAAAAAGTAATTATCTTCTGTTAGGGGATTGATATTTGGTCCTCATCAAAGTTAAGTTGTTTGTGTACACACACACACACACACACACACACACACACACACCCCCTTAATATATTCATCAAAGTCCAGGTTTACTAACCATCATTTTAGATGTCTTAAAATGGACTGGATTCTTGTCATGGGTTTAAATTTGAACCTGTAGAGTATTTAGATTCCTTCAAACTTAAAGTTTCTGTGAGTCTGCAGTTCTGAGCATTTAAGAATGCAAAAGGCCATCACTAAAATTCAATATAAACAAATTATATCAGGCCAAACACTTTTTTTCTTTTAATGACACCACCACAATGATGTCTTAGAACAATGGTTCTCAAACTTTTAAGACCCTGCTGTATTTTTAAAAAATATTAAGGACCACAAAAAGATTTTCTTGCATGGGTGGTGCAAATATAGGAGAATAACCAATATGCTGGTCGATAAGGATCTCAAATGGTGGATTGAAACGTGCAAAATAAAATTGAGGTTTATAAAAATTTACCTTCAGGATATGAAAGCCCTAGTTTGACAGAAATTAAACTGAAGAAGACTCAAAGTTTTGTATTTCCTCTCACTTTGGTATGAGCCAATGATGTGACTTGTAATAATTAAGAGCTTCATTCAGCATACAATATTTTGGTCCAAATCCTAGAATGGCCCTGTGGATCTCATAAGCTGCCTGGGAAACAGAATACAATAGAAGAGATAGTTTTTAAATTTTTTCTAAACACCTTCATTCACGAAAGTGTTAAGGTGACAGAAGAGGGCATTATTGGTACTTAAAAGTTAATTAAATCAAGTGCCAAGTATTCTGTGAATTAGGCCGTCTTTTCTGATATTTAGAGGCCCTTTTTTGAGTGAATGAGCACCAAAACGCTGAAATAGACATTGATGACTCGGTGTGTGTATGTGTGTGTTCCTCCCCCTCCAGTCTACTTTCTTTCTCCAGTCTTGAGAAGGATTACACAATGAAAGCCAATAAAATAGTCGACTGGAAACTAAAGAAAAACATTGCAGGATGGTAAGAGAAGGAAGAAGCAGTGTGTAGAGCTTGTAAACACTTATAAATACTTATAAATACGTATAAGCGGATGCTTATAAATGAGATGCTGCAAACATGTTTCCCACTTTCTGCTATTTGGCCATAAAGCTTGCTTGGTCTTTCTAGTAGATGTCAGCAATCTATGCTTTCTTTAGTTTTTCACAATCAACTCATTGGGTCTCATGTAAGCTTACCTATTTACAACCATTGGGAGCTTAAAATTGCACCGTTTGTACAGCTACAGGGAGCTTAAAATTGCAGTGTTCTCTTATAAATCAAAACACAGTATATTAAAAGAGAATTTATGTTGCAAAACATGTAAGAGAGAATTCAATTTAACTTTAAAAATGTTTTGTGTATTTTCTTTCAGTAACAAACTCCTTTAAAGCATGAATTATTAGCAGAAAAGCTTCATGTTTACCTTAAAAACTTAAAACGTAAGAGTTCTTTCCAGTTTAATACAAATCAAAAATTACCATAAGGATAGCTGATGTTGTTACATAAAATAAGATCATTTGCAAAAAAAAAAAAAAAAAGTAATTTGCAAAGAAAAGATGTGTCTCTTACATAAAGTGAGGTCTCCACGTGAAATGGAAAGTAAAGGCACTTTGAGCTTGTCTAGAAAGAGGCCTAGACCAATTCAGCAGGGAAATGCCTGGGATTTCTGCTTGGTGTCGCAGTGTGTAGGGGTTAAAATAACAAGCTGCCTCAGGCCTCTCTGAGGGCAGCAGAACAAACCAAAGTTGTCTCCAGAGTTATAAATCCAGAGAACCTGTAGCAGACTGAACACGGAGTGAAAAAACTGGGGCACATGTTTGTTTTTTAACGTTTGCCTTTAGGCAAGATTTTTTTTTTTTTTTTTTTTTTTGCATTTACTGTTTCTAATAAATATGAAATACTATCTCTGTTTTATGAACTATTGTTTTTGTTTAGGCTCCTACTGTGGAAAAAAAAATGCACAGCATATCAGAGAAAATTACTGGCCAGAGTTGAGTATAAATAGTGATGTGAGTGTTGGGTGACAGAGGAAAAGAGGGTGGTTACAATAACAAAATGGAACTATTACAATTTGATAACTGCACACCCCCTGATGAGACAACATGAGAAACAGGTTGATGTGAATTGAACCAATGCTTATTGTTTCAAATTGCACATAGAAATAAAGGTTAAGCTCTTTGAAGGAATCAGGTTATGACATTCACTCCCAAACTTGGTTGCTGTTGTGGCTGGGACATCAGAATAGAAGGAGAAATATTGAGGTGAACTGGGTGTTGTACAAAGAGAAGTTTAGGCAGAACAAATGAAGGTACACTCTGAGCATCCAGAAAGATACACTCTGAGCATCCAGCAAACTGGGCAACTGGAGTCCTTATGGCTTTTTAGTTAATGTGGAGCTAGCTCATAACCATTTCATAATAAAGCCAAGACAAAGAATCAGCTGCCATATAATGGGGCTGATACTTGTATACTGTCTGATTACAGAGAGACAAACAGTGCCTATTGGTGGTGGGAATCTTTATTCCTCCCCATTTTATTCACTATATCAGTTTACATAGAGGCCTATCCCTATAGGTTTATATAGCCTTAAAAACCTATGCCTAAAGCATAGATTTTATGGCTGTTCAAGCAAGTAACAACCAAATGACTGCTTAGCAAGAGGATATGTTGAAGGAAAAACGATGAAGCTCCTTGAGTGTTAGCCTCAGAACACCTAGATTTATGATAAAAAGGAAAATTTATAACAAAAGCAGATGGTGGGCTGGTGAGGATGCATTCTGAATTCACTTGGCATGTTTGAGTGAATCTCTACCTGAGTCTCCAGGGAATGGACTTGTCTTGGTCCTGAGGGTCCTGTTTCCTAGGAAAGGAGCAAGTTAAAGAGTGACCCTCCAGGAAGTTGAGGATATTGATGTATAAGCAACTTTATCCTCTTGCCTTTCCCTTCCTAATTGACAGCCTTCTGTGACTGGTTTATTGGAGTTTTTAAAAAGAAGTGATTAGCTTTACATGCAAGGGGCTCGGGGTAATGATGTGTCAGCCATGAACTCATTCCGCTAATCTGAAGGAAAATTCTCAGAGCAGGAAAGAGCCAGATTCAGAGGTGCTGACTTGTAAAACGTAGTGGTAAGTGCATTTCTAGCTAAAAGAGCCAAAGTTCTCGTTTCCTAATCATGCACAGGAAAGGAGGTGATGACGGGCAAAAGGGGGAAAAACCAAATGACAGAACATTTACTCATTTGTACCATCCACGCCAAAGGTCCTTCTCTCTCATCAAAATTAGGAAAGCAGTCGATACGGTCGCACATAGAGGTCAGAGGGAAATGGCTGGCAAGCCCGTGGCTCGGGGATGGAGCGTTGAAGGAAGAGGCCAAGTTGGCTTAGGAGCCACATGAACACAGCACAGGTCAGTGGAGGGCGGCAAGGGCTAGACCTGAAATTCACTGCTGATTAAATAATAAGCGGACCTGTGAACCCAGACTCAGCAAGCATGGTCGTTCTTTCGCTCCTTCACTGTCTGTACAGAGCATCTGTTGAGTGGGAGGCGCCCTGCCGAGCACAGTGATAACCCTCTGTCCTCACTGTGCATCTGTCTAACTTAGGGTCCTCGTTCTTAGGGATGCAAAGCAAATAACCCCAAAACTTAGTGGTGCAAGACACCTATTTTTGATAGTCATGAATTATATGGGTCAGGAATTCACTCAGGGCTCAGCAGGGTTGACTTGTCCTTGCATCCTGGTGTCTGGGGGCCTCAGCTGAAAGACTCGAAGGCTGGTGGCTGGAATCATCTGAAGCTTGTTTACTTATTTGTCTGAGGGTTGGTGTGGGTGGCTGCTGTCAGCTAAGTCCTTAGCTGGGTGATTGGCCAAAACTCCTGTACATAACTTCTTCATGTGGCATGAGCTTCCTCGCGCTATGGTGGCTGGGTTCCAAAGGCCAGGGAGGGTCAGCCAGGTGGAAGCTGTATGTTTTATATGGCCTGCCCTCGGAAGTCACAGAGATAACATCGATTCCCCTGTACTCCATTGGTCAGGACCGTCCTGGATCTGCCAATCAAAGGGGAGGGAACATCAGCCCCAAATATCAGTGGAGGAATGCCAGGCACAATAAATAAAAAGCATCTTTGGAAAACATAATCTATCACACTTAAGAGTGAAAGAAAAATTTAACACAGCACAAATTAAAAGTGATTAGTATTGTTTGTGATTATTTTGTAAATAATGGTGCAAAGAATAATACAACTGGAAATATACTAATGAAAATAACACTTGAGCACTGTGTTTTCTAAACTTGAATCACTGCATGCCACTTCCACTATTTTTATTATTATCTTATTACCTGTACTGTTTCCTTAATTCTTTCTTAAAATTGACCCACTGTTTTTTTACTCGTTTGTTTTAAAAGCAAACTAGATAAAACTACTGAAAATAAGTTTAGTTTTGCCGTAATTTATTTGCCATAAAATAAAAGCAACCCTAGGTATAATAAAAGTAAAACAGAACAATTATTAGATGCTAGATATACTGCTTCTTACTAAAGGGTCTGAGGCTGAAGGGACCCCTCTTTTTTGTCAAAAACATGTTAGCAGAGGTTAGAAAGGTGTTAAATCACACTCATACAAAATCGAGGCTCTCCTCTTAATCTGAAAAACTGAAAAAGAAGCAAAAGTGAATGGTCCTAAGTGAGAAGGTCTGCTATGTTTATGGCCAGGTCTGCGTGCCAGCTAACATCTTTTTGGAAACTGTCAACATATCTTACTTTGTTGGCAAACACTGATCCTGAATGATCAAAATTATAGAGAGCTGAGCTTTCGTCTAGCCTGGGATCCATGAGGAAGACCAGCATCTAGCACAATTGACTGTTGTTAATTAATGAATGTATTTGTAACCAGCCATCTGTCAAAAGCTGGGTCCTTGTACCCCTGTGTTTGGTTTGCTTTTACAAACACCTCCTTAGAAGATTCAGTGAGCAGTAAAGGGCCTTGGCCATTTGGCTTCCACATGAGATCTGGCTACCCCCATTATCTTATTACCATTCCCCACATGCTGGCAGAATTGACTCTTTGCTTCCCCACTGTGGCATTACTAATGTTCCTAGACTTTACAGGGCCACCCTCGGTCCCGAGCTCCCAGGGCCGACTTGCACATTTCAGTATGCAGTATCTAAATCTGTAACGTTCATTTAAAAAATAATTAGCAGCACCTGCCAGGACCAGTGTTGTACTAGGCCCTAGAGATATCAGTGGGCAAAAGATGGACACTTTCTTAGAATATAGAAAAAAGCCACTTGGAGGCAGCTATCCCCCACCCATTCCCCACCCCACACCCCCACCTAAAGTTTAATTAATTGTTTAGCAACCCTGTTGTCTTGTTAGAATATTCATCAGGAAACACTACTTCCTGGGGCTTTTTCCCAGTAAGATGATGACTCCTCGGTAGGTGTGAGTTTCATGGGCTTCACCTGAAGCTTTTCTCTCTGGTTTTTAGGTCTGTGCAGAAGGTCTGCTGAGGTCAGGGGGGACACAAGCAAGATATTTATCTCTGGGGAACATCCAGCCCGCAGCCATTAGCACACTCTAGAACCTCTAACAGTAGTGCCTTACTAGGCATGGGGCTGGCATTAACAGACCTTCTTTTCCTTCTTTATTTATAGTCAGCTACAGTGAAGCTGTCAAAACCAGTGGCCCTGTGGACTCAACAGGATGTCTGCAAGTGGTTGAAGAAACACTGTCCGAATCAGTATCAGATCTACAGTGAGTCATTCAAACAGCATGACATAACTGGTAAAGTATGCAGTATCCAAAATATTTCACTCCCTCTCTCCAGCATGTTGACCTTTCCCATACCCTTGCAATGAGACAGCATCTCCCTGCTGAAGTTTTCTGGTGTAGGTTTACATTAAAAGGGGTGATCCATTCCAGGTCCATGCGAGACGTGCTACTTAAAAAGTATCAGACGTCAAGTAGAGAACCATAGATTTGGAGCGTCTAAAAGTATGTGGGAATCAGGTTAAGGGGATGTGGGATTCTAGAGAAAAATAAAAGTAATGTTAAGGAAAGGAAGGAAGTCTTTCAAATTAGCTCAGTTATAGGATCAGTAGGTATGTGTTCTAAGTAGAAAAGATTTCTCAGCAGGAGAATCCTGAAGTGAATCCAGTAATACTAACTCACTCCCCCTGAGATGAATACCTTCATAGCACAAATTAAGACTCCATTTAGATCAAGGGGCTTTGAGAACTCTGTGGTGGTCAAGGAGAACTTGGAAACAGAAAACAGGACAGTGTAATGAACTATTAAAGCCCTTAGAAACCAGTCTCTCAATTGAAGAGTGGGGTGGACAAAGGGGAGCGGATAGGCCCACCGTGGGAGCCCATCAGAGTCACGGGGACTTCCAAACGATTCTGCTTCGTGTGGCAACATTGCTCCCTCCTTCCTCTTTTGCAAACACCACGATAAGAGATAGGACTGAGAAATATTATCTATGCACCAAAACTGTGCTCTAAGAGGAAAAAATGTCAAAGTCTCGATCCTTCCCATTTTTTTCTAAGAGAAAACAGATCACTCTAATGGGAAGGTGACTTGCTCTCGAGTCACTCAGCAGTCTAGATGCCAGGCCGCTTTCCACACACATACCTTCTGTGTTCTGAAATCTTAAGCTCGCTGTATTCTGTTCATACCTGCTACTTTGGAAAAGGACACGTTAAGCAGAAAGTATTTATTTTTGCAATTCAGTTCTTACCCTGAAGCTTTGAGATCTGGGACAGATCCCTCTTTCCTAGAGCAGGACTTGACAGGTGGTTTTCAAAGTTTGTTCCGTGGAGCCCTGGGATACACTTGAGGCTGCTGGAGGGACAAGGAATGTCCTTTGGGCAGAGACGGGTATGTCACCAAAGCAGCTCCCTTTACGTCTGTTTTATATATTTGAATTATATAGAAAACTTGATTTAGAAAAATGGTTTTTAACACTGAAGTTTACAAAACACTGCACTAGATTATCATGGAGTCCTGCTCACCCAGTCGATAATGTTTAATATATAAGGCACACACGCAAGTGTAGCTCAGGCTGAGTTAACAGAGCGTGAAATCCTCCTGACCTAAGTATAAAAATGGTCCTTAATATACTTTCTCTCTCCCCACAGCAAGAGGTTAATGGCCATTTGGATGAAATTCCTGAAATCCTGAAATTACAGGTGGAACTTATTTTGAATTCCAGGTGTTAGATTTTTATTTCTTAGTTCTTCCCTTAAGAATGTAAGAAAATCCCTTCTAGGAGCAGATATTCAACCCCTACAAGTGATCAAAACAGTTCATAACCATTTGACTGATGATGGTCGCCTTCGTCAGATAATATCTGTTTAATGTTTCTGAACGCCTGTGTGATAGGAAGGGCAAAGCCTTTTTCATGATCTTATTTGAAAGCAGTGTTATCTTTTATTAGGGGTGAGAATTATGAGATACCCTTGAGGGAAGGGTGCGCATTTATAATGGTCTGAAGAGGCTGAGCATGTTCCTCAGAAATGGAGATCTCTTGCTTCAGTGCCTGTGGAGGAAATGGTGCCACCTCCCGAGGCTTTCTGTTAGGTGACATAAGGAAAGGGGGTGTGGGAATGACATATGTGCTTCACACAATCATCTTATTGCTTTTGGTGGCACACTTGGTCTCCAGTGAACACTGCTGGCCATTGATAAGTCACAACCTTCTTGGGACCTTGGGCAAGATCCTGGCAAGGATTCTGGGCAACTTATGTAACCTCACATCCCTATCTCCAAAATAGAGATAATAATAGTACCTGTCTCAGAGAGTCATTGTCAAATTAAATGAAATAATATGAGTAAACCAGTAAGACAGCCATTTATTAACACCTCTGCATGCCGGCATTGCACTATTACTTAAGATTCATCGAGAGGTGTCTAAAAACATGCTGTTTCTTCATTCTAAGGGCAGCCTCTTTTCTGGGAAGAAAAGAAAGCAGGGAATCATTTAGGGATATAGGGAATAGACAGAACGATTTCAGGTTAACATTTGGTCCTTGTCTTTTTGACATTCACCTGTTTGAGGCCTCAGAAGACCACTGTCTCCCCCTCTTCTCTGGCCCAAGAGTGAATGTTAAGTACCCAAATGATCACAAGCGCCAAATGGCCAGAAAATAGCTTTCAGGACTTAGGCGAGCCTGCAGTTCCCAGCCCTGTGATGCTAGAAGCTGCGGGCATCCTAGCACCCTTGGAGGCTGAGATCAACAGGGCAAAGAGGTTTATAAAATACTGAGACATGTGATGATAGAGCAAACCTCAGCAGCCTATGCAGATAGTAGAATGACTTAGCGAGAGATCAGGGCTGTGGCTACGAGTGTCAGGCCAAAGCCCAGAACCGCAGTTTAGCTGTGTGATTTTGTGATGGTTACTTGATCCACTTTGGCTTTCTTCATTTGCAAAAAGGGGATGATAATAATACCCGCCTGACAGAGTTGGTATGACAGGTAGTTCACAGTCATGGTAAGCTTGCAGTGAAAGTTAGCTGCTGCTGTTTCCCTACGTGCTGTCCTGATTCCTTTGAATATAAAGAACATATATAAACAATGTTGAATTCATCTACCTTTATTTTCATGAAAATTGGGAAATGAGTGCCTAAGGGGGGAAAAAAGTCTGGGCTGGTAAATATCCTATGCTTGTCTACAAGGCTGCAATAAAGATGTGCATGTGTCTCTTATTTAGGCTTAGATTCTCGCAAGTACTGCAGTTCATTTATTTTTCTTAAAGTAGGGATCTCCCATATTATGCTTATCAAGGAGTCATGGTCTATCAATGTAGCATATAAGTAATCCCTTAATTTAGAAGCAAACAGTACAGTGACAGTAAATAAAAAGGACAAATATTAAATACAAAGGAAAAGGGCAGGCTTTCTGATCACAGACGTGGGCCAGATCCTCCCGCCTTGTCCTCCACCTCCAGCCTTTGACGTGTAACATCTATACAACATCACACAGGTATCTCATCAGTGAAATGAGAATAATATTTACCTTTAAGTGTTACTGGGAAGGTTAAATAGGATAATACATGTGAAGAGCCCAGCTTAATGCCTGCTACTTAACAGACATTTGGTCATTTAGCAAGTATTTATGAACATTTACCTTCTACCGGGTTTGGGGAATGCAGCAATGAATAAGGTGGTCAGTGATTTATGCTGGGAAAAATTTGTCGCATCCATGGAAATAGCACACCATTTGGGGTTATCTAGTTGTGTTTCTACAGAGCTGGTTTACAATTCTGTAAGTTGTAGATAACTGATAGCACTATGAAATAACTCTTGCTATAGACACGCAAATTCTGTCCCACAGAGATTCAATTGACTTGCCTAGCGGCTGTGGAAAAGGTGAGTTTTGCCTTCCATTTCTACATTCATTTTACTCTTCCTGATCTATAGAGTGTCTGCCGTGTGATCCTCTTTTGAACTGTTGTAACATCTTCCTAGTTTCCTCATTAATGAGTTAAATAAAATCTTAAACGTGTTCAATTTTGTATTGATGAGGGTCATGATTTTAGCATTTTTTGAAAAATTACCCTTTAACCTCAGTAGTTGTTTAATCTTTTAAATTTATATTTTAGCCAATAATTCCATTGTATTAACATTTCCTGATGCCTTTGTTTGAAGGATATTAAATCCTAAACAAAATTAACCCCCAGTTTCTCAAAAGTCTAAGAAAACTGAAAATATGTTTTAACCCACCAGCATGCAAAACCTGCCAATTTCCTATTAGAAGTTCTGAGAACATTGTATTCAGAAGGTCCTACTATTTTGTGGCAGATGTGTTTAATGTGTTTAATCGGAAGGGAAGCTGCTAGTGTTAACCCCTGCAGAAAGAGTTCTTAAAAAGGCATAAGATGGTTAGAACACCTGAGAGGCATTAAGATAGATAGATTTAAGTCATCAGATTAGGCGTGAAGGAAAGAAATTTGTCTATTTTCCTGTGCTTGCAAGATTTTTTCCCCCAGCTTTCTGAGGCCAGGATTAGAATGCTGATGAGGAAGCTCTACTGGGGCCAGGTGTAAGCTCTCAGTCAACTTTTCAGATTCTCTTTTATGCGCAGTTAAGAATCTTTTCAAGTTTGAGGCATTTCAGCCCCTGGCTGTGTCTGGTATTCTTCCTGTGGGGCTGCAAAAGTCAGCTCACCTCCTTCAGCGCCAAGTCCTCTATCTGCAAAGGGTTCTTTCCCCTGCCAGCTTTAAAGATTTATTTTCATAGGTGAAGCACTCAGACCTCCCCAGAATACAAACCATTTTTTAAAAAGCTATTTTGAATGTGTAAAAGGTTTCCATGCCGTTTGCTTTGTGGACGGCAATGGGAATCCTTTTGATGTCTAGATTTATGCAGGAATAAACAGTCATCCTACAGCTTTTCCCTGCAAATGGTCCTATTTTTCAATGAGGTCCTGCAAAAGAGACCAGTAATACTTCTAGTCCTTTTGTGCTTCAACCACTGCCCATTTGTATATCTTTCCCCTTCACAAAATATTCGGCTGGGATGTAGCATCTGAAATTTGGCAGATCCGTTTATGCTGTTAAAGACAGAGGAAGGCTTTTTATCTTTCTCAGACCTTCAGGTTGTGGCTCTGTATTTGCTAACATTGTTCCCTTCAGTGCTGACTTCTCTGAGCTGTC
Organism: Eidolon dupreanum; assembly: GCA_028627145.1. Lineage (NCBI taxonomy): Eukaryota > Metazoa > Chordata > Mammalia > Chiroptera > Pteropodidae > Eidolon > Eidolon dupreanum. The sequence goes on from CM053511.1 coordinate 11,373,822, forward strand.
CCACCCCTTTATACTTCTGCCATGTCATCTTGTCTTTTATTATGGTGAGAGTTACCCATGGAGTTGAGCAGAGCGCGTAGTTAACAAGTGTCAAAAGAAGTGGAATAATTACTTTATGTCATATACCTATGAGAATACTACTTAATAGAATTCACGTTAGCCAAATAAAGCGTGGGTGCATTTAACCACCACTGTGCCTTATCTGCACATTTTCTAGTCTTCATTGGTTTTCCCACTAGATATTATGTTCTACTTTTCTATATCTTTATATTTTGTTATATTCCTCTTTTTTATGAACTGCTCTACATTTTTTTATTGAACTTCAAGCAACATTTTATGTCTGCTTAGGAAAGTTTCTGACGTCATCAGGGCAAAAGTTTCCCATGAGTTAATTTTTCAGTAACAGCTTTTATTCTTTGTTTTTAACCTCTTTTAATGGAAAGTTTACAGACATGACTTTTATTATACTCCACAGCATTCTTAAACCAAGGGTGCTGAATTTGGTTGTCTCGATGATTCAGGATAATAGACTTCTGAATGTTGGACTGACCTTTAAGATGTCATCCAGCGTTTTGTGGGATGGGTAAAAAACCCCTTTCAATGAGAAGTCTGAATGAAGAACAGAATATCAGCTTTATTCCTGAAAAAGCTTTTTGGAGACAGTCATTTAGCTCTTCAGACGAATTAATTTGCTTAGAATTTTTCCCTTTAAATTAGAAATTTCAATCACTGGCACAATTGGGCACTGGCCCTTTTAACCGCATGACAGAAATCAGATTACATCAGGCACACAGGTACACAAGAGAGGACATAACGTGAGGCTGAGCTGAGCAAGCCCATTTCCTGCTTCCACGGGCACCAGATAGAGGGCAGGAGAGGCCAGGGGCATCAGTCAGGGAAGTCCTTCCACGAGGGGACAGGAAGAGTGGGGAACAAGCATCTTCCCACCAATTTGACCAAATGTCTCCCCGTGTGTCCTCTCCAGCGTTCCTGCCTGATGACCAGCCAGCCTTTGCTTATATAACTAGAGCGATGACATTTCTTAATTTTTGAAAGCAAACTTTTTTTGTACTAAGACTTTTGAGTGGGGAGGTGGTAGTCGTCATGGTGGTGGCTACAGTGTTTGGCTTTCCTTCTTCCGTCCTCCTTCATCCTGCAGTGCAGGGCTCTCAGATGCCATGCTCCTTTCTACCAGCCTCACACTCACCCATTTACCTGGGAAATCCCAGCTTCCCTTCAGGCGGTAGTCCAGAGACCTCCTGCTCCAGAAAGCCCTTCTGTCTCCTCCTCATCTGCATTCAGTAACCTGTCCTGTACCTCCCAGGATGGGCCCTGTGGTAGAACTTGTCACATTAAGTTGATAGTTGGAAAGTTTAACTATTAGAAAGTTCTGCTGAAGTTTAAGTGAAACTCATCCCTACATCCTGTTTAGGTTCCCTGGTTAGAAAGCCCTTGGTGACGGCCCCCAGGACAGATTCCTGCTGCCAGCCCTCAGTGGAGCTATGGTGCCATATAAAAGTTATGTTTATACTATACTGTAGTCTGTTAAGTGTGTGATAGCATCGTATCTAAAAAGTCACGTACATACCTTAATTTTAAAATACGGTGTTACTGAAAACTGCTAACCATCATCTGAGCCTTCAGTGAGTCATCATCGTTTTGCTGGCAGAGGGTCTTGCCTCGATGTGGATGAAAATGCAATATCTGTGACACACAATAAAGCAATGTGCATTAAAGTGAGGCATGCCTGTTCAGACGACCGTCTCCCCTTCTGCTTCGGCCGGACAGCCCCTGCACCCTGCGGCTGCTGCTTCCTCTGCAGTCACTGTCTCCCGTTCAGTCTAGCGCAATGTCTGTCTCCTTTCTCTCTAACTAGTCCCATTCTAGCCCCTTGACCAGTCCCTTTCTATCCATTTATTTGTTAAATTGTAGTTAATTCATTTATTTTTTAAAATGTAGCCACTATCATTTGCCAGGCAAAAAACTACACCCAGCAACCTCAGAGTACACACGCTTTTCACGTTTATGAGAATTATTCACTGTGGTATGCTCTATGCCAGGGCCTAGATAAATCTCAATAAATTTTAAAAAACTAAAGTCTTACAGGTTATATTCTCTGACCAGATAGCAAGAAAATTCCAAATATTTGAAAACTTAATGCACATTCGAGTAACCACATGGGGGAAGAAAATCATAAGAGGAATTAGAAAATGTTATGAACTGAATAATAATAGAAATGTAATCTTTCAAAAATCTGTGTGATGTAGTTACACAAGTAGAACTTAGAGGAAAATTATAGCATTAAATGCCTGTATTAGAAAAGAAAGAAGACTTGAAATCAATGAATTAAGTTTTACCTTAAGTTAGAAAAGTAAGAGCTGAAATCAGTGAGACAGAAAATATTCAAGCAATAAAGTTGCTTTTATGAAAGATAAACCAAATTAATGTCTAGACTAAGAGGAATAAAAGACAATATCAGAAAAGAAGGTGAGGCTATGACTAAATACATACATCAAAAGATAATAAGAAAATATGAATAACTTTATGCCAGTATACTTAATAACTTAGATAAAATGAATAAATTCCTTTAAAACCATAATTTAACAAAACTGACTTCAGAAAGCTAGAAAATCTAAATAGTTACATATCTCATAATAAATTATGCCTTAAACTAGAATTTCCTGTGAAGAAAATTCCAAGCACAGAAGGCTTTTTCCAATGAATTAAACCAGGTAAGAATTAGTAACCAAACTTAAACAGATTGTTTAAAAAATAAAGGAAAAGGGGAGCATTTTCAAACTCATTTTATGAGACCAGACTAACCATGATACCAAACCTGACAAAGATCTTACATGAATGGTATAGACTAATAACTTATGTGAAAGTAAAGCTAAAAACCTTCACAAAACACAAATTGAATTTAGCAGTAGACGTAAAGGATATTACATCATGATATGTGTACATAGGAACGCAAGGTTGATTCCGTTTTTGAACGTCAATCAGTGATTCACCACATTCATAGAATGAATGAAGAAAGTCATGTGATCATCCCCCTAGCTACAGAAGGCTTCTGATTTCAGTTCTGATATGTAAAGAGCTTAGAGGTCATCACTCAGATCTTGACAAGAAAAAGCTGGACAAACTAAAAATAGATTTTTTTTGAACCCATCAGAGAATCGATGCCGCAAGGTACATCATCACCCTCAGATGTGAAGAATAGGGCACATGCAGGAGACATAACTCTGAATTCTTGCTTAGCTAGAGCAGAAACCAACCAGATAATAATGGACATAATATTTAGACACTTTGCAAAGATGATTAAAAAATGGCTGATAAGCACATGAAAATATGCTCAACAGTATTGTCATCAGGAAAATGCAAATAAAACCACAGTGAGATACCACTTTAGAACGGCTAAAATTCAAAGGACTGGCCATATCAAGTGTCGCTAAAAATGGTGACGATCTCTCGTACATTGTTATCGTAAGTATAATATGGTGCCACCTGATTTAAAAACTTTACATTTCTTTTACAGTTAATTGAACACCTATTAAATGTTCCTGGAATTCTATTCTGAGGTATTTATCTAAGAGAATTGGAAAGATATGTTCATAAAAATGCCAGTCTGCTACTATCCAAAGGAACTTTACTCAAAGTAGACAAAAATTCTAAACAACTCTTAGGTCCATCAAGAGAAAAATGAATAAACAAATTGAGCTGTAGTCACATCAAAAACACTACTCGGCAATAAAAAAGGAACCCAACTACTGATGCATGCAATAATATGAACGAATCTCATATTGTGCTGAAAGGAGTTAGAAAAAAAAATTACGTACTATGTGATTCCAAGCACATGAAACTCTAAAACAGACAAAATTATCCTACAGTGACAATCAGATCAGTGGTCGCTTAGAGTGGGGGGGTAGAAGGAAGGGTGACTGTGCAGAGGAGCAAAGGAACTTTCTGTCCTAAGGAAAATGCTTTATATCTATTTGGAACTTAATATGTGTGAAATTTATTGTTTTTTTAAACCTTGTGTGCCTTGCAGATTTTCTAAAATGGCATACAATTTTTACTAGGAAAAAGTATAAATGTCATTCTAATCTATCCATATTGGATATAGGATCATTTATTAAAGATGATAGATAATTAGATACATGTGGTTTTTATATGCATCTATCTGTTACATGTATTTATATAGCTATGTAAAGAGATTGAGTTTGAAAATACACTTTACGCATTTTTTGCTGCAAGAATAATCTGAAGATACCAGAACATTTTTTTGTATAAAAAAGGTAGAGTTTTACCAGTTGTTGGAAAGTTACCACTGACAAAAGAACAACTTATATCTTACAGAGATTCTGCTTGTCTGACCTACACCACTGCATTCAAGACTTTTAGATTTCACAAATGAGTTAAAATTTAGAAAATGTTTTTGAAATGACATGTAGTTGCCACCTTCGTACGTTACCTGTTAATATTTTTTTATAAATTTTAAACTACCCTCAGCACCATTTTATAAACCAAAGGAACATTCACACACACACACACACACACACACACACACACAAAATCTCATGATTTAAGTTGGAATAAATTTTAAGAAAAACATACATTATTTTTATTTCTCCCGTTTTCATCACAGAACAGCACTATTTTGTAGACTAGCATCAGGAAACTGCTACTCTAAAGGGGCATTTATTGACATTCTAAAAACAGCCAGTATTTACTATTAGTGATGATATTTGGCAGGATAAGAAGGAAGTTGTCACCAAATGAACTCTCTTGTTTCGTAGATCAGAGAACTAACACAAGGGATATTCTTTTTTTTTTTTTTTTTTTACCTACCCAGTTGACTTCAATACACCCCGTACACCACCCTTGTATCACCCACTGACTGCCCACTGTAGAATTATTACAATCAGAACAGGTGGGAGGATTCGTAGGACCACATAATTCAGTTTTCCCTTGGGCGACTTTATTCTCCCTTCACCACCTTTGCAAGTTTTGTAATTTGGGAAACTAAGACTGGAGGGAAAGTTTTACCTAGGTCCCAACACTGAGAAATGGGGAGCTGGGGCTGGGAACTAGCGTTCTGAACCGTCATCCAGAGAACACCCCTTCACTCACTGGACCCCCTGCTGCCCTTCCCCAGCCAGCACCGGAAAGCAGAGCCCAAGCCAAAGACTTCTAAGACCTGAGAAATGCCAGTGCCAGTCAAAAGGAGCATTCTTATGAAACTTGCAACTATGGAGCAGTCCTGCTGTAGAAAGTCCCTGACATCTTTAATAATATTGCTTGTTTCTTGGAGGCTTCATATGTGCAAGAGGCTGTGCTAGGAACTGTGTACACATGATGAGAGGCTATCTGTCAGCTTCCTAGAACTGTGCCCAGAACTGTTCCGCGTTAGCAGATTAGTACCTCTTGATCTTGCAAGCAGATGAAGAAGTGAGATTTGAAGTTCAGTGGGCGACACAAGCAGTGGTAGAGCACTTAACATCAGCAGGACCGACCCACACAGGCTGGTTACGATGAAAGGAGTCAAACCTGGAAAATACTTAGAACGGTGCCGGGCCTGTTGTAGGGGCTCAATAAAATTATTAGTGTTTTAATAAGCATTTAATGAGGACCACTGTGGGCCATGCACAGTGCTAATTTCAGTGAGATAGAAAAGCTGGACGCTATTGATTTATGGGATGTCAGACCGGGAGGCACCTCCCAGCTCCTGTTATTCACGTAACAAGGGCACACAACTTCTCAGATTGCCAGAAAGTGTTAAATGCTAGGTCACATTGCTGTGGGAAAATAGGAGACCATTCTCAAGAGTAAGTCCAGCAGCTTCCCTTGCGTAGAAGTAATCGGAGTGAAGACTTGAAATGGGTAAGACACCCTTTTAGCGAGTGCGGTTTTCCATTCCAAATCTCAGAAGCAGAATGAAGTCCGTACAAGACCACAGACTCAAGCTCCTCCTCATTCTCACCCAGATCCAGCTTTTCCCTCTTTTCTTCCTCTTTATTCCACTCCTCAAATCCCATTTGAGAATGACACATGATTCTAAATCAAATGTGACCAAACTAATTTCCTTTGCTGCTAGCTTTGAACACTGAGCATTTTACCCTATCAGAGAAATTAAATCGATTAAGCACAATCTCTTTCGATAAGTCCCTGCCTTTTAGCTTCTGTATCTATTTGATTCCTTTTTTTTTTTTTTTTTTTTACTGAAGACTGTTAATCACTGTGTCTGTTTTGTGGGTTCTAGAAAGTACTGAAGTCAAATTGCGAAACTGGAGATCCCCCTTCCCCTTGGTGCAAATTGGGTTTTGCTCCCAATTCCTGTTTGAACCTTAATAGGCCACGCAGCCCCCACCCTCACAGAGCCCAGGTTGCACGGACAGAACCTCTGTCACTGTACTTACCTGGGGATTAGAAATTAGGCCCTTGCAGAGGCAACCTGCTGAGTGGCCTGATGACTCTCTTCCTTCAGATGGCATTGTTTACGGTGATGAGCGTGATGCCAATGTCATCGGTGGAGGAAACTAAAGCCCATGATCATGTAATTGATTATATTTAAGATCCTGTGGCACCGTTTTGAATGAAATATGACTGTCCTCAAGAGTCCTTGGCCAGTGTCATTTTAGGCCATTGTGTTCAGATTCTCATGTTCCTCATTTTCGGCCTCATTAATATATTTTTTCAGTTCTCACATTGACTTTAGGGTAATGTGGCTGTTATTTAATTGCTCTTGCCAATCTTCATATCCTGGATAATTATGAAAGTGTAGAGAAAGCTTGGGCTGTCAGGCCTGTAATGGAATCTCCTCCACTGATTATTCGCTGTGTGTGACCTTGGCCGGGTCTGTTGAACCTCTGTGAGCCTCAGTTACCCTTTTTCTAAAATATAATTATGTCCATGTGTAACTTACAAAGTTGGTAGGACTTATTCTTGCTGTTATTGATCTTTACTTGTACGGACTCCATGTTAAAGTCCATAAGGAGCAAAGGAGAGTGTAGAAATCACTTTGCAAATGGTAAAGAATTATTTAAATGTATCTATGTGTGAATATCTCTACATACAGGTATCTGTATATAACTGCATGTGTGTGTACTTTTTGTTTTCATTAAGAGTATCTCAATTCTCTAATTAGGGCCTTAAAAACCTTTCAGTCAGTTTCTATTTTCCCATCCCACAAAAATTTTGCTTTGCCCAATCCTTTTTTGAGTAGTAATAATTATTGCAAAAAAATACCGATTTATCTCCCAAACATACTTAGCATAGATCACTCCTAAGATATATCTTTAGCAGCTTAGAGTATAAAGAATTCAGAAGATTTACTTCTTATCCTTAAGGAAACTATTATCATGTTGGAGAAAAACATATTTCTAAAAAATATTTATTGAGTATTTACATGCAAAGCACTCCAGTAAATACTTTGCGTACATTATTCAATTTTATCTTCACAATAACCCCATGAGGTAATATTATTATTATTATTATTATTATTCCCATTTTGCAAACGAGGAAAGTGACACTCAGAAAACTTAGGTATCTCGTCTTATGTCATACAGGACTATAAGTGGCAAAGTCAGGATTTTACCCCAGGGCTGCATGAATCCAAAGCTTGTGTTTTGACCTCTCTGCTATGAAAGATAGCATCTGAGAAGTAGAGGTGAGTGAGACAGAACACCAACATGAGGGATTTGAGAAGGAACTGATCGATACCTATGAGTCTGGTTGATTGGGAAATCTGCTTGGACAAGGCTGAATTTGTCCTGTAGAATTTTAGAGGAAAAAGTCCCTAAAATATCAAGTTGTATTCATGTATTTTCTTTGGCCCTCAGGAAGTTTTAGTAGAAAATAAAATAGCTTTTGAGCCGTGGCCCTCACCACTCCCAGTGACCTCAGACCCTGCCTTTCCTCATGCTTGGGTTACCTGCCAGAACCCGAAAGCATTTGGGTTTCCAAATCCTGAGGAGGGAACAGAGATGGAGGTGGAGCTGGATCAGAAGCATGGATTGAAAGCTACATTAGAGAAGGCTTTGAGTGTCAGGCTAAGGAAATTAGACTTTTCCTCTCTACCGGAACCCGCCAGATGGAGTCAAACAGTCCTGAGTGGGGGAGCAAAGGTTAGGAAAAAAGAGAAGAGAAAAAGATCTCGGGAGGGCATACAGTCAAAGCTGCAGCCTCGAGATTATTTAGCACCATATACTTATACAGCTTGAGTATGTGACAAACTGCTCTGAGTACAGTGACAAACTGCTCATAACAAAGTAACAAACTGCTCAAAACAAAACCACAAGTATCCAGAAACAATAGCTGCTATTAACATGGATTAACATAAGGAGAGAAACCTCCTCCCTTGGAATTTCAGGAACTGATACTTCTCCCTTGGAATTTCAGGAACTGATATTTATCCTTACAAAGGGCTCCCAACACCTCTCTTGAGTGTCATTCAACACCCATTAATGATATAGCATCTTTGATGACAAGTGAAGTGACAAATTCAAAGCACTCTTGGAAAAAAATCAAATAAATGTGTGATGAGAGAGATCACCAATGTATGAGTTGTTGGTTCAGGTAGATCCTGAAGCTACTGGGTATTTCTTGCATGCATACGTGTGTGCGCGTGTGCGTGTATCTTTTTTTTAATATTTATTTACTATTAAGGTGACATTAGTTTGTAACATTGCATAAGTCTCAGGTGTGCAGCATTATCAGTTGACACCTGTATGTACTGCATCATGTTCCCCGCCAAAAGTCTGGGTTCTATGTGTCACCACACAATCGAGCCCCTTTACCCATTTGGCTCTCCCTCTTCCCCTGTTCCTCTCTGGTTACCACCAATCTGCCATCTGCCTCTGTATGTTTTGTGTTTGTTTTGTTCATTTGTTTTTGTTTTCATATTCCAAAAATAATTCTTTTATCTATATCTGGCTCGTTCCTTTTCCGAGTCTCCAAACGTGGTTTCATACCTAGCTCCCTTTCACAAAGCCCTCATCGCTCTCATGATCTCCCCTTCATTATTCTGAGAGTCAAGATGAATAGTGATGAGTTTTCTTAACATCCTCCCTGCAGAATTATTTGCTTTTACCCCTCCTAACCTGCTTCCTTTACATCTCTGAGGAAGAGATCTCTCTCCCTCCCAAGGGTAATACCCTAACCTGTGCTCCTCTCCCTCCTCTCACGCCAGAATTTTGTTTTTCCCTTTCTCCTGGGTCTTCAGACTGTAGGCCTCCAGCTTTGCATTTCAGTTTGAAAACGTTCTGTACCCTGTGCGTATCCCCTGCTGGCTATTCTTATTGCCATCCGTCCCTCTGGCCTAGGTTTCCACAGTCTTTCACCTGAACAACCTCTTTCGATCCCATTTGGTGGCTCTCTAGGAAAGCATCTTTCCTTTGGTCTTTTTAAATCAGACTTGACCAGGTCACTTCCTGCTTAAAAAGACTTTGATGCCTGCTGGCTAAAGTCCAAACCCTTAATCTTGGCATCTTAAGGCCCCTCATAAACATTCCTTGGCTTCATTTTAGCCATTTCTCATATCTTTCCTATCCTGACGCTGCAGTAGACCACCCTCATTCCTGCTCCGATACCCATCTAGTGAACTTCTGGTAATTTTTGGAGACTAACTCAAATTATTTCTTTCTTGCCTACCTTTCCTGGGCCTTTCTAAGCAGAATTAATTTTCTCATTCTGTGTTTTCCGTACTTTTTTTTTTTTTGCAATGAATGAATGACAGCTATTATTAATACTATAACTCTTATCACATCTTATTAGCATTATTTGGTTACATGTTTATCTTCCTTCCACCAGCTCAGAAACTCCTTTAGGGTAGAAAAGCATCTGATTTATCTTACTATCTCTTAGCTGTGTTAACCTAGTGCCTGGCATAAAATAGGCATTTAATAAGTGTTGATTGGATTAAATTGAGTTTATTCTTCCTTTGATAGGCTTAGCACTAAACTTAAAGACTTTCTTCATTTCTGTTGATAAGAATACTTTGATCAGTCCTTCATGTTCCTGATCTGCCTCCTTTTCATGAGTTTATCCAACCTTTCCTATCTGTAGCTTCTTATATTCCATTGATGTTCACGTCTATCTTCTTGTCTTATTCTTGGAGAAGCCTCGTTTTCCTTTTTTAAAGAACTCTATGGGAACTGTACTAAGTCCCAAAGTGCCATCTGTAAGTCCCAAAGTGTAACTTGAATGACAAGTTCTCGAAGTTTCGCAAGATCCGAAGTCCCATCTTCCTGTCACAGAAGTCTTCCCAGGAATGCTTTGGCAGGCTGTGTTTGGATCTCTGCTCGGTGCCAAGAATGATTGGCACAGTGTTGTGGAAGCTTGCTGGGCCCACTGAAATTCAAGAGACAGGTGTTATATTGTAGGGTGGAAAGAATATCGTTCATCTGAAAAATTTGTTTATAGCAGCAGAGCATGAGTACAGAATCTGTCACACTATAGGTACTGCTAATTTGCCTGTTTCACAAGTAACCAAACTCAGTACAAATACAGCGTTATTGTTTCAGACATCCCAATGTCTGGCTTATTCCCAGACCTTCATGGCAAATTCGCTAACCCAAGAATACTTTAGTGACATTGACACTATCTCAGAGATTATAATTTACACAGAAGAAATGAAAACAGTGCCTGGCTGAAGTATAAAATTGCTAATATTGAAAAATTTTGACCAACAAAAATGGCAGTTTCATTAGGCTTCACATAATAGTGGAATGATGTACCTTGAATAAAGGAGATAGATAATAAGTAGGGTAATGTTTTTGAGAGTTGCCTAGTGTACTAGGCACAGTGTTAAGCACTTTTATGCACTAACAACACTAAGTGAATTATCCTTCTCTTTGCATGTAGGGAAATGGACACAGAGGTCATGACTTCTTCAAGTTCACATAACTAGTAAGGTGCAGTGGGTAATCTAATAACAGGGGAATGATTCTTCTAACCCAGGGGCTGGCAACCTTTTTTTGTAAAGAGCCAGATAGGGGCATTTTGCTCTGCAGTCCATATGGTCTTTGTCATAATTACTGAACTCTACCGGTGTAGCTTGTAAATGAATGAGCTGGCTGTTCCAATAAAACTTTATTTACAGAAACAGGTGATCGACCAGATTTGGCCCACAGGCTGTAGTTTCCTGACCCCTTTTCTAACTTCTTCCTCCCTCTGTCCAAATATGGTTTCTGAGTGATGGTTATGAAAGGAATTTAGAAGTCATATAGTTTTCTTAAAAAATTATTTTTTTCTTTTTTAATATTCAATGTAGAAAAATTAGAAAATACACACACACACACACACACACACACACACACACACACACACACCATGTAAAATTCCCCTCTAAATCCAATATCCAAAAATAATCACTGGCACAAACATTTTGATGTGCATCCATTCAAACTTGTCTGTGCACATGTATTTATTTATAAGAATGCCATACCTTAGAGAGTGGAATAGCCTTTTCTTTCCACTTAAAAATATATGGCAAATGCATTTCCATGTCAGTTGTTAGATGCAGAATGTTTTCTTTCTGTTAGTAGTTATTCTCCAGATGTTGTTTTATATATTTCCACTTGCCAGATAAATTGTGTGTCTGGTCCCATACACTTCTCCATTCAACACCCTGCTCTCCCTCCCTCTCCTGGCTGTGCCCATCCTATATTCTCAGTTGTATTCTGAATTTTTCTACCTCATGCTCTGATGCATATACACACAGACACATACAGAAGGGCACCCCAAGCTCCTTAATCTCCATGTCAATAGAGACAGTTATAAGAGTCATCATTTTCCTTCTCCAGCATCTGTACCTCTAATATTGATCAGATTCCTTCACCTTTGCCCTCGGCTATGGCCGAGGACAGTAGGAGAACCAGCCCAGTGGGTAAACGGGCACCAGAAAAGTAAAACATAGTCAAATCCCTGTCATTGTTCTCTGTAGATGCCACCCTTGGAGGCAGTGTAATTTCTCTAAATGTTTTCTTTCTGTCGGCTTCCCTTTCCCCATGGCTTCTCCAAAAAAGAAGCTGGAACAGCTTTTCTTAAATTCATTAAATTTTCAGTTTCTTTCCCCAGTGGTTGGTACGCCGCAGGTAACACAAGACAGGAGGACATTAGAATTCCTTCTGGAGAGAGAACATACTGTGAACAGTTTCAAAAGGTCACATGTTGCCAATGTCCTTCTTTATAAATCTTTCAGAGGATGGTCAGGCGTATCTAGAGGGGAAAAGATGGGACTGCTGTAGTCATTCTGGAAGGATCTTAACCCCAAATCTGCCACTTGGTAGTAAATTCACAGTAATGATCAGGTTTAGGATTAGCACACAGAAGGAGGATGAAGTATAGTTACCTGTTTTTGCAAAATATGCTCGCATCATGTTCAAGTCAAAGACTAGTCTCCCAAGAAATGTAGGTCGTTGCAGAGTAAAGGATGCTGTTATAGCTGGATACAAACAAACAAACAAAAAATGTCATTGTGGAATATAAAAGGGAGGCCACTTAGTTTCTCTAAACAATTTCTGAATGACTTCAGTTACCTATTCTGAGGATGTCCCCAGAATTTTATAGACTTTGTTACTTATGAGAAATTTCCTGCTGATATTTGTATCACACTTGAAATTTATAAAGTGATATTTCACACACATTACACACTTAGAATCCTGTTGATATAGTAGTTTGAGTCCTTTTTCATATGAGGAATCTATAGCTCAGAAAAGTTAAGAAAAATTGATCAGAACACATAGCCAGTAGATGGCAGTACTCAGCTCCCCCGACACCTCAGTCTCCATTTTTCACTCCAGTCCAAGGCAAGTTCTGCCGTCCTTACTCTCATCATTTTGTCCTTGTTAAATGCTCACCACAGTCATAGTTGGCTGTTATAGAGAATGTTCACTGCTGTTCTATGCTATATAACGTGCCAAGTGTGGGGGGAAGTTTTTGAAACCAAGGAGAAGGTGGTCTTAGCCGAATCAGAACTCTAGAGTAATGTACATATCCCAAGCATAGTTGTTCAAGATCACTTAACATTGAAGCCATTATTCATCACAAGATATTGTTAGCTTTAACTAGAAATAGAAGAAAACAGAAAATTATACCGAAATGCTTTTTTGATGTTATTAGCAAAATGTCAGGGGCAGATGAACTAGAAACTATGGAAAAACGAATGTTTTACTGATAGTGCTCTTTAATCATATATTGGATGTGGTAGTGGCAAAAACCTGTTTCTTGGTTGGAAAACTATCCTTGTCATTGGGTTTGCTTTTGATTTAAGAAACTGGCTGGCTTTGTTTTGGAAGTTTTTGTCATCTGTATTCCTCCCTCTTTATCACCTCTGGCTGCACTCATTTAAGTTGTATTTTCTTAGTACATTTAAAAAGAAAGGCTAGGAAACAAATCTAATCCACAAACAGTTCTACTCTGCTTCTTAGAAGCAGCATCAATAGAAATGATCGTTGCCTGTTCCACTAAGTAAAAACCAGGTCAAGTTCAGAAGGTGATCGATAGTAGGTGCCTATCTCTGAAACTTCATAGCTTAAAAGGAAAAGTGTTGCAAATATATCCTCATTTATTTGGGGCCCACTACTTCTTAAGTCACAAAAATTGGCCTAGTACATAGAAATGACATATAGTCAGCACTGAAGAAATAGGCATTGAGTTACTTGGCTAACTTGGGCAGGTCATATACATCTGAAATGGGGCTCAGATTCCTCATCTGCAAAACAATGGGGTTTGAATAGAAAACCTCAAGTATATTTTAACAGTGAGATTCTAAATTGGGCATTTAGCATTTGAATATTAAAGAAATCTTTGTTAATAATACGTTATTATGCAGGATGGCACATTGAATTGTGGTGCTCACTAATTAATTTTGTTTCAGTACTCATTTATAGCTTACAGTGTTTGAAAATAATGGTGTTTCTTTGTGTTGCAAATATCCTGTAGTTCAGACGTTTACTTTTTAGGGGTATCTTCCTTTCTTATTTCAGTAATTTGTTTACTTACTGAATATTTTATTATTGTCTCTAGTGGAGTTTAATTATTTACTGATTAACTAAATAATTTGTAATTTATTATAAACTGCTAATTTACAAATCATTCATTACCTACTAATTGTTCAATTATTTGTAAATTCGTGCTCATTAATTTACTCAATAAACATTTGCTCAGCAATTAGTAGATGGCCAGTGCTGGCAGAATGAAGACACAGCCTGGAGAAGGAAGCTGGACTTTTTAAAGTTCACTGTCGCTTCTGGGAGACTGGACTTTCTTTAGTGCAAACTCTCATGTTCCGTACGTCTCTTTGTTAACCTAATTCTATATAGCTCCATTTATGAAAAAAAATCCCCAAAAGGATGATATTTAGAAACTTTTGTGGGCTACAGTCTTTTCCAAGATTGGTGAAATGAAAAAACCTTTTCTGGTTTCGCGAGGAAGAAAGCAGCTACCGAAGTGACGCCCTGGAATGCATGTGCGTCCTTCCACAAGGCCAGGTTTATTGAGTGGGCCCTTCTCAGATAAACCGGTCAGGTACCCACACAGGTCTACACACAACACCCAGGGAGGGGAGGTGGAGTCTTCCGCGTCAGACTGAAGGGGCGAAAGTCCTTGGCGTCTCCGAAGCGAGCACTGTTGACTGGCAGCACAGAGAGCTGTGCGTCGGTCCCAAGCCAGTGGCTACGACAGGTCAGATGCTCGGGTCAGGCTTGAGCATTGTCTGTCTTCAGGTGTCCAGCTTACACGGACCTTACATGGTGGGATCCTCATGCTTATCGGCCCTCGCAGATGCGGGCTTATCTGGGCAATCGGGCCGACATTTCTGTGGTTTGGGGTGTTCCGGACACCCCAATGACATTTCCATTACGTGCTAATTTGACACTGCTGTCATGGTTTTCATGGAATCCATTTTGTAAAGGCCAAAAAGTCCTCATTTCTTTATGCTCTAGACACTTGGGAACACTGAAAAATCAAAATGCACAAAGTTGATTGAATCACCAAAACCAGATTTTTGTATTTTATAATCACAAAAAATATACATATATTACTCATCAAATAAATATAGCTGTTAAGTATTTGAGCAGTGAAATAAGAGAGAAGGATAGAGATACTGGGGTTGGAGGAACAAGCTTGGGAGGGTTAAATGGAGTTTAAGGATTATCTTGTGATTGCTGATTATCATGGGTAGTCCTCCTCAGGCTCATCAAGCCCAAATGAATGAAATCGCACACTACTAGATGGTTTGGTTTTCACAATTTCTTCGATCTGGAATTTTGGCAACTGCAACATTTAGTTCAACAAGCTAAATGTGATCTTAGTTGAAACCAAGTCTTTGTTATTTGATTCTGCCCAAGTTTAAAGATTTTTTTTTTCAGATGACTCCCTAGGGCATGTTAGAGATATACTAACTAAAAGTGTAGTATTGATTATCCTTTGCCAGAATTTGAGTAACATGCCCTGCAAAAAAAAAAAAAAGTAATTCCTCGTGGCCTAAATTCTTTAACTGGTCTGATAACTTTCTATAATTACGGTTAATAATAATATAATTATGAAGCACATCACTTCTTACAGCATTTTCTCTGTGCCTTTCCCTGCATCCAGCATTTGATGCCATCATACTGTGGTTTAGTGGTTTAGGTGGACAATGCATGTTACAAACTGCAAACTGATTTCCCTTCAGCAGGAGCAAGTAAACTGTCACTAAACCACCAGAGCTTTCCTGATCTGATAGAAAGGGCACCCTCTGCTCCTTCCGTCATACGGAGCCTTGATGCCTCTTCTTCACTGTGCTGGGGGAAATGTCTCCCAAAACTTTAAAGGGAAGCTGAGAAAGCTACATTAGATAAGAGAATATTGAGGCGACTTTAATGGTTGATCGATTGAGTCATCTGAGGCCTCAGGCACTGGTAGTGACGAAGCCCTCTCTATAGCTCTAGGCCAAAACGGGCAGATCCTGACTTGCGAGTTGCCGCTTCTGCGTGTGGAAGGTGCCCTAAGGTTTGCTTATTTGGGCTGATTGGATAGCTCTTTCTTAAAACATCCTCGGAAAAGGAGCCTGTTTATTTTAGATGAGAATGATTACTGAAGACCCTAGAGTAGAACCCAATCTCCTAATTCTTTCACACCCTCAGTAAGAGTCAGCTTTATGGGTGCTCATCTTGAACACAAAGCAGAATCTCCAGATTCTCATTCAGCCAAATAATTTCATTTTCAATTAATTATATATTCTTTTGCTAAGAATTGTCTTTTTTCCTTCATTCCATTCTCAAAACATAAAGCAAGTAATTATTGGTAGCAATCTACACACAAAACAATAATACCTTAGAACACAGGTATCATTATTTTTTAATAGTATTTTTTCCTAACATTGTTTGAAGGAGGCAAGTCATGGCTGGTGACAAGGCAAGCATGGCCATATGGTTAATTCAGTGTGTCTAATTTCACATTAGAGATACCAGTTAAATAATAAAATATCTTGGATGGAGGCCAAAAAAAAACCCTCCACTTTTTGTAAAGTAGTCTTTGGCAGAAATGTTTGTGAGGGGTATTTTTTCATTTGTCCTAAAGGAATGCTTAGCTTTTTCTTCTGGACAAGAGCTGTGGTTGTCATTTTCACTTGAGTTTTGCAGTTCTTCTGAGCTCCTCTAGGGGGAGCTTTCACACAAGCTAACAGGTATTCTCACCTCTTGGGTTGGAATTGAACTTTCAGTGGGTACCTACTTATCCATCCATTTCAGTCCTGGTAGGATTCTCCGTTTGGTACTCAAGTTTTGTGTTTTAACTGACGTGAGGGAGGTGACAGACGGCCAATGGCAATCTCTTGAAAAATTCTCTCAAGTTATATTTGGATGTAAATGAATCAGTTTCAATGTTAGGTGTCGCAACGTATGCATATGGAGTGATCAGTCTGGTCAGTATCACCACTAGGTCAAGAAAGCAATAGCGATCGGGCCTTAGACATTTACTTTTAACCAGAACATTCTTTGCAGATAAGGTTATTCAAACCTACCATTTCATGCTGCCTCATAAGCAATACCAGTTTTTTTTGTGATTAATATGAAAGGGATTATTCTCATCCTTTAATAGGGCTCAGGAGGTCTTCCCTAGCCAACCTCCCAACACAAATCTGTTTCATTGTGGAATACATGTTTATTTTTAATTTAGTGTCCGATGTAAGGACTGAGAAAGACCAACTGACTCCTTTTTCAAAAGTAAAAGGAAATAAATTAATAACTGTGCTTATTAACCTCTCCTTGCAGTTGAAGTCAAAGTAGATTGGGTATAAAGAAGACTTATTTTTTCCCAACAAATGGTGAAAAGTTATTTCCTACTATATTTTTAAGAAAAATTTCAGATATGGTACATTGTCACTGTAATGTGATTTTTGGCAGGTGATTATTTGCTAATTCAGCCTACCCATTATCCTCAGAGGTAATTTCTCTGCAAAGAAGTTGAGACAAAGAGAAGATGCAGAGTAACACTTCTCTTTATGATTCTTGGAAATATAATGCCCTTTTCTGAGAAATACAATCTTTTAAAAGAAAATGATTCTTCTGTTTTAACTCTAAGTACAGTGGGAGGATTTCTGTGGAATATAAATATTTGCAAACTGTATAAGCATGCTTTAACCAAACACCTGGCAAATGTTGTTCAGTTTATTAATGACTTCCAAAACCTCCAAGTTGGGAAATACAGCTATGCCATTATGATCAGTCATTTGGCATATAGTCAATCCTGACAGCAATTGTTTAATACCTTTTTACCCATAAAGACTCTGAATCACCGAAAACATCTAAGATTTCAGCAGATTTCCCTCCCACCCCCTGACCCTGTACCAAATTGCTCAATTATCTTCTTTAAAGAGCTCTATTATTCTTTCAAATTTGAAGTAATAGAAAATGACTGTGAGCCATGTTATAAAATGTGTATTCTGTTGTTTCTATCTGTTTAAGACCCATTCAGAAGCTCTGGTGTATTCTTCGCTGTCTCCCTATATTCATTTGACACCTATTATGTGTATGAAACTGGGCTACTTACTGTAGGGGCTGGGATGAAGGGCAGGAAGCAATATGATACAAGATACCAACCTTCAGAGATCTTAAATTATGGGGAGGGAGTAAGAAAACACAAAAATAAGTAACATCTGAAAGCAACCAAGCAACCTGTTAATTGTCAAGAAGCGGTTCAGAAAGTGAATTCTACAGGAATCAGAGGTGAAGCCATTGTGGGATAGAATGGTCTAAATTGATTCTAGGGTCCCAGAATGTAAGCTAGGCTTTTATGAATATGCACAAGTAGGAGAGGCGGAAAGAAGGCAACTCTCTGGACTGAGAGGGCAACATAGAAAAAAAAAAATAGATGGAATATACCAAGTGTTTTAGGGACCATGCACAAAACTGTATCAGTTAGAAACCAGGTATTATTGTTAAGGCAGTGACTTGAAATAAAAACTCCCATTGTTATCGATTATCTATTGTTATGAAAGGTACATGGCATACATACCCTCCAAATGAATAACTTAAAACAATATTTAGCTGACAGTTTCACAGCTTGGCCAGATTTGGTGAGTTGTCCTTCTGGTCGTGCCTGAGCTCAATCACTTGTCTCTGAACCAGCTGGCTGTTCATTTGTATAGGACAGACTTGACCAGGATGACAGGAACAGCTGGGACTCTGCTCTGCTGCCATGTCTTACCTACCAGCAGCCTGACGCAGGAATATCTTCTCATAGCAATGATGGAGATGCAAGAGTAGAGAACGTCAGTCTTGCAAGCACTATTCAATCTTCTGCTTCTGTTGCATTTCCTGACCTTCCATTTACCAAAGCAAGTCATATGGCTGGGTCTACAGCACCACCACACCATAGAGTGTATCTTACATATACATAGTGAACTGTTCCAGTTATCTATCACTGCTTACCAAAATACTCCAAAACTTAGTTGCTTGAAATATTGACTATATACCTAACAGATTCTGTGGGTCAAGAATTCAGAAAGGGCTTGGCTGAGTTTGTCTTGCGATCCTCATGACATTAGTGGGACTTAGCTGGTAGATAGGCCAGTCTGGATGGTCTAAGACACCGTCAATCACATGTCTGGTGTCTTGGCTAAAAATCTGGGCTCAGCTGGACTATCAAGAAGCCTGACTACACTCTACTCCAGCTTGGCAAGGCCTTAGAGCAGTCAGAATCCTTATGTGGGGGAGATTTTTCCCAGAGCCAGCCTCCCAGAAGAACTGGACAGAAACTGCATGGCCTTTTGTGACCTTGCCTTGGAATTAATGTGGTAAGCTCTGATGTACTCTGTAGGTCAGAGGAGACACAAGCCCTCCCAGATTCCAGAAGAGGAGGCAGAGACTTCTTTATGAGAGGAGTATAAAAGAATTTGCAGACAGACTTCAAAAACACCAAGGTCATTCCACAAGCAACAAATTACACTTTTTTCAGTGTTTATATTGTATTCACCCTCTTATAAGACCCACCCATCCCATTATGATCTCCGGCTCAGGCACAAGACCCAGATGAAGCTCCTACTTTAGGTGCTATCTTTGGTTGTGGTTCCTTTTGATCTGAAGATCAGTCAACAACAAAGACTAGTTATGTGACCTGCAACATAAAATGGTGGAACAGGCATAGGTTAACCTCAGTCGACGCAAGTCCATTATCAATTCTGAAATACAGCCAGGGCCATACTGTCGTGATCAGGACCCATTATTGCTCACTGTGAATGAATCTCTGTGTTTCTTGGCTTCAGCCTCTAGATAAGGTCAGTGAATGTTTTCTTTAAAGGACCAGATAGTAAATATTTAGTCATTATTTGCCTCATGTGGTCTTTGTTGAATTTTATTCATTTTTTAACAATCTTTTCAAAATGTAAAAACATCCTTAGCTCATTGGACATATATAATCAGGTCACCACCTAAATTTGGCCCATAGGCTGTAGATTGTCATCCCCTGCTCTATACTTGTGATTCTACCCTTGGAGTTGTTTTTTCCTTTCCCACAGAAATAACCTATGTTCACAGCTGAGTAGTTGTCTCAGCTCGTTTCCAACTCATAGAGTTTAGAGAGTGCATAGCTCTCTTTTATTTGACCATTTTCCTGGGTTCACATTTACCATGAGACCACACCTTCTTTACGACATCCTGGGTTTGGTCTTTGCCCTTATACCCTTTCTTACTTTGATAATGTTCTGCTGAGAGACACTGGAATTGAGAAATCATTTTACTTTTGAGCTAAGCAAGACTGACTCCTTTCTATTTAATCTGCTTGAAATAGTTTATTTCCTTTTTTAGCTCATCTCCCTTTATCTGTAACTTATGAAACACAGTTAAAAGAAACCAACTGAAACTTTTTATATTCTATGGGAAATTTCCTTAGCTAGGTTCTTCAATTTATTAGTACATTTTAGGTTTTACAAAATACTGCAGGCAACAGTTTTTTCTAAAATTTCCACCAGTGCGTAATAAGGGTCTTTTTTCTTCCAACTTCCAACACATTTTCCTCTTTCTGATAACATTTCTTCACTTGCTTCTCTGAAAGCTTCCTCAAGGTCTGTCATTTTCCAACCACCTATTCTCAAAGTTAATGCCACCTGTTTAGCTTTTCCTTGTATTAGCACCTCACTTCTGGTAACAAGTTCTTTTACACTTGTCTATTGCTGTATAACAACCCCCAAATTTTATGGCCTTCAAAAGCCATTTTATCATATATCAGAGATTTTTTTAGGCATTTGGATAAGGCTCTGCTGGGTGATTCTTCTGTATCTTGTAATGTCAATTGAGGTCATTTGCTGATATTCACCTGGCAGATAGACTTGTCTAGAAGGTCAAAGATGACATCACTTACACATATGGCTCAGAAGAGTTGACTCAGCCTGAACCATTCACCTGCATGTGTCCTCTCCAACATGGCTGGCGTAGGGTAGTTGAATCTCTTACATGACAGATATCTTTCTCCATAGAATAGCAAGCATCCCAAATGCCAAAAAAAATTATGAATGGCTTTTATTGACAACAAATATGTCAGTCAAAAAAGATACAAACTTACCCAGGTTAACTTAGGGGAAGAGACATAGTCCCTACACCTCAATGAAAAGAGAATTAAAATATTCAAGTCCATATTTTAAAACCACCATATGGACCATTAATGAAAGTAATATTCCATATGAGAAATTTTTTATAACCTCTGTAATATTTGAACTTGACCTTGGACTGTCCATACTCCTTTGTATACAGTGAGACATAGAACCACTCTCTTTCTTTAACCTTCTCCCTATATTAGCTTTCGTGTATTTTCAGGTGTTCGATCACACACCCTGATGGAAAATACTTTTGACGATGTGTGCCCAAAATGTGCAAATACTTGTGTATACAGTTTATAAATAAATAGCCTAATGATTATGCTCTTTATGAAACAGAAAATAAAAATGGATCTGATAAAGACAAATATAAAATATTCTTAAATATTTTGCTAATCAAGACAAAAAGATATGCTTAAGGTGGCATTCATAGTTAACAATAGTGAATATAAATACATATTTAAATTAGTCTTTCTTGATAATCGTTAACCCATCAAAATAGTATATTGTTGCTTTTCCCTCATAGTGCAGCTGATTAAATGTTTTGCATTGGAATAAAAAGGCTAGTTTCACCATTTTATTGGTTTTCAAGGACTGTTTTAACTTTCATGTCTAGGTTATGTAGGTTGGTTTAGTTAAAACAAAGTGTTGTAAGCGACAAATCTACTTAACCAGGCACACATAAATAGTATACAGATCGGTGCACTGATCAGATACCACTGAGTGTGAGCAACTGCTGCCCCTCAAGCCTACGGAATTCTCACCTTTCTCTGGGGAAAACCTTCCAACTAATAGGTCCTCATTTTTTCAGACAAAAAATAAATATGAATATACAGTCTAATATTTTCTTCCCACACCCTAATGAATCATCTGGAACACCCCCCAAGGGTACAAACACACCATAATGGAAGCAATCGACATAGAGGGCATTTAATAAATACATATTGTGTTAATCATTTTTTTAAAAAGTCTGACACAAAGTAGGCACTCGATATTTATTGAATGAAGAGAATGAAATTGCTGTTTCTACAACAGACAGGAAATTGCAGAAATCGTCATCGTTCTCAACAACTCATCTCCTCAGTGATCTAGTCAAAACATCGTGAAGAGTATAACTTCTTTTTTTATGAAATGCATTCCCATTGGAGGCTGATTTGAAAAGTTAACTTTATCAGTGAAACAATCCCCCCCCCCACACACACACCCTTCCCATTTGTAATTTCACCTTGATATCTTGGGTTTTTCATTTCATAACAACCTCTTAAATCATTTAATTTTCTTTAACAATAAGCTGAGCTTAGTTTGCAATATTAACATCTTTTCTGTTATTTTTAATGGGAGAACTAAGGCATAGTGAGTTGAAATTTCTTGCATAAAACCACATAGAACATCAGTAACCATGCTGAGATTAAATTAAAATTCTTTTTTACTCAGAGGCTTTACCTATGTTCCTTGGAGCCACTATGGCCTTTTGATCTTTGCTTGAAATAAAAGAATTCTTGATGATTAAATAAGTGGACTTTCTTTTTAAATCAGCAAATAATAGAGCTTTCAAAACTAAAATCAGTTAACCTAGAAAATTCAATAAGAATGACATTTTATGGAATAGAGTTGATGCAAAACTTGTAAGTTGGAAAAACTTACAAAACTTGTAATTTGGAAAATCCAAGATAGCAGGCCACATTGATTCCTCCAGAATCCTTTTTAGGAAGGCGTAAGGTGAAACTTGTCTACATCTATCCCAAAGCAGAGTCTGTTGATTGATGTTAGAGCAGACAATTGAGAGAATTCTCTTCTCCCAACCCTCAGGTTTCTCTGCAAAGCAGAACACTTCTAAGTGATGTTGGTAGTGGTTGGATAAGGAGATTGGAATACTGGAGAGTTTGGAATAGCAGTAGTACAGAGTTGAAAAGAGACTCACAGAAAGAACTGTTTGACAGGTCTGAGGGTCCAGGTGAGGTTGGAGACCAGGACTTACCTGTAATGGCAGTCTACACACTGGTGCAGCTTCTCTTCAGTAATGTGTAGGTTGAGAAGGCAGGTAAGTGGTGTGATCTTTGACATTTAGCTAGTCTTTTGCAGCATAAGTAAAAGGATACTACATTTGAGGACATTGTTAAGGAAGTCTGGTGTGCAGTTGAGTATAGGATTGGAGTGAGACCATGAACTCCTATGGGAATTTGTAGATATGGGGGAAAGGGAGGTATAGGCACTTAAGTATGCACGAGGTGGAAAGACAGATAGCTGGAGAGGACAGCTGGGCAGAGAGGAGGTTGGTGATAGAGTTTTAACTGTAAGAGCTCAAGTAATTCACAGTGGTGACAAAGTCTGGAGTGTGGTTATGAAGGTGGGTGATAGAAGTAAGGTAATAATAGAATAATAGATTCATTTGTATGGTAGAGAGTGGGATTTCAGTAAAAATGAGTCTGGGATTCAGGTGCCATATTCCTCAAGAGTGAATGACTGAGACGGTGGATAATGACGAGAGAGGTACTGATGCAATTGGAGAATGGCATGAACATCAAAGAAAATGGGCATTTATGAGAATAGAGTAATAATTTAGAAGCAGCAACAGGAAACTCACCAGCAGTCACCCTCTAGTGACATTCATCAAGAAAGCAAGGAAGAGGACACTCTTGGTTATTTTTAAAAGATAAACATTTTTAAATAAAGTTGGAATTTTTATCCATGCTTTATCTTTCCTGATTTAATGAATGCAAAAGAAAAGAAAAGAAAAGAAAAAAAGAAAAAACTAGGGCTGACCTCCTTCTTCTACAACTTCAATATTTCCCCCTGAGTTTATCATTTTGTGATTTATCTTTTTAAAGAATGCATAGTGTTTATTCTAACCTAATTGTCTCTAAGAAATATTGAAGCCAGGCATTTCAGGGAAGGCCTTGTGTATTTTTCCTCTTACAGACTCTTTTCTGGTCAGAGGGAAATACTTAAATCTGATTCAATCCAGCTTATGTAACAGTTACACCAACATTCTCCAGCCTCCTGAAGTTACTGAACCTTGTATTTATCCACGGAAAATATCTTTTATGACTGATCATAGAATGCCAAAAGAAAATCAGCAAGATTTTCCTTGTTATCTGTTTACACATATGCTTTCCATTGATTGTTAATATTTGTTAACAGGAAATATTTTTTTCATCTAGACTTCTTTATAGTCTGAGACCATGGTGGCCAAGAAGGAACATAATAAAATCTATGAAGTCGTTAGTGGCAAAGACCAAAGAACTTTCAAACTCATATTCCAGATTTTCAAGTTCTAGGACAAAATGGTTTATCTTTCTCCTTTTCTCCCACTCTCCCACATTCTCTTCCTTTCTTTCTTCCTTCCTTTCCTTTTTCCTGGGGTAGCTTGCATAGAGTAACGAACACTGACCTTAAATGTGTGGCTCAATAACTTTTTGCGTATGTGCATGTACTCACATAAACCTCTCAGCTCATGGCATAGAATGTTCCTGCCATCCCAAAAGAGTTCCTCATGCCTCCTCTAAGCTGATTATCTTCAGAGTGACTCACAATGATTAGATATATTTTTTAAAAAATTATTTTGTGCTTGGCTTTTTTTCACTCAATATTTTCTCTGTGAGATTCACCTATATTGTTGAGTATAACTGGGGTCTCTGCTTCTTTATCACTGACTAATTTCTATATTCCATTGCTGAAGAGCATTGGCCTATTTCCAGTCTGAGGCTAGTTTGAATAAAGCCGCTATGCATATTCTCGTTCACATCTTTTGGTGGGATGAAGCACTCATTCCCATACCCAGGGAATATAAGGTCTTACATATATTTAGCTGAATAGATACTTCACAGTTTTCAGAAGTGATGATTCCATTTTATACTTCAACTAGCGGTTCTTGATAGTTCATCCACATCCTTGCCAATACTTGGTGTTGTCGGCGCTTTTAATTTTAGTCACTATAGGAGAGTTTACAAACAGTTCATTCTTGAACTAAAATTAGATAATTTTAAGATAAATGAAAGAAAGTATAGGTTCAGGCAGAAAGCTATTAATTTTACAGAACTTATTGGAGTGCCACAAGTAGAAAATAATGAGAGATTTGTTGAGCTGATGTTTCTCTAAATATAACCCCAGGTCACCTGCCTCAGCCTCATCCAAGGTGCTTGGTAAATATACATCATTTCTACCTCATCCCTGATCCACTGAATCAGAATTCCTTTTTCTGAAATCTGCATGTATAACAAACTCCCTTGGTGCCTCTTATAGGTATTAAAGATTGTATGTACCCCACTATTTACATATTTGAATGACAGAAGCTTTTAATGGCAGCTAAAGAACATCAGATTAAATCGATAAGGACTGTATTTCCAGGCTAACATTTGAGATACTCTGAAATCAGGAAAGCCTCAGCCTGTCTGAGCCACCCTCTGTATCAGAAAGTGTCACATACCAGTGATTGGAATTCCAGAAGGAAAAGAGAGAATGAGGCCAACAGAATATTTGATTGTTCTTTGGGAGGCCAAGAATTTTCCAAAATTAGTGCAGGTACCAAACCATAGATCCAAGAAGCTCAGGAAACACCAAGTAGGATGTATAGGAAAAATCAATCACTTAAGCAAACAAGACACATCACACCAAGCCTATCATATTGCTGAAGACCAAATACAATCTATTGTCTGTATTCCAAAGGCATGGAAACATTTTTACCATTGATCATCACCCCGTAGCCTATCGAATTCAAGTTACAGGTTCTTCCTATAAGAGGTTAGCACTGTTGTTCATCTACCTTACCAGAGCATTGCCTCCCTCTGATTTATTTCTCATACTGCACTTTATTGTATTATGTCATGATAAGCTTGTCAGATGCCAGTCTTTAAAGTTAACCCGTTATGGTCAATATTCACAACTTATTTTTAAAAAGCGGTGTGTGTGTGTGTGTGTGTGTGTGTGTGTGTGTGTGTGTTTAAGTTTAATAATGGCAGCCCTTACTAGGTCCTTCCTGTGTGGCAGGTACTAAGTGTATATGTATATTATCTCATTTAATCCTCATCTTCATGGCAACCCTATTACATAAAGAATACTATTATACTTTCTTTTTTTAACACATGTAGGAATGATAGAGGAACTTAAGCTATTGTTCAAATTTACTAAGCAAATAAGTGAAACAGCTAGAATTTAAACCCAGCAACCTGATTCCAGAACTTCTACCCTTTTTTTCTATCTTTATTGAGGTATAATTGGCAAATAAAAATTATATATTTTTAAGGTATATGACTTGATGTTTGAATTATATATACATAGAAAAAATGTCCTACTCTTAACCATACTGATATATTGCATCTCGATTTAAAAAGAAAAAGAAACCACACAAACACAACACAAAGGTTATATATTATATAAACTATTTATAAAAGTATAGATTTTATTCCCCATTTCCACTGAGAATTATAGCCCACTTTACTCAACAGTTTAGGGCACATTTGATCTCGTTACCTGTGTTTTCATTAGCCCAGTTGCAATAGCGACCAGGTTGAAATAAACAAATCCTGTTGAATTCTTAGTTGTCTCACAGCAGCTAGCGGGCTGACGTGAAGACACAGCATTCCATCTACCTACCGGCAGGTGCCAGCCTCAATGCTTGTGTGGAGAGATGCAGGGAATCAGGAGAGTAGATGTGGATCCAACTCACAGTGCAGGTGGGTGGACTCTTGACGGGGATTCTGATACATTTTAGAGATTGCTCACCAGCAAGGTCTTTTTATCCCATTCCGCCTGCACGCTGGCAGGCTTCTCCTTTTTAAGTTGCTTGTAAAAACTAGTTACAAGTGTCAGATTAATTTTTAATGAAGAAATACAATAAAACATCAACAAGACTATGCCTATCACAGATTCGTGTTATCAAAGATCATGTGGTAAAAAGTGGAGATACTTAAGATGTTTGGATAATTCTGCTCCGATTATCTTGGCAGATGCCAGCATCTGCTCCTTTATGTTTCTGCTTTATCAGCCCAGAACCCCTCCTCCCATATCTCCTCCCTCCCCAACACACACACTCAGAAGAATGTTTACTACTGTCCTTTGCTCTTCATTGGAAGGAAAACAGGGCTGATTTCTAAGGGTTGTTACATTCCACAGATGAAAGGTTGGGGTTTTACACCCAATAATATCCTTCGGCCTTTGACCCCTCTGGCTCTTCTGGCTGTGACAGTTTCCTCATGAACCAACCCCAGTCCCTGGACACTGTCAGCATGGATGTCATAGATATCACACGGAACTTCATCTCTATCCAGAAACTGTCAAATAAAGTTTTATCTCCGTGATGTTTCAGTGTTATTTCTCCATTTGCCTCTCCTCTGCCTCTTACATATTTCTCTCTGATATTTTGATCTGTGAGGACTTGCCTTTGATTAAGGACTCTGCTCCTTAAATGTTCTTTTTTAGCTTCACTATTAAAAGATTGGAGGTGCCTCAGATGACCCAATATCTCTGGCATATTAAATCTGGCTGTCAAATGCACGTACTTTCTTTGATAGATGACCTAATAAGCTTTTTTCATCTCTAATTTCAATGATTTTGTTATAGTGAATTATTTCTTTTTGTGGGCCTATGATTTTCTTCTCCTCAAACTTCCTTGCATTACATAGGTTTTCATAATTACATACAATGGATTATTTAGAATCTAATCTTGGAAACGTGCTTTTTTTTCTTATGGAAAGACAAAGACATGGAGCTTCATAAATCAGAATATCAAGCTTAAAATATAATTTGTAGGGAACATATAAAGGAAATGTAAATTATGTTCAAGAAAGGCTCTGTTCATCTTAAAAATTGGACTGAAAAAAATCAGTTGGATACATTTGTAAGTGATGAAGAGACATTCTGAAAACAAAATCTCAAGGTTAAATGTAGAAGCACATTTAGTAGACATTTGAGCAATCCCGATATCTGCAGAAGAGTGTGTGTGTGTGTGTGTGTGTGTGTGTGTGTGTGTGTGTGAGTGAGAGAGAGAGAGAGAGAGAGAGAGAGAGAGAGAGAGAGAGAGAGAGATCTCATAACTTAGCCAATTTAAAAGGTGAATTCTCACAGGGTCTGACTTCTATGGCTTCATGAGGTTTTAATGTTTTGGTATTTTAAGTAAAGCCCAAAGCTGTATTAATCTAATCTAGAAAATACACAGGACCTAAGGCAAAAAAGAAACCTTGGGAGACTATTGCTTTACTATCAAAGAAAATCTGAAAGAAATGTTATAAATTTAAATTTCAATTCTGTCCACTTTTCATAGCACTCTTTGATTAAAGGAGAATTCCAGGAATATTCACTAACAAACACTTCCCTTCTTTTTGGTAGAAGCAAATACAAAAATGGTCCGGATGGCTTGAGTCGGGATGATATAGCACTGGGAAATCCAATCCAAACCAATAGAAATTTGATGTTCTAATAGAGCTTTATGACTTTAGACCTAACAATTCTATAAAGTAATTTCTAAGGATGGTATCATCTAATTCTTCAGGTTAGGCACATTTTGAAGCTATTCCTCACTGTAATAGTGAAGTGGTAACATTTGACATCTTTATGTAGAAGACTTAATTTAACCAATATAGTTTTCATTGAATTCAAGCTGTTGATGTTATGATAGCAGTACATTTATCAGTTATGAGATGTTTTTTCGATCTCAGTTCTGTTTTTAGTGGCTGATCAGTATTCATTGGAATCAACCCTTCCTTGGACAGAGGCTGTCTCCTGGCTTCTCAGGGCGTGTGTTCTCACAGTCACAACTTGGTGAGGTGTGTGTTGACTTACAAATTTTTGTAGCTGAAGGCATGTATTCCACCATGCTCCATTACTCTGCATGCAAAGGAAAACATTTCGATTGTAAAGGCAAGCTCACTTCAATTGTTGAGAAAATGTAGCTCTCGCAAGGGGCAAAAGACAACACTATATTTCCCTGTAGCTTTATTGTTTGTGACTTGGACTTTTTTTGTATTTCTGGGTGGCTCCTGAAATAAGGAAACCCATTATACAAAACCCAACTTTACAAAAGGAGGGATCACTTTGTTTTTGTTATTCTCTTGTTCAATTCACAGATTTTTATAAGAAATTTGCTCAAATTAATGTTCAGTGTGGTGTAGTAATTTAGAAATATGGGTTTAAAGTTGTTGGTCCTGGGTTTCACCCAAGGCATTAACTCTTCTAGCTGAAAAGTCTTTGTCAGACTCCTTAACCTCTCTGGGCTTTAGTTTTATCATTTGAAAAACAAATAGAGGTAATTTTGCCACCTGTAAGAATATAAGAAATTAATTCCTGTCAGATGTTTATCACAGTGACTGGCATAGAGCAAGTCCTCAGTAAAATAGATAACACATAGATGTTGATATGTGTATGAAAATGTATGTGTGCATAGTCATATGTATTTATGATTTATATAGTGCTCAAATAGTATGCTATGATTACATAGTGTTTTATGTGAAATGCTCACTTACGATAGGTGATGTACACACAGAATTTTAAGCAGAATTATCTTACTAATTATGTATTGCAGAGACCAGTATTAAAACTCATTTTCATTCCCTGCACACACATCTACTGACTATGGAGGCAGGTGACATAGAAGCATGCTGGATGGTACAGGGAAGCCACCTGGGCTGTTTTAAAATCACCACGGGCACTGTGTAATATTTATGTCAGAAAATCAATCAGGTACCCCTATACCTAGTGAGACCCTTTCAGAATTTGCGTTCCCCAGAAAGCAGGCTTAGAGGAGAACTGCGTATTATAAAAAGTTTATTGGGTGGTGTCCTCAGGTTCAACACTGTGGAAGAAGTGAAAGAAACAGGACTGGGCAGAGGGGAAAGTCAGACTGTGATTTCGGAGCCAAGGCTGACCTTTGGAGTTGTCCCAAGCTGTACCTGGAGGGCTGGCTCTTTATAGCCTCTCCTTCCTATCACACCCACCAGTCATTGGATGCAAACTGCTCTCTGGAAGAGGTGCATAACCTTGAACAAGGTGGCTGTTTTCGGCCAAGCTAAAAAGAAGGGTGGACAGCTAAGTGTGGTCTACAGACAACGCTTGCAGCATCTGGGGAGTTCTCTAGTCCTTAAGGGAGATCTAAGTGGCACAGCACAAAGTCTGTACCAGTCAATAGAACTGATTATTCTTAGAAATTGATTTGTTCTAAGTTATCTGGTCTCATTTTCCTCTTGTTTTTCTCCCTCTACCTTTTCCTTCTCTCCTCCCCTTCCATCAGCCATTTATTGACGGCCCACTGTGCAGCGGGCACTCTAATGAGGGCTAGAAAAAAAAATTTTTTTTCAAGAACTCTGTTCATACACAGAGAAAAGCCAGGACATAGCAGAATGGGTAGAGAAGATAAGTTTTGGGATTGAAAAAATAATAATTAAAAATTCTACTGTTTCTTGATGGCTATATGATCATAGTCATTCAGGTTCTCAAATCCCATTTTTCTCTTTTTAAAAACAGAGATAATAATTAAGCTTGTCTAAAGGGCTGTCCAAAAGAATAAAGAGTGAGAAATAGTTCACAGTTACTGCCAGGCCATCATAATTGTCCAATAAATTGTTCATGTTTTTATTATTGATAATAATGATGACAGTATCAAAGATTCATGGGTCCATTCTATGTAACTCCTTTACCTCTGTCGGGTCAAACAAAAGACATCTAACCTAGGAGAAAAGTTCAGTTACTGAGTGACCTGAATGTTAGACTCTTCAGACAATTTGTATACTCAGATTTCTGTGCCTCAAGGACCTGATATTGCAAGATATGTCCTAGCGATTATAGCATTCAGCACAAATGGCCACTTCTCTTTTTTGACCTACAACCCTCTGACACCTCATTCTCTCATATCTCTTTCAGTATCTCCAGCCACACGTTAGCAGTGTCCCTGGTGGCCCATCTCACTGATCTGCCCACTCGATTCTTGAGTCCCTCAAGGAATCAGTCCCAGGGTCTCTCCTGTGTTCATATTCCCTTTCTCTCTGGCCATGGGTTTATATGTCAGCTCTGTGATGGTGGCTCCCAAGCTTAACTCCAGACCTGATTTCTGTTTGTAGCTCCAGCATATACACCTACATGTCTACTGAATATCTCATAGGCAGTTCACATTTATTATGTGTCCTACCAGGAGTATTGATCTTTTCCCCAAAATTTGCTCACTCAGTATTCCCCATATCAACAATGGCACTTTCTTTTATACTATTGTCTAAACCAGAAACACAGGCATCATCCTTTATAGTTACTTCTCTCGTGCCTCAAAAATTTAATTTATCACTAAATCCTTTTGATGCTACATGCAAAATATTTCCTCTCTGCACATCTTCCCATCACCACCTTTCTAGTAGAAGCCACCATCATCAATGGGCTCAACTAAAGTTCCAGTCTCCTAACTAATTTCTCTACTTCCAAATGTCACCTAGACCCTCTACTGAGATGATCTCTTTTATAAGCAGATGGTTTTAAAATATAAATTGCCTCATGTCATGATCCTGATTAAAACTCTATATTTCCCATTGTACTTGGAGATCCTTGATTCATCTCTAAAACCATGAATGACCTTGCCCTTGTCTGCCCCTCTGGCCTTCACCCTGTCTACAAGCCCACCCTACTGGTGTCACCTTCACTGAAAGTGCTATTCTACACAGAGCATTTGCCTCAAAACTCACTCATCTTACCCTTCACCTTTCTCATCCTTCGGATTTTAGCCTGAAGGTTCCTTCAAATTCGCTCTCCCCACATCTCAACCTAACTTGGATTTCCCCCTATTTTTCTCAGGAAGAGCATTTTTTTAAATTATTTATTTGGGTACTGATTTTTTTAAATGTATACTTCTCTCACTAAACTGAAACTCTGTGAGTACAGAGACTATATGGATTGTATTCACTGCCTATACCCAGCACCTAGCTTATTGGTTGACATTAGAAAGTCGTTGACTATTTATTAAATGGATGCTAAACTAAAGCAGTCACAGCCTTTCTAAGTAGAAGTATCATAAATTAGAATCATGTGTCTTGGTTCTAGTCTTATGAACTACGAGCCATATGACTCTGGGCAAGTCCCATCACTTTTCTGGGCCTATTTTCTTATCTTTAAAATGGGGATGATATAATTTTATTTCCCTTTGTTACAGGGCCATTTATTCATTCAGCAAAACTTTAATGAACATCTACCAGTTGCCAAGTGCTGGAATTATTCAGTTAAATAAAATCCACATTCTCTTTCTAAAGAGCTGAGAATTCAGAAGGGAAAACAGGAATATGAACAAATTCATGATTATAGTATAGTAAGTGCGATGATAAAAACCCAAACAAGGCACATTTTTATGTAATTTATATGTTTAATTTGAAAGAAAGAAGTGTTGAGTGAGGTATTATGCTAGGCACTTTCAAATGTACTAGCTAATTTCATTTTCACATGACTAAAAAGAATGATTCCCATTTTACAGATGAGGAAGCTGTGACTCAGTGGCCTTAAGTAAGCTACTCAAGTTCATAACCCCAGGGTGTCGGAGGCACCAAGCTTCAAACCCAAACATTCTACTCCAAGATCAGGTTGCTTTCAAAATGGAAAAAAAAAAAAAGATTAAAATATAGGTATTAATTACATTATTGCTAGAAGAATGAATGGAATAATTTTAAACTGAAGTATTGTTATAGCTCAGTCTAAGTCAGAAGAGAAAAATTGTACCAAAGAATCTCACTTTTTCCGTCATCTTCCTGTTTTTTTTTTTTTTCAGACTTTCTCTGGGTCTGTTTTTGTTATCATTTGTGATTAATTATAGGGAGAACCTGTTTTGGATTATAGTGTATCTTTATTTGTACCCACAATGAACAAAGTGCTACGACGATGATTCACAACTTTTTGAGATTGGAAAACCCTTGTGCGTGCCATTTTGGTCTCAGAACACTGTCTCTACTTTTTATAAAATTTTCACCTTCTCATGCTTCAGGTCTCCACTTAAATGTCTCTTCTGAAACTTATTCTCAGAAAAGTGTATCATGACCACACTCTGCAAAATAGATTCCATGCCTTGCTTTCTGTCTCGGCATCAATCACAGCGTTTGGCACTTTTTATAAATATTGGATTAATCTACATACTTGTATTTCTGTCTGAATCTTTCACCACGCTATAGACATTTTATGGCACCTAGAAGATTATTCAAAGATCTGTGCCCATTATCTCTAAATGGCATTACAAATATAGCCACAGATCAAGGGAACACTGAAGAGAATCTGTTCATGTTGCTTATCTTATTCCAACATAAGTTTTAGTGATATGACCTATTGACATCAAATTTTGAAGTTCAGGCTTGAAGAGCTTATTTTTACTCCATTTTAGAGGACAGACGGGAACATTAGGTAGATGTGCATTTTTGTTGTCTCTTCAGCATTGAAGCAACAGTGTCAGTTAATGTTTATGGTCTTGGTTCCCTCAAATTTTTATTACTTATCAAACAGTAAACTTTCATTACTCTTCTATTCATGATACTCCTTAAGTTAAATCTCACTTGAGGTATTATGTGCTTTGATACCTTTCAAGACTGAATGCATGGAAATTTTTACTTGTAGAACTGAGTTGGAATTTCTGTTCTGCTACTTGTATACTTGGGTACTTTATTTCCATGAAGATCAATTTCCTCATCTTCAAAGTGGAGAAAAGAATTCTTCCCAGAGCAATTTATGAATTATATAGGACAATGGATGAGAAAGGGCCTGAGACATAGTAAATGATTTTCCCAAGAGTAAGTTTTGTATTGGTTTTCCTCCTCACTCACTTTACCCATGGACCACCAATGCTGAAGATTAGTTTATCTCTTGGATTAGCATTTTGAGAATCAGTTGGTTGAAAGCAAACATCCACATCAATGGATCTCCACCAGGGGCGATTTTGCCCTGCACAGGACATTTGGCAAAAGTCCGGGGATATTCTGCGTGGCACAGCTGGGAGTAGGTGCTAGAACCTAGCAGGTAGAGGCCAAGGATGCTGCAAAGTATCCTGGAATGCACAGGACAGACCCCCACAACAGTTACCCAGCCCCAAATGTAAGTAGTGTCAAAATATACAAAATTAAGCAAATAAGTTCTACTCTACTTGCATATCATGTTGATGACTTTTGAAATTCGGCATGTCATAAATACAATTTCCTTTTCCTTGTTACCCCTCACTCCTTAGAAGGGATTCCCACTGTCACCGTCAGGATGCCATCCTCTCAGGTGCCCCCATCATAGATCTGGAGTGAGCTATACTACTTCCCACAGGATCTTGAATGCCCCCCCCCCCCGCTCCTCTGACCCTTCTTTAGGTATGTTTTCTGTAAATGGCAGTGATACTTTCTGTTGTTCTCACTTCATTGAGTGCTTAATCAGCACAACTTGGGAGAGAGGGTATCATATCACCCCCAGTTGACAAGTGAAGAAACCAAAGTCTAGTGAGGGGAATCATCACAGTAACCACGCAGCAAATAACTGGTTAATCCAGCCCTGACTTTCAACTCCAAACCTAGGACCACTTCCTTTTCAGCAGAGCTTTTCCTAGCAGATCTCATGGAGCTCATGGACTTTGCCAGAGGTCTGACCACCTACAGCAGGTCCTCGAATAACAGCATTTGGTTCAACACCACTTCGTTCGTTATAGCCTTGATGAGATGCAGTAGGAACTTATCTCTTGTTTCTGTCAGTTAGCCTGTGGTAACATTGGCGTCATTCTACATTGTGTAGCTTAAGGTCGCAGAACCTATCAACATTAAGTGAGGACCTACTGTAATTGCTTTTAGGCTGTTTACTGCTTGCCGATCTTATACCTGCTGGTCATTTCTCAGTTCCCTGAAGACAAGAGCATCGTTTCCATCTCTTTTACTGAATGTATCTGGAGCTGGAAAAATCCTCACTTGTTAATCTTTCTACTAAAGAAATCCCTGATTCTAATAGAGTTAAACAGTCCCTAGGTATCAAGAAGAGAAAGTCGAGGTAGCTTTGGAACTTTTTTTTAAACATTACTTTGGCAGTGGGTCACTCGTTCAAATTAATTCAGGTGCGGCAGCCAGCATGCCAGTGTCTGTCTCTTCCGCATGTGAACACTACACGTATTTGGCTGTCATGTCCGTGAGTAGAATATCGAGGGGGAGAAGGAAGCTTGTCAATAGGCATCTCACATGCTTCTTGGTAATTAATTGTAAAAGGTGTCTAATGCACGGTGGGTTGCTCACTTCATGACACTGATTAACCGAGAATCCCAAAACAATGCATACAAATGCTGACAAAAGCTAACATACCAACAGGTTTGGTCTACCTATCAAAAACAGAAAAGACCTTGAAGGTTGTTTATGATATCATAAATCTTTGCCTGTAGTCTGCATTATATCGGTACTAGGCTCCTTTGTTTGAAAAATATGCTCTGAGGTATGAGGGAAGTAATTACTGAATCCTTCCAGGGACTAAAACCAAATCCCCAAACAAAATGTTTCAGGGTTTTTTAAAATTAATTTTTGGAGAGGATTTGGTACCTCTATACAATAACATAAAATAATTTAACCTTTAATTTACAGTTTGGAAGCTGCATATTTCTTAAAGGACAGAAAAAATAGTGCAGGGCCACATGAAAAGCCTTTAATATAATTTCTTTCTAAATTTGTATTTCAGGTAGGAATTAGCATTATTTTGTTTCCTCCTATTAACATCATCAGCACCTGAATATATATATCCAACCCAAAAACTAGATTGTCTAAAACAGTCTTTTTACCCAAGAGTGTTTTTAAAAAATAATATACAGTTCCCATCAGTATGGTAAATTACTTACAGTAACCACAAGGTAAACATCCATTAACCCTTAAGAGAGGGGGGCCTTCAGTTAACTGCTAATCGTTCTAAATGTAACCAAGTCAGCAATGGCCTTAGCTCTCAGGCTGTGAAGATTGGGCTGTGCTCTTGGGTAGAAGTGAGAGAAGACTTATTGGTCTTGGAAGGTTTTGTACACATTCTTGCCAGGAAATGAGGCAATGGGCTGGCTGACCTCAGAGTCCTTTTTAGTTCTGGTACTGGTGACTCGCAGTCACCTTTAGGACATCAGACATTGGGCTGGGGGTGACTTAGGAAGATGGACTTGCAATGCCATGTAGGTTATGAAAAAAAGAAGGCTAGTTCAGTCTAGTCTTCAACTACACTCAGTGTTGGTTAGCTGTTAATTATGAATTGGCTGTACAGAATGGAATCACAGAACTTGAAGTCAATTCCTAGAGTTGGTTGAAACCTGGAAGGCAAAGCTGCCTGAATCACTTTCC
The DNA here is from genome assembly GCA_028627145.1 of Eidolon dupreanum. NCBI lineage: Eukaryota > Metazoa > Chordata > Mammalia > Chiroptera > Pteropodidae > Eidolon > Eidolon dupreanum. The sequence continues at coordinate 11,410,158 of CM053511.1, forward strand.
CCTGCAAGTGGGAGGGTTATGGAAGAAAGAGAGTTAAAAGTCAGATGTTGAAAATGGCAACTTTGTGAGCCGAATATGACCCATATACATGATTTGTTTGGCTCTCATAGTACGGAAAATATGGGCACATTTTATATTGGGAAATTTTGTAAGATTTCTGGATTTTCAGTTGTTCTTGACTTAAAAATAGAGTAGCAGCACTTAACCTATATTCTAGCATAGCAAAAAAATAGTAAGTATTGCTCATTTTAGGGGGGAAAAACTAGTCCACTGTGGTCCACCTAATCCCATCATCCCTTAGAGTGGTTTTCTTCACAGAGTTACATCATCCTGATGACATGTGAATTTGCAAAAACAAATTACTGTGGGTTCATGTCATTCTTACCCACATCATGATGGGCTTTCTTGAAATATGGATAAGTGGACAGTACAGCAAGTCAACTGAGAATTACACATAAGGTTAAGTCTGTAAGTCAAGATTCTCTTGGGCACAAGTGTATAAATGAGCTTAACTCCCTAACCTCCCCCTAGGATTGACTTACATAAATGAGAAACCCAGGGTATCTGACTACAAGCAAAGCTCTGCTCAGGAAATCAAATAATGCCATCTTATCTTTCCCCCTCCACCCTCTCTGCGTCTCTCCGCTCACCCCCGTTTTCTCTTTTTGTCTCTCAGCTCTGCTCTCTCTGTTGTCTTAATTCTCTGGTGGCAAAGACAGCCACTGACAGCAAGTCTAGGCATATATTGTCCCTTGGGACATAATCTAAGAAAGAAAGAGAACTTCTTTCTTGGAAACTATACCAATTCTAGTAAAAAAAAAAAAAAAATTGTATTTGCCCTATCTGGATCACGTATCCAGCACTAGTTTAATAAATGCTGTATTTATCTGGTGCCTGCATTGAGTCCAGCCCTAGCTGGGTGCCTGGAAACGGCAATGAAGCCCTGCTTTTGTGAATCTTATATTACAGAAGGTGGGAGGGAATCACAAAGTAAAAAATAAACATAATAAGCAAGGAAATTATATAGTACTTTAAAAGCGAAAAGTACTACAGGAATTTTTTTTTCTTATTAAAAGACTGACCAGGTGAGGAGAAACAGCTCCCAAAACACAAAAGGAAGATTCTTTTCCCAGAAATGGGCAAAGCTACAATGTAGGAAAAAATGACGTCTTCATAGTATCAGTTCTACCAATGGATGCATTTTATGACTGTGAACGTCATCTCTTGTATCTCCTATGCACTGCTTTGGGGTGGGGAGAAAAAAAGAAAAGAGTAAGACTGGTTCACCTATAAGGCTGCCATCGTGAAATGGCACGGAAGACCCCGCATGACGTGCTCCCTGCCTCACGCTTCACGCTCAGTGTTAGCAAGCTGCTTGGAGTTGCCTAAATCCATCATTAGGTGTTCATAGCCCTATCTTTGCCTGTACTGTTTGTGCTTCGCATGTCCTTTCCCATCTTGACTTATTTTTTGTTCAAGAACCCCAGCTAAGATAGGTGCCTCTCTTATGAGCCCTCGAAGAACCTGTGTTTGTCCCTCTGGCAGGGAGATTATTCATCTTTCTCTTCCTAGTTCCTAGTATTGTGACATGTTCAGCCCCTGGGATAGATATAAATATTCTCAGTATGATGGAGTAGTGAGTCTGATTAACGCCAGCTCTCAAAGACCCTTCAGTCCCCTGTCAGACTCCACTGAGTGAAGACCAGAGTGAAGGCCATCACAACCTTGTGCATCGTGAAGTGTTGCTTGCCTTTACGTCATCAGAAATGGTGACATTTCTCTGACTGTCAGCCTCTTATCTGCCTTAGTGGTACTCTGTACATGAGCACTGGCAGAAGTGGGCTTGAGAAGAGTATAAGGCCATTTGAAGAACTTGTGGGAGGCGGTTTAAGGAGGTGGTTGAGAGCATGTCCTCTTCGTAGATTTGTATCCCAGATATGCAGCTTACTAAGTATATGACCTTTGTATAGTAGTTCTTAATCGATTGTCGTTAATAACAGTATCTTCAGAGAATTATTGCAAATGGTGGAATCCATGTAAAGCTCTTAGGACAGTGTTTAACACATAGTAACTGCTCAATAAATATTTGCTATTATAATCATCATTTTGATGATGATGAACAGGAGGAAGAAGCATCGTTAGCCAAAGAGCTGTGCAACCCAAATTGCGTCATCATAATGATTCCAGTTTGCAAAGGGCATGCATATAGATTATGTCATTTGATCCTCATAGTCACCCTATGAAATAATGTCATTTTCATCCCCATTATAGAGATGAGGAAATTAAAACTCAGGTGTGATTTCCTGCACTTTTATGTATACATTTTCACTCCTGATCCCATGCTTTTGAGATTACATCTCTCTCCTTATTTCTTTGGTCCAGAAATTCCAATGTTGGAATAATGCTGACATGAAGAAACACAGGTTCAGGCTATGGGACACTGGTTGTATGTTCAACATCTGTCATTCTGTTGCTTTGGTCCAGCAAAGAGTCAAGTGGAGCTGGGGACTTCTACCTGTTCTGTGATGCAGGCCTTTACCTGAGAGCAGGCTCAAAGCTAACGCAGTGTACAAGTGGCCATTCGTGGGGGAACTATACGGTGACCTCTAAAAAGAAGCCCTTATTTTTTAACAAACAATTTATTTAAGAAGCAGTTTATTTTTTAACATATTTAAAGAAAATTGTGTTTTAAAAAAAAAACATTAACAAATATTACATACCCTGAGGCTAGCACATTACAGTAGATTAAGGCCCCAGGACCCATTAAGTTCTTACGAGTGTTATCTAATGTCACTTAATCTCTTAAATATTGCTGGCGGAAGTCTTCATTTCTCACCATATATGACCAGCAATTACAGCTCTACTTGCGGAGGCCACAGCTCTGGGAAAGTGGTACCAGAAAAGGGTGCACCTGCACTAAATGATGACATCTGATGGGAGCAGGCAAGCGTCTGCTCCGTACCCAGCCAGCTGCCTTTTCACATGGAGGGATGTGGAGCCACTATTATAAGACTTATTCCCACGACCTTGAGAAACACTAGGCAGATGTTGCCCAAGGTGGGCCACAGAAAAGATAACCCCATGACACTGGGTTTTCTGGTGAAATTTCGAATATCAGCTGCCATAATCTTGGATCTTAGACCACTCTAGTACTAAGACGAATGGGGAAATGAGCAGCAACCAGGAAAGTAACAGTTGGCATATAGCTGGTTATCAGTCAGTCTTCAAACTTGTGTAGGAGCATGCTATACTGTTTCTTTTCATCTAATCTTAATTGCCTATTAGTCTTAATTTACCCCAAACAGGCCCTGCCTTTTTGTTGTTGTTGTTGTTGTTGTTGTTGTTGGCAACTTTATCTTTAATTGTATCCCTGGCTAAAAACTTTTTTTCTTTCACTTGATCATGCAATTTTATTTATTTATTTGATATTAATACGATATTATTGACTCTGTTCCCTAGGCTATACTGTGTATCCCCATGACTTTTTTATTTTATAACTGGAAATTTGAACCTCTTATTCTCCTTTACCTTCCCCCCTCTTTTTTAAAAATTTTCAATTATAGTTGACATTCAATATTACTTTATATTAGTTTCAGTTGTAAAATATAGTGGTTAGACATTTATATAACTATGAAGTGATTCCCCTCCTCCCCCACCCCGAATTCATCTAGGACTTGCCTGGCACTATGCATAGTTATTACAATATTACTGACTATATTCCCGATGCTGTACTTTATGTTCGCATGACTATTCTGTAACTACCAATTTGTACTTCTCAATCTTACCTTTTCACCCTGCCCGTCAACTTCCCTCCCAACTGGCAAACATCAGTTTATTCACTGTATCTGTGAGTCTATTTCTATCTTGTTTGTTTGTTTTGTTATTTAGATTTCATATGTAAGGGATATTATTTGGTATTTGCTTTTCTCTGTCTAACTTATTTCACTTAGCATAATACTCTCTAGTTCCATCCATATTTTGCACGTGGTAAGATTTCATTTCTTTTATGGCTGAGTATTCATTACAATACAATATTCCATTGTATATATGTACCACTTCTTTATCCAATAATCTGTTGATGGGCACTTAGGGTGGCTTCCATATTTTGGCTATTGTAAATGACGCTGCAGTGAACATAGGGGTGCATAGATCTTTTCAAATTAGTGTTTTGGATTTCTCTGGAAAAATACCCAGAAGTGGAATTGCTCAGTCATGAGGTAGTTTTTTAATATTGTTTTCCACAGTGGCTGAGTGATGTCACAAAAGCTGGAAGTTTCCAGAAGGGATTCTTCCCTGCAGCCTCCAGAGGAGGTGTGGCCCTGCTGGCATCTCGATTTCAGCCCAATGAAACTGATGTTGAACTCTGGCTTCCAGAACTGTATGGAATACATTTCTGTTGTTTTCAGCCCCCATGTTTGTAATTTGTTATGGCAACCATGGGAAATGAATACACTACTTTCTGAGTCAATTTTCTGTCGCCCGTACTTGCTGCCCATCTGTTAGCAAGGCTCGAAGTCTCACTTGGTGCCTGTTCAAAAACAGAACAAGACACTTGTCTTTCTTTAAGCCTGCAGGAAGGCGAAGTACTCATTTGGTCTTAAGTTTTCTATTCCTTTCACTTGGCATGTGTTTTTGTGGTCACCAGCATCAAAATGTAGCCTCTTCCCTCTGCTACATACAGTTTCTCATTGGCGCCATCACTCGTGTCTTAACTGAAAGTCACTTTCCAACCAAGTATCTTACATCAGAAAAGAAAGGGATTTAATGACCTTGAGATCATCAATATGTGAGTAAGGAACACAACATTTATTATGGCACCAAGCATGTTCATTCAATAAATATTTCTTAAGTATTACTATACTGTTAGCACATAGGCAACCGCAGAGAACATGTGACCGTAGGGACCCTGACAGGAAAGAGACTTATTCTTGCAGAGCTGGACCCTGCACAATAAAGCTTTTATGTATCTACTCAAGCTTCAATTGCAGCAAAACTCTACTCTTCCAAGATTGGTAGCAGAGCATCAGATCCACCCTTCTCCTGCGTGAACTTCCTCACAGACTATTTCTTATTTCTCAAAATTCCACCAGGATATGCCTGCGCTCACCTTACGCCTCTAGTCAACTCAGAGCTTTCGGATTTGGGGAGAGTTTTGAAGGAATGAAAGCACTGTAGGGAAGAAATAAGGATACTCTGATGGTCCGCCTTCCCACTACTTCTCCAGATCCCAAGTGCTCTCAAAAGAAAAAAATAGCAGTAACACTGTCGTGACTTCCTCCCTCCGGCACATCCTCGCTTGGAGTGGTGACTCAACTTCCTGTACTGAAATGATGCCCCCAGCCATTGGTGGCTCAGGATGAAAACCTGAGTCACTTCCATGTCTGTTTTCCTTTTATATCCCACTTCTAGGCATCCTAAAGTCATTCGAAATCTACCCAGAATTCTACTACTACCTTTTACTGCTTCATCTACATCCTTGTCCACGGCACCATAACTCTCTGTTTTGGCTGTCATGCAGTACGCTGATTCTTCTTGTTGGCTTCTCACTTATCACCCGATCCCAAATCAACTCTCACATAGTGACCAGGGAGATTCTTTTACTGCATTGAGATTATACCCTAGTCATCCCTTGCTTGAAACTTTACACATTCAAAATAAAATTCAAAGTCTTTACCAAGGCCTAGGAGGCCCTGTATAATCTGGCCTCTGCCTTTTTTTTGGACCTCGTTTCCTCTCATTTTCTTATCTTGTCTACTCTACCCTGATGACACTAGCTTTCCTGCCGTTTCTCTAATCACCTTGGTACTTCTAGATGTTCCAGTGTCACCTTTTCTGAGAGGCCTTTCCTAACCACCCAAACTCCAACAGCTCCATTCTTCCAGTATGGGGTACCTGTGTGCCCCCGCATATGAGTTTATTTGTGTTTTGTCTGCTTCTAAGACAGAAGACAGTACTTGTCTTCATAGCCCCAGCACCCAGAATACTGTCAGGCATTTAATGGTGCTCAATAAACACTTGATAAAGAAAAGAGACGAAGAAATACAATCCACGTGTAGGACTTTAAGCTTCTTTCAACTCCAAGAATCTGAGTCTATGAATGGCCCAGCAGTCTGGATCACCTAAATATTATTTAAAACCAGTTTAGTGTATTAAGAAATTTAGTTGGTGCTTTTTTGTTGAGGTCGAGTTGATTTTTCCCTCCCTGTGTAGGCAGCTGACTGCAGAGCACATTGAGTTAACCTACATAGTAAGTGCTCAATAAATGTTTGTTGAATTGACAGTTGGATTTTTATAAGCAACAAAAAGTGCCAATATAAATTGCAAAAAAAAAAAAAAAGATACGATTGATAATTGGCTACTTGTTGCTTTCTGATACGTGCATCAAAAGTTATTTGGGCACTTTTAATTGGTGTTCAGCAGGAGGGGCTGGGATAGGGGGTTAATGGGATATTTGCTCCTGAAAATAATAAGATTTTTCTGAACCATAGACTTGGGTGCCACTGTAGAAACCATCCAAGGAAGATAATGAATCAGATCTTGTCTATAAGATTCTCAACATGCTCAGTAACCCCACCTTCTAGCTCTACTGGGTGTCTTTTTTGTAGAAGTAGATCATTTATTTTCAGAAGCGTAGGTACCGTTATACCCAAAGACTTGCCACTGATCACACGTATTTGCTTCTGTGTATTCTACATCAATCAAAAAGATCTGCAGATGTGATGATTGGAAGTGTTGGGGGAGAGAGCACAGGGTGGTGGTGTGAGCATTTAACATGATCATTCTCTTTTTTCTTGCACTGAACTCTCACAATGGAAGTATGCTTATTTCAGAGCAAGTACAGAGGGAAGAATTTGAGGATTTGATGGAAACCACAGTAGCAAGGGAAGTTTTCAGACTTCCCAGGGAAAGGAAGGAGCTGAAAGGAAGCTGTGCCAGGCCACCCAGGGCCCAGGATGTCTGCACACTTCGAGTACTCACACCCTCAGACTCCTTGTCTTGCAGTCTTTAGATGTCCTTGCTCACCTGTTCCTTTCACCCTCATGCCTGCTGGAACCCCTGCTGTAGGCCAGTGATTGAGATGAAAGCATAGCCCCCATCAGCTGGAAATGAAACTCCAGCCCAGCACCGAGGGTTGCAGCAGGGGAGTTGGATGCTGCAGATTAAAACTGGAACTTTAAATAAATATTCACAGAAACATTATTGTAACCTGGGGTAAACATTGTTGGAGTTTCTGTATAACCAGTTAGAGCAGCGGTCCCCAGCCTTTTTGGCACCAGGGACCAGTGCTCCTATGAGAATCTAATGCCTGCTGATCTGAGGTGGAGCCGAGGCGGTGATGCTAACCCTGGGGAGCAGCTGCAAACACAGGTGAAGCTTCGCTCACTCGCCCAGTGCTCATCTGCTAACAGGTCGTGGACCGGTACCAGGGTTGGAGACCGCTGAGTTAGAGCATCCAGGTCTTCAGCTGGGTTTTCAGTGACATGGGCCCCTGTAGGATAGCCTCAGAACCTACCCTGCAACAAAGAGCATTGTTTCTATGGAAACGTTCAATCTGTAACCCAAATACTCTGGTTAAAATGTTGCTGTTTTATCTAACTCAATTGTGGGTCAGTTGGGGATTGTCAGTATTAGATAAAAATTGGGGTTCCTTTTAAATTTGTTAATTTTTTCCATCCAGATTATCCATTCCTGTCAGCCAGAATAACAGGGAACCTGTATTGTGAAGGGATTGTGTTTAAATCGAAACTTCTGTTATAGCAGAATTAGCCAAGGCTAAGATGGAAATCCTGCTCCAGCCCTTGTTCATTTGCTTTTCTTTTTATTTCCTGACACCCTGCAGGGCGAGCCCTGCTGAGACTTACCGACAAAAAGCTTGAGCGAATGGGGATTGCCCAGGAGAACCTCCGGCAGCACATCTTACAACAGGTGCTCCAGCTGAAGGTGCGGGAAGAAGTCAGAAACCTACAGTTACTCACACAAGGTACCCCGCTGCTTCCTAATGGGTGGACGGATGGGGAGGCTGGAGGGAAGAAACTTACCGCCATAAGAAAGTGGAGCCAGAGAGAAATTTTATGCAGCAGCATTTCCTTCATTTAAAAAGACTTAAAGGCCACTTCTTTCCTAAAACTTCTCTTTTTCACAGCTCACTATGGGGAAGGATGCAAAAATAAATAATAGATGGGCAAACAGAATTATCTGAGCTAATTTCAAGGTCATCACATACAGCTATATAGGTTGTACACTGTACGATCCCAGAGAGTACCAGTCACAAAGATCAGAATACAGTTGTACCCCATACAGTTGTACAGTGTACAGTCTGCACAACTGTTCAGTGCAGCCCAAGCCATTTTAGTCTGACTACCGATTTTGGGGAGGCCTTGGAATTTGAATGATTCTGTAGTCATATGACCAGGGATATAAGTGGGATTTTTGTTATGTTTTACTTTGCTTGTCTCTGACTAATGGGAGAAAAACATTTTATAGGTATGTGGATATGTACACACACACACTTCAGAGTTTATGAGAACCCTATTTAGAATCTTGGAAATAAAACCATTTTTAAAAATAGACTATAGGGAATTTAAGGCTGGAATATTAAGACCATATAATTCTAGGCAAAAATCATTAATAACTTCAATATGTTGAGAGCACTTACGAGTCTTTTAACTGAAAGTGACAGCATAAAGCTGGAATTTGAAGCAAACCTTAATTTGCACTATCTGGAACTTGTATGTCTACATAAGATTTGGTTGCTATCAACTTCCATTGGCTATAACCCTTTATTTATTTTAATGCTCATTGTATATGTTAAATGAAAGGTGGATCAAATGTGTAATTTTGAGAGCCTAGAGTATTTTTCAATCTAGAATATTGCAATTGCATGCATACTGATATTGGGGAATCTGGGTCAGCCAAGTTTCATGTTATTGCATTTAGATTAACTCAGTAATAGTCCATTTGCCTAGAGGAAGTAATGTACTGCCTGAGAGATGACTGCTCCAGAAGGATACATATAGGCTTCAAGTATGAAAATGGAATTGTTTATTTGTTATGCATTATTTGCACTTGTCTCCGGGGACTTCCAACGGTAAATTTATAGGTACGGGTACACTGAGGGATTTGAATTTGAATTTGAATTTGACATATTGATATACGTTTAGGTTTCCTTTAAGAAATAAATAGAGATTCAAAGATTTATCGCAGGAAAGTCTAACACAGTGCTATTTATAAAACTGAAAAATTACAAACAACCTAGAGGTCCAGCAATATGGAAAGAATCTAATGGTTCTGCTTAAATTCATAAGATCCAGTATAAAGCAGTAATTAGCATTAATTCTTCAAAGAATATATAACAACATGGGAAACTACTCAGGAAGTAATAGGAAGTATGGGGAAAAGGCCATGTATAAAGTTTTATTTATAATATGAGCCTAATTTTATAAAAAAATCATATTTTTATATGTATATAGAAAAAGGACTGCAAATGAATATGCCAGTATTTTGATAATGGTTCTTTCCGGTGATAGGATTGTGGGTGATTTTATTTTTTTTCTTTATATTTTTTGATATTTTCCAAGTTTCCCAGTATAAATCCATATTATGGTTATAACCAAAAAATACACACACATTTTTTAAGTTTCAATTACTAGCGTTGTTTTCTGCCAGGTTTTCTTTAGTGTCTGAGGTTCCCTCTGCTCTTTTGTTTTCCTCCTGTGATGATGTATAAAAAATGAGACTTAAATTTAACACGTGTGCCTTAGACTCTTTTTTATCTCTGCCACTGTCAGCCTGCAGTGTGTTTGCTTTGCAAAATAATTTTCTCCAGCTTTCATTGCCCTAGATGCATAATATATAAGATTTTTCCTGAGATAGTTCTCAAGTCTATTAAGCTAAATATATGTTTGTGTTCTGGAAGGTAATGCTAAATTCAGCCTTTTCAATTCAGTTGTTGTCACTTTCTTTAGCTTTGAAAGCCTGTGCATCTTGAATTCTTTCATTCCATTCCCTTTTGAAGAGGTCATGTTCTCCAGCACTTGGATATTTTGTCTGCACTCACATTACCTTTTGTTTTATTGCTCGCCCTTTACATGTTAATATTCAAATTCATTTTATGTCAGGCAACATTTAGAAAATCCATGCCCTTATTGAAAAGATGGTTTCTTTGTAAAACATAAAACAAAAAAATTGGCAAGTTGTTTTTTTGTTTTTGTTTTTTTTGATTGATAATAGAAATTCTAAAGACAACTGGTGTTGCCTTAAAATATTTAGGTCTAGCTTTGCTATAATAAGAATTGAAGGGTGGAAGCTAGACTTTTAGTGGTGAGCATGCTATAGTCTATACACAGATATTGCATTATAATGTTGTATATTGGAAATGTACATAATGTTATAAACCAATGTTACCTCAATTAAAAAGAAAAAAATCACTCATTAGCAGTCATTCTTCATTTCCTCTCAACAACCCCAACTACCAGCCCTGGGAGACCTCTCATCTACTTTCTGTCTGTTCACCTGTTCTGGACTCTTCCTATAAATGGAATCCTTCAACGTGTGGTCTTTTGAGAGTGGCTCCTTTGCTTAGGGTAATGTTTTTCCAGTTCACCCATGTAGTAAGTGTGTGTCAGAATTTCATTTCTCTTTATTGACAAACAATATTCCATTATAGGAGTATAAAATTTTATTTATGCATTAGTTGACGGATATTTGAAATGTTTCTGAATCTTGGCTATTATCAGTAAGGCTATTTTCAACATTCATGCATGAGTTTTTATGTGGACCTGTTTTTATTTTTCTTGGGTAAATACCTAGGAGTGGAATTGCTGAGTCATATGATAACTCCATCAGTAACCATTCAAGGAGGTACCAGACTGTATTCCAAAGCAGCTGTACCATTTTACATTCCAGTAAGCAATGTATGAGAGTTCCAATTTCTCCATCTCCTTGCCAACATTTATTATTGTCTTTTTTATTATAACCATTCTAATATGTATGAAGTGGTATATCACTCTGCTTTTGATTTGCATTTCTCTAATGACTAACGAAGTTGAGTACCTTTTCATTGTGGTTATTGACCATTTGTTTATGTTTTTGGGAAAAAATGTATTTAGATCCTTAGCTTATTTTTCAATTGGGTTATTTGTTTTTTCGAAGCTTTATTGTTGACTCACCATGTTTCACCATGCTTGATTACCCACTTTATTTACAATATCTAGAGCTAAATATTCAGCCACCATTTCCAAAGAGGAACCCTAAATATATGAAGTCTCGCCACCACTGGGACCATTCAAAAGAACCTGCCACAAACAGAAATCAGCTCCAAAATGAAACAAATGAATGGACTCTAAAGATTTTCTGACAAATGAACAGCATTCTTTTGGATGTAGAAATTAAACACATACACACATCAAATCAGTTGCATCCGTTTGTAATCAGATCTACAAATCAGACGTGCCCATCTGAAATCTCATTCTACCATGTTTCCAGTGGAAATAAAACAACAGACAATTAAGCCTACTTTCCTAGCTTTTGATTGCTGTTTTAAAACTTCTTCTAAGCTTTTAATTTTACACCAGTCATTTTCACCCATTTGGCCAGGAGCCCGAGGACAGTAATAGGACCAAGACAGTGATACATGGACTGGGGGAGCTGGTCCTAGCCACTGTGAGCTATGCGAACACAAGTAAAATTAAGCATTTGCCCTCCTTTTACTTGCTCTCCTCCTTCTGATTGTGGACCAAAAGAAAAGAACTGTAAGGCTTTTTTTAAATGTATATGGTGGATACATAGGTAAATATATCGGTTTATAGGCACCATCAGTGAATCATGACAGAAATTCCTAAAACAGCTCATCATTTAAAGCCAGAGATGTCCTTCCGGTGAAATTCTGGCCTTTGATTTCCCTGCTTTTATTCACATTGGCCCTGTAACTACATGACATTTGCAAGCAACATAATCAATGTTTGGCCCTGCTTTAATGCCATTCCCTTTGGTGCTTTTGAAGTGGTTCCTTCTGCCACATGGTCTTTTGGTCTTCTGTGTTCCATCCGAGGTGCAGCGAGGATGTTGATCTGGTGGGCTGGCTTGTTTGTGTGTTCTTGTAGGAAACTCCGCCTTGTCAGGGAATCTCCAGTTGTCTGCTGTAAAATTCATTGCACAGCTAGAAGCGTCATTATGATACTTTCCTTTTGCTTGATTCAGGAGAGATGGAGGGAAAGTTGCCTTATATAATATAGAGCAGTGGCGCAAACTATTTTGAGATCCTTCAAATTAATCCATAACCAAGCATATGAAGGGCATCCTTAGCATTTTATGAATGCTAATGACAACTTTCTAGTAAGAAAAACACCCCAGGGATACTAAAAGCTTTCCTCATATAGCTAATGAGTATTAAGTGTTTCCTATATACAAAGCACTGCACTTATTGTCACATCAACTTATGACATTTACCCTACCAAAATCAGTACCGTTGTTAGCCCCAGTTTACATACGGGGAAACTGACAATGGAGAATTTAAGTAATAGACAAAAAGTCAGACAACTAGTAAAAGGCATAGTACAGGTCTGTCTAACTCCATAGCAAACGTTTATTCATTGTACTTCATCACCTCTGATCTGTCAAGTAGGGGTAATAATTCCTATTTCATGGTGTTGCTAAGATGATTAAATGAGATTTTATGTGGAAGCCATATAGCATAGTTCATGGCATAGTCTGTTGGCAGACTTTTTCTGTAAAGCGACAGATAGTATTTTAGTCTTTGTGGATCATCCTGTACGAAAGCAACCACAAACAATCTTAAATGAATTGGACATAGCAGTGTTCTAATAAAACTTTATTTATGAACACAATTGCTGGGCATAGTTGTGGACCCCCTACTTTGCAAGGTTAAAAATGTAAAATGTGAATGTCATTTTCATCAAGATTATTGTTTTTATTCTTAGTGTCTTCCCTTTTAAGCTGTAAATGTTTTCCTCAACCCCAGGGACACTATCATATGGAGCCATTCTGGCTCCTTTTCCACGCCTTTCTTGGCTACAAATAACATGGATAGTATTAAAATATAACAGCAACTGTGAGGTTTGGTTAGATTCGTGCTGTAGGAAGCTGTGTTCCCACTGGAGGATAAAGCAGATGAAGGTGGTAAATACCTCCATCTTCAACTGCCTTTTTAATTAGTGCCTGCAAAGTGAAAAAAAAGAAAAAAAGAAAAAAAAGAGCATGATTGTTTACCAAGGCCCGTTATAGCTCATTAAACATCAGAGTTTCCCAAAAGACTTTTTCCACATTGTCCAAATATATGTGTCAAATTTTAATTGCGATTGCATGACCAGATGGACTTTTCCCAAAGCTCCATCTTTTGGAACAACACAAATTAGAAACACTACTTTCCAGTCCAAGAGGACTTCAGAACCATGTGTACAGACTGAGTATTTTAGTCCGGTCCCCCCGCAGTGATACTTCAGCAACTGAAGTAGTCCATCTGAATTGAAACGGGCCATCTGGTTCACCACTGACTTAAAAAGGGAAGTCTTTATGGAACACAGCAACAGACAAATTCCCCAGTCTCATTTTACACATTTGGGCACCAAGACCCAAAGAGGATTAGAGGATAGTCCACAGTTACACACTAAGTTAGTGGCGTAACTGAGACTAGATCCCAGTTCTAATTCCCAGATGAGTATCCTTTTTTTCATTATATTTAATTAGGGAATAATTTCCATACAGTAAAATTCACCATTTATGGTATACAGTTCTGCAGGTTTTGACAAATGCACACAGCTGTATAAACACCACCACAGTCAAGACATAAAATTAAAGTTCCATCGCATGAAAAAATATTTTCCCCTGGTACCCTTTTGTTGTCAACTCTTCTCATTACCTCCAGTCTCCGGGACCACTGATATCTTTTCTGTCCCTTTAGTTTTGCTTTTTCCAGAATGTCATATAAATGGAATCATGGAGTCTGTCTGCTTTCACTTGCTACAATACACTGAGACTTATCAATACTATGGTGTGTATCACTAGTTCATTTGTTTCTGTTGCTTAGTATTCTGTTGGATGGATATACCACAGTTTGTTTACCTATCCCCCAGTGGAGAGACATCTGAGTTGTTTATAATTTTGGCAAATATTAACAAAGCTACTATAATAAGCATTCACACGCGGGTTTATTTTTTTTCATAAACATCAGTTTTTATTGCGCTGGATAAGTACCTAGAAGTGGGATTTTTTGGTAGTATCAAAAATATGTGTTCAGCTTTATAAGTCACTGCCTAGCCAGTATTCTTAAGATAATAAAAGTGAAATAACAGTATTAGAGACTGGCTTTAATACACATAGAAATATTGAAAAATTTCTGAAAATTACTGTATCTTCGCAGAAGTCCCACCTAGCGCTTCCTGGAGCCACCACCATTTAAGAGGCCCCCACTTTCCTGAGAGTTTCTAGTGAATTGTCTCAAAGTAAGTTTAGGTCAAACATGTTTACACTTTACTCATTAATTGAACAACAACAACAAAAATTATCATCTATGTACAGACAATAAGACATGGCTTTCCCCAAATGTCATTGAGAAATGCTTCCTTTGTCTCTCTTCTAAGGAAGAAAATCTAATAATACTTTCAGTTCCTGGGGAAGAAAATATGAGCCGACCAGATTCCTTTCTGTGCACATGTGAAGGAATTTGAGGAATGGTCTTTTCTAGTATCCCTCAAATTACACCATTTGAATTTCCACGCGCCTTCGTGTCTTTTATTTAGTAGTGTCACTGGTGTTGCAGATCTGGTGTCCACATATCAGTTCTCTGTGCTTGGCTCTTGTGCCTTATCATTGGGTTACATTGAGCTTGTCCGCCTTGGTACTCACCTGTCTTCATGAGCATGAAAACGACTCTCTTGGCTCCCCTCTTCTCTTCCTAATGTCTCCTTCTGAGGCTGGTGGCAAGCTGCTTTCCCTACCACTCCCCAAATGTTCATGCCCGCAGAGGTGGGTCCTCTTTGCTCTTCTCATTTTGCATGCTTTCTGGGAAATCTCATCTACTCTCATTGCTTTGGCCATCCCCTGCTTCATAGTGACTCTCAGACACATCTTAGACCTCTCTGAAGTTGCAGATCTTCATTTTAATCTCCCTAAAAGATACGAACCCCTAAATATTCCACTGATGTCTCAAAAATATACAAAATTTGCCCTATTGTCTTTCTTACCATCTCCCCAGCCTGTCTTTCCCTCGTATTTCTTCTCAAGGTTAATAACGCCATTACTCACTTCATTACCTAATACAGACACTCAGAGTCACCTGTAATTGCTCTTTCCCCTTCACCAATATGTAATCAGTGACCAAATCCTCTGAATTTTGCTTGTAAAACGGGCTTCCAATTTTTTCTTCCCTCATCACCATCCTTGCCACTGTGTCAGTTCATCTCTCTTTAGCTCCTTCATAGGCCATTAGAATAACCTACTAATTATTATTTGATCTATAGTCTCTGCCCTGACCCATTTGTTCTCCTTTAATTAACTTTCTACTTCTATTGCCAGAGTTAATTTAAATATATTTCAGACCACATTATTTTTCTCCTTAAAACATTAGATGTCTCCTGATTGCCCACAGAATAAAATCCAAGTTCTTTAGCATCCAAAAGAAAGCCATTCTGGGCATTTTATTGATGTATTAACTTTGAGCAAGTCACTTACCAGAGATTAAGATTCCTCAGTTGTAAAAATGGGGATAGGCTCTATTTCATGGAGTTGTTATGAATGTGGTATAATAAAACTCATGAAAGGCCTTAGCCTTGATTAGGTAGCACCTCTTCTGAGAAGCTTTACGTCCTCTCTCAGGCAAAACCAATCATTCCCTCTTTTATATTCTAGCACTTTATTCAGACTAATTATGTATTTATTACGCAATATCCTTTTGTTCTTCCACCAATGAGCCTATGATGGGTAGTAAGGATAAAAAGAAGTACCCAATCTTAGCAACGAGGATGTGATGTGTATCCCATTATAGAGACACATCAATGTATAGGGCTAGCACAGAACTGGAACTTCGCCTCATTTGGGAATAGGTAGGATAAGGGAAGACTTGTCAAAGGTATAACACATGAACTAGATCTTAAAGAGTAAAAGTTTGGGCAGATGAGTAAGGGCTGGCGTGAAGCAAAAGGAAGAGTTCTGCAAAAGCGTGGTGGCACACTGTCTCTCCGTCTCCCCTGTAAATCATAGAAAACCTCAGTTGTCTTCTGATTTTTCTGTCCTCTACATCCTAGCACAGTACCCAACAGAGAGTAGATCCTCAGTTTTTTCTGATTTTAATTTAATTGTTGCCCTTTTCTCTTATTTACTAACTCTATTTCATTTTCAACTTAATCTTCTCAAAGCAGTGAATGCAATGTCAGTGTTTATGGATTCATAATTAATAAATAAGAGTAGCTACAAAACCATTTGGATAATCTTTCTCTATGAGCAACATGGCCCAGAACCTCTTTTATTCCCTTGTGATCTTTTTGTATTGGCTTGACCAATACAAACACACACACACACACACACACACACACACACACACACACCTTTGGCAAGAGCTCTTAAATATATAACATACCCACCCACCTTGAGTTGTTTTGCCTAATATTTTCAATTCTTAACTGGTCTCCTGAGTGACACTATCAAGTGACTATAAAATGAATCTTTTCTCCTAAAACCCAGTTAAGTGCCCAGGGGCTAATGGTGAATGAGGATGCTAGATCAGTAATCTTTTAGAATCTTGTACAGATTGTTATTCTGTGACTGGAGTCTCTCATTACCACTTCTCCATTCAGTACTCTTTGGTTATGACCTGCCAACCATGTTTCTTCCCAGTTGTCTCCAAGACAGTATTTCCTTAAACTGCTATCTCGTTGAGCACCCCCACACCCCTTCACCCCACCACCCAACACATTTCAAAAATCTTTACACTCTCTTATATGAATTTTGTAACCATGAATATTTCTAACTTTATCAAGTGTTTGAGCCTTTAGAGAAATTTTCTGTGGTCTGAGATTTATATTTAGAGGCCAAAGCACAGGCTTCTTTGGGGGACTATTAAGCTTGCATGTCAGTTTATCAATAGGAGCTAGCATTATGACACAGGCTTCCTGGCTAGCATCCATTTGTATTTCATTTACATTCTGGGGGTCCATTATAGCCCGTTCATTCAAGAAGATGTTTTGTTTGAAATGAGGCTTGAAATGGACCCCTGCCTCTAGTCTGTTGCATTCTTTATGGTAGAAGAATACCTGCCTGTTTTGAGTGCCCCCAATGGCCCCTCCAAGCAGCGTGTAGAAGAAGCACCACACATTATTTTCTGATTTGGACATGTTCTGCCAGGAATTATCCTTATCATTATGTCCATACAGCTCAGTGTTTAATGACATCTTTTACATGGTGAAGAGTAACCTTTCGGGAACCCCAAAGATTCCAGATGCTTCATGTGTACCTCTACAGAAATCACCAACTTCAGCAGTCTTTTTCATTGACCCATTTGCATTTAAATGCCATAGGTGAAATAAACAATGTACAATTCAAGATGGCCATGGAATTGCATTGGTATCTCACCTTGACCTTATGGTTTGACTGTGGATTTGAAGGATGGTAAATGACAGATACTGTAAGATGACATGTGGACTTTCCACTACTGACACTGGTTGATTTTTTCAGGGTAAGTCTAAACCCTGTAGTTTGGAGTCTATGGTGTTCAAATCTCCTGTGGTCTTTTTAGAAAGGCAGTTGCAACAGAAAATAGACTGTGGTCTAGATGAGAGAAAATCAGCCATTTTCAGGAGTAGACTGAACCAGTTCGGCTTTTCTGAGAAGACAGAAAAAATATGTCACCTATGTGCTTTAGGATACCTGTTTCTAGTATTGTATATGGTCTTCGTTCTCTGTGGCCTTTGTCTTTGGAGCCCCAGTTCTCAGTGCCGGGAGTAAAGCACTGCACAGCACAGGTGTTCAGGTTCTCCTGCATCCAAGAAGCGCCACACACGTAGACTGCCCTGTGCGTGTCCCAGCCTTGTGCCCCCGCCAGGAATTAACATCATCTGTTCTTCTCTGAAATAACCCCTTCATTCTTAGTACTGAGCTTTTTTTTTTTTAATCCGTTTGTAATAGAAATTACACAGTCATTCATTCAGTAATTCATTGAAAATACATTATTGAGATCCTACCATGTACCCAGCACTGTAGCCTATGTGTTAGGCAGAAACATGACAGTCTACGCCCTTGAAGTCAAATGAATAAGGCGTGAGGAATGACAGAGATAAACATAGAATTCTAGGATCGTGTAGGAATGTCATCCAATCCAGAAGGAATGCGTCAGGAAAGGTTTCAAGAGTAAGTGACCACTGAATCGAGCTAGGTATTATAATTAACAGAGTGTGTTTATTTTTTCTTCAGTCATCAAAATTTAAATTGCCAAGACAATAAGAGAGGTAAACCATGTCATAAAAGTATGTTCACTAAAAAACCATGTATTCACTGAGTTTCTGCTATATGTCAGGCCTTTCCTGGGTGTCGGTAAAATTCAGAAAGCAAGATGGACATGGTTCTCACATACATGGAATTTACATTTTAATGGGGAAGAGACTCTTCGAACAAAAAATCATAGTAACATGAATGATAGGAGAGGGGATGTTAATTATCCTCTGGGGAGTAAGCAGGGGCTTCCCTGACTGGGAGGGATCAGGAAAATCTCCCTCAGGAAGCTAAGATCTAAAAGAGGAAGAGGTATTAACTGGGGCAGGTGGGGCTTGGGGACTATAGAAAGAAAAATGTCCCAGTTAGAGAAAGAGCCTGGTCTGAGGCCAAGATAGAAGAGGAGGCTTGGTGCCCTCCAGGAATGTAAGGAAGGCTAGTAGGGGGTCATGGGAGAATGAGAAGGGAGGGGAGAAGATAGAAATACAGGCTGGAAAGGGAAGGGAGGGGCTCAGTGGTAAAGTGAATGCTTTGTTTGCCTGCTCTTTTTAAGGAATTTAAAGTTCCTTAAAGACTGGGAAGCCACTGAAAGAAAGGTTTTGAACCAAAGACTTTGCTAATCAGATTTGTATAACGAAAGATAAGAAGATGCACTGGAGAGGGATAAGACAGGCCAGACTTATAATTAGGTAGCTGTTTTATTAATCTATAGCAGGAAAGGATGACAGTCTGGGTGAGGGTAGTAGCAAGTGGGGATGGAGAGGAGTCAACTCATGAGACTAGGCAACCTGTAGCGATAGATGAAGGAACAGTAAATATTAAGATCTCTCTTAGCAGCTTGCTTATCACACATAGTTATCATTCTCCATCCTTCATTCTCCATTATTTTGGGCTGCTAAGAATGAGAGGTATGTGGTTTTTCTGAGCTGCTTCTTCCGTACCTAAGATATTAGGGCACCAAAGAAATCAAATTTGTTTACCTCCCGACTTGACATCCTAATGAAGCTGAGGTGCCAGCTTAGCATTTCCCGATGCCCCCAAATATTCTGAGTAATCTTCATCTTGTTAGATCGATGACATGACATTTCGCTAGTTGCCATTTTAATTGATGTAATTGAAATTGATTCGGCATAAATGAGTGCACAGAAAATTATTAACAGTGACCTCGAAGGTTTCAAGTGTCTGCTGTGTAAGAGGTGATGTGGCTTTGATTTACACATCTGAAGGTTCACTCTTTCCAAGTGATTTCAGAGAAGTGAAACACATGTGTAGTACTGAAAACTATTAAACATCCATAAAGATGGTATATGAAGAGTCTGAAAATATATGAGAAGCATTTGAGTATACATTTTTATTGCAGCTTGTCCCATTTCATGTAGTTTGGTTTTCATGATTTGTGTTTACTTATTTGTCCTTCTGAGTATCCAGAAATTTGATTATTCTCTTGTCTTCTGTGTCCCAAAACTTGAGACCAAACCATGGAAAAGAGGATGAAATAAAATAATAGCAGGAGAAATTTTGTTGACCTAAATTTGTTTTGTTTTGTTTTTAAATTGATCCTCTCCTGAGACTTGGGTATTTGTTTTGTTAAACAGGAGTTTTGCTATGATAATTTTGGTCTGGCAGGATTTGACATGTATTAAGGCATAAATAAATGGTCTCTAATTTTCTTTCTATTTTTAAAAGTTTAAATATGCATTATCTTTTGTGCTTCCTCTCCCTTTCTTTCTCCTAGTCTGCCTGACTTCTCCTCTCCTCCTCAATGTACTCCTTCACTAAAGACTCCTCTCAGCCTGGCGAAGAACTATTAGAAATTTATTAATTAAGGACCAGTGTCTGCTTCATTGTCAGGGCTAATCATTTGTTTTAGAGCTGGTTTTCTGCTTTAATTAAATGAAAATGTCACTCAGTCAGACGATTCATTTATACTTATTTATCGAGTTCTTTAGGCTTGAATTTCTTAGCAGGGACTTGGGCTCATCACATTTGCTCACAGAATGAACTGAAAAATGCCTCTTACTTTGGTTTAAAAGGCTCGGAAACCATGATTCTCCTTATAGAAGTGCTATATAAGCAAAGCCGTGATTAATAAATGTGCAAATGGTTGTCTTCTTGTGTAGATGTTATCTAGGCATATATAGGAATACGTGTTTGAAGATGTCTGTGCACACCCGTGCACTTGTGTGTGCCAGAGCAAGAAAGTAGGTGATACCACCACCCCAACCACTTATGACTTTAAGAAAGTGTCAAAGGTAAAATTTTAATCACCTGTTTGTCTTCACTTGCCTTTTTAAAATAGTAAATGATGGTGTGAGGTTTCAATTCTACCCAATCTTTCCCTTCAGATTTTTGAAAGATTACTTAATGAGTATGGTCTGTGTCTAGCATTATATAATAGGTGCTTTAGGACATTAAAATGAAAAAAAAAAACATACTTATTCATTCATACAAAATTTGTATAGAGTACCTACTGTATGTCAGACTGGATAACAGGACTCGGCGATAAACATGCAGTCCTTGAAATTGACAAGTAGGCTAGGCACAAGAGATTCACCGAAGTCTTTTTGGCATGAATGAGTCACGTTCCCATTCCAGAAGGCTGACACCGTGCTACTATGTGACCTTCCTGAAAGAGGTCAATGTTACCTTGAATTCTTTTCAGGAAAAAATTAACAAGTGCAGTTAAAGTAGTTCTCTGTTTATTGAAAGGGTGGAAATGGGCACTGATGCCCACCTAGCATAGGTAGACTTTTATTTAGACTTTCTGGTGATTTCACAGCCACACGTATGAACTCCTTAATCACCCATCCTTTGCAACAAAATCCCTGCGTATACAAAGAGCAGCTCTGAGGTACTGTGCTAAAAA
Source organism: Eidolon dupreanum (assembly GCA_028627145.1). Taxonomy (NCBI): domain Eukaryota; kingdom Metazoa; phylum Chordata; class Mammalia; order Chiroptera; family Pteropodidae; genus Eidolon; species Eidolon dupreanum. Next base: position 11,431,462 of record CM053511.1, read on the forward strand.
ACCAGGTCCTCCATACACACACTGGAATTTCCCCTTGTACTATAAGCGAGCTTTGACTTAATCTGTTTGTTTTTGTTTTTGTTTTTGTTTTTGTTTTTTTAACCTTCAATGGTCTAGAGACAAAACTGGGTTTCAAGGGCTCGAAGGCTGAGTTTCCAACAGCTTAATGAGTTACTCCATATAATAGGCACAATTTTAATCTTTAAGTTATCCTTTTGTTGTCTTCCTTGCAACTTAATAAGAGTTAAAATTATGACAGCTTGGCAGCTTCTGTTGTAAGAGACGGTTCTACTGGGAGTTATTGGTCCCACTGGGGTTAGGAACTGCCGGTGGTACTTGGGTGTCCTCATCCTTAAAATAACTCCTGGTAGATACTAAGTGTTGTGAGAGTAAAGATAATTGAAATTATTATTACTTCGACTCCAGAGACTCTATCCCATTCAACCCCTGGGCTTAGCAAGAAAAGATTGAAAAAAGAATTGACCTATTTACCCTTTGATGCTGATGTTGAAAGTGTTGACTCTGGCTGAAATCCCACCACCCAGGTGGAGAGGAAAGGATGATTCGGTGTCTCCACAGGTAGGAGAATGGCTTCAACCTTGGAACTCCATCCCGGATCCTATAGAGGCAGATTATAGAGTATTCAGTGGGAGAAACATTTATTGAGCACCAATTAAATGCAAGACACTGTATGAGCTCAAGACAGTTCCTGCCTTCAAGGATCCTTCAGCCCAATGAGTATTCCAGATATTTAGACTTTTAACTTCTCTAAGACATATCAAAATTTGGTTCATAGACTCAGAATACTTGGCCCTATGTGAGGCCAGGTTGACTAGCAAAAACGGTGATAATCACTGTAATTAATTTTGTTTGTTATGTATCAACACTGTTCTAAGCCCTCTATTTGCATTGTCATCTTAACTTTACAACAACCCTATGAGGTGGAGGCTATTATTATCCCTATGGGGCAGATAAAACTGAGGTACAGAAAAAATAAGAAGCTTGAATCAGACCACACAGTTTAAGAAGTGATGGAACAAGGATTTGAACGCAGGCTCTCTCCAAAGCCCGTGCTCTTAGATACCATGCTAATTGTGTTGCTATAACTCTGACTACACTGTGGATAAATTTCATCATTGCTTTGTGCTAAGGTGCATGCCAGGTACTAGAGTTACGGTTGAGAACACAGTAGAAATGGTCCTTGTCCTAAATGATTTTAGAACCTAGAGGAGAGATGGATGTTAAAAAAAAAAGATGTATAAATGTAGTTACGTCTCATTTAATGCCATGCCTTGCAGCACTGTTTTATTGTGACTGCATTCTTAATATATTCTTTTCAGAAGTTGTTTTGTACCTATATCTGTCCAACATAGTATATGTTAACCTATGTTTTATCCATTCTTTGAGCACTCCCATACCCTCCCATCCAGTGGGCTGGTACAGCACGCTTAGGATGCAATTTCAGCCCACAGCATCGGTATGCTGCTAGAACATGCTCAGCCAGTCAGCAGTCTGTCTTAATATCCTGAGCTGATTGTGCTCCCTTGCTTATGTTTATTCTGTTCTGGCCTCTCTTCCCACCATCTATTTTGTCATCTGGTAACCAGTTTTGACTATAATGGCAGAAAGAAAAGGCTTGCTAGGAAGAGTGTTGGAAGTGCAGCAAAGAAACCAAAAAATAAAAAGTACATAATTACTGCTATAAAAATTCAGGTTCTCTAGAGAATCAAATTTGCTTTCAAGGTTTCAATTTTGTTTCTATAAAGACTCAAATTGCTTTCAAAGAAGCAAAGGATAGAGGTAAGCAGGATATTAGAAATTATCTGGACTAATGAAAGCCAACGTAATATCCCAAAATTGGCCACCAGTTGTTGGAAAAATCTATGGTGAGAGGTACATGAAACTTAGTGAGATTTGGAAGAGTGGCTACCATTGCCTAGTTACAGGGAGGTGTCTCTGTAGGAGCCATAATGCACTGCCCCTTGGAGCACTGTTCCGTTGGTACATCCCTTTCTAGGGTCCTACCCACAGGAAATGAGGTATGCATATGAGTATGCATACGCACACACACACACACACACACACACACACACACACACTATAAAATCATGTTAAGGGTAATGAAGGAAAAATATAAAATGGAACGAGAGGTTCTAACTGGGGATTTGGAGAAACAAGAAGGAGAAAAGAGGGTTACCAGGTGAAGAGTAGGGGAGGAGCAAGCATGCAGTTGGGAAACCATGTGCTAAACTCTGAGGCACAAAAGAGTTTAGAATTATCTAGGAACTAAACAAAGACCACAGGTTGGACCACAGAGCTCAAGGGAGAATCACGTCTCCTGGACACAGCCATGGCTAGTTCCTGCAGGGCCTCAAAGCCACATGAAGAATTTGGATTAGGATCTCAGTAAGTGTAATGAGAGGTTATTAAAGGACTTTAAGCAGAGGCGTGATGAGATCTCATATTTTTAAGAAATTATGCTGGCAGCTACGTGGAGAATGGATTAGACGAGGGCAGGGATGGAACTGGGGAGGCCAGACGGCGACTTTTGCAGAAATTCAACTGAGAGTAGGTAATGGTGAGAACTAGGTGGTGGCCCCTGAGCTGAATGGGGATGAATCTGTTTGCAGGTGGAAGCAGCAGGGCGTGATGATGGATTGGATGTGGCCGGGAGAGAGAGAATCAGGACAGAGTCCGGGTTCCTGGCCTGAGCTGCTACATGGGTGAAGGAACCTGTGCTGAGGAGGAGCCCGGAAGGGGAGTGTGAGGCTGAGGTTTGACTGGGAAATGAAGAGACTGGTTGTAACATGTTAGTTTGAGGTCCTTTAGAGTCATTAAAGGAAGCAGTCAAGTGTCTCGAGCATGGAACACCAATAGAGATGGGCACAGAACATATAAATTTAGGAATTATCAGCATATATGTAAGCCATGAGGGTGGTCCATTCACTTGACTACTAAACATTCCTGACCTTTACACACATTAAGTCTTATTTTCTGTCAAATAAGAGAGCTAAATGGACAGGCTCATAGAGTCCTCTGTGTGCTTCCTTCACTGAGCCGTCCATCGGCATGTGTGCGTATCACTAGTCTCTCCTGATGAAGGTCTGTCTGTTCAGATGAGTATCAGAAGAGACCTGAGTGGGACAAGAAGCTGTACTGAGGAGAGAGATCATGGTGAGGCTTTATGCCATTTCCTGTCCTGGCCAGCTCCTCATCCCCAGCGTTACTTTTGTCGATATTAAGATAAACTATCACAGAGTGACACAAAGCACGATCTTCAGAGTTGAAGCATCTGAGTTGTTATCCCAGCTCTGTCTGCCCCTCACTACCTACTTAACCTCAGGCAAATGACATATTCTCTCTGAACATAAGCTTTTTTCCTACTGTAAAATGAGGACAAAAATACCTAGCTCCCAGAGTTGCTGTGAGGATTAAAAGAGGGAGTTTTGCAAAGCGATTATTTGCACAGATCTGAATAAATGGTGGATAGGAAGTGGATCTACATCTAAGAACACATCCTTTCTTGAGATTAGTATAAGGCTGAACTATATGTTTTATAAGGCTATTCCAATAAGTCAAACAGTGAATTTTTTTTAAAATTCTGCAATCACCTCAAGCCAGCGAGATGAGAGAGGGCACTGTATGAGATATATAGCTTTATCACTTCCATGAAATTGCTTCTGACACAGGCCAGTTTCTTTGTCAACCAGAATCACAGTCAGAAAAGTAGGAATACCTAAAAACAGTTTTTCATTGTCTGTGAACAAGTCTAAAGGATGGTATAGAAGCTTCTATACATAACTGTGCCTTTGGGTCCTTTTAATGATTTTATTTGATCAGGATAGGTAGCTTGTTAAAGAATCATTCCTAATATTTTAGATTGTTTAAGTACATAAGGAGGACATTTTATAGGACACAGAGTTTTTGCCTTTATTCTCGTGGGGACTAGAAGACCCTCAACCACCAGTACCTCCAAATTGTTGTGTCATCCAGGGACCCACAGCAGCATAAACCTGAGGGAAAGACTGAGGTAACAGAGTCTGCAGAGCATGGGAGCCATGGAACAGGGGTCAGCTGACAGGAGGAACCATATCAGACAGGTGTAGCCACTGCCAGAACCATCAGGTTCCAGCAGGGAAGGAATGCGAGAAGAGCAGACCTCTCGCCCCACTGCCTCCCACTGCTGCCTGTGTGAACACAACCAGAAGCTAGATGGCCAGCGATGGCAGTAATGCAGTCCTCAAGGTTCAGCCTCTCTTAGCAGAGCTGGACAGAAAAGGTAAGCCTGGATCATGGGGAAGGAGCAGGGAAAGGAAGTAGAAATAAACGGCTCTCTTTTTTTAATGTTTAAAAAATAGCGTCTTAGTTCAGGCAACTATAACAAAAATACCATAGACTGGGAGGCTTAAAAAACAGAAATTTATTTTTCATGGTTCTAGAGAGTGGAAAGTTCAAGATCAAGCTGCTAGCTGGTTAGGTTCCTAGTGAAAACTTATCCTGGTTTACAGAAGATTACCTCCTCATTGTGTGCTCACATGGTGGAGGGAGAGAAAAAGCAAACTCTTTCATCTGTTATAAGGGCATTAATCCCATTCTTGAGGACTCCACCCATGGCCTAATTACCCGCCTAAGGCTCCACCTCCTAATACCATCTCATAAGGAATTAGGGCTTCAGCATATGAATTTTGGGAAGACACAAACATTTAGTCCATAGCAAATAATAAATTTGAAACCACATAAATATATAATATGTCGGTTAAATTATGACAAAACCATGCAATTGAATGTGGTATAGCAATGAAATTATATGCAATGACAGGAGAAAATGCTTGCTAGATATTAAGTGAAAAGAGGAATATAAAAACATATACAGGAAGATCAAAATGTTATTTTTAAATGGTATATATACAATAAAATAAAAGTGTATATTATTCACACTCATGGAAAAAAAAAACTGGAGAGAAACACACCAAAATTTTAACAGTGACATCTCTGGATGGGGGTTTAAGGGTGCTTTTTATTTTCTTGGCTCTCTCTTGGTGTTTCCAAATTTTCTAAAGCAACATAATTGCTGTATTTTTCTGATCTGAAACTGTGTTTGCATTGTTCTTGATGTATTGCAGGGCTCTATGGAGTAGAGTGTGGCATGTGACCAGATTTCTTTTTCATAGACATCCACTAAATCTACAGTTAGCTCAAGTCCCATTCATTCCCATTTCTGCAGTGACGACAGGCGCCCGAACTACATTTCTTTGTTCATTAAAAATGGGATGAGTCAGTAAAATGCTCTTCTTTTAAAATAGTCCACTGAGAAACCCTTAGGTCCTGGAGAATAGCCTGGTTTCCTATTGATCTTTTTATTGCCTCAATCATTTTCTCAAACACGGTTCACTAATTCAGATCCCCACCAACCCCTTTCCCCTGTTGTCGGTTACGTTTGATTTCTGTTACATATGACTCTCTGGTGGCATTTCCATTATTAAATTGACAGTTGCATAATGCTTTATTGGCATCTGTAAGAATGAAGCACATATCTTAGGGACCGTGGAGATGGTAGCCATTTTTTTAACCACCTATTTTTTGTACTCTTGTAATCTTCATTTTAAAAACATCAATCCATCTGTTTCTTTGTTTTATTCTTTCATGATAAGAGAAACAGTTCTCTCTACTGTCTTACTGATGTACAATCATCTGGCCTTGATGGGCTCATGTAGACAGAATCATTGCCAGTGATTTGATGACTTCTCATATTAGTTATCATTTCGGCAAATCCACTCTTTCTCCCTGGCTTGCTTTTTAACCCCCAGCTGCTATGCAATTATTAGTTCTTGGATGTCTGTTTCAGCAGCATTACTCTAGTACTTGCATGTAGTAGATATTAATAATAATAAGTGGTTTATAAATGTGCACAGTATTGAATGCATATAAGTATTATCATTGATAAGTCTAATTGTTATTATGGTTTTGCCATTGGGTAAGTTAGGATTCTTGTGGTTCCAAATAACAGGAATCTGAAGGTAGCTTCAGGAAAAAAATGGGGCTTGGTGGGGGTTATTCCTGATACACAAACAGAAGGAGACTTCAATGGGGCTTCTGAGCAAAGAGACAGCAGGACCTCAAGAAGAGATACGATTGTGAACTGGAAAACCAGCAAGAATCCACACAACAGTCTACTCTTTCTCTCACACTTATTTTTCTTCTATCTACTTCATTCCCTATACACTGTATCTCTGTGACTCAAGTCACAGAATGGCACATGGCTTCTCACCCCTTACTAACGATGGCTAGAGATGTCAGACCTCTCTCAAGTACTTCCTCGGTGTCTCATCTTTCTGCTCCCAGTTATTTTCTGCCCCTCCTCATCTTGCTTCCATTTTCCCTGGACAGGAACTCTGACTGGCCCAGCTTTGCTCCAAACATCAACAGGCAGTGCAGGGTTGTAACATGTCTTCCTTGCTACCCTTGCGAGGCAGCAGACACCCTCAAAGGTGTTGACCATTGTTACTATGCAGTTGATTTCTTCATTGTACTTAATCGGTGACAGATACAAATTTACCAAATTATCATTTTTTTTTTTTTTTGCATTCGTATTTAGAGAAAGAAGCATATAGTTCATAAAGATGGAGTTGTGGAGAAAGTAAATTGTGAACACTTCTTTTCCTACGTGGCAAGAAAGAGCTGTTTTGTGTTCTTGACTTAAGAGATTGTCACAGAGATATGTCAGGGAGATGGCGGGATATGATCAAAGTAAAATATCAGAACTAGGAATGACACCAAGATAAGTAAAACAGGGAAGGACTAGCTGGTAAGAGGTAGGCAGGTTTCTCATAATGAATATGGCTATTTTGGTACCACCTTTAAGAGTCTACTGTGTTTTGGTCTAGACACCAACTTACACATTTTTTATGAAGCTTGGATCCTGGACACAAGATCTGTTTTGAGGCAACCAGAATTACAGTTAGCCTTTCTGTGTGGGTCTTATTGCATTGGATCTCCAAACTGAGACATATATATATTCATTCATCTCTTAGACATTTGTAGAACACCCACTAGGCCTCAGGCAGATTTAGACAGTACGGTTATCAAACAAACCTTTAAATGAGTATTATTATAATTAATCTCTGTGCCTGGTAAGCAGTTCATATTCTTCAACAACAAACATCACAAGTAAGTTCCGTAATTCCCATTTCATAGAGAGGAAACCGAGATGGGAAAGAATGAATTGATACAGCCAAGGTGACAATGTTAGAGTTTAGGGAGACTGGAGCTTGATCCAGGTCTGTCTTACCCCAAAACCCTTGGTTTTATTTTAGCAATGTTCTAGTTGGGTCATTATAGGTTATTCAACCTGCTCTATTGATCATTCGAGGAATTACATGAGGAACAGCCCTGCCTTATCCCAGTAAGCCCCCACACTAGTACTGTCATGGACCAGTGAATAGTTAGACCACGAGAAGCCCAACATGCACAATGTGGTCAATAATCTGATACTATGACTGAGGCAGCTAGAGAAATGGCATCTGCTACTTTCTAGCTGTGGAAACTTGGGCAAGTTCTTTCTCCTCTAGGCTTCATTGCTCTGTACCTGTAAAAGTGAAGGCAGTAAAAGGACCTACCTTGTACATGATCGTGTGGAGGAAAGAGTCAATACATTTAAAGGTCCTGGAGTAGTGCCTAAAACAAAGTAAGGCCTCCCACAAAAGCAGCTCTTATTATTAGCCACAAAGTGCCATGTCCTTTGAGAATCCATATTGCTGGAGGGAAGGAGGCTTTGACACATCAAATGTTGCTAGATAAGGAGGCAGCTATTGGATATTTAAAGCAGAAGTATCCATGGACAAATGACTTCATTTATTCAACATATACTATGTGCCAAGCACCCAGCCAATATTTGTTAGGGATAGATAGGCGTGGCACAATGAAGTATGTGGAATGTTCTAGATCCTGACTTCAGAAAAGAGATGAATCCTAGGAAAACAGCCAAAAGGAACCATCTGTAAGAACAATGATGAATATGAAAAACCTAGCATTGTCTCAAGGAGATAGCAACCCAATTTCTTCACCAAGCCCTTGTAAAATTCTTTGTTCAAGCAACAGTTTTATCATACCCTGGTTGCACCAAGGGGTCTTTCACACAGACTCACCTTTTTACACCAGCCTGTATCTATCTACACACTACAAAAGATGTCACTGTCCTTCATTTAACAGGATCACACTGCTGACTCTTCATATATCTCAATGAAGGATTACTCAGTTCTACAGAACATTCCTCAAATGGAGATAGCTTGAGGAAGGATAAAGAAAAGTGTTGAAGCGTATTAAAAATTGGCTTCTTCCTGGTGACAGTTTGTCATTTTTCAATTTGGCATCATTCCCTGTTCTTTGTTCTACCATGTAGATCTGTGGGAGTCTTGATTCGGAGGGGATTTCCTTGCAAGTTGCCTTTCATCTAGCACATGGATGAAATTGCCAGGTTTAACTGAAGATTGTTTAGACTCTTGCACTATTTACAATCAAAAGCAGGTTACTTCTGTTGTTCGCCTTGGTCTTAGACTCCCAGAAAATGAATAGCGCATCTTGGCCTGTGACATCTGCATCTACTTCCTGGAGTTGGGCTCTGGCCTTGACCGGCCTTGGGTGTCAAGGCTTCCAGGGGCCTGGCGTGAACTCCACCTTGGGCTGCTCTGGTTCCCTCGGACCACCCTCATCTGACCATTCCATCCCATAGGCTTTGAAGACACAAGAGTCTGTTGTCTGTGCTTCCCCATGATTCATGGCATAGAGCAAAGGACTGTTTGAGCTGGAACAAACTTCATTTACTTAAAAAAAATGCAACAAGCACATTGGTAACATTTGCTGTGTATTATGTACTGTCCTCATTTTTTCAGATGAATAACCCGAGGTACATCGTGGTTAAGAAAATTGTCTTAGAGCTGTTACTGGCAAAGCCAGAACACTAGTTCAGCCAGTCTAATGCAGTTATCTGCACTCTTAACACCCTACTGTGCTCTTTTACATACTTAGAGGTTACCTGGTCCAACCTCTTACTAAGCAAATGAGTTACTGTGTAAAAAGTTCCTAACACAGTAATAGCAATGTATGTGCCAGCTATTGTTATTGGTATAGTTCATAAATGGTGAAAGCTGAGTCCAGGGAAGTGATGCAAGTTCATATATTTAGTTCAGGATTTCCCAAATGGTATTCCGTAGAATGCCAGTAACCAAAAGGATGTAGTTAAGTATTCTATTTTTAAAAAAAGACAATTGTCAAATCAGTTTAGGAAATAGTTTTATTTAAAAAAAAAAAGAGAGAGAGTTTCATATTGCAGTACTTCTCAAAGCCTTTAATATGCAAACCTGTGTTATTAATCTCCAGAAAGTGGTCGTGGTACACAGGGCTTGCTGGACTTATCAGGCCATTGCATAGAAAACGTTGACACAACAGGCATGAGAACACTTTTTTAGAAGGTCCTGCTCGCCAGCTCGGCTCCCACAGGTGTCCAAAACTTGGATTTCAGGAGGGTTCCCACCCCTTGCTCCGTGATCAGAATAGCTCAAGGACCTAAACGGCACAGAGTCATTCATGCTGAACACCTCCTTTCCTTCTGGGAGTCTGGACTGGGGGTACCCACTAGGCAGAGGATGCCTGTGTGATCAGTACAAACCCTGGGCAGTGAGTTGCTGACGAGTGTTCCTGGTAGACGTCATTTCACAGGTGGTGTCACCACTCACTGCTGGAGAAAGTGCACACATCCCGTGTGTTCTGGGAGGGCTCTCTTGGAAGCTCGTGCCTGGCATCCCTGAGACTCTTCCTCGTGTGCCTTTGCTGATCTTGCTCTGTATCCATTAGCTGTAATGCATCTTAGCTGTGAGGACAGCCGTACGCTGAGTCTCGTCAGTCCTCCTAGTAAGTCCTCCTGGGAGTGTTCTTAGGGACCCCCATTTTCTTTACAATGCCTTTTGGCATCTCATGGGTGACTGCGGTTCTACAGCATACCGTGTAGGCCGTGATGAGCTGTTCACTCCCACACGTTAGAGGCAGAGATCACCCCACATCACCACTCCGGGCTTTGGGGTGAAAAATGTTAGGGTTCCTAAGGCCCACGTAGGAGTCATTACTAAGCAACAGTTTTCCTCCTGGTTGGGACACAGATTAAATACAGACTGGCAGAGCAGAACTCACTGGTGTAATTTTATTGTTCTTGTAGACGATTGGGTGGGAATGATAAGGATGGAACCAGTAGCCTTAAGATAGAGCCAACTTTTATGTTCTTCCATTTTAAGACTTAGCTCTTTAGCCTAGGGTGAAATTACTTATGTAAATTTACATAATACTATATTATCATTTATATGAAAATACATTAAATTACATATGTTTGTATGAAATCCTAATATATCTAGTTAGACAACCCTATTAAAGGGACTTTAGGCTTTTTGAGTCTCATGGCTGAGCCTGTGGCTTATCCCTTCGTAAATGTAATTTTTCTGAGTTCATTTTACAGAATAAATAGATGCACCAGGAGTCTCCCGAGAGCAGGGAGATGCCATGGTGCATGAAAAACCATGGGCGTGGCGAGTACCTCTCCCGGTACTCTTCTTCCTCCACAGTCTTCACCGCTGACTTCTCCTCCTCTTAGGTTTTTCACAGCTACCGAAAGTTGCATTTGCATCTCCTCCGCCATGGGTGGAGACCCACACTTCCTGCAGTCGAGGCCGCTCCAGTTTACTTCCAGGCATTATTGTCTAGACCGGCCTGACATGTTTCCCTTGACCTTGTTCACACAGCCCGTGTAGACCTGTTTCCAGATAACGGCCAGTCTCCGCCAAGAGCCCACCAATTATTAGTGGTTTAGCTGGCTCCTTGCCACGGTGACTGGTGGACAGATAATTCTCTAGGCAGTTTGTTCTCCTCCCTGTCCCAGCCCCTCATGCGTGTGCTGCATCATGCCTCCAGTGATGCGTGTCTTCTGTCTCCGGGCTCTTTTGACCTCTCCAAATCCTAGCTCATGCCCCATTCTGTCCTCAGTGAAGCTGGCCTTCTTCATTGGACCCTGTGGACCTCCCTGGACCTTGAATTCCCACCAACATCTCTGTAGCCGACACCGTAGCACTTGTCATTTTATTTGTTTACATGTCCAACACGCAATGATTGAGCTCCTACTAAGAGCCATTATTTGCACTGGAAAATAGGAATATTAAAAAAAAAGAAGGAGAAGAAGAAGAAGAAACAAAGTCCTTGCCCCCCAGGAGCTTACTGTCTAGTTGAGCTGCTCCATACCATGTTGCACTATTCTTTTTTACATATGAGTACTGGCCATTTTCTGCATCTCTAAACTCTCTGGGAGCGATGAACTTCTCTTGTGTTATTTGTGTTTCCAGAATGATGGAATATTCAGTAGTAAATAGCATTTAAGAACTCAGGAAAAGATCTGGTTCCTATCCCATTTCTACAGTTTACGAGCCACATTAGGCCCTATTTTCTCATCTATAAATTGGAAATAGCCATATGCACCACTTACAGTATTGAAAGGGCTACTTAGATATTGTTTGTAAGTGCTTAGAACTGATAGCTATAATTCTTATTAAGCAAGCACATGACACAAGAATTTGTAATATTTTTTTCCTGGAACTTTGGCTCAAAACAGCACCGGGAGATTTTTGCTGGTGGGCGAGATCCTGGCATTGTAGTTTTAACCTTCTCGCATTTGGTCCAACCCGAGCAGGATGGGAGGATTTAAAAGAAAAAGCAACTGTGAGTCAGAACATCAACAATGTGTGTAAAGACCTGCCAGGCTTCCTCTGCACAAGGACGTGGATTTTCACATCCATTTTGGGCATGAAGGATGCTGTCCCTAGCTTGTTTCATTTCCTAACAGTCACTCAAGGCAGACTGGAGGCTGGAAAGAAGGAAAGAATTTCCATAACACCCCTCCTACGAAGGTGATCTTATTCCCATCAACTAGATGGGAAACCGACTTGACAGCGTTGCACAGCTAACCCACAGAGATCTAAAACCTTTGCCCTTTCCATCAAACGCCCTTCAGTAAATCCAATCTGTGGAAGTTCTGGCCTAGGTTGGCCTAACCTGTCTGCATTTCCTCTTCTACATAACCCACTCCCACCCCACCCAAGGGGTCTGCGGTGGAGAAGACAGCTTCACAGCAAGCATGCAACTCCATTGTCCTAATTCAGTGTGACAGGTGAGGTGAAGCCTCTGAGGTGCCTGGTGCAAAACATAAAAGAAAAAGCACTGCTAGGTTCATGTATGTGCAGATGCAATTTTGCTCACGCTGATCCCAGCCCTGCCCCTCCTGCCGATTATCCTGTGGTCTAGCTGCTAGGATTTGCTAGAGGAAACTACGCCAAGACCTCCATCCCCTTGATAACCAGAATGGGGCTGGGATTGGCTGGTAGACTGTTTGACACCCCCACCCATGTCAGATTGCAGGTTGCCATTTCTGTATAGCTCCTGCCCCCCAAAAATTATTTTCTCTCTTCAAAAACTACTTTTTATGCTCTCCTCTCACTTGACTTTACCTCCAAAACCATAATACAGCCACATAAGCAGGAGGAGACCACAGAGATCCTCTTTCGGGCCTAAAAAGTTGTTCTCGACCCATGTGTTATCCTGTGTGTTGGAAGTGGCC
>CM053511.1:11444607-11516998 GCA_028627145.1 Eidolon dupreanum
GAGAAGACATGAGAAAGCATTTAGTATATCATTCTAGATATTAGTTTACTAGAGCTGCTGTGACAAAGAACCATAAGCTCGGTAGCTTAGAGCAACAGAAATTTATCATCTCACAATTCTGGAGACCAAGAGTCTGAGGTCAAGGTTTTGACAGGCTGTGTTCCATGGGAAGGGTCTGTTCTTGGCCGCTCTCCTAGGTTCTGGTAGTTTCTTGTATGGCAGCGTAACTTAAATCATCTCATGGCATTCTCTCTGTGTGCGTGCTGGTGCCCAAGTTCCTTTTTTATAAGGCCACCAGTAGTTTTGGAATAGAGGCCCACGCTCCTGCAGTTTCACCTCATCTTACATCGTTACATCTGCAACACCAGCTCAGGTTATATTCTGACTGACTGAGGATTAGGGCATCAATATCTGAATTTGGGAAGGGGGTTACATTTTAGCCCAGAATACACTAAGTCGTGGGATAGTTAGTAGTACCTGAAAAATCTTTTGTCAGGTATTATTTGACATTACACTTGGGACTTAGGGCAAACTAGTTTGTTGCCAGCCCCTCCAAATAGTGCGGGAAGACAATTCCTTGGAAAACCAACCTCAAACACCTTGCGTATTGGGACAGTGGGGATCATGGGCATGGTGGAGAGCCACAGAGTCACACGCACTGATGGAGGGGTGGGGGAAGCATGGACATGGGGAGAGCATGGCTCTGTTGCAGTCAGAAGCTCGGGGAACAAGCTTCTGGTAAACTCCGCTTCTTAGATCGTAAGATCCCTCCCACCAAGAAAAGAAACATAAGCTAGGAAAGAAAGGGCTGGGAGCCAGAGTGAGTCAGCTCAGAGAAGCCCTCCGTGCGTAACTGTTGAGTGCCTTCTGTTTTTCAGGCATTGTGCTAAGGCCGGAAGGCAAATACACACTCCCTGCTAGCAAGCGTCGTAGGTCTTCCTTGTGAGACAGACGTTGCCTTCGCAAGACAGATTACTGAGCAGTGACAATACATGAGATAAATGAGTGGAAAGACAGAGGGTGCTGTGGACCCTAAAAGGGGCCTCTCGCTCCCCCTCAGATGGTAAAATATTCCAGGCATGGCAGCAACATTCAAGAAATAACTTTGTTTGGCTGGAGTCTGAGGTTTTGAGGAGGGGAAATTATGAGGGCTGAGACTGGTGTGTGGATAAAAATGTATGGGGCTAAGGGACCGAAATGTCACCAGTAAGTCCTCACAGCCTTTACAGGGCAGAGGACCCAGGCTCACTTGCCTGTAAGCCAAGGTCCCACACCTTCTGCACACACCTACACAAGCAAACAGGCATCCAAGGGCGCTTTCCTACAGTTGGAATGGTTGTGCTGAGAAAACCAGGGAAGAACGCAATTGTAAAGAGTAATTAGTGTTGTGACTAAATAAATGAACACCACCTGTGCATCCTGTTTGGGGAAATGAGTCAAATTAGTGAAACAAGTTGCATAATCACAGCAAATGCCAATCTCAGCCACTGTAGCTATGCTGGACATTTCTGGTTTTAATGAGCGGCTTTGTGATCAGCATTCATTCAGATGAATGAAGAGAAATTTTAGGTTTATGTTTTATTTTCAATCACATACGTAATCATTGCCAGAAAATTAAAAAAAAAATAGTTATGCAAAAATGAAGTTACTCTAAACTCACTATGCAGAAATGAATGTCAACATTTTGGTGCATGTACTCTCAGACTTTCATAAACATGTATATTTCCAAAAACTGGTTATTTTGTTATTTCTTCTGTTCTTAGTTTACATTTGACTTCAATGTTTTTTGTTTTTGTTCCCCTGCCTTTTGCAGACAGGGAGAGGCTAGTTTTGCTTTATGATCTGAGTTTTTCTTTGATTCCTTCCCTCCTCCACATCCCACTCCATGAATTTAGAAGGTATGGTATTTGTTTGAAGTTCCTCTGATAGTTTCGGTCAAATTATTAAATAATATTGATAAATGTTTAAAACCTATGATCTAAACCTGTTTCTCAGACTATTAATGTCAAGAACGAAACAGTATCTGTTGACTCACCCTCATATATAAATGAAAAATGACCCACACTTTTCTTCCTCCAGTTCCCCATGCACAGTTTTTGTTATTCTACTTCAGGATTTTTGTCTCAGTCTGTAATATTTAAATTGTTGATCCTTACACAGTTGGATCTCTTGTTTCAAGAATGATCTCGTTTATATTTTTCTTAGAAGCAACACTATTTAACAGTGTTTGCATTCCTCAATTTTCAGATTGTTGGTTAATCTCAGTTACCAGAGACAACATAAATGTCTTCTCATCCGCCTTCTCTTATCACTGGCAGCTTGGGCAGATAATAGAATTTGGAGATCATACCTTAACCATTCTTCCTGAAAACCACATAGACAAATTCCACTGACGTCTTTTTCTTTTCTATGTGATCTATTTCTTTTTCCTCGATTTGGGGAAGATTTTTATTTTAGATATAATTTTCAGTACATCCAAATGTGTATCACTTTTCACAAAGTCCACAGTAAAACCTTTTAAACTAGAGGTATTTTTTTCATTTCAGGGAAATTTTCTTCAATATGTATTTTTGAAATTGGTTCTGTTGCATTGGTTCTGATTGTGGCCTCATTTACTCCCATTATGCATAAGCCACATATACTGTGTTCGTGTTTCTAGTTCATGTTTTTTCCTTTTAATCATTTTCAGTTACCTTTTTTCTCCCTCTGAATGCTGAGTGATTGTCCCAAGTTCATGTTCACCTTAATAGTTTCTAAACCAGATTGATTCTCAAAATCATTTCAGAGAATTTTTATATAAGTATAGACTTTTTAGCTTCACCCAAGACTCACTAAGTCAGAATCGATATTTGACCTCAGCAATGTGTATGTTAAGTATACTTACTTAAAAGGACAGTGGTTTGGGAACCACTGTCCTACTTCACTAGTTAATGCCACTTAATTCAGGGGTGATTTTCCTCTTTATTGCTTTTCATCCAGTTTTAAATTCTGCAGTGGAATTTCTTGCTTGCTTGTATTCTTTCCATAAAATCCCATTTTATCTCTGTCTATTGCCTCATTATCTCTCTTTTGGCAACTTCATGTTTTGAGTAATTATTTTGAGAATACAAAGTAGTTACTCTCTTAAAAACTGTCTTCTCTTGTGGCAGATCTTTTCCAAAGTATACTTTTATTTTTATCTTTTGCATATTATGTTTATTTCCTTGTGTTTATAATTGCATTGAGGAACTCAATGTTGGGGGCCTGTTTGATAACCCACTCTTCAATGGTGCCGTAGGCAACTTCTCTGCTTTCCCAGGCTCTCTTAATTTGAGGGCTGCATGATATGCATTTGCATTATAAGTTTTGTCATTCAGCATCCCGAGGAGCACAGAGAGGAGCCGATTTCATGAGCAGAGCAGGTGTAGGACTTCGCCTTATGCAGCATTTTCTGCGTGTTTGGGAACTCTTGCATCAAGACCCATCTCTATATACCTTGGGCGCACATCACCCTGTCCACTAGTCTGTGTACCTAGTGCAGCTACACCCAGTATCTCACATGAAATTTCTATCCACATGAATGGAATGAAGCTTACACGAGTTGGGGCAGTATGCTGTCCGGTTCCAGAATGTTTGTCTTCTTTATTTAGGAATGGCCACATTGAAGTTCCACGTGACTGGGCCCTGTGCATTTCTTCCCCACACTGTGTAGTCCACATTGTTCCATATTAGTAAGTCCCTCTACCTCCTGTGGCTACACTTGCCTTACGATCTCAACCCTCCATAGTAAGAACTTCTCCCCTAGATGTTGGAGAAAATCCACACAAAAAAAAGGCAAGTAATAGCCAAAAACTGGAAATAAGCCCAATATACGAGTTATGGTTAATAAATTGTGATATATTTGCACAATGAAATGCAAATCCTAATAGCCACATGTATCACTATGGACAAACATCAGAAACAAAGCTGAGAGTCAAACAGAGGACACTGAACAACTGTACTCCACTCCCAGGATGAGAAGTTGTATTCCCTCAGTTTGAGGCTGTCGATATGGTATCAGATGCAGGTATCTAATGCTTGTAAAATGGCTCTGCTAGGTGACCTGCTTCAGCACTGAGGAGAAGGTATTCCCTATTTCTGCTTCTCTTTGGATTTCTGAAAAGGAGGAAGGTGGGACACTTGCTTTCCTGTGAGACTTTTCCCAAGAAAGAGGAAAAAAAAGCTAGAAATATACACAAGGTGGTTTCACTTGTGGCACAGCTAGCGAACAGTCCAGAGCATCATTTTCAAGCAGCACCATGTGCATGCATTTTCTTCAGAGGTAGAGTGCTGCCGTTATCCTTACAGATGAGGACAGCGAGGCTCAGTGAGTTGAAGTGACTTGTTTCTTCTGTTGTCAAGGAAAGAAGCTGAATTCAAATACAGTCCAAAGTCTGCCAACTGCCCACTACATCACAATGCCTAGTGCTTCAAGTCTATAGTCACCTCAAGTTAAAAGATACTTTCAGTCATTAGCAAATATTTATTGAGCATCTAATGGGTGCTGGGCCAGGTGCTGAGGACACAGCAATGAGCAAGACATACCTTTTTATTGCTGTCGTGACACTTAAAATATAGAATGGAACACAGGCATTAAAGAAAGATTTGCACAAATGACTATTAAACGACAGTTGTGAAGGAGTTACTGTGTAAGAGTGTGTAAGGGGGAATCTAGACTGTAGGGTCAGAGAAGGGGTTTCTTGAGGAAGTGGCTAATAAGCTGAACCCCAATTGATATATTAATCAAACAAAGGAACAAGGAAAATAGCAATACAATAGAGGGAGAGCCTGTAGGAAGAGCCCAGAGCCTGGGAAGAACTTGGTAAACTAAAGAAATTAGCATCGATGCACAGGCAGGAAGGTGGACCGTGGCCAAAGGGGCAGCACACTTTGCAGAGCTGTGTATGCCACGATGATTAGGATTTGAGTTTTGTCCCAAAGGTAAGGACAAGTCTACAGGGTTTAAAGAAGAGGGTAGGCATGGTCATATCCATGGCTTTGTGTACTAAAAAGAGGGTGGAAAGAGCAAACCTGCTTATTCCTGGGCCAGAATATAATAGGGAATAATTAATACATACTAATTACATTATTATAGATAATATCTATAAGACTCCTTAAGTGGATGAAAGTATGCCACCCCCAGACATAGATCTGGCAAGCCCTCAAAGACATTGCTGGCATTCACAGCTTTTCCAGTTGAAGCTTCATCTTCTGAAGAGAAGATGGCAAGATTTTGATGTCACCCCCATTGACCTTGCCACAGTCCACCCTCGCCAGGCAGACTGGCCTATGCTTCTGCCAACATAAGGTTGGGGCCACAATCCTGAAGACTGCTTAAGCTCTTCAAGGGGCAAATAAATGCGCCTTTATTTTAAATCAAGAAGTCATTTTTATAGATGCTAACTCAATGACTAAAGAGCCCATTTGTTAGGTATTCTTTAAATATCAGAGAATTAATTTTAACATAACTTCACTTGATTGCCTGCCAGCCTTCCCCCTTTCCAATAACATTTACCCATTATTCTTCCATAAACTGGAAAATAACTAATTACTCCAGAATAATGCCACCTGGCGTGACGACTGGTCCAATTCACACCTGTTTATTGAGTACCTGTGGCATGCAGGTGCTATATCTTATGCTTTAGAACTAGGTGGCAAAAAATGAACAAGTCAGATTTTCTGCCCTCAAGAGGCCTCCAGTCTTAGGAGAGGAGTAGAGAGGTTTATAATGGTCTGTGATGTTAGTGCTGCCCAGATGGCTGACACACTTGATTTTCAGAAAAGAGGGAAATCAGAAGCATGTTCAGTTACTTGGATATCTGCCAGTAGGAATTATTTTTATGAATCGTTTAAAAAAATGAAAGCCCATGCTCCTGAAAAATTAATTATATCAGAATACCAGGGAGTCCATTCTCTACAAAGTTCTCTTCACTGAATCAGTCTCTTGAAAGAAATCTTCTCTGAACTAGCAGTGCATCTTTGGGGATCACTCATATGCATATTCGCAGGCTACTGCATGGTCACTCTGTGGAAGGGACCAATATAGCTATTGTCTAGTTGTTTTCTTCTTTTTTTTTTTTTTGGTGGGGGAGGGGAGCTATTTAGAATAAGCATTTATTAGAGAATTGCAAGTCCTGGAGACACAGGTGAGCTATCGCACAAAGGCCTGGCTCCCCAAGTATCTCGAAAGCACAAATTGTATCCAGTAGTTTTCATCCTCGATTTGCTTCATTGTAAATGTGACGTAAAGCTGGCTATGTTAAGCTAATTATTACTAAGCTTTAATTGTCTGCTGCTAAGTGAAACCACATATAAGGCATCTCCCCACCCCAGAAGGATTTTTAACCACAATAACCATTGTTACATTAGATGAACAACTTTTATATCTTCCAGGACTTTCTTGCCATAATGTATCTGAATAGCCAGGGAAACATGGCAGGTCCTGCAGAATTACATTGTTTGATAGTCGGTAAAAACCTCCAGATGCCATGAAGTAGCAGCTCCTTAGTGAGGGAGCCAAGGGAGTGGTGATCTCCACTAAATATCAGTTTCAGTACAGAGTTATAAATGTTTAAACTCCTCACTAACAGACATCTCTAAATAGGCTGAAATGATTCCTTTCCACTCTACTTTGTAGCTATCATCCTCCTAGAAATCTGAAGTAACATAAAGCTCACACTCAGATCATTAGAACACAAGCAGGGTATGACCTAAAATACACTTTGGGTATGAAAATACCTAATCTTCCCCAAGCCACCACTTAGCCTGGGACTCTGAGTTTTGGGCCCCTTTTAGGAGGTGACATTTCACTGCTTCCCTCAGTTTATGGTCATTTTATGCGGATCCAGGTCCAGGGATAATTGCTTCCAAATGATGAGAAAAACTCAGCTGTCATTTGTATTGTGTATCCCTACAGCAGATTGGCAGGCATTAGAGAGTTAATCCATCCGTTAGCTATTTTATATATACTTTTTTTTTTTTTTCATTCTCCAATTTGACACGGTGGAGCAGGTTGCTGTCGAGAAATTGAAGTACCAGGTGTGATTAAATAAGATCACACATTTCATTCTCTCTTTAATTTCACATCACTTTTCAGCAGCTGAATCCATGTGCTCCCCGCCATGGAGTCAGCCAGCACTGTGCATGCTTAGTGTGCGCAGCAGAGCGGTGGCAGAATGTTCCCAAAGTAAGCCACCCTGCTGAGCTGTTGTGAGTCAAGTCTGGTTTTGCCTCCAAATTAGTCAGGATTGCTAGATCTGGTTTATTAATCCATTCATTTCCCTAGAGAGTAAGACTTCTGGTACTTTTACATCACCGATGCTCAATTTCAACTAAAAGTAGTTTCAAAAAATAGAGAAGACTAGAATCAAGGATGAAGAAACCCTTAGAAGAAATCACAGCCTTTCCTCTGAACCTCTCCCCTTGTTTCTTCTGCAACTCCGTCACCTCTCCACCCACCCACCCCAATTCTTTGTGTCTAGGATTAGAAGCCAGAAATGGCATTAATACATTTTCTTTGCAAGCATGTCTGGAGAAGGTACATTTGAGATATTCTTGGGATTAAAAACTGAAATTGGGATAAGGGACATTTTTCAGATTAAGGTTCAGTGTGTCTGATCCCTGCCGTTTAGCAGCAGGCAGTTCAAGACCAACAAGAATAAAGCAGCATCTCTGCATTGAGAAGCAAGCTGTGGTCACGTGGCATAACCATCATGGCAATAAGCACCATCATAAATGAGTCTCTGGAGAGAGACGAGTAGCTGTCACTTCTCAGCTGTGTGTGTTCTTCCTTGGCAGCCAGGGTCCAATCCCTGTGACCAGTAATGAGTCAACTGTGTAGCATGTTGTAGGTTAATTCATTCCACAAATACAGATGGGATGCTTATGTGCCAAGTGCTGTCCTAGGCAGCACTGAACAAACACTATCAGTGCTCTGATGAAGCTTATCCGCTTTTCATGATCTGACCTCTGCTCACTTCTCCATTCTCATCTATTCACCCCCCTGTGTGCACTGTTAACATCCGTTCAGGTGGAATAACTTACATTCCCATGAGTATCATGCTCTTTCTTGCTTCCATTTATTCTGGCCCATGTGTGTGGGGAGCCTGGCTCTGCATACCCCTTTCTCTGCCTAACTTTCAGCCAAACCTAGGTCTGATTTAATCCAGGTACCTTCCCTGGCCTCTCCCCTCCTCTGAGCTCACCTACAACCTGTCTTCTTGTCTTTCATTTCTACTTCAACCACTCCAAGGGGGGAGACTGTGACTTATTTTTTATAGTCTACATTCTACCTGATGCACAGTGGGCTCTTAAAAAACATTTGTTGAATTAGTCATCAAATTAATATATCTTTAAATAAGATTCATATGCAATCGTTAGCCCTCCATGTAATTTTTGTAAAACCCACAAGGTATCTCTTAAATTTTAAGTGGAGAAATTGTGACATTTGTAATCTCGATCACCCTGATTGTAGTGAGAATTAACACCCGTATGTGCTCTCTTATTAAAATCACCTCCCCTCCCTGGTATGCTTTTTAATAAGAATGGAACCCCTTGGCAAAATTAAATTGGAACTCTTAGAAATATTAGGTGGTTCCTTGTTGGAATCACTTCTGGAGAATTACCAAATCTGCACTTTTCCTTACTGAGTACAAATTAAAATTTATTTAAAAAATAAGAAGTAACAGATTTACAACTATGAAAAATAGACGTGCATCCAGCTAAAAGTTTGAAGGCACTGGGTAAAAATGAAAGATCTGTGTTGGTGGTTAAGATTAAAGATATATTTTCCTTTTTTGAAAATGTTATTTAATATTTTATAATTTATTTTTTGATGGAATGCATTAGAAAGAAAAACGATCTTCTTGAAAGAAGCACATATCCAGGAGGTTTTTGCTTTATTTGTACAAGCTCTAGTGTATTAATTAAAGGTTTTCTCTGAACCAAATATATTGCCAGTGCTGTTGTATTATATAGAATTTTTTAAATCTTAGGCTTTTTATCAAGATATTCAACAAATAAATATCTACTATGTGTCAGACACTCTAATATGTACTTGTTTTCTCTGTATTAATAATGATGGTGATTCACAGTATATACACATATCACATCACACTGTACACCTTAAATGTACATAATTTTATATGTCAACTATACCTTCATAAAGCTATAAAAAATAATGATGACAAATTTTTATAGCACTCGCTACCTCCCAAAGCTCTTTCCCATATATTAGAACTACTATCTCTCACAGTTCTATAAAGTAGATAGGACATGTGCATTAGTCAGAGAAACACTAGCTGCTGTAACAAATATATTTCTAAAAGTTAGTGGCTTAGTTCTCTGTTGTATAACAGTCCTAGCTGAAGGTTGCAAATCAATGGCAACTCGGTTCCACACAGTCATTTAGGGACCCAGGCCGAGAGCAGCTCTGCCACCTTTAACAAGACCATTTTTGAGACTGCTCTGGTCTCGCCCTTTCAGCCTGGAAGTAAAGGGCCTTGAGCAAGTAAGCGGAGGTTACAAATGTCACTTGTGCTTCCGCTCTGTTGGCAAGAGTTTAATCACATAACCACAGCAGCCTCAAGGGAAGCTTGTAATTGCCTAGTCTTGTACTGGGGTGAAGGGAAGAATGGATTTGGGTGGATAGCAGATATTTTTAAAGTGCTATTTGTACAATGAAAAAACTAAGGCTCCAAGAGGTTGATCTGCTTAAGAGCACTCAGACGTGAACAATCAGAACTAGAAGTCTGGCTCCCGAATACCAGATCAGTATCTCCACTATCATTTTGTGTTGCTTGGGAATGAAGCGATAGCAAAATACTGGCTTGGGAGAAGCGTGACCCATGGATATCCTGTGTACTGCCTGCAGGAACGTGAACTGTCATAGCACAGCCCGGAATTTGATATTCTTGTCTTGCTTTACTTGGTTCAGCCTAGACCAGAAAGAGGATCCTCCTAGTGCTTGAAGAAAGGTTAAATGCTACCTTGTAAACATTTTAATGTAAGCAGTGTGCTTGGCTTTCCACCAGCTCCAGAGCAAGACTGAGACCAGATTAATAAAATTCATAACCACGTCAAAAGTGGAAGGACTGTCCAAAGGCATAAAATAGAGCCAGGATCTCCCTTCATTTTCTCTCTGTCCTATAGCTCATTTAACGACTATTGATGAGAATTTATGTGGTAGGCACAGGGCTGCAGAGAGGAACGAAACAGACACAAGCCCAGCCAACATGGAGTTCATCATAGACAACCACTAACAAAATGATTACAAATTACGACAAAAGAAGCCGAGAATAGAGAATAATGGTGGGAGACCTATTTCAGAGATGGCTTCTGGGGTAGTATTTCTGAGGAAGAATGAGAAGGAGTCAGTCATGTGAAGAACAGTGAGGATAATTTTCAGACAGAAAAATATGGTATGAGCAGTGGTTCTGAGCAAGAAGAATATGGTACATTCAGGGAACCGTTGGTTTCCCTTGGCCAGGGATATTGAATGAGTCAAAACTAGTCAAGATAATAGTGGCTAAGATATTCTTATGTAATCCTCACAACAATCTATGAAGTGGGTTACTATCCCCACTTTACAGATAAGGAAACTGAGATTATAAAGAAGTGAAATGGTTAAATAACTTGCATAATGTCACATGAGTAATCAACAGGAGGGCCAGGACTTAAATTCCAGGAGTCCAGCTCCAGAATCTGCTGCTACACCACTGCATTACATAGTCGTCCTGCTAGAGAAAGACTCCAAACCTTCCACTCTAGCCATAAACAATTTGCCTCTCATTTAAATTTATTTAAAAAGATCTCTCTTTCCTTAAGAAAAGATCCTTAAGCTGTGATCTCTGTATCCCACTCTTCTCCAAGGGAACCATGGATAGAATTCAGTGGAGCTGATGAATTTGGAGATATATAATATATATTACATTTTATGTAGAATAACTTATAAAGAGAATATACTTTATTATAACCAAATGACATTGTACTTAATTTTATTATCCTGAATTTAATATAGAAATTTATACTTAATTTTATTTTTACTAAAATTTAACTTTTTTTTTCTATTATGACTAGAAGTTCAAAACCTCAGTACTCTTAGCAGTTCATGTGACTTTGTCACTAGAATCACAGGTAATTTTAATCACATAATGATTGTTGAAGATATCTTGAAATACCATTTACACTCATCGCTTCTTTCAAATTATGATCGTAGTTATTCCTGCCAATAAATCCTTTTATTTAACGCATTGATAAACACATGCGTTGCTCTGTAACAAGTTTTTAAAACTATTTTGGTGTTTTTCAGTGCAGCTTGTTTATTTTGTAATCCTATATAGTTTCCTTTTTGCATTTAAACATATCCTTGCAAAGGAATCTGTAAACTTCACCAAATTGCCAAAGGAGTCCATAGCACAAACGAAGGAAGGATCTCTCTCTCTCTAACGCTTTCTATGTTTAAACTTGGCCTTCCTTTCCTACATCACCAGATCTCTAGAATAGTCTATAGATTGTCTGTACTTTTCACATCCCGTTTGTCCCACAGTCCGCTGTCTTCTGGCTTTCATCCCCAACTTCTTTTCACAAGATGGCCACTCTACAGTCACTGGAATCCTCCATGACTAAATGAATGCATCTGCAAAGTTTTGCTGCTTTTGATCCCTTTTTCCTTCAAGGGACTCTTTCTTGCGTCAGCTTCAGGAAAATCACTTTTTTATTTTCCTTACTGACTTTGCAGTGTCTTTAGGGGCCAACCCACTAAACACTCCTCAGAAAATAATGTCCTAAATGATCTTTCTGGGAAACCATGCCTACTCCTAAGACATCCACCGCACCTACACACCGATTCTAACCCCAGCCTGTTCTCCTCTGCTTCATTCCTCAGTTCCCAGGCATCCAAAGAAAACTTTCACCTTCATGGCCCAGAGACTTTTCAAACTCAGCACATCATAGATGAACTCATTCACAGTATTGACCTTCCACCCCTTTATCCACAGTTTCACTTTCTGCAGTTTCAATTACCCGTGGTTGACCATGGTCCAGAAATATTAAATGGAAAATTCCAGAAACAAACAATTCTTAAGTTTTAAATTGCACGCTGTTTTGCAGAGTGTGATGAAATCTCGCACCATCCCAGTCTGTTCTACCAGACATGCGAATCATCCCTTTGTCCAGCATATCCACACTGCACGCTCCCCCTTAGTCACTTAGTAGCCATCTCAGTTATCAGATCAACTGTCACAGTTATCGCAGTGCTTGTATTCAAATAACCCAAATATTATTGTTATAATTGTTCTATTTTATTGTTGTTGTTAATCTCTTCATGTGCCTGATTTATAAATTAAACTTTATCATACATATATATATATATCATAGTATATATAGGGTTCAGTATTACCTGCAGTTTCAAGCATCCACTGGAGGTCTAGAACGTATCCGCCTTAGAACTGGGGGACTGCTGTATTGCCTCAGCCACCACCCCTCTTTTCTCCTGCATCCATATTTTGATTATTAACGTCAGTCTCTTCTGATCACTCAAGCTAAAAACAGCAAGGTTACTCTCAGCTGCTTCCTCTCCCATACTCCTATGTCTGTTGGACAAATATTTCCTACTGGTCTACATCATTGAGGAAGGGCGGTTGATCTGGCCCAAGAATGTGTAGTACTGGGAGAGAAGTAAACAGTTTAGGTGTAAGTTTGGTGAGTATAATATCAATTTATAACCCCTGGATCACAACTTCTAGGAGTCTACTGTCTGACTTATGATTTAAATTTCAAATTTTGATGGTTTTCCTTTCTTTCTTAGTATAAAGAAAGCAGGCCACCTTCCCCTGCCCAGTGTCACACAGAACTTCTTTGTTAACTAGTTTTCTAACCTTTTCCAGATTAGAGCAGGTTGAGGGAGGCATGCAGGTCAGGAAAGTTCTTTCTTGACAGATACTGTCAAAAGCCAGCCGTCACTCTGAGGGCTGACTGGTGTTTGCTCATTGCTGGGCTCTTCAGACACCACCACCACCACCCCACCATCCTCACGGCTGGAGAAGGCTCACCTCTGGGTCGCTTCATGCGAGCAAGTGAATCTGTGTCCTTCTATGGGTTTATTTTTCTTCAACCCTCAGTATTTTAGCAATGCATCAGATTTTGGGCTTGACTTCTGTTTTCCCCTTTAAGTAGCCTCCTTGGGGGAGCCTTAGCTCCCCCACACCAGCTCTCTTGTGCAGGGTGGCTCAGCTCTGGTCCTCGTGAAAAGCTTATGTCATCCTTGCCCTAAACAACGAGGGCAGACTGTCCCTAGTCTTCACATCTTTTGTTTAGTCTGCCACCAGAGCAGTTAGCAAGCTGCAGGTTCTGGCTCTTTAGAAGTTTCACTTTGTCCCCCAAGCTCCCAGTGACATGTGTCAAGTTGTTTGAGAGTCCCCTTGAAGCTTTCTCACTAGACTTGGGATCAGAAAGTAGCCTCTCCCATTCGAGCGGATAGAAGCAGGTTAGGGTGTCAGGGACTCACACCCAGTTTTCTTTATAGAAAGTCTTTTAAAACTTTTTCATTGAAGTATGCATGCAGAAAAATATACATATGTTAACTGTACAGCTCACTGAACTTTCACAAATTGAACACACTCATGAAACTAGCATCCAGATCAAGAAACAGAACATGTCTAGTGTCCCAGAAGCCCTCGCCATTGCTCCCTTTCAGTTACTACCCCGCCAAAGGGTAACCAATATTCAAAATTCTAATAGTGAAGAATAATATCATCTGTTTTTGTTCATTCTGTAAATCGAATCATTCATTATGTACTCTTCGTGTCAGACCTTTTCACTCAGCATTACACAGAGGTGGAGTGCAAGGGAGCCCCGTGATGGTGGAACTGATGGATCGTACTCCAGTCGGATTCCTAGTGTTGATGCTGTACTATAGTTACACAGGATGTTAGTACTGGGGAATGCCGCGTGAAGCACACGCACGACTTCCCTGAACATTTTTCTGTGACTTCCTCTGAATCTATAATTACTTCAAAAATGAAGAAAGCGGCTATATTTTATATCTTCCTTTTTCCATTGGCAATAAAGTTCCATTATTCAACTTTTAAAATGGTATTTAGATTTTATTTTATTCTGTAGAATTTATGAATTAAAATAGCATACTAGATACAGAGAACAATGTGTAGAAGATGTCAAGCTTATTTGTGTTCCTGCCACTTAATTTTAAGTTAATGGAAATAGTAAGAGCTGGAAAATAGACATTTGAAGATGTTTGGAATTACACTTTATTTCACATTTATTTTAGCAAGATTAAAGAAAAAAAATGCCTTTTAAGGAAACTTCATCTTTTGTCTCTTTCACATAAAAATTCAGAATTATTCATCAACATGAGATCTTCCCACCCCGTGTCTGTCTGTCTGTCTCTCTCTCTCTCTCTCTCTCTCTCTCTCTCTCTCTCTCTCTCTCTCTCTGTCCCTTTCTCTCCATGTATTCATATAGTAGGCAAATGTTAAGCTGCACTAGAACCTAGATAATTACTAAATTACTATGAAGAGTAAAAATCATTATAAACTTCAGTATTCTTCTCATCAAATTGCATAAACCAGGGGTGAATATTCTAGACTTAGGAGGAAATACAATCCCTAAGGTCATGGAATGTATCCTTTCAAAAGCGTGTAAGCTGACCTCCCTGCTTCAGCCCGATCCCCAGCCACCATCTCTGCTTGGACAAACCATGTCACTCTTTGAAATTCCTTATTATATGTCCCATCTGACACCCCAAATGATCCCAATATATCATGCTTTCTCTAGGAAAAGAGAACAAATTCTTTATTAATTTCCACGTACTTCTTGATCAACACTGGCACTTTCAGGTTGCCCTTAGAGTTACTGCAGGTAAATACCTGCAGGAAAGGAAGAGAAAAGATTGGCAGATCTCACATCTACATCTTGGAGAAGTTCCATAACCACCACCTCAGCTGTTGTTTTATACTTGGCCAAGTGGAAAAATATAAGTGAAGAAAAACCAGGATACCTTTCTCAATGTATAAATGAGCAAATTACCAGCAGATTATCTAATTTTCCTCCCTGCTGCTCTCACACCTGTGTGCCATCAGTGTTTTGAACTAATATGTCAATATAGGGGCATAAAGTACTTTATGTGCTACATGGATTTCTAGCTTGGATGTGTAAATGTTTATAATAGAAAATATCTCTCTTAAATCCAACAGCGGACATGTGACAGGGAGGGACTCTCTTAAATTAATGATATTGTACCAACGGCTCTTCTAAATAAAGGGAAAATGGTGATATTGCAATCTGTGTGATATAATCTACTCTTTGTGGGTGCAAATTCCAAATTTATCTTTGCATTGTTGTCTCCCAACAATTTGGTTCAGTCATCTTATGAACGAACAAGGTTTCTTAGTAGTTATAGGGGTATTGTTATTTTATTTAATGCCAAAGTAAGGTAATTACGTTTCTCTCTGCTCATTCTGTATGTCATCTGAGAGCTGAGTCTAGAAAGAAGAGGAGTTTTGAAATTCACACAGCCTTTAAACCTAACTCTGATTTTTACTGGGTGTATCACCTTGGATCTGTTAATTAACCTTTCTGAACTTCATTTTCCCCAATTATAAACTATAGATAAGGTTGTTACCATAAATGTTGTTGCGTTAGATATAATATATAAAAATAAATACATAGAGCATATCTTATGTAGATATTCACTGCAAATGATTTAATAGAAGCTATAGTGGGAGATGGTCAGGTTATGGGGGAGGAACAGTTATGGAAGGATTGTATATACATATTTTATAAGGAAAAGACTAACCCACATTAAATAATATTCCAAGACAATATATAATTAAGTGTTATAAAAGCTATAAGAGCTTAGAAAATAGAACAAAAGTGAGGATGAGTGGTCTTGAAGATATTCGTGAGGTGAGGTTTGGAGACTGGATGGGGGCGGAGATAAGAAAGGCTGTTTAGAAGTGGATGATGCAGACTGAGTCTGACAGATTTTGTCTGTGAAATGCTGAAATGTTATAGAGATATCACAGAAGACATTATCAACTTTGATCATTACAGGGTGTTTATATTTAATGCAGGAGCAAATCACCTGAAAGGAGACAGTCATGTGTCAAAAGTCACTGACAAAGAGCTGTGACCTTTGGTCAAGGGATGCAACCCTGGTGACCAGCATTGAAGGAGGATGGGAGAATAAATAACCTGACACAACTCTCCTCCCTTCTCCCAGTCTTCTCCGAGCACTTCCTATTGGGAGAACCCAACCCAACCGGAAGCCAATAGGTAAACGGTTCTATGATTCCGTCCAAACAGGTTAGTGTCCAGGAGAACAGAGCATGATGGAGAAGTTTGCAGAGCAAAACTAGAAGAATAAAAATACGCAACCCAGCTTTGAAGCCACTTTATAACTTCAGGCAAGTTGCTTAATTTCTCTGGGCCTCAGGTTGCTTACTGGAAAACAAGGATGATGATAATAGTTATGCAGGTGATCATAAGCATAAACCAAGATGATGTAGAGAAAGCACCTAGCAGAGCATCAGTTAATGTTCTCCAGCCCCTCCCCCAGCTAATGACAGCTCTCTCCCCTGGTGGCTGCTTCACAGCCATGAGTTCCCTAGGAGCAGTGTCTCTCATAGTGTGGCCCATAGACCATGTGCTTTAGAGGCACCTTTTTAACAGGTGGGTTCGGGGTCTTCACCCCAGTCCAGCTAAATCATGAGCAGAAGGGTGGGAATCTTCATTTCAGACAAGTTACCACAAGTGATTTTCATGCACGATAAAGTTTGGGAACCATCATTCTAGAAGTCCATATTTCTAATCGACACCCACTTGGGTAAAATAGAGGTAAGATTTATCTGTGCTTGGCAGCCATTAGATGTAGTTATAGCCCATCAGCTCTGTGAAGAGGGGCTGTCAGACCAGGCCACTAACAGTCTGTCTTGTGGCGTTAGGCCACACTGATTCTCCATTTCACTGGCTTTATTAATACCTGAGGAACAATGTTCCCAGGCTTTTAATTAAAAATTCTCTAACATCTAATCATTTTCTAGGTTGGATATGGGCTTGGTGAGTAGCTGGATTTTAAGCCCCTTTCAGAGAAAACTTAATAAGCAGAGCAGAAGCTGTTAAAGGGAATAAAGCTTTTGAAATCTTTGTAGAAGAGAATGGCTCAATTCTGAGTATAAACAAGAGAAGGCCAAAGCTCAGAATAAGATCAGAAGACCTTGCTTTAATTTATTAAGGAAAGGTATAAGGAAATTCATCAGTAGTCTGGGACAGACTTTGAGCTCATGATCTGGGGATTGACTGCAATAAACAGAGACTCGAAATAGCAGCAGCTTAAACAAAAGAGAATTTGACTTCTTATGTAAAATTGCAGAGGTAGGCAGAGCAGGGCTAAGGTGATGGTTTTACTCCACAGAGTTGTCAGAGACTCAGCCTCCTTCCAGCTTTAGGTCTTGATCTTCTCAAAGTACGGCCCATGTCCTCATGCTCCAAGATGGAACACCAGTTATCACATCTATGCTCCACAACACAGGAAGAAGAGGATTAAACAGTGCAGAGTATGGAGCAGCTGACTTTGAGAGTAGGCTTAGAATCTGTCACACTACACATCTGATTGCATTACTTTGGCCAGAACTTATTCACATGGTCACACTGAACTGCCAGAGAGGACTGGAAATGGCATCGCACTGAAATATCCTTTATTAGAAGAGCTAGAAATCATGGCCACAGTTTTCTGCATCCTGAGAAACTTGTGCCTTCTTCTTCCGATGGCATGGTTATCAGTCAGGTTCTAGTTAGGAACCCACAAACCACTCCAGATATGTTAGAAGAGAGAAATTAATGATAGGAATTTGCAGCACAGGTGATAGAAGAGCTGAATGTTTAAAGTGTAAAAATGCCGTAACCCAGAGAATAGCAGCAGTAGGAAGCGTCTGCCTTCCCTGAGGTTGGAGGAAAGAGCAGAAGCCAGAGCTTAGAGGTCAAGGTTGCCTGGCAGAACTTGGAACCCCAGTCGGCTATCCTGGTGGAGATGCAACCACCATTCAATATGCCACCAGAAGCAAAGCAATAGAAGAAGAAGAAATATGCTGGCTTTTCCCTTATCCTGTACCTCAGTCTCCTAGTGCCTCACTAAGGTGGCTAAAACTATCTGGAAGCCAGAGGGCAAGGGAGTCTGGGAAATGTAGTTCTGTGCAAACAGCAGGCAAAAAAGAATAAAGCAGAGATACAAAACCAAACAGGTAACTGGAGCAGCACCCAAACCCAAGTTGTAGATGAGAATAAATTACTAATGACTGAAACCTTGCTGGACGCTACTTCTGGAAGAAGCTGAGAAATTTGCAAAATGAAAGGATCCTTCTGTTGAAAGCTGGTACTCAACTAGATTCATGTACACTAGCGTTCACAGCAGCATTGTTCACAGTAGCCAAAATGTGGAACCAACCTAGATGTGCACTAGCAGACGGATGAGTAAACAAAAGTGTGATATTGATATGTTATCCAGCCATAAAGAGGAATGAAATTTTGACACATGCTGCAACGTGGATGAACCTTGAAAACATTATGCCAAGTGAAATAAGCCAGACACAAAAGAACAAATATTGTATGATCCCACTTATATGAGGTACCTATAGGCAGTTTCATAGAGACGGAAAGTAGAATAGATGTTACCTAGGGCTGGGCCTTTGGGGACAATGGAGAGTTCTTGTTTAATGCTCCAGAGTTTCTCTTTGGGATGATGAATAAGTTCTGGAAATGGGTAGTGGTGATGGTTGCACAACATTGTCAGTGAACTTAGTGCCACTGAATTTTGCATTTAAAAGTAGTTAAAAGTGTTTTTTTTTTACATAAAAATTTTTAAAGGGAAAGCATAAAAATAAAGAGGATTATTTTGCTTTTCAAATGTATTTACTGATTATAGAGCCCTTTATGGAAAAGGTGACTGCTGGAAATGAAGCAGTAGAAGCTAAATAATAGATGCAACAGTGGGATCAAAGACCGTGAAGACTCAGAAACCAAATTTAAGAACCAAAACTCTTCCCAAGAGTGTCATGAAGTTTCAATAACACCTTCTAGGAGGAAAAATCTTACTTCTCCCTTTTCCACACTAAACTGGACATGGTCCTGGAGCATAGACGTAACTCAGAATGAAAAGGCAAAGGCAGAATCAGAAGCGTACAGGTAGAATTGGGTGTCATCCTTATGTGTAAAGGGAGCCTCTGAGAACTTGGAAACAGGTAATTTCACAAGGTGAAGACTCAGAGAGCCTCCAGGGGATCCTTTGCACAATGGACATAACTGGGAAAAGTATGAGTTTCTGGCCCTCTGTTAGCAAGGGGTAGGAGTGAGGAAACACTCAGCTATGTCAAAATCAGCCCAGAAATGTCATCAAAGACAAGCACTTGAGGATGGTTGTGGGCTTTTGCACCCAAGAAGGTCATTGGCTGCTTAGTGGAGGCCATTTCTGCGAATGGAAGGGGAATCTTAACTGGAATGGTATGAGCAGAACAGCCTTTTATTGCATCTCTCCATTTGCTGGTGCAACAGAAGCAGTAAACAGACCCTATTCCCAGAACTCTGCTGACAACATTGATGATGGCGGCACACAAATTAGAAGGTAAACAGAAAGCCATGTTAATTTCAAGCTCCATTAGAAACACAGGCAGGAAAAAAAAGATCAACATCTGCCAAATAGAAAAGGTCAACGTTAGAAGGGAAAGAAACTTCCGCTTTGAGATCCTAAGAGGATATTGCCAACATCGAAGACGTTCTGTTTCCTCTTTGACTTTTGTTAATCACGGAATTCCTAAAAACAAACAAAAACCTCTTTTATTAATGCCTCCTCCAGTCAGTTATGTGAAGTGATGGTATGTGAGCTGAATATTCTTTTTTCTGGAAAAGGAAGCATACAGTGTTCAGGATGTAGCCACAGGATTTCATTCTAGAGCTGTTTTCTGTTTTGTCTCTTGCATGTAAGTTTTTAAAGAACCTCCAGTAATGTTTATGGCTTTGGCATAATGCATAAGTATTATTCCTTTGAAGACTCCACCACATAAGTTGTCTCTGACATGGAATTGACATAACATAGTCCTGTCTAAGAGACCTCGGCCCTTTAATCCCTCTGTAAAATATGTCACATACCCCAGATCAAGCCCAGGAAATGCACGTCTTTCTCTTAGTAGCTCTTGTTGAAGCGGGTGATGCACAAATGAAAACAGATATCTCTGCTAAATTCTTTTTTATGTCATGACAGTGAATATTCCAGTTCCTTGATGATGGATGAGTCTTCATTTGTAAATTTAAAACCATATATATTAACTTAGTTTCCTTCCAGACATTTGGTATTAGCAAGCATCACATATGGCTTTATAATGCTCTAATACCAGATGCCTGTTTGTACTTTGATTCAATATATGCAGGAAGAGAAAATATATGAGAATGTCACCATAACTTTTTGGCTAAGTAATCGGTCAGAAGTTTTCTCCCACCTGGAGGCGAGAGATTGGCCTTGCTGATTTCTCAGTCTTTGTCTATTTTATGATCCTGTGACATCTTTTGCCAGAGGTACTAAATTTAAAGAATCAATCACTAAATGCAATCAAATCTACCCTCCCTCCCAACAAAAAACTAATTAGGTATTTTAAGAACACACTCATATGCACATTTCAAGAACAATATATTTCCCTTTGAGAATGGAAATACAATTATTACTAAATTACATTACTGAACTAAACTCCAGGTATTAGTTACAGTGGAAAGAAGGAATTGTAGGAATCGTAGGAGACTCTTAGAACCAGAACATGGAGTATGGCCTGAATTTAATTAACTGTTATGGTACCATGCAGGCTGGCTCTTAATTATATTCAATTTTTTCTCTTTTTATATACCATCTCTTACTATTCTCCAAATGTTTCACGCATGCTCCTCCTGTTTTCCCCAGCTCCCTCATAAGCTCTTTGAGATCAGAGCTAATGTCACATAGTAGATTCTCAATAAATATATCATAAATAAATTAATGAGCAGAGGACAAGATAAATGTGGCCGCAGAGTCAAGATGCCGGCATTCACATTTGAGATGTGACCTGAGAAATTCAGGAAGAGTGAACCTATTCTCTGCTCTTCCCTGGAAGGCATCCAAATTCTTCTCTTCTGGCTCTCATGAATAATACGCATTTAATTTTTCTCCCTCTGGTCCTTTGCCCTGTTAACCTACCCCAGCAAAAAGGCTCAGGCGTATGGTACTAGAAAATATTGTGGAGAGCTTTACCGTATTCCAGCTGGTATATTTATCTACTTTTTAAATTCATGACCTTAGCTTGAGCTTTTTTAATTTTCTCAGTTTCTACTGTCATTTTCTAAGTATATTGTCTTTGCCTTCTTTGTGACAGCTTATTAAGATACCCGTTTTAAATGAGATCATCCTAAAACACAGGTCGAGGATTCTCTACCTGTAGAAAATTTCTCTAAGAATAACATAAGAAACTCGTGGCAGTGGGTATGTCTGGGGAAGTACATAAACATGAAAGGAGAGAATGTCTGCTTTTCATTCTGTAACCATCTGTATGGACTATTTTTGTCCATAAGACTGTATTACTTTTATAATTTATAAACTGATTTAAAAATAAATTCACCTTAGTACATATTTTAAAAATAAAAAGATATTCATCATGACATGTACCATTCTAGCAGGTCTTGAATGTTTTAATGATATTAATGTCATTTGTATATGTATATGTTTATTATAAACAAATGAATAATCTTATTTTAAGATGCAGCGCTTAATGAGTACAGTATTCCAGCTTTTGAAGGATCTGTAGGTTTCTGTTATTAAATACTGGTCAGTGATTCATGCTGGTGTCTTTTTTGGGCAGATGATGGTGAAGCTGCCTTTATATCTGAGCTTTTAGCATTCGATGACATGCCCTGCGTGAGCATTTTAATAATATAGAAGGTATTTCAGTCAGCCGGTCAAGGGAAACTTCCATAATGTTTATGGCTTTAGCATAATGCAAAAACTGTGTTTCCATCACAGTTTTTCATATTTTTGTTTCACATTTTTACTCTTGCCGTGTTCACGATTGTAACACATTCCACGTGAGAGAGGTCCTCCATGCAAATTACAGTCGCTCATTCACATCCAGCAGCCCCACCACATTCAACTCTTCACATTTCCAAAGTTTTTCTTTCCATTTAAGGGTTCCCTGTCATTTTCGTCCCAGGGTTTTATTCCCATATCAGTCTTTCTGATCCTGCTTCTAATTTGTCATTAGCATTTTTCTACTCTGACTTGTTTGTTTTGAGTTTCTGTAAATGGTTCAACCATTGTTAGACATTTTTAAACCTTTCAACCTTTAAGTAAATGCTTACAAGTGCATAAAATTATTTAACTCCATAAATCAATACTCAGAAACACATGCAGTTCTTATATACATCTTTATGTATTGTGTTAAGTTCAAAATTGGTAAAATATGTTTAA
The DNA here is from genome assembly GCA_028627145.1 of Eidolon dupreanum. Taxonomy (NCBI): domain Eukaryota; kingdom Metazoa; phylum Chordata; class Mammalia; order Chiroptera; family Pteropodidae; genus Eidolon; species Eidolon dupreanum. The sequence goes on from CM053511.1 coordinate 11,467,115, forward strand.
ATTTGCACATCACAGAAACTAGGTTTAATTCTTAGTAGATTAATTATATAAATGCTCGGAAGCAGATACCATTTTCCAAACATGTAGTATCTATCTGTAATACTCTAAAATTAACAAAATCGTGAGACTGGCTAGTAATCCCCAACCCCAGTGATTCTCCATCTTTAATATGCACCAGAGTCACCTGAGGGGCACGTTGAAACACTGATTTCCGAGCTCCTAATTCAGTCGGTCTGTGGTGGAGCCTACAAATTTTTTTTTCTAACAAGATCCCAGTTGATGCTGATTCTCTTGATCTGGGACTACACGTTGAGAACCATGCTATCCTGCTTCTCCTTCAGAAATACAGAAATACAGAAATACAGAAACTCTGTATTTCCCAGCTGTGCACGAACTTAGGTTTTGGCCAGACTACTGGGTCTGGGCCAGTGGCATATGTATACCACTTCCAAATGTGGCCACAAAATTCCCCACATGTTCCAAACATCCTGCCCTTTCCTGGGAAACTGTGGAGGCTACACGTGAAAGATGGCGGCCTGCCAAGATGGAAGGCACCTAGATCTGTGAGTTTGTGCGTGGAGGAAAGCTCCCTTACATAAAGCTGTCATGTGAAACAGGAATGACCCTTTGCTGTATCGAGTCACTGAGGTTGGGATAGCATTGCCTAACCTGCTATAATACACATGACTTTCACGTGATCGTGAGAAGGACCATGCCAGGCTCTAAGGAAACTTTTATTATGTGAATGAGTGGAGAGTAAATCAATCTACCATCTGCTGTCCCCATCAGATGTGTATATAGCAGGTCTTTGAATAACGTCCTTTGAGCCAATGTCATTGGTTACAATGTTGATGAGATGCTGGAGGAACTTAACTTTGTTTATGTCAACTGGCCTAATCCCTATGGTAAAGCTGGTTTTGTTATACATCATTTCACCACAGTTCTAAGAACCTATTGATGCCATTAGGTGAAGACCTACAGTGCTTAAGTTAATTTATACGTACTTATCCTAGAGCCACATGTCTATATACTACAAAGAGATTTTTGCCAATCCTTCGGAACTTATCCTAAATTCACGTTAGTACATTTTGGGTGAGCTTTCATCTGAACTTTTCCAACTGCCTGTTCCTTGGACTTCTACATTCTTGTATTCTCTACATGGTTCTACCTGCACATCCTTTGTTTGATGCCGGATGAGACCAAGGCCCTATTCCTCTTCCTCGAAGTCCATTACAGCACAGCTCTGACTCACCTGCCTCTGTTCCTCCCCTACCTTGTTCTGCCTATGAGGTCATCCCAGAATTTCTAACACTAACTTGATTGGGGCAGAATTTCCCCTTAGGCGTATTCAGAATAAGGTCAGTGGCCCCAGAGCAACCCACATCTTTCATCACAGTCATAAGCGACAAGAGCCTCCCAGAAGGTCCCTGTTTTTTAAACCTGTTGCTGGTACTACTTTTGCTGAATCTGACCCATGCTCTTGCTCTGGACTCTGCCCAGATATGCATGCCCCCTTCCTGCCCCTACTGATCTTGCTAAATTTGATCACTTGCCAACTTGGAAACATATTGAACACAGTTTAAAGACAAAAAATAAGAGCATTGTACATTGGAGAAATGGAGGAAAAATAAGTATCGGGAAGCACAGAGAAGAGTGGAGAGCATCGAGAGATGAAGCTAGTGACGTCTTTGTAGCAGTTTCTGTGTGAAGAGTGAGAGGTACACTGTCCCTTACCAACAATGTGGACCTGGTGACACCTACCTGATAGATTTATTGTGAATATAAAACATGTATGTGTAGCTCTGTACTTAATGTCTGACTCATAGGAAATGTTCAGTTTTAGTCATTTGATTTTCCTCTTTCTTTCCTTTTTTTCACCTATAGTTAAGTTCATTAAGAATAAGAACTCGGTCTTATAGTTCACAGTGGATCCCTTTTGTGTCCATATTGGTAAGAACTGATTGATAAATGCTTAATAACTGACAGCTCAGTAAATGACTTTTACTTAAATTCTTAAGCAGTCATTTGTATGCTAGGATTTTACATATATTTTCTTACTTAGGTTTTTATTTAATAAAAATTGCTGTGGATTTACAACACTAAATTGAGTTTCTTGCATCTGATATTTTCATATGTGGAATTATGCATCTTTTTTATCCATTAATATTTGAGGTTTAATTGTGCAGGTTGGACATGGTTTGTTTTCCAATAAGTGGAGTATTGGTTATTTCAGAGCTTCAAAACATCTCTAAGATTTAGAATGATAAGAAATGTAATCTATATATATTGAATTGCAACATATATTTGCATCACAGCATTTTTCTGTTAGCTATTCGAAGAGTGTGTAAATGCAGAGATTAAGTGAATGTATAAAAATGAAAATATCTTTTTATCAATAATGTGCTGCTCAAATAACAAAGCAATAATTTAGAGCTCTGACCTTGTAATTCGGTTAATTCGAGAAATCCAATTCTCTTTTTAGTTCATGTTATGCTGTATCTAATTGATGGAGAAATCTAAGTACAACCATATGTCAAAAACTGACCTAGACAAACTCCATTTCTTTTGTGTCTAGATTCCTTGTATGCCCTTTTTACCCAATTTTCAAGTAAAACAAAACAAAACAAAAAACATCTCAAGATTTTTTCTAACTGCCAAAACTGCAAACCGAAGCTGGGTTCCCCCTCTTTCTCTCTCACATAATTGTATAATAAATTTCCTGCACCCCAGACTTTGCTGATAATTCTGTTGCCAATATACCAGACAGAATAGAATGCATCCCAGTCTTCCTAACTAGATGAGCCTAAACAACTGCAAAAACTCCCTTTAATCAGATTAATGTACTCAGACCCAACCCAAAGCTCAGCAAGCAGATCAGAAGAGAAAGCATCACCTTTTGTTGCATGACCTTACATGATTCTTTTTTTTCCTGATTATCGATGGTAGATATGAGGTAATATTTACACTCTATGTATTACCCATAAGAGTTTTCTTTTTTGTTGTTTTTTTTTTTTTTTCGTTCTGCTTTTTTTAAGAAGTTCAGTTCAGTTCCTATTTATTCCAGCCCTCGGTCCCTCTTAGAAATAGGTTTTGTATACTGGTCTATTCATAAATTATTAATGTCACATTAGAAAAAATCTTTCAGAAATAGGCCCTCCTGACATGTAGCTACTGGTAATTTCAGCCAAGCTTCAGGGTGCCTGAAGTACGCCCAGCACTACTTGTGAATCAGGCCTCCGGAGTTCTTCTTCGGCTAGTGAAACAATTAACTTGATGTTCCATTTGCCAACAATGGCATGCACCTAAATTGATTGCGTTTGTTAAATCTGTGACAGTCTTTTCATCCTGCTCAGCTCAGGGGAGAGTCAAGACGTATAGCCAGGCTCCAGAGCCTTCGAGTAGAAATGAAAAGATTTGTACTCATCGAACAAGAAAATGGCATTCCTGGCTGTCAGTCTGGAAGGAAGAGCTTTCTCTCCAGCAGTGCACGGCAGGCTCTGCTTACGTCCCGGAATGTCAGCTCACGCCTCATTGCTGAGCAAGCATTTCCCCCACCTAACCTGAGACCAGCAGACGTGTCTGACATGAAAGCAGGCTGCCCTCAGATGGGGAAGTAAGGTTACCCCAAATTTGGAGCCAGTTCTTTTCAACCGAATAGGTCATAATGAATCTTACCTTGGTGTGGGGTTATCATCAGCTCTGAGACATACCTTCAGTGCCTAAGAAACTGAGAATGGGAATGGTTCCACCGAGCTGGCATGTGTCTGAAGACCTAGTGAGGGGTACATTCTTTCTCCCATTGGCATCCCATGCTTCTCCTCTCCCTTCCACATCTTATCCATCATTGAGAACCTGAGCGTGCCAGTAGAGTGGATGTGAAGGGAGTTGGAATTGATTAAAGGAATGAGCTTTGAGCCCCATGAGTAGAAAATATCACCAACTGAGGCCTGTGATCTGACTGCACATTAAGGGTATTTTGCATTTCACATCTTCATCCGGCTTCTAACAGCACATGTCTGGCTCTGATTTTCACCAGTATTTAAAAAAAAAAAAAAAAAAAAAAAAAAAAACAATGAGAAAGGCGATATAATATGAACCTGCTGAGAACAACCATGTATTTCAAAACTCATCATAATGTGACTTGTATATTTTCTGTTTTCAATTTTATATATTGTATTTTCATTCACAAATATTGATTAAATGCCTCATTTGTGCCACCACTAAGATGAGCAAAACAGACATTTTTCTGGCCCACAAGAAGCTAACCATCAAAGTAATCCTTTTTTCAGTTATCACGAATCATCTAAGTTGACTGTATATAAATCCATGGCCTTAATACTTCACACTCACTATTTTACCTTGTCTAAATACCTGATGGCTCTAAATTTCAACATCTCATATGTAGTGGGTCTTGATGATCCTTAAGATACCCAGAAAACATTCAGCTGTGCTCTGCATTCAGCACCTGTGTGGTCTTAGGGACCCTGCTTATCGTTTCTGAGTTTCAAACTCTGCATAAGTAAAATGCCCAATTTTCAAGAATATTTTTTAATGGAATGAAGATTAAAGTCTAGCCTAGCCTAATAACAAAGCAGAATAGATGTAGTTATTATTGTACTGTTGCTGTTTTTTTTTTTTTTTTTTTTTCTGTGAATCTGTAAATACTGCTTCTGATTCAAGGATTCCAGAATGTGTTTTATAGGATTTACCACCATCCCCTGTTTCAGGCATGCTGCCGTTTATAATATAGAATTCTTTCTAAAGCATCGCTCTGTAGCATTGTTCTTCTTTTATAGACCCATAGGTCGGAGCACAAAGGAAAAGACAGGTATATTCACTTTTGCCTCTTACAACAGGGACATGCGTAGGCTCTATTGCCATGTGCCTAACAAGTTGTCACCAAAGACAGCTGCTCCATGTTGACCTGATACCAAATTCTGAAGTCACGATATTGCAGATTCGAGCAGGCGAAGCACATGACAGTTTACATAGATCTTTATTTTCATCTAGCTTTTTCCTTCCATGTTAAAAGAAAGACAGAGATTTTGGGGGGAACTAAGTGGTAATAGATGACAATAAGGAAGCTTTATGAAATAAGTAAATATTTCCTTTCAGAGCCAAGGACACGTGGAAATGAAGCCTCTGAAACATCAGCCAAACACTGGAAACTCGCCTGATTTGGTTTCATTAAAAATACCAAAGAATAATTAGACCATAAGGGGAATTCTGTTTTCCATTCCCCAGGGACTGTGATTAGTAAGTGCCTTTCCATGTCATTCCTTTTTCCACTTCCTGTTTTTCCCCCTTTGAGAAAACTTTTCTAAATGATGGAAACAAATAGAACAGGCGTACCCAAGCACCCTGGGCTGTGTGGCCGACCTACAGAACACTGCGCCTTTTTATTTTCATCCTCCAGATCTAGGCTCCCCTGCAGGCCTGGGTGGGGGCTGTCTTTTGCTCTTCATTTAGACAGCCAAAATGATAGAACTTTGAGGTCTTGTTTTTGCATTGTTAATCTGAAGGGGGGAGGATTAAAAAGGAAAGACCCGATGTATGGACAGTGATAAAGTGAAGTTGTTTTTTAGTGTCCCTAACAGATGCAGTGAAACGCTGTCACAAATAGGAAAGACACTCAAGGTTTTCATTACGGGGAACTGTACACAATTAAATTAAAATGTAAGCCAGCATTTTAGTTAAGCTGCTTATTGAAATAATTAGGGCAGCGATGCAAGGAGTATGTAAGCCAAGGAAAATTGTGAGGTTTGGTTAAAATGCTCTCTCTGCAGGTATGTACAGAACTGAATGGGAAAGGAATTACAAAGTCATGAGTTTAGTATATAAAAACTGTTCTACACTGAAAATCAAAAGATACCAGAAAGGGACTAAAGATATTATATATACATATATATATATATATGTATATATATTTATTTTGGACTAAATATGCTGATATTTATATATAAATAAATATAGATATATATTTACAGATTTGTAGTAATAGAAATCTTGAGCTGAAAGAGATTTTTTTTATTAAAAAATTATTAGGATGACATTGACTAATAAAATTGAGTTTCAAGTGTATAATTAAACACCATGTCATATACATATTGCATTGAGTGTTTGCCTCCTACAGTTTGATTTTCTGGAAGGGGTTTTGTGAAACCATTTCTAAACTGGCAACCACCAAGTTCCCATTTAAAACCTATTTTTCTCTATGAGTTTTAATTTTTGAAAGATTCTCTTTACAATGTGCACTTATGAAGGAGTAAATTGATTTCCCACTAGATAAAAACAGGATCCTCCAATTAGAGTATGAGATTAGCATGCAACAACTAATTACCTCTTTCAGTTAATATAATTTAAAGCAAAAAACAGTGCAAGGAGGCCCACTGCCACCTTTGAGGTTGCCCAACTGGAAACCACTATTTCTCCTAACCCCTCCCTGTACTGTATGGCAGGTTTAATGACTTGGCCTAAGACCGTACGGTGTAGTACAAGGTGAAGGCTACAATACAAGTCTCTCAATTTCAAGTCTAACATGTTCTTTACTAAACCACACCACCACTTTATAAACTTGTGAGGCTGATGAGTTTCGAGTGCTATTAATTCCTAAATTTTGGAAATACAGCTACATTTGAAAGACCATAGAGAGAGCTCTGTTGTAACCCATTTTCTTCTCTGGATTTCTTATTAAATTTTCTTAATGTCAGATTGGTCATTTTTTATTTTTGGTCTCATGTGCCATGCTGTTATATAAGGGCCATAATTTCTACTTAGCTAACCCATTATAAGAGTTTGCAAGTCATAGAGTCTTTCTTATTTGAGTTCTTTAGTATGAAAAGTGCTACCCCCAAGACCGAGGAGAACTCAGAAGACACCTCTCTTAAATAAATCACTCTGTTAGGATTGCTTCTTTCTGGTTATGGCTACATTTACAATCCAACTCTGTATTCTGTATCTCAAAGCAAGCCGGCCAGTGACTCAGATGTGCTGTTAGGGACTTAACAAAGAGAATCTGAAAATTAGTTCAATCCATACTAAGTGTGCTTCGAACTGTGTGCTTTCAGAACTTTGGTAGAGTGGAACTGGTTTCAGAAGTGGTAACACAAAAAATACAATATGACCAAGAATTAGAATTGGTGACATCAACTCGGGAAGTGTCGGCCCCCCCTGAGTGTGGTTAGCTCTACTGTAAGCAGAGAGGCCATAAAGAATGACACCTGGCAACATCATATTTTTCGACCACCTGAGCATGCAATAAATACATGGAAGTTTAGTGTTGCTTAGTGAAGCCCTTTGGAAGGTGTGGGCTCACGGAATGCCACAGGCCCTTCATCTCGTTCAACTTATTTTGGAAAACAGAACATTAAACCACTTGCCATTTTGAGCTGCTGCTGCCACACAACCCCTGTGCGTCGGCTGTTTCAGGGGGACGTTTGCGAGATCTAGCGTGTGTCTTTCAGCCTATCAATTAGGAGAGCAGGGGCAGTTGTGATATATGAGATGGCCCTAAGATGGATAGCTCCAGAAAATCTCATATTGGCAAGAGTAATTCAAGTTGCCAGGAATCCGAAGTTTGCCATGTGATGTCCCCAGAAGTCTGACAGGGTTCGACTGGTTTACTTTGCTAAATGAAACTGCTGAAATGACTGTCACGAGGTGATTAATAAAATGCATAAATCTTAACTATGGGAAGAAAGAAGATGAATTGATGCGTGCACATATTGGAAATGTAATGAAACCAAATTGAAGCTCCCAGGATCTGCTAATATATTACAGAGAAACAATATCATGTTTCGTGTTCCTCACTGGTTGTTTCCATTGGTCTTATTTTGAAAATAACCAGGAAGATGTTTGGTTTTATTTTTCATTTTTCTAACGTGAGAGACCTGAACTGGTCACGGTGAGAAGGTAATAATGGCTTAGTGAATACATGCCTCTAGTATCGTTTATTATGTATTTTCACCGTGTTAATGGAGTTTTTAAAAAAAAATGATTGTTTCAGCTTCCCTCAGAGCTGCTAGTGAATGCTGTTAGTAATCATACATAAAGTTTTGGTAGTTTTCAAAGTAATTAGAACCGCAGAGCAAATAAACACTAAATGGGCTCTCATTTTTGAAGCTATTTTTCCTAACTAAATAGCTCTATTCTGCTATAATTATATACTAGTCATTATAAAATTAAAAATCATTTTAAGTGAATGGGTGCTTTCATAATAAGCATTTGTTTCTTCCTAATTATTATGAACTAATTGTGGTTTATGAAGGTCTTCAAGAAATCTGAAAGCACTGACTTAGAGCCCTACTCCCCAATGGTTGCAAATTTCAGTTCCAGAAGGAAAAAAACAATTGATGGGAAAGAGGATCCAACACAAGCAAAATGTGAATTTTCATGACATTGAAAAGCTCCGATTTTCTGAAGGTCATCACAGACAGCTGTGCAGAGTGATGGCATAAAAATCTATGTTGTCACATGGACTCATATTTTATTCCAGCATGACTAGAAGCTAACTGTGACCTTTGATATGTTAATGTCTCTAAACCTCATTTTTTTGCATGTGCAAATAGGGGTAATAACACCTACCTTACAGCATTGTTTTGAGGATTAAAGATAATGTGTATAAAATTTTCAGCACAGAAGCTGGCATCATAGTAGCTATTATTTTGGGGTATCATTTCCATTGTTATATTTGTGCTAGGAATTTACTACCACTCAGAGGCCCAAGCTTGGTCTTCAGGACAGTCAGTCTATGGTGTCTTGTGACAATGTCGTTTTCCACACCAAGAACATGGGATTTAAGGGAAACAACCCAGAAAAGCAGAAGTTTCCCTCGTTATTTTCCTATCCTGATAGGCCACGGTCTGGTTAAGTGTGGGTAGACGGTATGACTGTACAGGCCATATATTTATTAGGGGCTTTCCCGTGAACCAACAAGTTCTTGAAAGCCTACCTTTTCATAATTTCATCAAAGTTTATACTTTGCCAACATCTCCCTAGGACAGGAAGGAAAACAAACAACAGGTAAACAACAATAACAAAAACAGACATCGAACAATGAGAAAAAACATACAGATGTGCCCCATAAGTGACCCATTTCCTCTGGTCCTCTCTTTATTGAAAATTAAGATCATGAATTATATAGGTTAGTAAAACCTGAGCGAGCACCCAGGTGTTCCTGTCCGGAGGCAGAGATGATGAATGTCAAGTTCAGGGTTTCCTTCTCACTCCCAGACTATCCCAACTGTTTTCATCAATAAACTCTTTCCTTTTACTGTCCTTAGCTCTTTGCTCTGACTTCTTATTTTTTCATTTTTTTTTTGTCGATTTAGAGAACCTTCTTAATTTGTTGGTTTCTGGTACTAAGTTTACTGATTGTTTCTTATATTCTAAGCATGAGGTGCTTCAAATATGTTCTCTTAATTAATCCTTAAAACAACTCATTATAGAGCTGAGAAAAAAATGGAGCATTGTAAAGATGGTAAGTGCTGGAGCAAGGGCTTGAGTGAGCCCTTTCAGGTACATGAGAGCAGGCTACCTTCCTAGCTATGTTCAGTATGGTGGATACAGATTAGTGATTCCAGATGGAATACTCACCAGAGAAACCAAATTTTACTCCAAATCCAGATGCCGTGATGGGTACTTAGACTGGGGATCCTTAATCTGACTTCTCCAAACCTCCCTTACCATTCTCACTGGATCTACCCAATTCTTCTGATGCATAGGTGTTGATCATGAGCTGCAAATCGAGCTGACTCTCATGGATCCATCCATCCTCCTTGGAGCCATTCCCTTCATACTCACAGCTTCCTGGTCCCACCACAAGTTAAAAAGAACAGGAGAGCCCTGCCAGCTTATGACACATTGCCTCAGGGGTAACAGAAGAAAATGTTCTCATCGTAATAGGGTGAGGGAGTGGTAGTGTTAGCCTTTATTATATTTCTTAAAAATACTGGAAAGAAAAAGAAGGTTGGATGGATTTCAGAAGAGGGAAGAAAGCGGGATCGATGAGAAACAGGAAACAAACCACATTCAGAAATAAACCCCCCAGAAAGACAAGAAAATTGCCATTCCCTAACAGCATCTCAGAAAGAGAAGCTTAACACAGCTTTCTAACATAGGCTTGTCCCCACCCACCAAACCCAGGCACCACAGTTATACAACCAGCCATGCCATGTCTTTGCCCAAGTATTCAGCTACCAATTATGGTACATCCACCCTGTGCCAGACACTAGACTAGATCCCTTTCCATCTCTGCAATAACTCTGTGAAATTGATAAATTATGATTCCCATCTTACAGACAAGAAAGCCACAGCTGAACAAATTAAAGAAATTGCCTACTGTCACACAGAAACAGGCAGATCTGGTGTTGAAACTAAGCTCTGTTGTCCCTAAAGCATGTGTTCATTTCCCCAATGCCACAATGTCTTGGCCGGGACAGGTGTCTAAGCATGCCATTCCAAATTAGAAGGCCTCTCTTAGTGAGATAGTGCTGGGGTGGAGGAAAGGTTTTCTGGGAAGTTTCTTGATACTACAGTGACCTGAGAAAATATCATGAGTTCTTTATTTTTTAATGGCAACATTCATAGTTTATTAAATACAACAAACCTTCAAGCTGCTCTATGGATTGTTTAGCTTTTCCTGCTTACTTGCTGCTTAAAAAAGAAATCCCTATATCTTCCTGAAAGTATTTGTGATCAGTGTAACGCGGGGACTAATGGAAACTTGATTCAAGACCCCTGGCAATTTGGGCAAAATAGATTTACAAACGACTCAGATTTTGGATATCCAGGTGGCAAGTCCAGTCATGCAGCTAATATTCCAGGCTCTTTCTTGTGACCTTCCTGAGCAAACAGAGAAATTAAATCAGAATTTAACAGAATATGGCACCGCATAACACAGACTTCTACACTCACATGGGAATTAGAGGGAAATTTGGCCAGGTCATTTATCTGCCTGGAATCATGACTTTTTCAGTAACAGATGAATTTTTATCCAATACTTCTCTGTGACTCTCCAAGGCTTATTTTCCAGAAACCAATGATGCTGAGTACATACAGGTTGCCTCTGGCAATTGCAAGAGAATTTAACTAATTTTACACCATCATTTCTAGTTTTGACACTTCATTTTTGTCTAGATAGAAATGGTAAGAGGGACTATTTTGCACTCCTTACGGATGAAGATCAGACAGTCAGAATCGCTCACTGTCAATCTAATTGTGCAGATGTTCAAAACAGGATATGCTGATTCTTGTCTAATTCAGTGTGAAAATTTATAGACTCATATTGCTTGAAGGAAAGTTATGAGGTCATCCTAGCCAGCTCTGCCTCAAGCCAGGTAAACACCCAAACTGTAAAAGAGATTGGTATATTCTTTCATCTGTCTTCAAGAAGTACAGGAAATCTGGAGCTTTCTTCATTTTCTCAGAAAGGAGGGCAAAAAATAACCATCAGCATTGCCCATAATGAATCCAAAGGAGTGTATTGGGAAAGGCTTCATTTAATGAGCTTGGTGGATGGAAGATTTGGCAGTGTTTTAAAGTCACCTTTATTTTATCCATTTTATTGACATGAAAAGTATGACTCAGAGTCATCTTTGTTCTTTGAAAATGAGCTCACACACTTTCCAGAATATGATACATTTTACTTTGGGGTGCCAGCAGGCACCTATAGACCAGAAACCACTGTTATCTCCATGCTTAGAACTTATGAATGGGAACATACCATAATAGGGGGAGTTTCTCAATGAAACTCCCAGATAATGAAACTAGACCCATACTCACCAACCCCTATTCCACATTCACATTCACATTCCATAGTTATCTTCTCTTTCCATACATCTGCTCTTTGGAATCTGTTCGTTCTGTTTTTCTCCATCTTCCCAGTTCTCGCCATACTAACAAGACTCAGTGGCAACCCTTCCTCTTTACAGAATTGTCATCACCTGAGTTCGTGATGTGCCTCTCTTCCTGGTGTTCACTGCTTGCTGGATTTGACTCTTGTCTTTAGCTTTGTCTCGTCTTTAGTTCAGGCATGGCCAATGGGCTTCATCTAATGTGCCATTTTAGACTGGATATGGCTGATTAGAGGAAAATCACAAGACCACTTACAGAGTCTGTGAATCCTGTGAAGGATTAACATCATCTTTCATGGGCTTAGCAGCAAGGAAAAGAACATTTCAGTTATGTGTCCACCCTTCCAAAACTAGCCTGTAAGTACCTAGAGAATAAGAATCTTTTACTTTGGATTTTATATCCCTTGCACGCCTGGTGTGGTTCTGACCTCATAGCAGGAGCTCAAAAATATTTGTTGATTGATGTCTCAAAAGGTGCTATTAACACATCAGGAAGAAGATCCAAGTGTGTCTAGAAAGCAATGTCTTATTTTTACCAAGAGACAACAGTTCCTCTAAAAGTGAGGTGCCAGAGAAAGAGTACTGTGTGTTCTCCATGAATCCTAGCCAAATAGCAAGATAAAATGAAATCCCCACATACAACCACATTTAAAACTAGATTTTATTTGTGATATGTCTAGGCTCACTGAGTTTTTATTGTTTGTGTATTTAATCCATGAGGGCAATTGTCCAGCTCCTTCTACCTGATGCCTAATTTAGGCTTAAATGATATGCTTAAAGGAGAAAAAATAAAAATTTATATATATAAAATATATATGTTTTATATATATACACATATATATGTGTGTGTGTGTGTGTACACACACACACACACACACACACACACACACACACATAGCGCTAATGTAAAAAGAAAATATTTCAGGCAACCACAGCTAATGAAAACTGCCTGCTAAAAATAGTCATATTTGCTTTGAAAACCTATGCCTCTTCCCTGAATTTCCAGTCTGTGTGGTATCAGCTGAAGCATCCAAATGCTGATTCCTGTCCAGTTTCAGAAAATTCCAATAACATTTGAAACTTCAGATGTTATTATTTATTTTATAAAAAATGGAAACTCCCCTATAGTTACAGCACTTTCTGCCGGGGTTAATTGGAATTTCAACTTCAATGATTTCTGTAAGCTTAGAGCAAGATATTGTATGTTTGACAAGCAAGAGAATAAATTGCAGGAGACTGAAAGGGTTTACGCAGAAGTTTCCCATTCTTTGGATCAGATGTTCTTTGTACCAGAGAAGAAAAAGGCAGCTTCTGGAGCTGTAAGAATATAGTATATAATACATGTAATATACAAAATATGTGTTAATCAACTGTTTAGGTTATCAGTGAGGCTTCCAGTCAACAGTAGGCTATTAGTAGTTAAGTTTTGGGGGAGTCAGAAGTTGTATGCAAATTTTTTATTCTGCGGTTGGTGGTTGGCAGGTGGGGTTTAGTGCCTCAAACCCCTGTTTTTTTCAAAGGCTCACTATACTTTGAAATGGCCTCTTGATGAGAACCATGGCCTTTATTTTTTTTTAATTAATTTATTTTTTTATGGTGACATTGGTTAACGAAATCCAGTAAGCTTCATCTGTATACTTCAACAGTAAGGCTTATATATGTTTACTCTGTGTGTTCACCTCCCATAGTTAGATTGCTTTCTGTCACCACATATTTATCCCCTTTACCCCATCTACCTGCCTCCTCCCCTTACCCTCTACCCTCTGGTGACCACTAGTCTATAGTCCATGTCCATGAGTCTCTGAGAAGCATACCCTTTAATGTAGGAAAATGAATAAGCATATTTTAGAGAGGGTAGAGGAGATATGGGTTCAGAAATTCGGGAAGAGTTTGTACCCATCCCCGGAATCATACTCGGTAGGAAGTCTGTATTTACAGTTACCATGACTGATGCTACTCATACTTAGCACTCCATCAGCTTGTCGCAGGGCCAATTCAGGACCCCTGCCTACCAAGGCAGGTGTCTAAGCTTCTTCTAGACGTGTCACATCATTTACAGAGGTAATTGACATGTAGATGACATATCCTCTTTTCTCTCTGGTCTAGAGATTATCACTTTCTGCTAAATGTCAGCAATCTATTCCTAAGAATGGCTGTTATCTGTTGGAAGACATGCACTCATCCACCTAATGTTTATTGTGTCGCGGAGTGGGTTCTTTGATATGAATTGACAATTAAATGGTGAGCAAGGTAGAACGAGTCTCTGCCTCACAGCATTTGCATTCATAGGCCCCTGGCCACTACACACAAGAACACCCTTGAAGAAAGGGGACCTCCTCTCTAGACATGTGTGATGCTATATTTTCAAAGAGCACTAGATGTGAGTCTTTGTGGAATCTATTCTTTCTCTTTTACTAACTCATCATGTGATCTTTATCATCTTCTCTTTCCTCATCTGTGAATTTAGGATCTTTTTAATTCTAGAATAACCTAATTCCCTGACCTTAGGAAAATCTGTGCTTCATATTTGTTCAAGAGAAATTATATTTGTCCTACTAACAACACTGTTTCTGAAATTGAATTTAGATAATATGTGAGTGAGTTTTAACAATATAAAGTGTCCATGGAAACGTACGGTGCTGCTGAGACTTGACTAGGCTGTGATCATTAACACAGGACAAAGGAGCGCAGGCATGCAATTTGTTTGGAGACCCAGAATGTAAATTTCTGCCACTCAAACTGAAAGCATGGAAATCCCTGCCCCTCTGCAGGTGGCTGACATAGCCTACTATTATTAAGGACTCTTAGTTCTAGAAACACACCAAAGTGCTTGGGACAATGTACATAGTACTACAGTTGAGGTAAGTCTCAGTTGCCTAATGAGAAAATAATCTGTCACCATCTATGTGTATTCTCTAGAAGCTAGGCTCAAACTGGTTTCTTCTCATTTCTGACGAAGGCATGAGCCTTTTCTTTCCCTTTGGCTACTGCTGGGGGCTTGCTTTTGGAGGCAGACCTACAATTTTTTATTTCTCCTAAACCAAATAGTTCATAGCCCCCTTTGGGTCATTAAATACTATCAGTAGCATCCAGGCCACCTTAGGCGCATTTCCGCTGAGGGCTATAATACAGAATCACCCAGGAGACATCAGTGATGATCATTGTGTCCTTAATTCTATCCCAGACTCAAGTTTGTCCCTGCCATTGTAGCATAGAGTGTGCAATGCTGCCGATTGGAGATAAGCTCCATGTGCTTTGAGTGACTGTGCTCCACTGTGAGTTGCTTGGCTACAAGATGGCACTAGGAGAATGTTTTGCATTTGTTGTGACACCATAACAACTGGACTAAAAAGTGTATTTTGACTAAGAATGAAGACATTGTGCTATCATTTACACAGGGATTTGCTTTTGGAAGTCCTTGTTCAGCGAAAGAAAATGTTATGTCTATTGATTTTGTGATTTACGTGAGTACTTGCAACAGAACAAAGCCTACAAGCATTTATTGCGCTCCCCCCCCCCCGCCCGCCCCGCATCATCCCACCACTAAAACAACGAAATAGCCCAATCCCAGGTGCAAATGAAAAGTGCAAAAGTCAACTCTGAGTCTCAGTAGCATCCTTTAGAAGGGAATTCTTTAGACAAGAAATTTACCAAAGCAAGTCATGTGTGTCTGTGTGTTTGAATATGTTGTTGTCTATGCTCAATTTCTCTGCTTAACCAACCACCTCTTGGGTGAAATGAATCTCACAGGAACAAATGGTACATCTCCACTTAGCTGCCCCAAAAAGAAACATAGAAATCCCAGACTCGCAGGGAACAGAATTCTGCTGCATGGAAATCAGGAAATGCATCGAATATGTATGTCCAGATTGCAGTGTTAAAACTGACTTTCTACTTACTTCCTCTTATGTGTATAAAGCACTGACGATGCACCCCACAATGTCAAAACAAGGAAATGATGGGCTAATTCACTCTTTCAGTTCTGTATCTGACAACTAAACTCTTTGCTATAATTCAAAGCATAATTCAAATGTGGACCAGAAGTGTATGATTAAAATCAAGTTTAAAAAGATACAATTTTTGCATCATTTCTTAAATGTGACCATTTCTTATTAATCACAAACTATGTGATTATTGCCTAATATTAAATTATACAAGGTCATACTCCAGTTTGATCTAGATTTCCATTCCAGTTAAAAGCATGGGAGGGTGTTAGGATTTTTTTTTTCATGTGTATTCAATCAGTAATAAAAGACTTGGTATGATCAGTAGAAGGTCTTAAAAATAATAAAACACCAGCTGATTGTAATTTATATTTCAGAAAAACAGTTGTTATGCTCTCCATTCCAAGGAGGGAAAAAATTTGTCAGGGGCGAGCACTTTTGAGCTTTTTGATCACTTGGAATTCATCTTCATTTTGCATCAGAGGCTGAAGCAGCCCCAGACCCAGATGTGCACTTGATTTTTGTTCAATTTCCACTCTTTGGGGAAAATTACACAGAATTGCATAATTTTTTCCCCTGAATTCCCAGATTATGTAAACACACCCATTTCATTTTAAACAACAGCACTAGAGACACCCACTGGGAGAGCATGCTAATGCTTTTTTTACTCTAAATTATATTTTGGGCAAACTTTGCACAAAGAAGAATTTAGAGCCTTAATAATCTGGGGTAGGATAACATCCTATGAGCCTCTTTGAAATATACATGGCTACACATAATGGAAACAATGCACCTTCACTTCCCTTCACATTACTTTATACTGCCATGTTGGTCTCTTTGATCATGTATGAAGCCTTGAAATAGAAACCTTGCCTGACTTGGTTTTGCATTTGTGGTCACCGACCTCTAATACTGATCCAAACTATAACCCCTTCCCATATGTTTTGAAAGTGAGCTATCTCTGAGTATGTTGCTTCCAACCTTGTCTTGTGCAGAAATGGTGAAAACAGGCCCGAGTGCCATCTTTATAGTTTGTTCTCTAAGATGCCCAGATGCTGGAGCTCTCTTGGATCTTCAGGTTGGGAAGGAAAGAGGGGCATGTGGAAACAGGGAGAAAGAGCCTTTTCCTCAACCCTTTGCCAGTGGTAGGTCCCACAGTGATAAAACACAGAGATCAAATAAGCTTAGCTTATCTATGGCACTCTCGGGTCATCCATTAGACTCAGTAAAGTGGCCTTTAATAACAGCTTAGGCTTAGCCCACAGAGCTATGCAGGCTCTTGCATAAACAGATACATGTATTTTATGAGATTTGGTCTGTGAACCGACATTAAGAGATTTTTTGGAAGGCTTAATTACTCTCAGAGGTTTATAGAGTGTCAAATGTGAGATATTTGGTCAAAAGTAAAAATAGCAATTAAAAATAAAAATTGGTTGATACTAGGACCCAAACAAAAGTTTGCTTTGAAAGCATTTGTTTATGTTTTCCCACAATCTGGACTCTTTCTGGAGTCGATAAATACCATGTTTGCTAACAGAATGAGTGCTAGCAATTAGCAGAGTTCTAACCAGTACTGGGTAAATAGCTGCATTGTTTGCTATGAAAATTACCAGTGAGAGACTAACCAGGACTGTTCTTAACAGCTTTGAAAAGAATCCCTCAGAGCTCTCTATTTAAGTAAAGGCAGCATGATTCAGGATAAAAGGCATGGACTATGGAATTAGACAGGCAAGAATTTGAGTCCCAATTCGGCAATTTTAAAACCTCAAAATGTGGTCTCAGGCACCTCATCTATAAAATGAGGGTAATAATAACTATCTATGGAGTCATTATAAGGATTAAATAAAGTGAGTATATGAAAATAATGCACATAGTGGAAGGAGAGCATTTTATTAGGGTTAATTCCTTTTCTTGATCCCTAAAGAATATCATCTAAGAGCAGAATTCTGCAAATTTTGCAGGAGACATACAAATCAAATATATTACTTTTCCCCTTTTGTCCTAGGCTTGCGTAAACCTGTCAAAACTACATAAGGAAATGATTGTATCAGAACAAAAGCATGGTCTTCCACTTCTAGCAATGACCAGATGTTTAAAGGAAACCCTCCCAGATTTCTATCATGTTAGATGATACATACATATATACATACATACATACATATATACATGCATACAAATATACTTAGGCTCATAGGTAGATACAAATAGAGATATAAAGGAGAACAAAGTCCAGAAACATCCAGAAAGCCCTACTTCACAGGGGTGAGCAAATCCTAAAGCTAGCATTTTGTGATCTGGATTTTAGAGCTATGTACAGTGTAGGAGAGAGATGGACAGGAGTTAATGTCTGGACCCAGAGCAGGATGTGAGGTTGAATCAGATGTCCTTCACAAAAAAAGCCAAAAAGCCAGGAATACAAAGAGTGACATTCTTAGTAGGTGCATTAGGAAGAAAGAACCACACCACAAAAGACTTGCTTTTCATGACTCCAAGTGAGGGTACCAGTATCTAAAATTTCTAAGCTTGTAAGGAAAAAAAAAAAAAAAAACTTAAAGAGAAAGAAAAAAATTTCAAAAAAATTCTCGAGTCAAGAAAAAAAGTTGTCATAGTAGAAATACAGAAAAAGTGGAATAGATACCACAAAAATAAAGTTGTAGAAATGAATCCAGATATGTCAGTAACCAAACTCAATGCAGTTGTATTATCTGTCCCTGTTTAAAAGACAAATATTGTAAAACTAGAGTAAAACATATACACACACACCATCAGACAAAATATAGCTATGCATTGTTTATGAGAGACACAGATTGATTGAAAGTAAAGTTTTAAAATAGCTATTGCAGGCAAACATTAACCTAAAGAAGGCCTTCATTAATGTAGTAAAATTATCAAACAAAAACAGAATTAAAGGCAAAAAATAATGTGCCAGAGATAGTTATGCTAAATTTTCTTAAAAGGTAATAGTATAGCTTCAAATATTAAAGACACCAAAAAATTACAGTGAGAAATATGTAACTTCACATCATAGTGAGAATTTTTTACTTATGGTTTTCAGTAGAATATAGAAAGCAAAACAACAAAATGAATAAGATTGATCTCAAGGGTATATGTAGAACACTATTGCAACAATTGGAGAGTAGTAATTCCTTTAAAGGAGACATAAAATTTATAAAAATTAATCATATTCTAGGGCTTAAAGCAGGTCTCAACAAATGTTAAAAAATCCATTTTATTATGGAGTATAAATAAATCAGTTATAAAAAGATAAATGCATACATATGGAAATTTAGAAATCTACTTTTAAATAAATGATAAGTCATAATGGAAACTATGAAAATTAAATTATAGTACTACTTAACAAAATATGTGAGATAAAGCAAAAGTGGTACTTCAAGATAAATTTATAGCCTTACAAAAAAAACGTAATGTGCTAATCATCAAATAAAAAATTTGGAACAAGAACAGCGTAAACCCAGAGATAATGAGGAAAACTTAAGATTTAAAAAAAACTAATGAAATAGAAAACAAAAATAGAGGATCTCCAACACCGAAAGTTCATTTTTTGAAAAGAATAATGAATTTAGATTGACAAAAAGAATGAAATTGCACAAATAAACAACATAAAGGCCATAAAAGGGTCTATAATTACAAATGCACAAAAAGTTAATCAAATAATGAGGCAAAATTACAGACTACTCTGCAGATAAATTTGAAAATGTGGGTAAAATGGACATTCTAAAAATACATAAAATTATCAAAGTTAATTTGAGAAAAAAACGAAAAATCCAAATGGTCTTATAACCATGAAAAAAAAATGAAATCAGTAATTAACTTTATTTCTACTGGAAAACACTAGACCAGAAGTTTATGCATATGAGTTATGCCAAATATTCAGTTCCAAAATACATAAACTCTTCTAGACAATAGAAAAAGCAGGAATATTCCCAAACTTTTTCTACAAGGCCAATATTAACCTTGGATCTAAAACTTGAAACACAGTCTAAGGAAATAAAATTACACACCATTCAAATATCAGGAACACTAACAAATAAAAGAAACATTTGCAAACCAAATTAAGCAATGAATTTTAAAATAATATAAATTTGAGTTTATCCCTGGAAGAAAGGTTAGTTCATTATTAGAAAATTATTTAATGTGATTCCTCCTATCTACTGATTAGAGGAAACTATATGTCGTCTTTAAAAAAGTCATTTGCTAAAATTCTATAAACATTCATGATAAAAATTCTTAGCACACTAGGAATAGAATGGAACTTTCTTGATAACATATCTACAAAAAACTTATGGTAAATATCATATTTAATGGTGTAGTGGTTTTAAAAGCCCCTTGAAAATCAAGAACAGTATGAGGATGTTGGCTTACCGCTTCTGTACAAAAGAATTTTGGAAGTTCTAGGGAATAACTTGTATACCAGGAGACATGCACCAGAATATTCATAGCAACTTCGATTTGGATAGCAGAAAACTGGAAATTATCCAATTATCCTTTGACATAGAATAAATCAACTGTGTCTTCTTCATACGATGACCTCTTATACAGCAAGAAAGTAAATGGACCTTACCTGTGTGTGCCAGCATACATAAATAATGTTGAGCAAAAAAGCTAATCATAGAAGAATGCACATATAGTATCAGTCCACTTATATGAAGTTTACATAAAGTTCACAAGCAGGAAAGTTTTAATGTATATTTGAAAATACATATGTATGTAAACCATAAAGAAAAGGAAGTGATTAACACAAAATTCAGAATCCTGATTACATCAGAGGGCTGCATGGAGGATGGGAGCAAGGATGGACTTGTGTACAATTTTCGATAGTTTAAGCTAGTAATAGATACACAGGTATTATTATTAGTTAGACTCTTCATCTTGTATTGTCTATATGATATTTCATAGTGTATAAACAAAATTATGTGAATGTGGATGTAATAAACATTCTTTCTTGATATATTGTCCTCTTTCCTTGTCAAAGGCATCCATTCTTGAAAATTGCAAATGTCATGTGCAAGAAACCTGCCATAGAAATCGTTTAACTATTGTTCTTTGAGCTATATGGTCTGTGGCCAAATTACATTATTTTATTTTCTTTCACATTCTTCTAAATCTACATTTTCACTTCTTAAAACCATAGGTCCATGTCATGCAGCACCTGTAACTATGTACTCACTTGATTATTTGCAAATTCCCTCACTTCCCTATCTGCAAAGCAGGAAATGTAATACCCACCTCGTATCATGGAAATAAGAATTAAACAAAATGATATCAGCCTGGAATTTAGTAAGTACTAAATAAATGTTAACTATTACTGATTGCAGTTATGAAGTGAAGTAGCTTCATTCACAGCATAGAGTTCCAGGAAAATGTTGGGCAAAGTAGATACTGAATATATCACAGCCATTCTTAGTGTCGTGGATCCAGGACTTCTTTATTTCCCTTTGATGATGACGTCCTGGAGACGACTGTCCATACTTCTGGGACTATACCCATTTCCATGTTGCTCAGCCCTATTTCCATAGAACGTGTTCTTTTTTTTGATTACAATATTTTTTTTTATTTTTTAATTACAGTTAGCATACAATATTATACTAGTTTCAGGCGTACAACATAGGGATTAGACATTTATATAACTTATGAAGTGATCACCCCAATAAACCTAGTACCCATCTACACCATGCATAGTAATTACAATATTATTGACTATGTCCCCCATGCAACACTACATCCTCATGACTGTTGTGTAACTACCAATATGGATTTCTTAATCCCGTCACGTTTTTCACCAAACTCCAAACCACGCCCCCCCTTCATCTAGCAATCGCAAACATGTTCTCTGTACTTATGAATTTGTCTTTTTATTTATTTATTTATTTACTTGTTTGTTTATTTATTTATTTTTAGATTCCACATATAATTGAAACCATATAGTATTTGTCTTTGTCTTTGACTTATTTCACTTAGCATAATACTCTCTAGGCCCATCCAGGTTGTTGCAGGTGGCAGTATTTCATTTTTTTTGTAGTTGAGTAATATTCTCCTGCATATATGTACCACTTCTTTTTTTTTATCTATTCATCTATTGAGGTACACTTAAATTGCTTCCATATCTTGGCTATTGTAAATAATGCTACAGTGAACATATGGATGCACCTGTCTTTTTGAATTAGTGTTTTAGTTTTCTTTGGATAAATACCCAGGAGTGGAGTTTCCGGGTCTTTTTTGTCTTGTATAGTCTTTGCTTTAAAGTCTATTTTGTCTGATATATTTCATTATCATGAAATATCATTTTTCATCCCTTTACTTTCAATCTGTGTTTGTCTTTCTATTTGAAGTGAGTCTCTTATAGACAAGATATGTAAGGGTCTTATTTTTTATTCTGCCCCCTACCCTGTGTCTTTTGATTGGAGCATTTAATCCGTTTACATTTACAGTAGTTGTTAATCGATATGTAGTTATTGCCAATTTCCCGTTCATATTTTTTTATCTTTTCTTCTTAAGTCCCTTTAACATTTCTGGTAATACTGGTTTGGTGATTATGAATTTCTTTAACTTTTTCTTATCTGGATAACTCTTTATGTTTCCTTCAATTCTAAATGATAGCTTCTCTGGGTAGAAAAATCTTAGTAGTAGGTTCTTACTTTTCATCATTTTGAATATTTCTTGCTAATCCCTTCTGATCTGCAAAGTTTCTGTTGAGATATCATCTGAGAGTCTATGCGAGTGCCCCTGTAGGTAACTAACTGCTTTTTCCTTGCTGCTTTTAGGATTCACTCTCTGTCTTTAACCTTTGGTATTTTAATTACAATGTGTCTTGATGTGGGCCTCTTTGGGTTCATCTTGTCTGAGACACTGTGTTTCCTGGGCTTGTTTCTGCTTCCTTTGCCAGGTTGGGGAAGCTGTTCTATAGTTTAATTGTAATTTTGATGTGGTTGTGAGAGGAGGCAAGCACAGTGTTTACGTACTCTACCATCTTGACCAAAATCCCTAGGATATGTTCTTTGAGGCAGGTTCTCTATTTTCCCATCTATATATCTGCATTTCCTATTATGATTTATTATTGGGGAGTCCTGAATGCTTATTGGATCTCTTGAAGGTCATGTACTGGAATCTGTTTCGTAGTTATCATCACCGGTATCTCAAGGCTCATCACAGGGACATCCTGAGGGGTTTCACTCTGAGCCATACCCTTGTCATCTCTCAGGCTGATTAGTTGACCATCTACTCTTTCTAGTCAGTCATCACAGGTCCTTCACCTTAAATAAAATTCAGCGAGGTAGCATTAAAGCTGCTACTACACATATGACATGAGAAATCCTCAAAAATTATTTTTGTTCCACTAGCTCTCCCCTTCAGACTCTTTTCTTGCATTCAGGCAGTTCTCAGAACTCCAACAATGAATCTCAGCTTCCCGATTAGAAGAAATATAATGACTTATCCCAGCTACATTTGCTTTAAACTTGAGGCTCCTGTGACCCCCACTTACCCAATGATTATTGTCAGCTGATGCAATTGCCCCTTGGACCTGCTCATGTTATAAATATTTTATCTCTTCTTTATCTTTGTTCTCTGTTTTTGCTATGTGTTCTTTGTCTCCATAATCCAGGATATAAGTCACTGTTATCTTTTGTATTATAAGTCAAGGATATCATCTACAAAATGGTCAAGGATGTGCAGAAGAGATTAGTAGGAAATGCTGACTTCTATCTGTGTCATTAATTTTTTTTAGTGGGCAAGCTCCAGAAAGTACTGTATTCAGCACACAGTATGTTCTGTGACTCCCTAGCCTCTCGAAAAAATACCAAATAAAAATGAGGATCCTTTCCAAACAAATGTTTTGTGTATACAGTGCAAAAATTGTAATCCAAATAAACATTCTGAACAGAAAGATGAAAACTCCAACATGACTATCCTACCCTCTAGAATTCACAATCTAAGTATGACAAATATGTAGAGTGAGGTAAGAGAAAAGAAAGTGGGTGGCGATGATATTGCTGTCACTGACATGCCTTCAGGAAATGGAAATATATAGAAAGAGGAATCAGCCTGTTCTTCGGTGTCGATCAAAGAAAAATACACAAAACAGATAAAAAGAGAGGAAGGTCACTTCATTTTAACATTCTCCTGATTTTAGGTGGTTATACAACTAATCTATCTCTGCTGTCCCCAGGATTCTGGTATATTTTGGCTAACATTATTTGCAGTGTCCATAACCTCAAAAGAGGTTGGTGCTAAAGGGCCTATGAGAGAACAGTCATTTAGGGGGAAAAAAACCCAAATACATATAGGAAGCACAGAATTCACAGGAGTTTGTGAAGCAGCCTGGCAATGTTATAGTCAGAAGTAGTGATTACTGCGGGAAAGTATGGCGTACTTTCCCCTCCCCCACTACCACTAAAGGCAATCACATTCCCAAAAAATTTCTTTATTGTGCCAGCCACACTATGTCTATTGACCTCGACTGACTCATGGGATAACAGTCTGTGTGCTTTAACAACTCACATTGCACAGGTGAGAGATGCCTATGGTGGTAGTGATTTACCCAGAATCACACAGAGGCAGAGATGAGTCTAGGTTCCAGACCTATTTATGCTGATGGGCTCAAACCTGAAACCATGAAGGAAGGTACATGCAGGTGTTTTTACACAAACAGTGTTTGCTAGCTGGAATAAAACTAGGTGAGAGAAGTATAGAAGTTTTGTAAATGCCACCAAAGTATTGGGGTCAATAAAAGAGACCAAAAACTTGATTGAATAAAACATCTTGCTTCCACCTCATTGCATCCTTGTCCATATTGATCAGCTGTAATAGAGCATGACAGAGGTATTGATTGATTAAAGCAATTCTCAGGTATTTGGTACCTAAAAGCAGCCATAGACTATCAAAAAGGCAATGCTTTACAGAAGCCTAAAATTAGGAAATTTAAGTTAAAGGGGACTGAGGCATAAAGTGTCCTGTATTTATATTAGTCTAGAAAATGACATATTCAAAGCAGAATATGCCTCATTTTCTTCACCTATAAGTCATAGATAAGTGTATGTTGGTTTTTGTCTTATAAATAGCTGTCGATGAAGTGCCTGCTTAATGAATTTGCCTGGGTTTTCCATAAGACTGATTTCTGAAACATTCTCAAAACAGTGAAAGCAGATTGGATGCACATTTGACATTTTTTCCCTACTTTTAAAAAAATAGAAACTAGAAAGCATATGGACACATGGAAAATACCTTAGCAGACCCAAGATATTAATATCTGAGCTAAAATAATTAAGGTTATTGGAAAGTTTGAGAAACAGTCATCCCCAGATCCCTCCCCCATTTTTTATATTCAGGAGACTGCCATGTTCAGTCTCGGCCAACAAGAAAGCTGTATTCCTGAAGAGGGTAAAAATGGTCTCTAGAAGTGGCTATACCAGGCACAGTTGAGAGCAAGGCTCCAGGAAGATGAAACCGATGCACTGCATGAAGTATGGGACATCTTGAGAGGGTATTTACACAACTGGTAAAGGATTTGGAGCTGAGTTAGTGGAAAATATTTAGAAAACCAAACAATTTTTTTAAGTGAGATAATTATTACCTCCTGGGAGAAAATGGTAGTCATGCAGGAAGGGAATTGTGATGGTAGTTGACTCCCTGCTCAGTTTCAGGTAGTATTTAAATAACATAATGATGTCAACATTGGATTTTGATATAATGAAAATTACAGTATCGGGATGAAGGGGAAGGAAAATGTACAACAGAAGCAGAGAGTGAAAGAGTTAAGTCTCTGTGTCGATTGTGGGTAATCAATTTTTTTAAAGTTTGAGATTTTTCTTAAAAAGTAGCAATAGAAGAATATGCTTTAGCGATATGGAGGTAAATGCCAAGATAATCATTTGGGAGAGGAGGGATAGTGTAGGATTTTTTTATAGCAAATCTGATAGAATAATTCAATTCTTTAAATATTGACCTAGATTTCTTTGATTTAAAATATGTACATATTATAATATATATTTCAAACAAATTAATAAAAATAAAATGAAAGTATAAGCTGAAAAAGTAAATTAGCAAGAGTATTTGTCTCAACAGCCAGAGATGAAGAGGAATAGAAAATGTTCTCATCTTTGCATTTTTCCTGGCAAACCACTCTGTCCATGTGCTACTGTCATGTCTTCATCTCCAGCTGATGAAGTGATGTACCCTAGCTTAGAAATAATAGGAACCAGATGGCCTAAGCCTTCTCAGAATATCTCATTTTTTAACTGCTTTCATATATCTTCCACTTTGAGTTGTATTTCTTTAAGATATTTTTTGATCTTACGAATAGTAAAAATTATTTTCTGAGAATTATGGCACCATCGTAAGACTGAAAAATGCTCTGGAATTTATGGAGTCTACTTACCTTCTTTAGGATAAATAGGTTATATATGTGCCTTTTACTTTTAAAGGTCTGGGTTGGCAGGGGACAGTCACTGTTCATGTACCCTAGTGTCTGTACATCTTACAGTCTTAGATATGGAGCTCTGTGGTTTTTAATATTTTTTTCAGTCCTTCGGCTTTTAATCTCATTAAAGCTATGAACCCACTCTTCAGATAAATTCCTTTATACAGATATTATACACACTTTAGGAGAATCACAGAGTCCCCGATGCCCTCTCATGGCCACTTAAGTGTCCACGAACCTGTTATGAGTCTGATCCATATCATTGCTGTGCAAATAGATTCATTGTAAGTGTTGAATCAAATGGCTGAATGGACCCCAAGAGAAGGACTCTAGTTCCAGCTGACTTATTGGGTGAAAACAAGGACCCGCAATCAATGCCCTGTTTTATTTTGTCTTTGATTTTCCTCTTGGAATAGGGGAGATTGGTTTTGGATCTTTCTCTCCTTGCTCTTTGGTCTCTGTCTCTGCCCTTGTATTGTCCGCCATCCATCTTGATGCAACATTTAAAGAATGTTCTCACTACTGCCCAGACTCTTGAATTTCTAGCCTCAATTTGTGAAAAGTACCCTCCACAGTAAGTCTTACCATGCTGAAATAAATAAATAAACAAACAAACAAACAAATAAATAATGCCTCATTGGGCCCAATTTGTCCTACATATTCAAAGCTACCACATTGCTTCAATGGATGTCTAAGGCAAATGTATTTCATATATCATAAAGCCTACATGAAGATGTCAGATGCCCACAATGAAAAATGAATCTTTGAGATATCACTTTACCAGTTAGGCACCTGGATCTGTCTGGCCAAGTCCTAATCAATCAGCCAGTTGTGAATGTTTTGAAGATGTACAAGTCCAAAAGAGAGTTGGGAATACTTAGCTAGTTGGGTAGTGATGATAGTGCTGGGAGAGCTGGGTGCTCTCATTATGAAAATGCCTCATCGCAGTCCACTTCCACTCCCTCAGGTGATCACCAGAAGTAACTGAGCAACATTATCTGAGCCCCTGCCCTTTGCAGGATAATAAAACTTTCAGTGTTCCCGTGAAGAGAAATACAGAAGAGGTCGTAGGACAGTGCTTGAGGAGTTTGCCTTACTCCGTTAGTGGTCCTTTCTATTCCACAAAGGACCGTTAACTCTCAATTTAAGTCCTCACCTTACAGTGCTGCCAGGTCCACAAAATTCCACCAATTCTCCAACCAGGTAGGGACAGCTAGAGAATGTAAATTTCGGTGTGCCTCTGTATCACTTTGGGAACACATGTAAGATGACAGAGATGCCCATGTCCCAGTCCCAGAGATTCCCCTCTTCACTCTTGTGCTGCATTCCCTGTCCTCCCCAGCCTTCTGCCTTCACTCATTTCACTTTGGTGCATCAATTTCACTCTCGTGGTTATCCTAAACCAGTGTTAGAAAACAACCAGCTATGCGTATCCTGAAGGCTTTGCGATGGGTCACCAAGGCTTGCGGAAGGTGTTATATCCAAATAATGTCATCTTCCCTTTTTGGCTTTAAAAACCAAAACACTGCTCCAAGACAGGTTATTTATGTCATTAAAATGAAACACAAGGACAACCATTTAGGCAGGAAAATTTCGTCAAAGATGGCCAAAATCCAGGATTTTATTATCTCTTAGTGGAACTTGAGAAGGGCAGGAGAAGGACATGTCAACGTTGATATGACGAAGACACCTCAAAGGGTAGAGTAGTAAAGGCATCAACGGAACAGATTAAAAGAGTTGAACTTAAACTGAAAATAAAACTGAAACATGTTAAGAAACAACAGAAGGCAGCACTATTTTAATTACAATGGAATATGGCTTTAGCATTCACAAAAGTAAAGGTAGTCTCAAATTACATGATTAAAACCATCTTCTGGGGGCTTAGGAGAGGACAGGTCAGTGCATTTGCACTTTGGCGTGTTTATATGTTTACTGTCAGCGCCCTGACTGAGAAGAGCACCAGCTCATTTCCATCTTTACTGCCTGACGGGTGTTGCCTCTGGCCCAGTTATTCAGCATCTCCTAAGTATTTACATATAGAATGCTTCCGTTGCATTTTCACATATGTTCCTCTTTATCTTTGTTGGGGTCTTTCTCCTGCAGTTACTCTGCCTTCACCATGGAAGTCTTAATTTCCTAGAAGCTAGCAGCAATGTCTTTTTGGGGGGGTGGAGGTTAGGAGGATGGGGGTACACTTATGACAATGCTACAAATAAAAAGCCAACCCTTAAACATGAGGATTGACTCAGTAACAGAATTTTTTTTTCCACTGGGACACATGTCTCAGTGACTCAGAACAGAGTTCTGGTAGTTAATTTCAGTTACATGTGTGTCTGAAGAGTTTCACATTTTCCAATAGTCGATATTTAAAACAATGCCGAATGCCTAAAAGCCACTGATTTCCCTGTCCTGTTTTGTTCCACTCCTTGGACAGTGAGAGTCTCATCTTTCCACAGCCTCTGCCATTGTTTTTATGTGCGCCTACGTAAGAATTAAAGCGATCTTTTATTGGATACTTCCCTTAACACTTTGCAACTTTTCTTCCCAACATCAACCGTAGAAAGTAGGCCCATTTTACAAAATCAAGGACACCAAGAAAAAGCACTTTATAAAGGCTGCCTTACAGTCCTGGAAAAATAAATGGAGAGGGAATAAAATGAAACAGGAGGGGCAGGCGTTGATGGTTATCAGAACTGGGTGGGGGGTAATGTGGGTTCATGGTACCAGTCCTGCTACTTTTGTATGTGTTCAGAAATGTCTACAAAGTTAAAGTTGTTTAATTATTAAGATAGAAGTAAGTTGAAAACTTTCCAGGAAAAATAACATCTCTCCTTCATCTCATCTTTGGTTAAGATTATTTGGATGTCTCCCCCTGGTATAGAAAATACTCCTAATAGCTGAACTCTGTGCCAGAAGTCCATTGGAATCCTGGGGGGTTTGTTTCCAGCCATTATTACCTACCCATGCATAGGCTTAAAGCCTTCAGATTTCTTTTAGCTTTCCTCCCGAGTATCATACAGAAGCCTGTTTTGTACCCCAGGAAGACACGAGAGAATGCCATTTCAGATGCCAAGAAATTATCTTTTTGCTCTGTTTACTTGTGATAATGTGCGCATTTCCCAGTAACTTCTCTCCATGTTGTCTGTGCCACCATTCTCTTGTTGTTAACTGAAGAATTGTTCCTCTCTATTTAGACTTCCGATTTGCATCTGCTTTATGCCGTTCCATCTGCTCTGCATTGTAGTCTCTTTGTAACACATAGGTACTGGGTAACATTTAAAGAGACAGTCAAGTTAGCATGAGCCTTGAGCTTTCTATCTCTAAGTGGGGGAATTTCTCAGACTATTAACAGGAGCAAAAATGGTGTTTTATTTTTTACTAGGTAGAAATCACTTTGCCTTTGAAGATTTGTGAAGTTGTTTTTCTTCTCAATTCTTTTTCTATTTGCCTTTTTTCTTGGTGTTGTTTGAAACCCACTCTCAGAATTAAATGACTGTGCTCCTGGCCAGACTGAAAGTCAAATCCTTCCACACCAAAAAAAAACTGGCATCTAGTGGATTGAAAATTCAAAAGTTCCACTATATCTACACCTCTCTTTTTGATACTAGGTGTAAGCAGCTCGTAACCATAGACAGGCAGTTTCCAGCCTCTGGCTTCTGAGTCAGCATTCTCAGCTTCGAATCCCACCTCTGCAAGTAGCCTCCCGAGGCTCAGCTTTGCCCTCTGTAGAAAGGCAGGATAATAGCTACCTCAGAGTACTGTCATGAAGAAACTTTGAAAAGCGTCCAGCATGTGACCTGTCGCCTATTGTAAAAACTTTATAAATGGTCAAAAGCTATAATTACTATGAACTCCACAAGTCACTAGCAGTATGAGAAAGTGCTAACCGTGGACAGTAATAGCACACAAAAAAAATAATAATGTGTTTTCTTGGTTCCAAATTAAGTTGAAATCAGTTTTCACATTAACAGCAGGCATTTGCTAAATTAGAAAACACATCTACCAGAGGCTCCAAAAGAAGGTTTTTGAGACTGGTGCTCATTTAATGTGTCATATCCACTTTGGGTGACAACTTTTGCTGAAATGTTAAGAGGTTCATTGAATTTTTTTTATCCTTCCATTCTTGTCTACCCAGCCGTCGTTATGTATATGCTCAGAGGTGAAAGTTTTCTGACCAGGGCTTGGTTCGGACAGAAGTTTCATGCTTTGATTTTGTTTTGTGCTTGAGTTAAGTAATGAGAATTCAGGAGAAGAATGGTTGCATGCTCAAGGGAAAGTACAGACGTCACCCTGTTTCTGTTTTCTGTAAAGTCGAAAGTGACAAAGAACAGCAATGCTAACAAGTGGTACTGTGTCTAGTTGAGTTCAAAAAATATAATGCACTGCTTCTGAGAAAATCGAAGCCTTTGATGAGAGCAGCTTTTTTGACATGAAAAATTATGAAAGTAAAATTTTTTTTTGTAACATCTGTATTCATTCATTTACGCTTTTAGCAAACATTTATTGAGCCTCTTCTTTGAGCCAGGTATATTGTTAGACATGGAATACTAAAATGAGTAAGACCATTGTAAAATGAGAAGAATAGTTCAGTTAAATTCTATAATTTGAGGAGAGTTTCAAAAGGGGGATAATTGCAAATGTGTGGACTGGGCTGAGATAAAGTCATAAGGGATGGCACAGTACCCCAGGCATCGTGGCACAGGGAGGCCATTACCGTCCATTAGCCCAAATGAGCAAGGATAAGGACTGAGCCCTGGAACCTGGAGGGAAGCTGCAATGAGTAGGTCACCCCTGGGAGGTGTAGCCTTGGGCCTCGCGCAGTGGTCTACAGCCAGTTCAGGATGGCCTGCCAGGGAGAGGGCCGAAGAGGATAAACTCCAAGGGCACTCCTTTCCTGCCTTCAGAAACTCCTGCTGGTGCTGCCCATTGGCAAACGCCTCCTGGAACCCATTGGTGCATTTCACAGAGGTCAGCCTCCAGGGCGCAAAGCAGAATGGAGAAGGAGCTGGAGATGTCAGAGGGAAGAGTCCAGCACAACCGTTGCCTCTCTGAAGATATTCAGTCTAGTGGTAGAATACCGACACACAGCTGGTAAATCTTAATACCCATAGTAACTAACATTATACTGATACTTAGAAAATAATATGAGAGCCCAGATGAGAAAGCTACCAGCTCTGGTATTAGGGATTATCTATTCTGGACCTCAAAGAATGAATGAGTTTGCTGGATGACAGGGAAGAAGGCAGAACGTCGTAAGGGGCAGAGGAAAAGACATATATAAATCACACAAATACACAGAGCTTGTTTAGAAATCATCAGTATGACCACAGTGATAAGGTATGTGGGACGCAGGGGAAGGACTTGGAATTTTATGAGGCTTTCTTTGAATTGTTGGAGAATATTATCCGTAGTCACCACAACATGTTTCATAAGAAAGTATAAGATACTTTTGACCCACAAGCTTTGTGAGAAGAGATGTCTGTTTTGTTTACCAATAAGATACTGCTTGGGATGTGTGCCATGCTCAATAGCTCTTTGGAAAGTAAATGAACAAGTGAACAAAAGAATTGTTGTGTGCAAACCTAAGTCCTACGGCTTCGTTAATTTATTAAAAGTAAATTTGACTTTTTACTTTTAACTTATTAAAGGTAAAAATATATTAGCAAGTGGCACTATTTTGATTCCTCTTTTTTGTTCTAGAAATAAGTAGATCTCAAGAACAGTGGTTCTGTGGAACGAGCAGGAGCTGAGGGGTCAGGACCTCTGTTCATAACTGGAAACATCTTTTAGCCTTCTGTTTCTCAGCTTTCCTCTCTCTGAAGTGGAAACTGTGCCCCCTCCCTCCGCTATCTCATAAGATTATTGTGAAGATCAAAGGTGCCTTGACAGGTATAAAGAACTTAATGGATAAGACACAATGATGCCTCCTTCTGCCTTCGCAGCAATTAAGATGAGCCATATGACTGACTTTTTCCAATAATTGAATCATGTTCCATTACGCCAGAGTAATGTCTTAGCACTGTGCACGTTTGGGGCCACAATACTTTGATGTTGCGGGGGGCTGTCCTGTGCATTGCAGAATGTTTTGCAGTATTCCTGGCCTCTACCTATAGACCATGGGCACTCCTCACCATCTCTGTTACCAACTCTGACGACCCAAAACGTCTCCCGTTTTGCCATATGTCCCTTAGAAAGCAAAATCGTCCCCTGATTGGGAATCCACTGCATTAAATATTCTTTTTCAGTCTTTACAATTCTATATGGAAACCTCTCTAAAATATGTTGGTCACATCCTAGCCTGTTAAACCTGAGCTCCCCAGTTGCTATACTAGAATACTGGTTGTAACCGTCACAACATCGTTAAGATATGTTAGAATTATTTGCCTGCATCTCCGGTCTGTTATATTTTTGTAGACCTTGTGTCTGCATTTCAAGCTTTTTATCTTTCCTCCCTCTCTCCCTGTGAGGCTGACAGCTGTCATTTTCCTGTAAGCATCAAAGTGTACAAATTTGCTATTTCTAATCTGCTGAGGATTTAAAAAGCGGTAAGCCAGTTTTCATAGAATGCATCTAAAATGAGAATTAACAGTCGCTGAGTTTGGGCCCGGGTGTGCGAGAGCCTGGCAGATGGACTTGGTTTATTTGAGCCATGTGGTGTTATCATGATTATTAATATGACTGTGTGATGTTACATCAACTTTCCCACATCCTTGATTTAGGATGAAATAAGAGAGGGATGAAATATCTGATAATAGTTCAAAACATTCCTACCAATTGGGTATAAACATTGCAGAGAACAATTAGTCTTTTATTTTCTCACTACCCTCCTCGCTCCTACTTCCATTTGGAAATTATATGAGAGGTTAATACGTCATTTATATCACCTGTGAGGCTGCACAGAGCCTGATATAATGGAAGCCAATAAGATGGTTTTCAAGATTTTAAGTAAAATAAATCTAATGTGTTAATACCTGATATATTGACATGGTGCTGGGCACACAGTAGGCTCAGATAATGTTTGTGGGAGGAAATACACGAATGAATAATAAGAATATAACTTCACTTCCCAATTGTCAGAATAAAAAGATACTCACAGAAGGTGTGGCAAACCAAAGATTAGGACTTTAAAAATCCACATGTGGAAAGTGCTTTGTAATGAAAGTATAGGCTAGTCCTTCAAGTGACAGATAAAGAGAGAACTGGAATAGTCCCCGAGGGGTGGGGATAAAATGATTAAACATCACCCCATTTCCTGTTCTGCTGCAGTTCTCTTCTAAATTCGCAGATTGGGAATGGCCCAGCAGATTTCAGCCCGCAGGACAAATTCGCCTCCTTTTATTTCCTCCATAGCAAATGTTTGTGTTTTTCATTGGACAAGAAGAAAGGCGGAGTGTCCGCCTGACACCGCGGATGGAATCTTAGGTATCTCCGACAGCTTGCTTGTCCAGGTTGTTAGGCTGTTTCTGTCTGCTGTAGAAGGAATAATCTCTCGTGCCAGAATAAAGAAACCTACATGGGAACTCTTACCTGAATGGTGTGTTAGGTCAGAGGAAATCGTTTCATTTAAAAAATGGCTCTGTACATAAAAAGATATCAGTGTCCCGTAGGACTCCAAACACTGGGAGAAGGATGGCATTTGACTTGCATTTCCTCAAGGTCATGACTGGACTTAACAGGACCCATGGGTACCAGGTTTCCAGATGGTGATTCTGAGCCAGCCAGACCCTTGAGAAAGGAAGCCAAGACCGACCAGTTTCCACATGAGAACATGAAGCCTGAGATCACCATAAGGTCTTGGCCCAGAATCCTTTGTAACCCTTGTGTGTCCCCTCAACCAAATGAACCCCAAAATGCTGTAACTTGTACTTGCAAATTTCATTTGATCATTTCTGTGAGGAGTTCTTTTGAAGAAATCAAAGCAGTGTGATTTGGTCAAAGTCAAGAAAATAGCCAGTCCTTGAAAGATAAAGAAATTCTTAGAACATAATAACCTTCTATTTGTATTTTCAAAAAGCCAACATTAGTCAGAAAAGATATTTGTGTCTCCTGGATTCGTCAGTCTTGACATTTCAGATAGGTCACTGGTTAATTGGGCTGGGTTAATGGTGCTTTTTATTATGGTGACTTTTGACCATATTTCCGGCAAAAGTGCCTGATCAAATCATGGGCTACTATGGGTGAAAGATACCACTTCTCTGGCATTTAGTCTCCCCAGAACAGAGCAGTTGTTACATGGAGTGACTTTGGAACTTGATGGGTACTTAGCTTTTGTTGTGTCTCCTTTTATAATGAAAAACAGCAGTCGATGATTCTGAATGACCAACGGGTATTTTCTAATGAGATGATTACACGAGATCTGCAGCAATTTCTTGAGGCCATTGTGTCTGGAGCATGAGCAAACAGCAGAGTGGTATGAGATGAGCTCAGCTCAGGCAGGGTTAAGGATTAGTAGCCAATTAGGAAATGAAAGATGAGAAGGAGTTAGACGACAGTGGGTACAGTGCAGTTGTGAAGTTGTGAAATTCTGGATTGAACTCTTGCAATCCGCTTGAACCCACGCTATCCTAAAAGACTCATTGAACAATGGGTTCGGTGGCTGAAAACAAAATCTCCAGTGCAGAAATGTTAAGGTGATCCTGCTGCCCATTTTGTAATTATTTATTGAGTCCTCACTAGGTCCTGGCTGTTTTTGTATATGTGATTTAAGAGAAGCTTTTGAGATAGTAATTATTAACTTTATTTTAAAGAGAAGACAAATAGGGGCTTCTTCCTTATTATTCTTGAATACTTTGGACTGAAACTTGATCTGTAACAGGGCTTTATTTGGGAATGGCAAACTAAGATTGGAAAACAGGTTTCCTGATTTCGTCCATTTTATACTAGATAAAGTTCTTCTTATACTTCATAAGTTAATTCATATTTTAGGTCTAGCCTGGGAAACGAAACACCATGAATAGTACTGCGTCAATGAGGAAATGTTTTCTTATAGCAAATGTGAAAAGTATTTGTTAAAACATAACGCATTTGTAACTTGTAGGCTAACTACATATGTTTATACTAGTTATAAAAAATAAGTTCTATAGTAATGAGGAAATGTGTACATGTGTGTATATATATAGTGGTTATTTATTTAATATATACTATATCCACTACACCCAGAACAGTAGATATTAAAATGTTAAAAATAATTGTCTCCAAAAGATAGGATTTGGGGTGATTCCATTTTATTTATTTGTTTTACTCAAATTTTTTTTCTATAATGGGAATGGAGCACAAATTATATTTCTTAGGAAGATAAGAAATAAAAGAGAAGGTTGTTTTTAGGTTTTGGTGTATTTGGTTTTCTCTCTTTCTGTAGTCCATTTTCTCCGATCTGTATTGGTTTCATCACCTTCAAACTGATCACGTAAGCTGTATCACTATACAGCTAACGTGATCAGTTTGAAGGTGATCCTGTGAGCGTATTAATTTAAAGGCATCAAGATTCTGAAGGCATCAACTCAACAAAATTGAGGCACATCATGATAATTAGGATTGATAGAACATTTGAGAAAAGCATTGGAGAAGAAATATGGGAAACCAGAGGGAAGGAATAGAAATACCTGATCTATAGACCCTCAATCAGAAGACACTGATTTGTGGGAGAGATGAGAAATTAACAAGAGACCTGTCCACCACAACCTCTAAAACCAATCTGGGAAAAGAACAAAGGTGGATCTCAGAGCATAAGAGTGACCCTAGAAACATGAAAAAACACCGGACAAGGGAATTAGGTAACGACAAGTTGCACGCTGTGTGGTGGAAAGTCTGAGGAACAGCATGGCCATGCAGCTGGCACTGTCATGTGGTGTGATTATGTAGGAAGCAGAAGGACTCTTGTGACTCATTTGTCACTGGAAGATATGGTGAGGGAAAGAAGGAGTAAGGACCCCAGGACAGAGGAAATGGAAACAATTTAGATACATGTTATTAATTATTGTCTCCAAAGGGCCTGGTGTAGCAAAAGATGGATGACGACATAGGAGATATTACTTAGATCCTTTCCACCATAGCTCACTGTCTCTTTCCATGTGGCATGAATCATAATCTCTGGAAATTTCTTGTTTCCAACAAGGAGGCTACAGCACTGATAAGGGCTGTTGGGAAGATTGAGTGTTACATCACTGCCACTTTTGCAACTGTTCTTCACCATCCTGTCAACCTGTCCTGAAGGACCTCAGGATGGAACATTCACTGCAACCTAATGCCTGATATATAAGGGATTGACTCTAAAATGATTTTTCAAAAGTTATGCTCCAAAATGAGTGGCTTCTGGCCCCATTCCCACCACCCTCTTCTACATCTTTCATCTTTTGTCTGCAACAGATGGGGCCAATTTTCCCAGAGATGGAATCTATTTTACTTGCAAGAGACTATGGTTTAAGCATTCTTATTGTTATGGTGGTGGTTGTCATTATTATTTAAACTTTCCCTACTTCTAAGAACTGTTTGAGATCATTTTCTTGGATACAATAGAACCTTTCGACAAGATTTAAATGTAAAAACTTTTTAACAGAAGGTATAGTTATAATCTGCGAGCCTTAGAGCCTTAGTGTCGTACTTCCCACTTGGAGCTTTTTCTTCTTGTGCATAGCTGGTACTCGATAAATATTTTGGAAGTAAGAATAAGTGGGTTTGGGTTTCACGTAAATCACTTCTCTGTTTATTATTTGTGTTATACCATTGGTCAGATTATGTTCCTTTTTGGAGGCCTGGTCTCAGCTAGTTGATGGATTCGTGGGTTATTCCTTGTTTATTTAACTAACTGAATGCCTGCTGAACATCTGAGATTATGTGAGGCACGGAGAACGCATCACTACTTCATGTCCTCATCTCAGCATCAACAACATCAGGAACATAAACTTCACGAAACACTTACTGTCCCTGGCAATGATGCCAAAGACAAATTGGGGACCTGTTATTTACAAGGCAGTGTACTCTAGGCCATGAGATACAAAGAACATACAGTATATCCTCAGACATACAAAAAAAAGAATGACATTGTATTTTAAAATAATAATATAGAACATTATAGTTTATGATGATTTAATATAGATCATTTATTTAACCATTTTCACAGAAGTAGTGCAAAATATAGCTTGCCCCTATTCCCAGTTTGGCATTGAGAAAAATGAGTTTTGAACTCAGAACTTGAAACATGATGTATTTGTCTAGGTTCTCCAAAGAAACAGAACCAAAGTTGGTGGGGCGAAGGGAGAAATAATGAGAGGAAGAAAAAGAAGAGATCTTTCTCATTTAGACTTTTTTTCTATGCAGGCCTTCAACTGATTAAACGAGGCCCACCTACATTACAAAGGACAATCTGCTTTACTCAGTCTACAGACTTAAGTGTTACTCTCATTCAGAAACACCCACAGACACACTCAGAATAATGTTTAAGCAAACATCTGGACACCCTGTGTCCCAGTCAAGTTTTCACATAAAATTAACCATCACACCTGCCTTACCCAAGACTGTACATTCATAAAGAGGAAGAGCTGAGAGTACACTGCCTTCCACAGGTTTCCCACTGAAATACCAACCCAACTCTACTTAGTTTTGGCAAACACAATAATTGGATATGTTTGGTTATGTATTATTAGTAGTTGAGTCACAAAGAAATATCCATGCAGTGTTCCATCTCTCACCGAAGCAGCTACATTGTCCAGGGAGCTCTCCTCATCCCGGGTGGGCTGCCAGCTCTCCCGCCTCAACGTTATCTGTGAAGTACCTGCGCCCAGCTTCTCACTCCATGGGGTCTCTCTCTGTGATGCTACCACACTCTACTCCATTGTCACATTTCACAGGAATTCCCACAGGCCTGGGACTGCTGCAGAGACCAGCAGAGCAGCCAGCATCCTAGAGATGAGAAGGTGGGACTTGCCTTATGTTTCTGATGGCTCAGCTCAGATTCCAGCTTCATTCAAAGATGGGGCTGCTTGGGCCACCAGTGTGTTTCCAGTGCAGAGTGTAACCCCTGGCCTATAGTAGACAATATTTGGTAAATGAAAGGAAAGGAGGACAGAAGTGGAGAGAGGGAGCAAATGTGGCAGAGGGAGGAAGATAGAAAAAAGAGAATGGAAAAGTGAAGGAAAAGAGAGAACAAGTGAGAAAATGAGAGAGGGAAGAAGAAAGAAATGAGAAAAGGAAGAGAGGAGAAAAGGAGGAAGAAAAAGAAAGAGGCAAATAAAGGCAGCAAAGAAGGAGTGACCACTAGTCAAGACAGAGGTATGCCGTCCAGGCCAGAGAAAAATGTCAGGGTTCTCCTAGCTCTGCCAGTAGCAAGCTGCAGGACCTCGGACAAGATACCTAGCTTTGGTGGACCATAAAGGGAGACATTATTTGTAACATTCATTATTTGAATGAGAACAGATCACGTCTGACAGAGCCCCTCTGTGCATGAGCCCCCTGTCTCCCTTTTCATCCTCCAGGGATCAGCAAAAGTGGCCTGGTAGCCAGCACTCTGACCCAGTCCCATTCTCGTCATATTCCCCGTCTTCATTTTTTATTAGGTTCATTTGTCCTAAACAAATGTAGGGAAGAAAACATACTACAGAGAGGATTTGAGAAGAGTAAATCTTATTTCATTTATCACCTTCTTAAAGCCAAAGTCCGGGCATTGCAAACCTTGGGTTCTGCCCTCTGCGGCACCCAGGTGGAGCCTGACCAGAGAGCTTCAGAAAGGAGAATGTACAATGAAATATAGATATTTATAATGAAGTGTCTTTTCTCTTGTGTGTGCATCTCTCTCTCTCTCTCTCTCTCTCTCTCTCTCTCTCTCTCTCTCTCTCTCTCTTTTTAATGAAAATTCATTCAACTGAATATTTAGTTCCCCAGGGAAGACTCCTCAGCTGACTATGCCACTGCATGCCGAGGGAGAAGCTCTAATGGAAAATGACACCCTAATATGAACACCTTGTTCTGGATGGGTAGGTGACAAGGTCTTTGAGGTCACCCCCTTTCAGCTACAAATTAGGTATTAGGTACAAAATATAGCGAAAAGCATCTTGCGTGAGCTTGCACAACTAATGGATGCTGGATCCAATTTTATACATGTACAGGTATTTCAAATAAATTTAATTTCACCATTGAAGGTGCTTGCTTTTAATTCTGGGTCCAGCAGTGCAGAACAGTTTTGAAGATTAAATTTCCATTCTGAGAAAGTAGTTGGGGATAGAACATTCAAAGCCGGGGTAACCAAAAAGCAGAAGTTTTTTGGTGCTCACAGAGAAGGTAGGACTGTAAAAAGATCCAGCATGCATCAGACAGACGTGAGACCTTCAGGTGTGGGATTACCTCTGCCAGCTCATTTCAGATAATCACTTTATTTATAACCAAAGCAGCTGACTTTGATACCCCCATTACAGCAGCAGGGAGCCATTTGGTACCCCTTTGTGCTATACGTGGCTGCCCAACTTCCTTACCCACTACCACAAATAAGGTATAATTTTAAGGCCAAACTCCAAGATTTTGAAGAATAATCCCAGATCACTTCCCCCACGAAGCCTTTCCTGATTCTGACACTTATCCACCATCACCTGACCACTCCATCATGTGTCTCATTGACTCAGACCCTACACATATAGCTATGTGGCAACTATAACATGAGGTAGCGTTGCCTCAAAGCTAAGTCCTGCAGCCTCAGGCAAGTTACCTACTCTCTCTGTGCATGTTAAGTTTTATGGATTTTAAATGACGATCATAGTAATAGGGTTATGAGGATTGAGTGTGAAGTACTTAAATCAATACTTGGCTCATGGGAAATATTACAGGTAAATATCATAGGCCTTTGGAGTCCAGCCCCGTCTACTCGCAGGTCTTAGCCCAGTGCCTGGTGTGTTTTCACAGCTTAGTGGGAAACACAGTTTGCTGATGAACTTTTGATCTCAATGGTTTACCTGCCCAGGATGTCATACTTTGAATGGTGGGCTGTTTGGGGATAATTATCCAACTGAACAAGTTTCGGTTGTTCCCATTTATTGAGAGCCCACTGCATGCCAAGTACTGTTTCAGGTACTTGATAGAAAATATTCTACTTCATCTTTATGTAACCCTCTTATTTTTTCCATTCTAAATATTAAGAAAGTGAGGCTCAAAGAGCTTAAATAACTAGTTTAAGGTGGTGAGCTGGTATTCGGCAGGCCAGGATTCAAACACAGGTTGCTCTAACTCTGTGCTGTTTCTACCTTCCTTTGGCCTCCTACACAAAGCAGGGATCAGACAATTAAATGACATGCTGGCACTGTGCCATGTTCTGCCTACCCACGTAGACCCCTCTCCTTCTGTGATCAGGGAAATTTTTAGTCAGACTGACTGGCTGTCCCTCCTGTTCCGAAGGCCAGAAGCTCAGCCTGAGTTAAGATACAGGGGGAGATTTTCTCAGTTTATCCTCCAGCCTCTTATCCAGCCCCTACCCCCCAACCTGGAGTGTGGAATCACCTGTGTTTACTTAGAGGCCACTGTGTGCTCTGTGTCACCCAACTAGTGATCCGGCCAACAGCACACTGGGCCTCTGACGCCTTCCACCTGTAACTCCATCAGAAGTTCACAGTGTAATTGAAAAATAATCCTATTTGAAGTTTACATTTCATCTGAGGTCATTCTCAGGAACTGTAACTGGTGCTTAAAACAAAGGCAAAGGGAGCCTGTTATCTTTACAGACAATACATGGAAATTTTGGGGTTACTGCATGTCTTCAATTAATGAGAAGCTACTTGTCATTAGAACTCTCTTGTTTTCTAAGATACAAAATCTTTTAGAAGGTGCTGTTGTATGGGATATCTAAAATAATTTATGAGGACAGAAGCTGCAACTGAAGAAAATTATATATATACACATATATAGTACACATATACACATACATATATACTGTATATTCCTTTTTATTGAAGAAAATGAAATAATCGTCAGTTCAAGTAGTATTTCAGCAGTAGGAACAGTTCTATTCAGAGGATGGTCCTTGAGCATGAACAGATTCTCATGAATAAAGAGGTGCTCACAGCTGTATTTATCTTAAAATGGATTTGTTTTAGTGAGTTGAGTATTTTAAGGTTAAGTGTATGTGGAGAAGTTAAAAGACTATTTTAATAAGAAAGCTTTCTGGGGCTTTTTATCAGATAGCACTGGTCATATTTTAATTGGCTTCCATTTGTTGCACTTATGTTTTTAGAAGAGGGTGTACATCTTCTCTTGTTTAAAAAAATAAAGTCACCTACTCACTGATCATTTTATCAGACAGTGGCCAAAACATACAGTGGGCTAAGACCAGGTTAGCAAATGTCCTGTGGTTATTGGCATCAGATCCTCCTCATGCCCATGGCAGACATCAGAAGTCAACCTGAGCGATCTTGACATTGTTTTCAGCACCATCTTTCACGTGGCCACCACCAATTCATTGGCATTGGCCACAAGTCTGACCCTGAGCTAACAGTCCTTTTGTCTCTCCATAGTCGGAGCCAATGCTCATCCAAGAGCAGCCAAGAGTAAGAACAGGATTCCATGTGGAATAATAAAGGGGGAAATTTTCACTGTGGGAATCACACCATGTGATTCCTGTGTTATGAGCAGCAGTGGGATGGTAGCTTTTAGTGTAGGAAAACAATTGATCATTTGGACTTAGGCTCTATTTAAGGTGAGTAAAGCACCATTCTTGGGGTATGTAAATTTCGTGTCTTCCACTGGTGACATGCCCCTACTGTCTAGTTCCAAAGACACTGTCTCATTCTGCCTCTTACCATCTCTTACCTGGACTTCTGCAGTAATCTCAACCAACAGGAAGATCCCCAAAGGCAGGGACCATATCCATTTTCCTTATCATTCATTGCACATGAGCGCCTAGCACCATTTGGCATAATGAGCGAGTGTGAATTAATTAATCCTCCTAAATGAGCTTCTTTCCTCTTTTAATTGTATCCTCCATTTTACAGCCATAAACCATGTCTGCTTTTTACCTATTGAGTGAAACCCAGCGTCTCGCCAGCCACATTGCCAGCCAGCCAAGCTTTGCACTTTATTATCTCGTAATACCAAACTCTTTGAATTTCCTCACAAATATCATATAGTTCATGCCTTTGTGCCTGTACTCATGCTGTTTACTCTACCTAAAACTTCTTCCTCATCTAACTTCCTTCAAAGTTCCATTAAATCATCACTTCCTTAGAAACCGTTCCTTATATTCCAAAATCAAGGTCACTGCCTTTCCTCTAAAATCCCCTATCACTCTGTTCATATATTTATTACAGCACTCACCATTGGAATGATCTGGTTTTATATCTCCTTCAATGATGATGTTTTTGCTGCATGATACAGAAAATCCAGTGCAAACTGGAATATGTTGGGTCACATAAATGAAAAGAGGTATCAGGCTTCAGGTATAGTTTGTGC
Organism: Eidolon dupreanum; assembly: GCA_028627145.1. Taxonomy (NCBI): domain Eukaryota; kingdom Metazoa; phylum Chordata; class Mammalia; order Chiroptera; family Pteropodidae; genus Eidolon; species Eidolon dupreanum. Next base: position 11,509,768 of record CM053511.1, read on the forward strand.
CAGAGGTTCATAGGATCCTTGGGCTTCATTTGTTTTTCTTGTATTTCTTTCAGTCCTCTCTTCCTGCTTTACCACCACACTGGTCCCTCATGGCATCACGACAGCTCCTGGCACAAATTTTCTCATTGATATCCAAATTGGAAGAAAGAATTTCTCTTCTCACCAGCAGACAAAAGCTGAGTTTTTACTAAATGAATCAGTAAAAGACTTATTCAGTGCCTATCCCTAAACCGACCATGAGTGCAGAAGAGATGGGAGTATGATGATTGGCTGAGATTCCACGGCTGAAAAGATTAGGTCCTTGTAGGAGGGGAGAAGGGATAAAAGATACTTCGGGGGCCACCAACTCTACTTTCCAATGAGACAAGGCTCCTAATGGTCATGCACCCCCTGCCATATTGATCTTTGGGTTCCCAGCATGTAGTGCTTGATACATGCAGACTAGATCATCGACACATATTTGCTTAGCTGAAGGGAACCGAGCATGCTTGGAACTGAAGAACACACCTATGTTCATGCTTACTGTTGTCCATGCTTCCCACTTTAGCTCTGCAGCCCCACCTCCATGCCGGCTGCCTCCTGCAGCTACTTCTCACCCTGCCACTATATGAATTCTTCTGCCGAAAGTGGATTTCCATTTCCCTTATCGTGGGTTATCTTCTCTCAATAAAAATTTTCCCTTAAACCCCACCCGCGGCCATCCTAGTCTGAGAAAGATCTTCTTGTACAGAGGTCCTCTAAGGCTTCCCTTACAAGTTGAAGATTCCGAATATATGTCCGAACATATCACCAGAAATGGAAATATCAAGATAATGGTTTGTCAGTCAGCCCTTTTTTATTAAATATTCCTCGAAGGCAGCTGCTATATATCTTTTGATTGTTCCTTCAAAAGAAAGAGTATAATGAGTAGAAAGAGACCAGACTTTGCAAACAGGTCTGGATCAAACTTTGGGACCGTCACTTCTTAACTCTATGAAATGTTGAGCAAATGATTAAATCTCTGAGTTCAGCCCCCTCCTGTGTACAATTGGGTTAATAATACTCACCTCCCAGGATTATAATAGGGCTAAATAAAATGAGCTGTGTAATATGTCTGGGACAGTACATGGTCAGTTGCTGTGACTTCCCTCCGTTACTGGAATGCCTAATATTTTTAGTTCCATAATTCCAATCTTCGAGTGATCCAGACTGTTCAAGAAACTCACTGTTACGAAAGAAGCTCTCCTGACCCCACAGTGTCTAAGCGCAGGAGCTTGAGGCTGCCCAGCAATCTCTGATAACTCATCCAGTTTCCCAAAACGGCGGTTACCTGCGCATTTTGGCGTACCCTGGTTTTGTTCCCCTGTTGAAGTGGAACATAAACAGCTGCCAGATGTGGTCACTCTGAAGCATGAGACAGGGTGAGTGTGACAGTCAGGATTGCTGTGGATTCTGAGGTGTGGAAATATCCTCGGGATTTCTCTGACTCTGGACTCTTGCCTCCACAGTACAAAACCCAGCCTTCTCTCCTGTTTCTGAAAATAAACCAATCCATACTGAAAATGCGTCATGGGGAAGAGAAGTTCTTTATAGGCCTCAGACAACTTCAGATTTCTCTTTCGATGTCGTTGTGGATAAAACCCCACACGGGGCTATTATCTGGTTATTCCTTCAGACCTTTATACTTCCTCTTGGTCCCTCTCTTTATATTCTCTTCCCTCCCCTTCCCACAGTGTTTGCTCCACTTTCCTTTTGGGAACAAAACAAAATAATTCTCACTATCTCATCCAGGACATTTTGTCATCATCTTTTATGGTTTTTGACTATTAGTTTCCTTCCACCCTGTAGAGCTCATGAAAAAAATGTTATTGCACAAAAATAGTCCCCTCCCTCAGAATTCTAATGTCAGCTATTACAATAATCACTATTAATAACACATTCATCTCATATATAAATGTGAATGGATTTTTTTTCCCCTGCAAAAATGTTCAAAAAGGACCACCCCATAGAAAGGACTGCAAATGTTCCAAAATCTCAATAATTACAAAACAAAGCCAGTGACATTGTTTGACACCTGAATGGGAGAAGGGCAGAAATTTTAAGTGTTCCTTGCCAGTGGATTTTTAACAGGGTGGAGGGGAGGCCTAGCAGCTCTTAGAGACATTTTTAATCATACACTCTTGAGTTTCTTGGGGAAGCCAACAAAAGAAAATCATTGCCCCTCTGAGCCATTTTCTCTGTCTTCATGCAGAGTAGGCAGTTTCTTTTGGTAAATACAAATGCCAAAGGCTCAGCTCTTTAAAGTTTCACACCTCTCCATTTTCATCAGAACATCCGAGAAAAAGAATTTTAAGTCATCTTTCAGGGACATGAGTATTCAACACTTTATACCATGGGTATGTGTACAGGTTACTAAAACAGAAAAACATAACAGATGTTTAGGATTTTTAATCAAAGTTGTTTTCCTTTGTACAAAAGGAATGTAGGTCCATGTAGAAAGTCTTAGAATATACAAATAAGCAAAATAAGAAAATAAGAGTTATATCCAATTCCAGCACCCAGAAATAATCACCATTAATATTTTATTGAAAATGCTTTTCATCTTTTAGATGTATATATACCTGGGTATATAATTTTTACAAAAATGAAATCATATACTGCATGCAGGCTTTCTTTTCAGACCTGAGGTGCACGGGGTTTTGTTAGCTGTACTACTTGGTTTGTGGAACATAATTTTTGCAGCTCTTTTAAGGGACTCTTGTGGCTTTTTCCTCTTTTTTTTTTTCCAATTTAATTTCCAGTCTCCACCCACTTAAGCAAAAATTCCAGTGGATTTGACATGCCATTAATATATACTGTTGTTCTGAGTGTGGATGTATTTGTAATTCATACAAATGATCTTGTGTTATAGACCTCGGTTTCTTTTTCACTCAACACAGTTTTGAAGTCATCCAGGTGTTTATATCTAGTCCATGGTTCTAATTGTTGCTTTTCATTCCATCACATTTTACTTAACTACTGTCTTAGTCACATATACTTGGGCTGCCTCGTACAAAGACTTTATCTGCTCTGGACTGAGGATGGAGATGCCAGAGTAATAGGACACCTTTGTGTCTAATTTTACTAAGTGCTGTCATATTGCAGCCCATAAGGGTGAACCAGTGTGTATTTTCTTTAGAGAGCATGATATTATCCAGATTTCTAATTTTGGCCAGTCTGATGGTTATAAAATGATATCTGGCTGTTTTAACTTGCATTTTCTGATAATCAGAGAGTGTGGACAGATACTTCTTAGCCAGTGAGGTTCCCCCATTCTAAGATGATCCCGTTCAGACCTTTAGATTATTTCAGGTAGGAGGTTTCCTGCCTCCTTTTCTGTTTATATGTTTATTTCTTTTCTTGCAGATTCAAGATAATTCATACTTTGAGGTTTTTGACAGCACCCATTCTGACAATCTGTCATTTTGTGCTAACTTGCTTTCTATATTATGCCAAACATAAATTCTTAATATTTTTTGTCTATATAGTTTTATTTACACTTATGGTGCATATATCTCGTATGACATTGTTTTCTTTTGTGTTGGGGGAATGTGCTGGTTAAACTTGATTTATAGAGTTTCTTATTACAACTGGAATGTTTACGTAAATTGAAGGTCCTTAAAATTATTATTTTCAGAGTACTTTTGTTGATATCATTGCATGTGATCTTTATAAAAAAAAAAGCTAGGTGAAACAGATTCTATTCTCCCCATTTTATAGACGAGGAAACTTATTTGACTCAGAGAGATGTAGTGTGACCTGCCTAAGTTCACGTAGCTAATTGGTGGCCAAGCCAACATCAACAATCAAGTTCCTTGTCTTCCAGCAACATCGCCATGGGGCTTATTAAGAGATCAGGATTGTTTCCAAGAAGGTACAGTCATCTTCTCCATGAGAGAGTCATTCACCACTGGATGAAAGAGTCACATTGAACATAGGTTTTTAGTAAGTCCGAATTGACCTATCATTTTGGTCTAAAAAGCAAGCCAATAGTCTTCTTCTCAAAAAAGGCAGAGGCGCCAGTTTGTGAAGGGGTACTTCATCTCTTTGAATGCAGTTGTGGGAGATAAGTTTCCATAACGAGTCTTGTACTGAATGCGGTGACTATAGACAAAGTATGGTTTTCAAGGGGAGCTGTCTTCCAAACCTGCCCTCAGATCACAGAGACAGAAGAACCATTGGACCAAAAGGAATAGAAACTTGGAAACATGAAGAATGGAAAGTAGGAAAAAGTGTGTAATCACTCTCACATCAGAATATGTTTTTTTCAGAAAATGAGTATGCAGTTTTTGATAACAGTGCAGACCATAAAAAGACAGATTTAAGAGAAATGTTAGACTCTGGCCTCTAAAGCCAATGAATACTATCCCAGAGATTGGACTAATAGCTGGAGATCAGGTGATTGTTTATAGGGGAAGGTGAAGCCAAGCACTCATCTCCTGTTGGCGAAGGAAAAGGTGATTGAATGATGGTGTGATCAAGAACTCATTCTTCAGTGTAATCTTGATTATATTACAAAATGCTGCTCAGCATTTTGTGGACAAAGAGTAAGCTCACTTTGCCACTGGTTGGTTAGGACTTTTTAATCTTGGCATGTGCTTCAGCACCACAGGCAATAGCAGGCAACACCTGTGTTCTCTGACTGAGCATGTCTTCCTTGTAAAAAGATGTTTTTTACATAATCCAATTGAGCAAGGCTTATAGTCGGTACTTTAAAAAGAATCAGTATTTCAAATGTTTGCCAAATGAGTACAAGAGATTATAATAGCAATAATAATTACAGCTTTCAAATACTGCTTACTGTGTGCCAAGCACTGTGTTTAATGAACTTCATTTCATTTACTCTGGAGAGGGGGGAACGTAGGGCATGAGTACTATTATCATCTCCATTTTGCAGGTGAGGAAATTGAGGCATAGAAAGATGGAATGGGTTGCCCAAGGTTACAAAGCTAATAACTAGCGAAACTGGAATGCAGATCCCGAACTGTCTGATTCCAAAGATGAATTTCTGTGCTCTTAAAATCTGTATTAGTTATCCATTGCTGCCTAACAAGTTACCCCAAAGTTCAGCTGTTATAACAACAAGCATTATTACCTCTTATGAAGGTTACAAATCCAGAAGTAACTTAGTTGGGTATTTCTGGCTCAGAGATGCTCTTGAAGTTGCAGTCAAGGTATCAGCCAGGTTCCAGTCATCTGAAGACTTGACCAGAGCTGGAAGAGCTGCTTCCAGCATCACTCCCGTGCTGTTGGCAGGAGGCCTCAGCTTCTCACTGTGTGGGCCTTTCTGCAGGGCTATTTGAGTTTCATCTGTAAAATAAAATATTCTACAGGGTTTTATGGGGATCAACTGAGACAATCTCTGAGAAAGTGGTATGTAAGCTGAAATGAGATACACAAATTTTAGATATTCTTAGCACGTAAATGGATCACTGGCTTTCATAGGGAAATCAGGGAAGCAGAGATAATACTGACTCATGCAAAAGAATGACCAAGATCACACCTAATTAGCTCCAAGCACTAGGAAAGCCCAGCCCCTATGGAGGTGACATCTCATCTAGGGCTCCTTAGAATGAAGAAGATGAGGACACCTGGTTTATACACACAGCCCCCATGAGGCAGTTCATAGCCAATAGTCCAGCTAGGATTCCATTCTTCCCCTTATGTTGGCTAAAAGGAAAAGAAGGCATTCTCACCCACAGAGACCTGGGGGCTGCTAGAAAATAAGCACCCAGATCTTTTTGTATTCTAGCCCAGGATATTGGACTCCAAACCTAGGATAGAAGTAACAGATGGTCTAGATAGAAAATGAAGCCAGAGCTTAGCCTAAGAGAGGGGAATATGGTATAAAGCCTTTGGTATTGGATAAACCCATATTTGTTATGAGGAAACTAATGCTCATTCGGGTTGTGTTATCTGTAGAACAACTTTGTAAAGCACCGCAGGAGAATGTCTGACACATAGTAGGTGCTCAGTAAATAGAAGTATAGTAGTAGTTTTGTTATTATAGTCATCATTTGAACCTCATGTGATTGTTTTGAGGATTAGGATAACATATTCAATTATTTATTTAACATCTTTGTTGTTCATTAGATTGTAAATTCTATGAGGAGTCTTGTTTTTATGTCTTCTATATTCTCAGTACCTAAAACAGAGATGTCCAGCAAGTATTACATGAATGAATATACCTAATACAGAACCCGATATATAATAGCTATTCCCTGGTTGGTAGTTATCAGCATTATCTTCATCACCACCATCAGCACCAACATCACCATTCCCATCCCCAAGGCTCAAGAATACTCTCGTGTGGTAATTCAACAACATTCTCAGTCTATAAACATGAGACCTAATTTCTCTTCCATTTCAGGTACCCTTAGTTCACAGAGGATTCTGTTTCTTTTTTCCCATGGTAACATAAGATCTAGTCCACCATATTGGTATTATGTTGTTATAGCTTAAGGAAAAAATAATCCTTATCCCTAACAAACCTTAACAAGCTCTGTCCGCAGATTCACCCAAAATCTCTTGAAGTCATACCCCCCTAGTATTGAATCCCATGTCCACTATTTAGTAAACTCTGTGGCCTTGGGTCAGCTACCAATCTCCCTGGACCTTCATGGCTTCATTTATGAAGTAAAAAGAATAATATCAACTAAATATCAGTATGGCTGTTGTAACGAATAACCGACATTCTCTTTGCCAGATTTCTTGCATGCGTCCCTTCCATGGTAAATGTTCAATAAATATTTATGGGATAAATTTGTCGACTAAACGAATGCTGTAATTATATTCCCAACTTCACTACTCACTGCAAAACTTGCTTGAGAGGAAAAAGAGATCCTTCTAAATGCTGGGGAACTCCGAAGGGGAGGATGATGCGGGTTCCAGGACTCCATGTGACTCTGGGCAACTCATAAGGTGAGATTCAGAGTCTCACAAAGTAAGGGGAAATGATGACTGCACAACAGTGTGAATGTGCTTAATGCCATTGAAAATGGTTCAAATGGTAAATTTTATGTATATTTCTACCACAGTGAGGAAAAAAAAGGAAAATTCTCTCTGACTTGAGTACTAGCTTTCTGATACTGTAATTCTAAAGCTTGAGAAAAGAAATATTAGCTAGCCTGTATGATCCTTTTCTATATGCCAGGCACTACTAAAATGTCAGCTGCATGATTTCATGTAATGCTGTCAGTGGTTCTATGATCAA
>CM053511.1:11517498-11562346 GCA_028627145.1 Eidolon dupreanum
TTACATCATCTTCCCAGCCCGGGCTACTCAGTTATTTTTGCAAAACATTAGGGAAGGAATGAGACTCAGCGACAGAAAACTCAAACACATGACACCTTAAGAGAGATGGAGAGAGTCCCAAATGAGTTGTACATTCTGGAGGTTTACTTGCCTATTTCCCAAGTGGACTTGTCAGGGCACGAACTGCTAATCCTAATTCCTGTGTGCCTCCCCCATCCACTATTCAAATTTGACCCAACCACAAAGCAGAATGGCTTTTACTCTGAAGTGTAAAGAGTATCTTATGAAGCTATATCAATTCCCACTGCTAAGATCTCTTTCACTTTGTAGTGAGACTCACATTTGATTGTCTGATGAAAAGCGATTCTTCCTTTACCAAAATGTTTAAACACTGTGGACACTAGTACACATGAGAAAAAAAAGGATTTATGGTAATCACGTTTATTTAAAGTATTTGTAATTCGTACGTTATTTGTTAGTAAACTGAGAGCAACATCTTACCCAGAAACGTAAAGTTTATACATCTGAGACAGTGGAGCAGATTTTAAGATCAATGATGATAGAAATGACAGTTTATCTGATTAATACCTTCTGATTACCAAGAAATGAAATGAAATTCTAAAATGTAAACATATTTACCTAAATGTAACTTGGAATTCATTGGCCAAACATTGAACTTTTTGAAGATACTTATGTAAGAAAAAGTGAAGAAAAATCAATTCCGCTTCTAAAAATACTTAAAAATCAAGAAAAAGAATGGCTATATTTGCCAGGAAATTACCTATTTTTAATATTATATAGCAATAATTAAATTTTGTTTTTACTTAGTCATCTTCCTAGCCGATCCCTTTCGTGTACAAATTCCTCACCGAAAACAATCGAGGAACCTCCAGTCCTACCTCAAGGAAAATAATTCTCTCCTGCCTTTTCCCCTGCCACTTTTTTCCTAGTTCTGCTTTGTTTGTAAAATACTTATCTCAAATGAAAAGATCTGAGTCGGTCTTTCATTTAATGTTATTCCCAAAGTGAGGCCAAAGCATTTCTCTTGTCCTGAACTTGAGCCAAACTTTAGCAGCTCTGCCCAAGGGCCCATAGCAATTAGCTTGCAGCCTCTCTTTTTGGAGTCTTCTGTTTGCTTGGATCTGACTCGTCCTGTGAACTCTTCAGATACCTATTTCCCTGAAGGAAGCACCTTAACATTCAACAAACTACATCACCCCTGACCTGCTTATTTTTCCAGGACTGATAAAGAGTTACAGTAGTCCCCCGTATCCACAGAGGCATGTTCCAAGACCCCCAGTAGATACTTGAAACTGTTACTAGTATTGAACTCTAAATTTATAGACTGTTTTTCTCCTTTTCTCACCTTACTACTTATTGGAAGCACTTCACGGCCTCCCTTAGGCGTATCCAAGTTGCCAACATCATGACTCTTGTGCTTTGGGGCCATTATTAAGTAAACTAAGGGTGACTTGACCACGAGCACTGAGATTCCGCCATAGCAGATCTAAAGCCCTGCATGGCTACTCGACTAGTGGGGCAGGGAGGGCATGCAGCGTAGAGCCCGGAACCCAGGCCAGATTCACGTCCTGGGCGAGATGGAGGGGGATGCATGAGATCTCCTCACACTACTCAGAATGGCACACGATTTAAAACGTATGAATTGTTTATTTGTGGAATGTTCCGTTTAGTAGTTTCAGACCACAGTTGACTGAGGGTAACTGAAACCACATAAAGTGAACCCGTGGATGAGGGATGCATGGAGCTGGGAGTAAGGAGTTACGCTCACCGTGCACTAACCTGGAAACAGGTCTTCGTGCTACCATCTGGGGCTTCATTCACAACCTCCTCTCTCAGCCTTTAAGGGGAGGAGGAAGAAGAAGGGAAATGCCTTTTGATAGCATCCTCCTAAAAGGTTACTGTCCCAGCACTTGACACATCTTATCTTGTCTAATCTTTACGACTTAGCAGGGATGTCCTCAGTTCACAGGTGAGAGGAAATTGAGGCCTGGGTGCTTAAAGCACTTCTTCAAAGTCACCCAGTTCATACATGGTAGATCTGGGATTTGGTCCCAGTTTAGATTTCAAAACCATCTCGTGCTTTTCTACTACATGGATCGAGAAAGCTGTCAGCATTTCTTGGTCCAGCGGGAAACATCATCTGGAACTTGCCCACTGCTCAGCATATCCAAAAACACCTAATTCTCATGGTCGGTGCCTGGCAAGTGGGACATCACAGCTACAAATTAAGGTTTTAACTAAAGAAAGTTTCTAGAATACAATTTTCAATAAGAAGATATTTCAGGCAGTAAAATGACTATCTTGACAGTGAGTGCTAAAACCCTATGGGCAATTTATAAAGAAGTTGAAATAAGGAACAAAAATACATTTAGACTTTACTAAAATCCTGTCCCTTTGGGAGGAAGAAAAATATTATTCTCTGGGAATGGCGAAAAAAAAAAAAAGATTCACACTTCTCTGCTATTACGTGGGTCCAGCTAAGCAATAATGCATGGCAAAGCCAAATGCTCTGATCAGTTTCTCTGAGCTGTTATTAAAGTTTGCAAAATATTGCTCAGATTCTTCCTGGCAGGGTTTGAATATTGGCTGTTTAAACTGGAACTCGGCTGTTACTCTTCATTTCTGTTAATCCTGCCAAAGCTGGTGGTCCCACCACACAAATCTCCTGGCGCCATGGCCTTCATCCAGCACAGCCTGGCGACAGCACTCTCTGTTGCCTCTTTGATATAGTCAGTTCAAAAATGACTGAATCAACTTTCTTCCTTCCCTTTCTCTTAGCCTCCTTTTCTTGCCCCCAACGTGCATGTGCGCACACACACACAGACACACACAGACAGACTCACAAACATTAGGCTCTCACTCTGAGCAGGAGTGAGAAAGGGGAGCTGTGCAGAACAGTCTGTCCCAGAAGATATTCCTTCAGTGAAGCTGGAGCCTCTAATCCCAGGATTATAAAAGGGACAGGAGACTTCTTTCCCTCTGCTGATCTAGCAGATGATCTGAACCTTTCAACAACATCCCTTACCACTCCCCAGCTTTGCCCCCTGACCTCGCTCTGGCCCTACTCAATCTGTTTCGTTTACTCAAACACCGCCTGCTTTTTCTTGCCCTAGGCTTTGCTCTGATGGGAACACCCTTCCTCCCTCCTCTTCTGATGAACTCTATTTCCCCTCTAGCTCTCAACTAAGATGATATTTCTATGATCCCCCAGTATGATGGTTTAGATGTCCCTATTATGTACTGCCATGGGGAGCTTCTTGTCACCACCTTGATTATAATTTGTCTCTCTGATGAACCTGCAAACTCAGACACTGAGCAAGGTCTGTCCTGTTCACAGACCTCTATGAATGTAGGCTAACTGCTATAACACATCGACCAAAGAAATGTGCAAAAGCTCCAACATGACAGACTTTTATTTCTTATGTGGATAACAGTTCTGGGCAGGTTTGATAGTTTAGCAGGATGGCCTTCATCCATGCACTCATTCAGTAACCAAGGCCAACAGAGGCTCCACTGTCATCAATAAGTGGCTTTCAAAGTCTTCTTAGAGGTTTTCTCCATTTAATCCAGCCAAAAGGAAAAATAGTGTGAAGGAGTGAATCTTAGGAGGCTTTCCTGGGCTGGATCTGGAGGTGTGTACACCACTTTTGTTCACATTCTGTTGTTAAGAACTCAGTCTTGTGGCCACACTTAATTACGAGGAGTTCTGGGACGTGTAGTCCCTGGCTAGGCAGCCCCTCCTAATAAAAGTCATATGGAAAAGGGAGCACAAATTTTGGTGGCTAGATAGCCATCTAATACACAGTAGTCAATCAATAAATCATTGCTAAATAAATGAATGAATCAACAAGTGAAAAAATTTACTGCAAAAGACATCCCCTTAATGTATTCTGAGCTATGGTACAGGACCACCTTTTCACAGCTATTTCAAGTTAAAAAAGGGCAAACTACCAAAGGTCAGAGAGACAGGTGAAAAATGTGATTGCCTTAGCCATCTTCCATGTTCACTAGTTGAATGGCAGTGCCTGGCACAGGACCCAGCGTAGAGTTTATGCTTAATGTGTATCAGTTGAATGAATTAGTAATTGGAAACCGTAGACTATCGAGATTAGAAGTGACTTAAACATCACCATGTTTATATTGTGTTGGCTCAGTGATCTCCAGTACCCCTTCATAGAAAGCACACTCACTCCCCAAAACAGCACTGCCACCCTGGCATGAACATCCCTGATTCTTAGCAGCTCCTCTCTTCCACTGAGCTGAAACCTCTCTCTCTGCACTATCCCCGTATTCGTGCTGGATCTGTCCCTTCAAGTCATACAAAGCATGTGTCTTCCACAGGTGCTAAAATCTGGCTGTATATCCAAAGTACCAGGGAAGCTTTTAGGAAACTATATTGTCCCAGGTAGCATCCCAAGAAATTCCAGTTTAGTATATTCTCTGCGTTCTCAGGCATCAATAGTTTGAAAAGCATCCCCCAATGATCCTGATGTGTAGCAGTCTAGGAAACCATGTGTCTGGTATTTCTCTCTGGGTTAGAATCCTGCTTCCATCACTTACTAGTTACGGTCCCTTGGGCAAATCATTCAGCTTCCTTATTTCCGATCTCTAAAATTGTGACAAGAGTAGTATGTACGTTGTAAGGTTGTTGGGAGGACTGAATGAGTATTCCCAATGAAGCTCTTAGCGTAGTGCGTGGCCCACGATAAGCCTTCATTAAACACAATCTGCCATTGTCATTGTTACCCTCCTACTCCTTTTGCTTCTTCGCAGCCTCCTTAGCAGCTTTTCAGGTATGCAAAGCCAACCATCACAAAACATTTCTCATCCAGGTCAGTAACCCTCAGTTTTCTTTCTTTTTAAATTCTTTTCCCAAATGGCAGATTCATGTTTCTCCTCTCACAGACAGATTACATCCCAGGAAGAAGTGTAGTATTTCTGCACCCCAGAGCTAGTAGGGGTTGAAGCATCTGATGCAATTAATATAGCTAATTGGGCTTCCACTCTGAACTTCAGACAGCAGCCACTACTGGTCATAGTAGGACAGCTGTGCATATTCTCTTATTCTGGGGAAGTCCTCCCATAGGGGAACCTGAGATGCACAGTGTCTGTAATGAAGAGGGAAACCAGAGAGATGATACAGGAGTTCATTTTCTGAATACTTTCATCCCGATATGCTTAGTTGAGAGTCAGATCCCAGGCCAAGTTAACTCATTAAGTTCCTGGAGTTTGTTGTAGATTATCAGCCTTTAGTCATCATAGTCAACACCATAGGGGCAAAAATAATGAAAATGTTGCCTGGGAAAGTGGGACGGGCAGGCCTGAAAGTACGGTGTGAATTTGGAAAGGGGGAGATGAGGGAAGGCCAAATGTGAAACGCAAAATGAGCACTAGTTAATGAGAAGGTGTGCTGTGAACCGTGGGAACACATAAGTCAGGGAGAAAAAAATATGGACGTTGTGCAGAAGATACATTTTTCCTAAGTCTTATTTGTTAGTCATGGGTCACTTGTCTTTCTCTTAAGGTTGAGACCTGTCCTTATATGGTGAGAGACAATTGAAGAATGGAGAGGATAAATTGATTTATAATCATGTTAATTTGTGTTAATAGAATGTTCTTCTAAAGTTCCATAAATGTTCAATCACATCTCTATGAGTGAAAGGTAAACCACATATCAGTATTCTGGTCTAGTAAATGAGGAAAGTGAATCTCAGAAAGGCAAAGTGACTTACCCAGTGTCATACTCCCGTGTCACGTCAGTCTTAGGATAAAAAACCCAAGTGTTCTAATTCCTAGTCCAGTGTCCCCCACTCCTAATATTGCCAGTGGTTTCTGGAATGTTCCAATCATTCATCTTCTTACCATCCCTCAGTTGTTCCACACACACATTCAAAGCTGCCATTCTCCTCTAAGCATCTCTCTTCCTCGGCTTTCATGTCACCCTCTGTGAAGTTTTTGACTCCCCCGGGCTGATCCACTATTGCTTCTACCTCAGTTATAACATGAATATCACTGGATTCTAATTATTTTTTAGAAGACTTCTCCCCACCCCTGATAATTTTCTTGAGGGCAGGTGCCGTGTATATACTTAGCTTTGTATCCCAAGCATCTTACACAGTGCACAGCATATAGTAGACCCTCCATAAATTTTGTTAAGTGGTTGGATGGATGGATGGATGGATGGATGGATGGATGGATGAATAGATGGACAGATGAATCGATAGAAGGTCTTTCAAGGCTGAGATTTAAAGAAATATTTGAGAAGCTAGCTTGCTGTCAATGGGGGCTGCCTTGACTTTCTGATAAAGATAGAAGCCTTCTGATATCTTTTGGTTTAGATCATATACCATAATTATTTATCCACATTCTGCTAGAATTTCCATTGCTGAAGTATCTCTTTGGTATCAGTCTTCAATATGCCCCAGAAAGAAAGAGCTTGTTCAGGCAGCAGTGTCATAGGAAGAGCCAGGATTTGAATCCTGGTTCATCGAGCTGTCGACTGTATGAAGTCTTGCTAGGAACTTAATCTCCTTATTCCTCAGTTATACCTTTATGTGTTAAATGGGAACAACAGTGGTGCCTTCTGTCCAAATGGTTTGTGAGGATTAAATAAAGTAATAAATATGAAATATCAGCACGTTGGACAGTGCCTGACACAAAGCCCTCACTATGTGTGAACGCTTCTATTTTCCTACCGCATGCATATGAATCCCATAACCCGAAAAGTTGGCGGAGTCAAATCTGTATCTGGAGACCCAGTTCCTAAAAAGCCTGAAGAGGTGATTGAAGCTACTCTGGGGACTAAACAAACTATAATTCACTGCATTCTTAGCCAAGTAACTTTCCTACTCAAGCCTGTCTTATCATTTGGTCTTGCAGAGATGCTTTGATATTTTAGTGAGCTTGAGATGAAGCTCTGAACCTGGCCTGTCCCAAGGTATGGCTTGAACTGTAAACTCCTTAAAGGCAGGGACCGCTTAATCCTCATCCTTACACATCCAGGCCCAACTTGCTCCTCACAAGTTCCTTCATAAAGTTTCACTGAGTTCAAATAAAGTTGCCTAAATTGCTCAACGTGCTTTTGGAGGGACTTAGTCGAACTCCTGAACACTAAAGCTCTAGAGAGGTGCTGGCCCATTAACCTTGTCCCCCTGCAATTAGTGATTCTGCTGCCCCCAGCATGGCACCAAGCCCTTTCTTCCTCACATCACTTCCTGATCCTCTCTGGGAGTCAGCAGCCTCCAAAAAGCCCTGGCAACACAGCTTTCCCAGCAGCACTGGGGAGCCAGACTCAATGCCTGGTTTGGGTTCTGGACAATCCAGCCTCATATTCAGAGACAGAAGCCTCTCCCTGAAGTTATGAGCCTTCACGAGTTATATCTGTGCCTACCTAGCACAGCACCTGGCACATAATAAACACTCAGCATATGGTGAATGAATGAATGAGGCATCGTTTTATTGCTAGTATCAGCCTCGAGATGTGTAGCATTTACCTAATGCTGGAAGAAGACAAGGCGGAGCTACTTTTACTGTTTTCTGGTTTTAGAAAGCCTTTTCCCATGAGTAATTTTATGACCTCTATAAGCAAAGGGCAAAGGGAAACAACAAAATCTTTTGGTCATTTCAATATACGCTCTCTTCAACCCACTACCCTTTCGAGAAGTCTGAGCTGAGAAATATCTGTAATAGGTGAGCAATGATAATGTCATTGAATAAAAATTAATGGAGACAGATAAAAACCCAAAATGTTTTTAGTGCCAGAAATACTGTTTGCTCAACAATAAGTTACATCAAAGGACTTAAGCATTTCCCACAGAGGTCAGCAGTTCTGGAAGTGATGCACTGAAATTCACACCTCTGCCAGAAGCGCTCTGTTCCTGGCACTTCTGCTGAAAGAAAAAGTCAAATCTGTTAACGCCAATACCCAGAGGAGGCAATTTTGCCTTTTTCGATTATTGTTCAGGTGTATCATTCTCCAAAGAGCCAGCCTCTGGAGGCTTGTTAGACTTGCTATAAAATCAAAGCTTTACTTTAAAATGTATAAATCCCTTTCACTTGTTTTTCTGTTGTTGTTTTGAGGTTTTTTTAATTCCTGAAACGAAAACTGAGGACTGCAGATGTCTGTCCTTTGCCAATCTTAAAGATATTCCTATTTCAGCGAGCATTGCTATTGTTCCCATAATTGACCATATCTTGAAGCAAACCACCTGTTCTAAACTCTATCCTTGGTTTTCTTTGTGATTTTAGCACTTTGTCACTATAGCACCTGTTATCTGAGAATCATGATTTTGGAGTCAACGTTATTTGAGATTAGAAAATAAAGTTAACAATAGTAGCATTCGAGTACTAAGTGCTTTTTCTTCTTCTCATCGAGTCATCACAACAACCCATGTATGACCTGAGTACATTGTTATATTATTTATGTGTTATGAATGAGAGTCATTAGCCAGAGTTAGAATCCAGAGCCATCCAAAGCCTGCAATGTGCTTCCCACCCATATTCATGCTCCAAATTCACCTTATCCACTCTAGGTGTTTTCCTCTAATATTGTACCTATCAACTTCCGACATATAAAATAATTTACTTATTATGCGTATTGTTTATTGTCTCTCCCCTCACTGAAATGCAAGTTTCATGAATGCAAGAATTCTTTCTCTCTGTTCTGTTCTTCAGTATATTTCAAATTCACAAATAGCTCCTAGCACATAGTAAACCTTTACTATATGTTACAGTTGTTATCATGACCTGTTTGCCTACAGTTCCATGCCTACCACTTCTATCCACATTTCACTGGTGGAAAACTGAGGTCAAGAGCCACCTGGTAATTTACTAAAGATGACACAATGAGCAAGTTGGCAAGAAAAAAAAAAACAGATCTTACCACAGCCCAATTCTTTGCCTAAATCCCAGTTCAATCTTGCTGCACTTTTATTATGCTATAAAATGAAAAACTGTTTATGAGTTCATTCCCAGGCACATTATTGCTTTTATATCACATCAAAGAACTTGAGACAGGCAAAAGATATAGCCCTATTGATTGTTCTCAGAAACTCACATTTTCCATTCTGTAAGGAATCTGTGCTTAAGGCTCATTTTGAGGACAGGAGTCCATCTCTAACAGAAGACCGTCTTCAACAAGTCTACCTCTGTGTCAGGGCAGAGCTGCTATAATGTTTAGTTTTAGGAATCTTGGAGTCAATCATCTGAGTTGAGGAACCGTTTATGTTCCTGTCCACCAGACTCTTACAGAACCTTACAACTGACCTAAAGTCAAAATGCTGAGATGTGTTCAACTCTTGGATACTCAGCAGGTGTATGGCTTCTGGGGAAAAGAGCATGAGAGTGACTCACCCTGCCTGAATCAGTATCAAATCCATGGGCCTAATATACAGGGTTGAAGTCCTGGATGATGGCTGAAGAAGAAAGTGACAACTTTAGAAGTAAGGGTGTGTTAAAATGAGGGATTTGTGTTTGGCTTTCTGGAAAGAGGAAAGCCTTCAGAGCCTGTCAAGAGGCTACCTTTATTTGAGCGTGAGTCGTTTTCTTGTCACCAACAACTGAACACACCTCCTAATCCTTATATGAATATCTCCTCATTCTTTTTAAAATGGAATATGTCACTCTCCATAGAAGACATATGGAGAGATTTTTTTCTGCTTCTGCTGATGTGCCTAGACGACTCTGTTGTCACACTCATTCACAAAGCTGCTGGCCAAAATTGAGGGACCTCTCTGTAGTTTTAACAAGTCAGGTGGTGGCCCATATGCATTAAACCTATGACCTTGAATTGACTAGTACTGGGCTCTGTTCAGGGATGCACTGCAGTCTTTTAAGGCAATGACAGTCATAATAACCATGAGTTCTCATAAAGCTCTGTACATTTTAAAAAGTGCTTTCTCATACATTTTTAAATTTTAGATTATTATAAAATCGTCTTGAATGAATTATGGCAGAGATTCTTATCATCCACGTTTTATAAATTAGAGGCTTGAGTTAAGAGAATCTAATGAGAGAGAGAGAGAGAGAGAGACAGAGAGAGAGAGAGAGAGACAGAGAGAGAGAGAGAGAGAGAGAGAGAGAGAGAGAGAGAGAGAGAGAGAGACAGGCTGATTACATGCCCTGAGTTAAGAGAAACTAATCACATAGATGGTAAATTACAAAGCCCACCTCCAAGGTCCTCTAGCTTCTTAGTTCTTTTCACTATGACATCCCACCTCCTCCCCACATGATATCTCCACCTGGATGTCTTATAGGCTTGTCAAATACACGTCGAAAACCAAATTCCTTATCTTTCCCTTTCACCGTAACCTACTCTCCTTCCTCCTGCTGATTTAATACCTGCCCTTCCCCCTGTCACCTGCCGTGGAAACTTCAGAGTCTCCCTGGAACACTCCTCCTTCCTCCTGTCACACTGCTCAGAGATAATCCAGGATTTTCATTTTTGAAATGTCAGTCAAAGCTCTTCTTACCTGTTGTCACTGGTACTGCCCTGATTCAGGCCTTCATCATCTCTTGCTTGGCTACACTAATATGCAATAGTTTGATTCATTCAGCAAGTCCTCATTGAACCTCTGCTATGGGCCAGGCTCTGTGCTTGGTGTAGGGAGACTGCTCTGAAGAAAAGCAAGCATGGAGCTTGTTCTCATGGTGCTCTGTTCTCTAATTAGTAGTAATTAAACAGTCACTCCAATGGATGTAATAGAGCAACTATGACAATTTCTACAAAGGCAAATACATGATCACCCTACCAGCAGTACAGAGTGATATTTTTAAACCTTAAATATGATCATGGCACACCCTATATTTTAAAAGGTTTCTGACTGCCCATTGCCTGCATGATAAAATCCAAACACGTTAGCCTATTATACATGTCTCTTCATGATCTGGCTCCAAACACTAGATTAGGGTGCAAGCCGCTGCAAACTGATTTCTCCCCCACCCCTCACTCAATTAACTCATCCCATGACTAAGCCATAGCTGATGTGTTCTCACATCCTGGCATTCTGGAAACAGCTCCTTTGCTCCTTCATTCTTCTACCTCTTGGCTTCAGCAAAACTCTTCCAGAAATCCTGTTCCTCTAGCTATACAAGAAGATATCCTACTCATGCTTCAGACTCAACTTAAATGTCCTTTCCCACTCCCTGCATGCAATTAATATTTCCCTATGTTTTCTAACACATTTTTCACACCACTCCTATATCACTTCTCCCATTGGACTATATAGATAGTTGCTTTCTCTTTCTACTTCCCTTCCCACCAGATTGAGAAACTGCTCATAGGCAGAGATTGTTTGAATTAATATAGATTTGAATTTATATTTATTGCATAGGGCAGGACCATAAATACATGATAGAGGAGACAAAAATATTTTGTTTGTGTGTCATTTATTTTTACCATGTGTCTGATTTGCTGTGAGAACTCCTTTCCCCCCAGTTTAATGTCAAGAATTTTTCTCTCCTGTTATGCCAGAGATCTTTATATGATCATATTCTGCAATGTGTCCCCTATTTTTTATAAACAATGTATCTCCCACTCATCCTACTTTTTAAACCTCTGGCAAAAAGACATGTTTTTCATATTTACACAATCACTGGTTAAACAATTACAAAGTGGCCACGTCAAAATATGGGAAAGGTGGCCTTTGGGAAGGCTTTGATCTCCTTATTTTATGGGGGGTGATGCATCAGGGAGGGATGAAGTAACTGTCACCTCTGTTTTCATTACCTTCCCAACCTTGGCCTTGCTTAGATCTTGTTTCTCTGCTTAAGAATCTTGAATCATGATTATTGCCAATTGGTTCCCAAGGTTTGCAACAAGAAATTGAAAAACATATGGGAAGAGTTGAGAACAGAAACTGATTTTACAACATGATAAGAATGGTAGAAGAAAAATGTAGTGATTGACTAAAAACAGACTCTGGGAAAGGAGTTAAGCTTTTATTAAAAATGTACACTTCTTATGGACTTCTAGGATCTGGCAACTGAAATGAAACATTTCTTAGAGACTGTCAGATTTCATATTATACAGCCCAATCAATGGTCACTGAAACAAAGTCATAAGGCACAGAATCATGGCCAGCTTATTTATGTAAATCAAAATAACACAGATATTTTTGTAAAATACAAAATTCAATATTAATGGGTTAGCAGAATTGCTATAGAGAACAAGAACATTATTCACCATTTCCATTACAGAAGGACATGACAATGGAATTATTCACAACTAGAGTGCTCGTCACACCGGTGTGAGTGCCAAGAGATACTGTTTCTCTCAGCCCTAGGCAGAACTCCCACGTCGTCGGTCTCTCCATCCATGAGCAGCCTAAACTATTCACCCAGAATGCCAGACAAGCATTATCATATTCAGTGTATGACTTAACATTGAAAAGATAAATAAGGACTTGAATGTTAATGATAAGAATGTCATTTGGGTAAACGATGGAAACTTTGAGATAAATTGTTTCATTTATCCATTGCTATGTAACATGCTACCTCCGGGACTTAGTGGCTCAAAACAACTATATGTCTCACAATTTTGAGAATTGAGAATTGGGGCTGGGTGACTTTTCAGCCTCACATGGTATTGAATGTCGTTCCTATGTGGTATTCACCTGGTGGCAGGGCTGGTCCAAGGCAGCTTTCCTCACATTCCTGGTGTTTTGGCAGAGATGGATGGAAGATTTGATTCAGCTAGGCCCTCCCCCTCTCCATAGATTCTCAAGGCTTCTCTACATCGTCTCTCCCTCCGAGTAGTCAGACTTCTCAACAGACCCAGTGGAAGCTGCCCATCCTCTAGAACTGGCGTAGCATCATCCCACCACTCTCCACTGGTCAAAGCTGTCAGAGGCCAACCGAGATTCAAAGAGAGGGGGGAATAGACACCCATCTCTCACTGAGAGGAGGTGTCAAAGAATTTGTAGCTGCCTTTAATCCAGCAGAGAACGTTAACAGAATTATTCTGTACATTCGATTTAGAATTTCTACTTTACATTTATAACCTAGCAGAATAGATCACTTGTTCATTCATTATTTAAAAAGTATTTATTAAGCACGTGTTTGTTATGTGCATAGCACTGAGATGTCTACTGAGAGAGACTGAGCAGAAATACAGGGCAGAGCCTCTCCCCTCCAGGAATGTGAATTGACATACAAAGAGAAGCCAAACACACAGCAAGCAATTAGACTCTGTAATAATGTAATTAAAGCAGCAAAATGCACATTGTAGACCGGTGTGGCCAACATAAATGCCCTCAGGGTCCGGGCAAGTGTGGTGAGCTGGCCTGAGAGCCGCAGGAAGTGCAGCGGGGACTGTGGAGAACTGGAAAATCCTTTCATATCTACAGCGGCAGCTCTGATGAGCTGAAGCCAATTATTGCCATTTGAGAGTGTGGTACAATGATGCCACAACTGCCAGTTTTTCAAAGAAATAGAAATCTCTCAATTCCATTGTTGGTAATTAATGCAAATTAATAAACTCAAACAGGCCACCAGGTTTTAGCCCCTAAAGTGGACAATAAGTTCTTTAAAGATTCATGGGAGGAAGAGATGAAGTTAAACTAAAGCAATGTTATTGAAAGCGCAGGCTGCAGCCAGGACCAGGCTAAGAGCTCTTCACTATTGATCCACAATGGAAAGAGTTAGTAAGTTGAGAATAGGGATTTAGGCTCTGGTAGCAATGAATATCCAAGCCTGTAATTGGTGCGCTTGTCTTTTTGGGTACGGACCCACTTTGGTGTTGCAGAACTTGTGCTGCGAGCTGTATGTGTGGTGTGAGTGACGTGCTAGTCATGCTCAGTAGGACCACATGGGACCAAGCACCGCAGTGAGGCTCCATGGAGAAGTTGAACCTCAATTTAATAGGTACAGTGAGGATAAGCACAAGGGAACAGAAAGCCTGTCTAAATATTAAGAGTAGCATGCCCAAAACACAGAGCCAGGAAAACATGGAGAGTAATCGGGAGAGAATTTGTTTACGAGGGGTGTGGTGGAAGATGTGGATGGTCGGGTAGTGACTGCAGAAACACTTCACATTCAGCCTTGTACAGTGGAATCAATCTTATGAGGAATGTGGGGCCGTAGGAGGTCTCTGAATGGAGACTGGAATCACGAACTTCCTAGAATGCCTTCCCTCTCCTTTTCTCCTTTCTTTCAAGGCCCATTCAAATTCCACCCTCTCCAGGACCAGTCTTTGCAAACAGTGGTCATTCCCTTATGTAAAATTTAATAAACCTTTTTTTTTCTGCATCGACTAATAACTTATCCTGTTAATTGTCTCTCTCTGAGTGTATCGTCTTTCCTCCTTAGTATTTTAACCATTTTGTGGGCGAAAAGTCCCTTATCCAGCTCTGAGTCTCCCGTACTACCTAGCACAATCACTTGTCCATAGTGGATATTCATTAGTATGTGGCGATGAACAGTACAGGTGGTTTTTTAGGAGACTAATCTGGTAAGAAGAATGTTTTGAATAGATTAGAGCAGAAGAATAGAAAATTGGAGATTAGATAAGAGACTATTTCAAGGGCCTAAGAGATGAAAGCTGGGGCCAGGGACTGGAAAGGAAAAACTAACATAAGGGAGTGTACACTGAAGGAATATTTACATATATGTGTTATTCACACAAAGTCATATCAGCGGTTTCCTGAAGTCTCACATCCTATTTATGTAATACTGATATTTATCAAAAAAACATTCAGAATAAGCTCCAATACTTAACAGTTTTCCAGAATGCTGAAACTTACTCTTTTAGGCATCTAAATAAAATTTTTAAATCTCTTGTTGTGCACATCAGTTTCTTATGCTACAGTACATATGTTCCTAGACTAAATGGTCCCAGACTGCTGCAATTCAGTACATTTTCTGTTTCTTCAATCCTCTACTAACTACTACTGCTTGGTACTATCTGTAGGCCCTTGCTACTGCTGTCCAGCTGTCTTACTTCACAGAACTTGGTCTGAGTAAGGATGAAAGGATACTTCGTGTGTATCCACGGAGTATAGAGCACTTGGTAACAGCTGTTTTCCTTGCAATATATGAACTTCTTAAAGCCTTTTACTAACATTTAGATTTATTTTGGTATTCTACATCAGGAGTCAGCAAACTGTTTTGTGCGAAGAATCACATAGTAAATATTTTAGGCTTTATGGGTCATGTGATCTCTGTAACAAGTACTCAACTCTTCCAATGTAATTTGAAGCAGCCGTAGACAATACATAAATGAACAGGTGTAACTGTGTTCCAATAAAACTTTATTTACAAAACAGGTGACAAGCTGGATTTGTCTTATAGGTGCTGTAGTTTGCCAACACCTATTTTTATATTACTGACATTGACTTACTTTTGAAGTAGAGAAGTTTGACTATAACTTCATTTGTTAAAAAAGTAACAGCAATAGATTTTTCCATGTGTAGAGAAGTTATGTTCCACTAGCTTGATCTTTCTTATTCATATTTGCTTAATGCTTCAAATAAATTCTTCTTACCTCTAACAACTGCAGTAACAGCCTGACCCGCTTGTTTTATCTCTCACCTAAGTAGTAGTCTTCTCTATCCTCTTCCTTCACCTCCAACCATTGTCCACTGTACTTTCTACTTCTCTCTAATTTCTGACGTCCACATACCGTAAGGCTCCGTCTCCTACACTACTGATTTTGTTAAGAAATGGGAGCTTTGTCATCAACCGGCAAGTCAGTGTAAAGAATTACAATTTTATAATTGTTATAGCTTTAAAACAAAGATAAACAACAATTTGTATTGAATTCAACACTAAATTTACTCAACAGTACACATGCCTCTACGCTAACTAGCCCCAAACTACTCCAATTCAGTACTTTTTCTGTACTTTTTCCTCTCTCTCTTGATTTCCAAAATAAATTAAACACCAAGTTTCTAACATCCATACCCATGGTAGATAGCATCCTACATATATACCTATTAAAATGCTTCCTGCCTCAGTGATATTGGAATTTCTCTGAGACGAAGATCTGTCTCCTTAAGCCTCTACAGATGAACATTGCACTGCAAGATGAAATACTTGACAGTGTTGCCTCTTTAGAGATAGATGTCTCTAACAAGAGTACACGCTCTTACCATCAGCTCTAACAGGCTGCAGAAACCATAGCACAAAGGCTGCTAGATGTCAAAACAAAAGATCTTGACATCCCGGCATTGAAAGTGAGCAACAATATGAAATATACTTTGTTGCTGTCTGAAGTGACATTGTGGTCAGTCAGACTTCTGTTCCTGTCTGGAGCCTTTCTGTCACAAGGACGTGACTAATTCCACTCCCTGTGTTTTATTCTGTCAACAAGTAATCTGTATCTTCTTGGGATTCCATTCTGAACAATCCGTGACAGAGATGAATGAATCCCCAGTGACTCTTGCTTGTTTCCATTAGGATATTATTCCTTGAGGCCAACACAGGATATCTAAAAAAGCATGGGAATATCACAGACACATTTGCATCTATCTAATTCATGAACTCAACTCTCAAATTCCAAGTAAGATTGTGTGTGTGTGTGTGTGTGTGTGTGAGAGAGAGAGAGAGAGAGAGAGAGAGAGAGAGAGAGAGAGAAAGAGAGAGAGAGAGACTGAAACTTTTCCCCCTCTTGAGAATTTTTAATTTTTCTCTATTTCTTTCCTAGAATTGGCCTAGACCCCTCTCATCATATAGTTCAAATGAGAGCTAATGAATAAGATAGTAGGAACCCTATAAGCCCTGCTTATCCCCTCATAACTTCCATGTATAGAATGATTATGCAAGAGCCTCAGTCCAGGAGTCAGGAGATCTAGATTCACTTCTAAGTTGTACTCCTTAAGGTTCTAGAATAAGCCTTGCTCAGAGCATCTATGAAAATTCACAAGGTGGTAAATTTTGATTGTCTTGCTGCATAACAAACTACCCCATATTTTAAATGCTCGAAACAACAACAGTCATTATAGAATGGAAAGGGATTTGAGATTTGTTGGGCATCTATGGGGTGCAAGACCCATAATATGTGTTATTTCATTTACTGTATTTTATTGCATCTGAGATGCACATTTTTCATATTTGAACATTTCTGCATTGTACATTTTACAGTCTAGACAATCTTATAATCATAGGTCATGTGGCAGTCCTGCATGCATGAATTTGTCTGTGATTATTCATATTTTCACCACTTCACTCAAGCTATAGGTACTATTAGTATTTCACCTGTTGAGTTTAATCACTATTTAAAAATACTTACGAAATATTACACTGTAATTTGCCATTGTAACAAAAATTTATCTTGTATGCCAAAAGTCATGGAAGTAGAGCACCATTAGTGAGGCAAACATTCGACATTGGAGCATGATCTCAATTTTACATATTTTTGCAAATCAGCGATCATGAGATATACTATCCTAAGATAGGAAGATATCACAAGTGTACGAAAACGTGTGGAGTTTCATTACTGGGAACTATGAAAAAGGATTGTCTTTTAGCTTGTACCTAAAGACAGAGAAATTGCCAGGTTCTTCTGAATAGATGAAAGAATAAAGTAACAAAAAGCTATTATCATGACTTATCCAGGAAAAAAATCCTTGTGTCATAGTTTAATTAGCAGTGTTTTTTTTTTTCCTTTCTAAGTGGTACATTAAACAAACAAAAAAAAATAGTTCTCACAGAAACATTGGCAAAACACACATGAATTCCTTCCTTTTACAGATGAGGAAGCTGTGGCTCAGAGAGGTTAAATAGCTTCTCAAAACCAGCAAGTAGAAGAACCTGTAATTTTCATTACCCCACAGTAATTCCTCAGAATTATAGGGAACACAGGTTAGTGGTTCTAGAAAGATGTGAATGTTGTACAATGACAACAATTTCACCTCCTGTCTCCAACAAACCTCAAAAATAGGAAAGAAATGCTGTTGCAGTCTCCCAAAACCAAACTTGAACTCTCTAGAGAGACCTTTTCCTGGGGCCGGGCCGCACTGCCCAAGATTCCGTCATGGCCCTGTTGATTGGAACTATAGCATTAAGGCGGTACATTAAGCATCCCTTGGCCCCTCACAGAAGAAAGCAACGGTTTGAGACACTGCTGTACATTGACACTTAGTAAACACCAGGGCTTCCTCTCCTGGTCTCTGTCTGGGCCAGCCCCATGTGGGGCCACCATGGGCAGCAGCAAGAGCCTGCCTCTCTCTTCTGTATTTTCACTGAAAAGATGGACGGGGAGACGGCTTCTAGGCTGCTCGTACCATAGTGAGAGAGACTCTATCACTTCTATCATAGTCCTTCGTTATTTACCATATAGTTGCTCGGCTTAGAGACTACACTGAGTATAGGGGCTGTACATAGATGCATAAAATGCAAGCCATTTGCACATGAAGTTTCCCTAACCAGGAGGGTAGATAAGGCTCTGAAGGAATTTCCAGGCATATCTTTAAGCAGCATTGGGCACCCTGCTTCTTGCTGCTCCCCTGGAATCTTGCCCTTCTATAATAGTGTGCCGGACTTTATGTGGTAGTGAATTTTTTGCAGATGTATCTTTATTAGACTGGAAGCTTCCCAGGGGCAATGGCAGAGGATTTTTGTTTTTCATCTTTACGTCCTCAGTGTTGCACATAGTACCTGATAAGCAAACAAGAAATGGCGTTTATTTATTCCATTGTCCATCCATTTATTTAACAAACTCATACATAGTTTCAGAACAAGGAGAAAGAGGCTTTGAGCGAATATAGGAAGCCTTCTTCAAGTGGTCTGTGAGCTGACCTTGTAGGAAGAGGAGAATTTGGGCAGGAGGATGAAGAAGGAGGGACCATGTAAATAAAGGAAGGGCAGTATGGGACAAATGTCATCAGTTACAGTGTCTGTAGTGCAGGGTGGATAAAGCAGGAAGGATAGGCTGAAGAGTGATCGTGCAGGGCCTGGAATTTTAGGCCAGGTGTTCTAATCAAACGAGGTGCCATTAAGCAGTCCCCTTCTTCTCAGAGCACTCGGGAGATGGCGTTGCTCTGGAGTTAGGCAGGGAACAGGTATGGAGGGGGCTTCTCGTTGGAAAAACATGCCTGGGATTTTTCTTCCATCTTGCAAATGATGGAAAATGAATGCCGCATTAGCAAGAACAGACTCCAGGTCTTTTCTGCGATGCTGACCATACTTCCCTGGGGAGGTGGCTGCGCACTGTAACTAAGAGCCAGGGTACCAGCTTCCATCCGGGCTCCATCGGTTATTAGCAGGGCAAGTCAACCTCTGTGTGCCAAAATAATCTCAGTTCCAAAGTGATGCTGATAATCACATCAACCTTGAGGCTGTGATGAGGCTTCCCAGAAGCCTCCTGGGAAGAGTACTTCTTGGCAGATAAGGGTTCCACAAATGCTAACTGTAATTATCCCTTCTCTTTTGTATTCCTTGGTTTCCTCACCCAAATGGAGATAATAATACCTGTCCCAGCCCATTTCTTCAGGACCCTGACAGAATAAAATGCAATTAAATGTGTGAAAACAATTTGGAAGTTAAGTGCTACATAGCAGCAAGATGGTGGTAGGGCTGTTAATTACCATATCCATGGCTGCAGTGTAATCCCAAGAGGTTGGGCAGGAAGGTGGGGGGCTTGCACATCTCCAGGCTATTGGCCACAGGTGCCCGTACATGAATGGCTTCTCTAGGTACAATATATCAAGATGGGGGCCTGGGCATTTTGCTGATCCAACATGACATAAAGATGGGAACAGGGAAATCTAAGCAAGAAATAAATAAGGTTTAAGCCCTGCAGCCTTTCAAACAGTGTAATTTCAAACATCATAGTCTTGGACATCTGGGCTCTATTACCTGAAATCCCATTAAACCTCAGTTTCATAATTCTGTGTAGAACCTGGTAAATTGCAAGATCCCACTGATGGCCACCAGCCAGTTTAAGCAATTAATCACAAGGGTCCCCAAGCAGGTTTGCAACTCATGCCAAGTGTTTCTTTAAGGGGAAACTGTGTACACAAAAGAAATAGCCCAATCCATGCAGTTTTGATAGCAACGTGCTTTGCAGCCCTGCCAACACAGAGAAATTATCTATTATCATTAAGACACCATACCTCATAACTTTTTCCTCAATGGAAATTACTACTCACCAGCCCAGGGACGATCCCCCAGGCTTTTTAACTGTAATATAGACTGTAACCTGCTGAGGGCTGATGAATCCAATTTAGACAAAACTGATCCCTCCCTTTTCCCCACCCTCAGCATTTTCTCATTTGGGGGAACTCAGTTCGAACTGAGCTGTTTTTCCTTTTGAGCTTTTCTAGAATGTCTGGACTGTTTGCATTTGCTCCCGTGTTCCAGGCCAAAGGGCCAAAACCTACAGCAAAGAAATAGCCTTGGAGCCTGCCTTTAGAATCCTGCTAGACATACCCCAAGGTGCAAGGGCTCATAACAAAAGAACTATTTCTCATAAGATTTTTTTGCTTGGTTTTGCCAACTCGAAAGAATTTGTGTAAACAAGATAATCTTCTGCACTTTAGAGTGTTTATAAAGTCTTTCTTAATTACTATTTTGTTTATAGAGTGATTCTGGGAATTTGATGGAGAACAGAGGGTAAGCCTCAAGCCCTTTCTGCAGAAAGCAGAAAGGGGGAGAGTGGGAGTCGGAATAAATTTACTACACGGGTAAGAAGATTTGGGGCTTCATCTTGCTTTTTGGGTTTCTACTTTCTGAAACCTTTTTACTAGATCTTTCAGTCTCAGTTTTTAATTTACAAAGCTGTACTGTCCAGTATAGTAGCCACTTGGGCCATGGAACCATTTAAATTTAAGTGAATTAAAATTAAATAAAATTTAAACTTAATATCTTCCAGGCACTAAACTCAGTCGCCACATGTGGGTCATGGTTGCCATGCTGGACAAAGCCCACTTAGAACATTTTAGTCACTGCAGAATGCTCCATTGGACAGTGCTCTGAGATTAAGGAACTCTGTGGCCTTGCTACTCAAAGTGCAGAGCTCAGTGCTCAAAGAACAGCAGCATTTATGTCACCTGAGAGCTTGTTAGAACTGTCTGATCTGCATTTTAACAAGATACCCAGGTGACTCACATGCACATTAAAATGTGAGAAGCACTGTTCTAAAATAGAGTCTCCACTCTAAGATTCTATTTGGTGACATCTGTTATTGTTATCAGCATTATTTGTTTATATGTATTTCGCTTGTTTAGCACTGTTTCAAAAAGAGACATTGGCAGCCCCTCGAGGCTTGCTATGCCAGAGGAGAAACACTAAGAATATCTTGTATATTCCTTAAAAAGTGTGCTCTTCTCTTTCTCTTGGAAAAGCTGCAGAATGTGGAGAATTTTTTAAATATATTTTTTCTAAAGAAGTAAATCCTAGAGAACATTTTTTCCAATGAAGAAGCTATTGGATTGGTCGACAGAGAGGCCTTTGAGATTAAAATAAGATTAAATAGAAAGGCAGAGAAATAGATGAATTTAAAAAAAAAAAAAGAAAAGAATGAAAAGGGATTTGGCTTACTCATGCAGTCAACAAACATGCAGGACACCATGCTGTGTGCCCGAGTGGGATGGGTACAGAAGCAGGGAGAGACACAATCCCTCAGGATATAATCTGCCAGCCTGTCTGATATTGTAGAGACGGAGGGGAATTTTAGCGGCAACCTGGATTAAACTTCACAGTGTATTTGCATGTTCTCTCATGAGATTCACTGTTGTTTGCGCCAGTGGACAGAGTTTTTTTCTAGAAAGTTCTGTGGGCTTTTAGAGTGGCTCTTGGGGTTTAATGATCTGAGATGCTTGCTTCTGTCCAGCACAGAGAATGGAATCACTGGGTTACCTCTAAGTGGCTTTGCCCGTACATCCCTACTGAGAGCATCTAGCCTGGATGCTTTCTCTCCCAAAATGCATCATCTCATATTCATTTGGTACAAGGTGGTAGCTACGATTGCCAGCAGGCTTCTATCTTAAAGTGGCCATAAAGCTGAGTGAGGTTTTGCCATTGTCCTGAGGAAATCATGCTCTGAGATTGAACTTGATAGGTACCCTGAGTTATCACAGAGAATTTATAGAATTCAGATACTTGCATACACTAAAAGTCCTAAAAAGCAGTTCTCGTTAGAGAACGATATTATAGACCCCAAACAAATTCTGCCCTTACTTGAAGAAACTGCTAACCTCACTCATGTAGCTGTCGCCATTCTTTCATTCATTCAACAAATATTTCAAGAGCGCCTTTGATATTCTAGGCATTCTACCACACACTGCAGAAAGAAAAGAGTAAAGCATACTCTTTACCTGAAGAAGCTTGGGTTAGGAGCGGTAGTACTTAAGGAGTGATCCTCAGACTAGCAATATCAGTGTCCCTGTAAGCTTGTGAGAGATGCACATTCACAGACCCACTCTGGACCTGAGTCCGGTTCTTTCCATTTGGGAACCAAAATCTGTGCTTTACCTAGCTCTTGGGGGAATTTCTAAGCACAATAAAGTTTGAGAAGCATTAACGTGTAGACAGACACATCATCAGGTGATTCTACCATAGTATGATAAATGCAATGATACAGATATGAAACTCCCCAAGCACTCACCCCCCAAGGCAACATTGGTCCGTTAAGTGCTCAACAGAATAAGTGTTGTTTGCTTGCTTTATTGATTGACACACTTTATTGTTTAGTAGAAACTAAGCCATAGTGGGGTGCTGGAACACACCTACATCCCAGGACTTTGAACAGGTTGGACAGCTTGCTCAGGCCTCACCACTCCTATCTGCCCCACTCTAAAACCAAACATTTGAATCACATCCAGGATTCTTGGTATTTTATAATACGAAGTGAACAAGTCTATAAACCCATTTTCTCAGTGTCTACACACTTTTCTCTGTCTGAAGGACAAATAACTACTATTTAAGTGCTACGGGAAAGATGTAGATGTTTCCATGAATTTGTGCCAAGCTGGCTTTATAAGAATCACTGAGCTGCTTGTTGAACATGGAGCTTTCCAGACCTCCCCCTGGGTGTCCTGAATCAATGGAAATGGAGAGAGATTGGACAAAATACAAAGTTTTAAACCTTTTAAAGATAAGTCTAATACAGTCAAGTTTGAGAACCTCAGAGCTCTTAAAACCCTGAAATTCAGAGACTCAATTTAACCCACAGGAAACAGAGTCAGTTTCCAAGAAATGTATGAGCCCCATCATGTAGACTAACAGCTTTAGCTGTAGTAGAACAGTAAGGGAACAAATGCTATGTTACTGGGTTTTTTTGTTTTGTTTTGTTTTTGTTTTGTTTTGTTTTGCTTTTTTGTAGAGCTGAGGAAAAAGAAAAGGAGAGTTTGCACACAAGAGTATCATTTATCTCTCAGTGTGTGTGTGTGGGCAGGGGGTGGGGTAGAGTTCAGTTTCACTCATCTCACGAACCCTCTTAAACTTTCTAGAGAGAGGTGTCAGCCCAAGCAAGTGAGGGCTGAAGAAAGACTCCTCTTATAGATCAAGAGCCAATCACATTTAATTGAACCAATAAAATCAAGGGCTAAGAAAGGAAGGGATGGACGCCAAGGCCTTCCTATGCTGTCTAGGTATAAATAATTGCCTGAAAATGTTCCCATGGAGGGTGATGGGAGGACACGGGCCTTGGACCTCATATTTCCTACTTAGCACTTCTGAAATCATGTCAATAACCAGATCAGATCAAGGGTCACAGCCTGTGTTGGGTCATTTATCTCTCTAAGCCTGACTTTCCTCATCTGTGTACCTCGTTTTATAGTGCTTCACTTTGTTGTGTTTCACAGACGTTGCATTTTTTACAAATTGAAGGCAAGACCTTCCACCAGAAAAAAAGATTATGACTCACTTTATTGCAATACTCACTTTATTGCAGTGGTCTAGAACCGAACTCACAGTCTCTCTGAGGTATGCCTGTTGTGAGGTCATGGAATTTACCTCCCTAGCTTACTACAAAATGGACACGGGTTCTTAGCATGAAGCTAGGCACGTGGTATACACTTGGTTAACGACTGTTGTATATAGACTCTGTGTTAGTTGGGATTCTCCAGCAGGAGATATATATTTATATATATCTATATATCTACATATAGATGTAGATATAGATCTATATATAGATATAGGTATATAGATATCAATAGAGAGAGAAAGAAATCTGTCTATCTAGAGAGAGAAAATTATTTTAAGGAATTGGTTCACACAATTATGGAGGCTAAGAAGGCCCAAGATCTGCAAGTTAGAGACCCAGAAGCGCTGAAGATGTAAGTTTTAGTCCATGTCCAAGTATGGGTTCAAAGGCTGGAGAAGACTGATGTCCCAACTCAAAGACAGGCAGGGAAAGGGAATGCTCCTCAACTGAGCCAGCCTTTCTTCTACTCAGGCCTTCAGTTGATTCAATCAGCCACATTGGGAGGATAATATACCTTATTCAGTCTATTGATGCAAATGTTAATTTCATCCAGAAACACCCTCACTGACACACCCAGAATAATGTTTAACCAAATATCCAGGCACCTTGTGGCCCTGTCAAGTTGACACATAAATAACCATCACAAAGTCATTGTGGTTTCCAGTTTACTAGGGGTTGGAAGTTACCGGTTAGTTTATAAGCATTATCTGTTTTATTGCCCTTAGCCCGAGTCCTCTGCCATTTATATACCCATCTTGTCTGAGATTCTGACCTTCAACTTCATGCAGTCAGGGATAGAGTTGATGTTTTATTTATAGTCTCAGGGGAAAACATCCCCTCACTCGCCCCACAAAAAAAAAAAAAAAAAGACTACAGGGGGACAAGTAGTGGCAGAAACAAAACAGTGCAACTGAGAATGCATCTGACCTCTCCTACCAAAGGGCTGGAAGCAGAGTTTAGTTTTATGGTCACACAAATTTTCCTTTGTCCTTCTTTTATCTCCTAACTTCTCCCATACATACTAATTAATTAATTGAGCATTACCTGTTTAAATCATCCAATCTTGATTCTTATAATGGCATGCCTATGAGAGTTCTAAAAGGTAGAAATGATTTAGTATTAGAGGTTTTGATTACATAGAATATAAAATCAAATAAAATGAGCAAATTATGAATAGAAGAGAGGAGCGAGGTTTGAAATTAGCCTTATTTCCTGTACACACAAGAGGCACACTTAAGTTGGTTTTTATCTTGGCCTATTTTAGGAGTGATATATTTGGCTCACAACCAAAAATAGAAGATAAATAAGAACCCGTACCTTCTAAACCAGCCTCAGCACTATTGACATTTTGAACCTGATAATTTGTTGGGGGATGGGGGAAGCTGTCCTATGTATTCTAGGATGTTTAGCAGGGTCCCTGGCCTACAGCCATGGATACCAGTAGGACCCCGAAGTCGTGACAACCAAACATGTCTCTCATCATTGCCAGATGTACCCTAGGGGGCAAAATTGCACCCAGTTGAGAAACACTCTTCTAGACATAGGAAAGATTTTAGACTGTTAAATAGAACTGTACTAACTTTCTCTAGGTCAGACCTCTTATTTATGACACTTTATATATAGGATTCACGTTTGGTGAGCATTATTTTATGCTAACACAGCTACTTGCTTTCTTTCCTGCATTCCTGTTGGAATTGAGAAATTTGCTTTCCCAGCACATTTCTTATTGTGAGAAAGGATATGTGTTCTAGTCTCAGCTCTATTCATCTAGCAGTATGGTTGTGACAAGTTAATGAACTTGGCCTCATTTTTTCCAGGTGTGTTACAAGGATAATGCAATTCAGGCCTCAAAGATGGCAGTGAGGGATCAATGAGTGACTTCCTATAAAACTGTAGTTGGCCTTTTGTAGCTGCTCAATAAATGTTAGTTCTGCTCATTATTGGCTGTTATGCAGGGGCCACTGTGGATTTTACTCTTTTGGAATGTGCATCTCACACCTGATATAAATAGTCCAACACTGAAATACAATTCAGGTCCCCCTCAGAGTCCTCAAACCTGAGTCACATAAAAGACACAGATAGAAGATATGGCCCTCCTTTTTAAGTGGAAGAAACTAAACAACCTCTTTAAGAGATGAAGTCTTATTTCTTCCTTTCAACTCATGAAAGGCAGGGCTTCCTCTACACAGTATCTTTATTTCTCCTCCAAGCACACCAATCCCTTTACCCCCTTGCTGCTGGAGTGCGGGAAGGTGGCGCTGGATACACTCAGTCCCAGATCTGTTCTTGAATCCTCTGCCAGGCTGACCACATCCTCCCAGACTAGCCCTTTCCTGCCTTTGAAGTGAGAACTCCTCTTATTGTGAAATTATCTGTTAATGTCTGCACTAATCTGGGGGAGAGTGGAAGCCAGCGTGTATTGACTTAGCCTTGGCAGGCGTGAAGAATGTTATCTGTCTCCTGGTGCAAACCTTTGACCTCCAGGCCCCCAGCTGGGACATTAAGACACTGATCTATTTGTATCTCTAGTTTCTTTGGAAAATTTTGGGAATTTGTGGTAACAGTAGTAGTAGTAATAAATAGTAGTCTTTGCTTAGCAGATACTTACTATTCACCAGACACCATGCAAAGTGCTTTTTCTACGAGCCCAAGTTTCAACAAGCATCAGCCCAGAGAGGTTGGGGTTATGATCACCATTTTAAAGGCGAAGACATTAAGGTTAGGAGAAATTCACGTTTCAACATCATATAGCTGCGAAATGGTGAGCCCTGGATGTCAACCCAGATCCCCCTGATTCCAGAGCCCATGTTCTTAATCTCTAGACTCTGTTTCCCTACCCATGCATTCTCCAGAGCCACTGGACTAAAGAGGAAATTGGTTCCCAGAATGTTTAAATTAGTAACGTTGGCCCATCAAACAGAGATCTGAGAAAGAACCCTTTACTGCTTGCAAGCTGCACATCCATACATGGCCAGTGCTTGGGATGCAGCTTCCTTGAGTCGTCCTTCAATGTAGAGAAAGAAATCAGAGCAGCGCCCTTCTCTGTAGGCAGACCCGAGTTACAGGATTGAATCTCGAGCAAAATTAGGTATTCAATTAAGGCAGAGAAAGAGGGAGGGAGGGAGGCATGGACAGACATACAGACAGACAGACAGACAGACAAAGAGAAGTCTTCCTCTGCAACATTATTCCTTTCTTCATTAATTTCACAACTATTTATTAAGCACTCACTGTATACCTGGCACTGAACCTTGCATTAGGAAGCCACAACAAAAGACATGGTATCAGCCTCAAAAATTTTAGGAGGAGAGGTGAATACATTATAATAAAGTGTTCCTGGTGGGTTTGGTGGTAAACATTTAAAATACCATGCTAGCATATGGGGGAAGTCGTCAGCTGGTTTCTAGGGGCAAAGAAGGCTTCAGATGGAAGGTGACATGTGAGGTAGTCTTGAAAAATGGAGAGGTAAGTGTTACTAGTGTTAGAGGGTGTGGAAAGAAGGCAACCTCGGCAGGAGGACGGTGAGCAAAGGCTGCAAATAACATAATGCATCTGAAGAGACAGAAAGATTCTAGGATGGCTGAAGCCCAAAAAGTGAACTTTCTCAAAGATCACATGTTTTTCCCTGTAAAGAGCCACGGCCATCTAATGCAAACTGCCATTTTGCATTTTGACCTCACGTAGCTTTCTGATGCCTGATTCCTATTGCAGCTAACGAAACTCTCTAACAGAGCTATGACAGCAGAGCGCATCACTAAACATCCGTGACCGAAAGACAAATGGTTCAAGCCTTATTCTAGCCACATACTTTGCACGTACAACCTGAGTAAACAAGGGCATCCCACATAAAGCCCAACTCAACGTGGCGACATCGTCAAAAGAAACACAGCTAACTGTGAAAGCATCAAAAACAATTAAGACTTTATTAATTCCATGGGAAAATGCTCAAGGGGTCATTTTGCCACAGAATTCTCTTCTCTTGGGCCATCCCTCTTCTAAAAGTCCCACTCATGGCAGCCATCACCCCAGATCTCCTACGTCACTCCCTAAGACCCCAGTTTGTCTCTCTGTGGCCTCTGGATCTGTGTTTATTCGTGTGTTTAGGGATCTCTCTCTGCTCTTTCTAATATCTCTCTCTTTCTAATGCAAATTAATTTAGCCTCCAGTTATCTTCCCTGCCCAGTAGGGCCTTCATTGTGCTCATCAGGCTGATGGAGAAACACAACATCCTACTTAGAAGACAGGAGAGCGAGAAAGGCTCTGAATACTAATACTTTATATGGTTATCGCTGTCAGTCCTGCAAGTCACTAGAGCGAGACACACCTAAGTCTGAGAACAGATTCAATCTCAAATTTGTAATCTTGGCCAAATAACGCCTCTAGGCCTCAGTTTCCTTGTCCATAAAATGGAGGTAATTTTACCTATCCTAGGAAGTATATTAGGGAGCCACAGGCTGAAAGAGCTTTAACGTATAATGGGCTCAGCTTATGTCCATGGTTATAAGTGTTATTATATGCTGAAATTAGACACATTGCTTTCCATCAGCTAGTAGAGGCTCATGTGGAAAACACAGTTATTTGAAAAAGCAGCAACTGTGATAAACCTATCAACTCCTGACTTGGAATCCAAAGTATAGTAATTAAGTAGACTTCACTCTTTATCATTATTATACAATTTAAAATTTTATAGGATAGTCTCAGTAAAATTTTTCCAGGGCCACACCTTTTCCAGAGCTGAACTTAGCTCTTAAGGATGCTATTAAGGAGCTAAGCTCTTAAGGAACTTAGCTCTTAGTCTTAAGGATGCTGTAGTGTGTCTGGTTCCTAGGAAGCTGAGTTGTTTTTCTAGGCTGTGTGCTCCCTTGCATGTTGACCTGGACGGAAGATTTTTACTTGTGTCAAGTTTTTATCCTTCCTTCAATAAGACAAGAGTATTATCTCCCAATGAAATTGTGAAGTATTTATTTTCAGGGTAGTATTAGTGTACGAAAACAATCATGGATACTTTAGTTAGTCAATGCTCACAAAGCCAAATCGGTACCCTGATGAGTCTGATTTTTGTTGTTTTGCAAAATATTGTGACAACAACAATAAAAATTCTGGTCCTTCCATTATTTTACTTAAGTACTTTTCTATGCATATGTCTAAGTTCTGTATTGTAGTACATCATAACTGTTTACCATGTTGCTACATAATCATCATAATTATTACTTTAATGGCCATGTAATCATCCATCTTGTTAACACATCATAATTTACTTAACCTAAATTTTCAACAATAGGAGACTGGCTGTTTTCCAATTTTCTCACTAGTATAAATAACCTCTAGGCTATATATTTGTGTATATAGTGTTTTCATTTTTTAGATTATTTCCTTAGGGTATACTCCTAGATTGGAATCACAAAGTCAAAGAATATAAATTTTTAATAGTTTTTAAACAAATTGACATACTTTTTTCAGTTTACAATGCTATCAGCAATACATTAGTATTCTACTTTTATTACAATCTTATCAATAATGTGTATTATTTTAATATTCAATATGCCTTAAAAGAACTTCACTTTTTGTTTTTGCATTTTCTCAAAAATAGCAAGTTTTAATCAAACATTTGTTTATCAATTATGCATTCTCTCGTGTTTTAAAAAGCCAGTTTTAAAACCTATGTAAATTTTTAACATCAAGAACCCTCGCTATTCTCTCCCTTTGCCCAATAATTTTATATATTAAATAAAGCCGTGGATTTTTTTTTTTTTGAGCAAAACATTCAGTTGCACTCTTATATTAACTAATAAATGAGGTCCTTTGTGTGAATACTATAGGGAGAAGCCAGATAAAGTAATAGGAAAATTAGAAAATAAAAATTAGAAAAATAAAATAGATCTGCACCAGCATTCCCAAGGTCAAAAGCAGGGTTACAATTCAAGTGGTTCCGTTTCAGGCCAGATCAGATGTTAATGACTTTCTCTCTAATCTCTAACCTGCTCAGCCAACCTAACTTTTCAACTAGCAACTCAGAAGCTCCACTCAGAAGCCACACTGCTCCCAATATTTTCTTCTAAATTTTATCCCAGGAAAGCTTCCTGATGAATGAACCTCCCATCCCCCACCCCCACCCCTAAAAAAAAATGCCTTCGCACCATTCCCAGCCTGATCTTGTTCCAGATCAAGTAACTATGTGAAAGCCCATCATATATGAAATGATTTCCCGAACCACAGCCCCATCAGGGCTGAATCCCAGGAATCCGGTTTTGCCCTCATTTCCAGGTGTCAAAAAATAAAATAAATAAACCGAGCCACTTTCAAGTGGAGCTGGAGCTGCATATCAGAGAAACTACCTTGCACGTCTGATGCCTCAAGCCTTGGAATCTTAAAATAGGGAAAATAACCTTTGAACTGGGTCTAAAGCAACATGGTGCCCCAAAGAACTGTTTGCAAGGATAGCAACAAGACAGCAGATATGATGACTACTGGACCGAACATTAAAATCATTGTCTAGAATGTCACTATGTTAGCTTACCCGTACCAATAGAAGTGCTTTCCTTCTATTGATGTAATTGTTCACCTTCGCTTTCTCATAAGATACCCAGTGCCTTTGTCTCCTAATCAGAACACTATTTGGGCTTCTGCCTGAAGCTGCGCTTTCCTGAATAGCTGTCCTTTCTTTTTCTTTTTTTAATCTCAAATAAATGCTAGTTGCCTCTTACTTTGAAAGGCCTTTTATTTTTAGGTTAATATAGGCAACTTTACCTGGCCCTGAGATGGATGTCCGCCAAATGGCGGAGGAACATTTCAAGAACACAAGCCGCAATAAGTTTGTCCTGGAGTTGAGTAACCAATGTCTTCGCTAGACCTTCCTCTTTGACCTAAGGATGTTTGTTCTGGTTTGTTTGACTAGGACAATTACTATGTACCGGTACCTGGGAACATAAAGAAATAACGTACTGTATTTTCCCATTTCCTCTTGCAGCCTCAACCGAGGGTTCTCCATAAACGTGGTTAGCCTTCGAAACTGCTGTCCTGCCAGTCGATATGAACGTGGTCTGGTCCTCACAGAAACTCTGACTCGTGGCACTGCCAGAAGATATCCTTGGAGCATTGACAGATTAACCAGATTAACTGGGGAGGAAAAAAACATTCAGTCAAGATTATGGGCTTTGGAAAATCATAGTTTGCTGTGGATTTTTAAATGAGGTGCGTAATATACAGTGCCAACTCATTCCAAGCGGTCATTGGCAGACCATTAGCTGGAAAATTGCTTCCAGTTTTCATCACTGTGCATAACTCAAGCTCCCTTTGGGGAGCTGTCTGTGCCCTTCACTAGAAGTCCTGTTTTAGCATGGCAACTACTGGATTCTTTTATTATGTGTGCAGATGGCATGATGTGTTAGAAAAAAGTTACAGCAGTTCTGTAATCTCAGTGAAAGTGTTCGCCATATTACGCCCTAGAATGTCAACATGGTTATGTTAGTTATGACATCTAAAGGTATTCTGTTCAACTCTTAAGCACTTTATAGGAGAACACGACACCAAAACGAATCAGCACGTTCAGTATATGTGAGAAAACAAGTATTTCCTTTTTTCTTTATAGATCTTGTCCTCTTGCTGGCTCAGACTGTCCAAGACAAACTGCACTCCTGTCATATCCCCAGTTGTTTGCGGTAGATTGGTGTAAATATGGCCACGATACTGTTAGACTTACTCTCTTGACATTTTACTGAACAACTAGATTCCTTGTAGCACCAGAGAGAAGGAGAAGTGGGCCTGCTGATTGTAATAGCTCTTGGTTCCTCACACCTAGGCACAACTTAGCACATGCACACGCAAATACTCAAACACGGGAGGCTTCTGTTTGGCCAGTGTGCATATTCTCTCAGTCTATAGAGGAGTTCTTCCCAAGAAAAAAGGAGAGTGGCCTTCTTTTCATCAAAGACCATGGTAGCTTGATGGTAGGGGCAGCAGAATATAGTTTTCCTGTGTGGTCTGACTTTCAGACTTTGGAAGACTTTCTAGGTCAAGTTTAAATCACAGCTCTGTGAAGAGAAAGAAACAGCAAGTGACCCCCCAGCATGCTGAGAGAAGGAAAAGGGGCCAATATGACACTAGGTTCCTTCAAGAGAAAACTTACTAGTCCCTTTAATACTTTCTGGGATTATACCTACAATTAATTTTTCTTTTTTTTTACTATGTTTTACAACAAAGCACAGTCCTGTGAAACAGGTCAAGCCAGTTATTGCTTATCTTTAAGCATTAGAGAACTGTCTGTATTGACTGACCCTTACATATACCTTAGCAATTTTTTTTCCTGAAAATATAAAGTTGGCTAAATCAAAAACGCAGCAAAGGATGTTCTATGTGCCCATGATCTCAGCTTGGGACTGGCAGGCCTCAGAATCTTTTCTATAAATACGTATATAACAACTCTGGGAGCCTGCCAGCACTCCCACCCATTGTCCTCTCTCCCTGCATCTTGCCTCCCCTGGGGGAGCGGGGAGGTCTCAGGAAATGCACAGCTGATCGAAAAATGCCAACTGAGGAATGGGCTGTGAACAGATTTGGAAAACTAACAGGGAAGGGGAAAGAGATCCCATCACCCAGCAGGATGACTCACCATGAGCCTACCAGGCTGTAGTGCCAAAGAAGGGGACTTCCAAGAAGGAACTCTGAGGAGTGGCAGTCACCACCGAGATCTGGCCCTTCGCCGGGGTAGCAGCAGGACCGCCAGCCCCTCGGCAGACCGTAATTCTTCACAAATTCAGAATTAGGAGGCCAAACCCTGGCTGCCGGCAGCTCTGGACATAACATCCCAGTCTCCAGCGCCTGCTCCTGAGTTTCAGTTCCAGTGACAGGGCCTCTTCCTTCTTTCGTTCCTTCCTTTATTCAGCAAGCATTTGTTGAGCACCTACTATGTACCAAATATTGTACTCGGGTAGCAACATGTGCAAGGCAGACTCTCCTGCCCTTATGAAATATCTCCTCCCAAACAGTATCTCCACCTCCCTTTTTCCACAGCGGAAACTGCATTCAGGCACAGGCACTCCCTGCCAGAGTAACCTGGGAAAATGCACAGGGCAGCAGGTAGCTCCCTAGCCTGAGGAAGTGGGCAGAGGGGGAAGAGGTAGTAGACAGCATCAGCCCACATATTTGCAGCCTTCATGTACAGCCCACCCTCCCAGGGCCTAGGTTAGTCTGGTAAGAGCTTCCCAAAGCAGCTTCCAGTTGCTTTCCTTGTTATCTACCCTAGTTACCTACATTTCCATCCTTTATAGAGATACAACTGTTCCTCCTTATGCTAGATTCTCTGACACTCCAAATCTATAACTAGTCCTGGGGACACAGAATTGGGCCTGATGAATCCAAAAGAACTCCTGCCAGATGCTGAGTTACTGCAGTTGGGAATTCATTGGTTTAGCCAGGGATGTTCTGGGACTATCGCTAACAGCCTCGGAAAGCAGGACATGCCCGATGGTGCAGATGTTCGTTAAATGATGGTGGTTCATCCTTACTTACTTTGGCTTTTACAAAATATGTTCTGAAAAATTACATAAGTTGAATTTTCTAGCCTTTTTTTTTTCAAAAGAATGCTGAAAAATTATGAAAAGATAGTGGGTAAAGATG
Source organism: Eidolon dupreanum (assembly GCA_028627145.1). Taxonomy (NCBI): domain Eukaryota; kingdom Metazoa; phylum Chordata; class Mammalia; order Chiroptera; family Pteropodidae; genus Eidolon; species Eidolon dupreanum. The sequence continues at coordinate 11,550,995 of CM053511.1, forward strand.
GAAATGAGAAAGCTAAAAGACAAGACAATGAAAGAGCCCAATTGAAGATGAGTTCTCTAAAAATGCCTTAATTCCTTCATGAACCACATATTGCATATCAACTACTGCTGTTCTCCAAACTGTTCACCTGTTTTTGAAATCATTTCTGGGGGATTGGTTTGGAAACATGGTGGCATAAAATCTGAGCAGTCAGGAGCCAAACTGGCAAAATGGAGAAACACAGGCTCGAGATTCTTTGTTAGGTGTTGATCTGCAGTTACCCACAGTTACTTCCTGCCCTGCTGTGCAAGGTGGGTGTAGGAAATTTTACGTCCCAGAAGTTCCAAAATGGCTGGGGTGAGTTTTGTTTAGTATGAAGCAGGAGACAAGGAGATCTGGGATAAATATTTCGATGTCTAAGGGCTGTAAACTGTTGACACTTACCTTTTCTTTTTACTTAAACCTGTGCTACCCCTTATAATTCAAAGGCGAAAGGCTGACGCCCACACTTGTGCAGGAAAGGCACTGTTAGGAATGAACAGGAATGAATAATTATCAGACTCGCTGGGGTGCCAAGGGGATTAGCTTGTCCCACTCCAGAACAGAATTTAAAACATGCAGAGCATGGTGGTTCTGCTGTGGTAAAGAGCAAATCACTTTAGTAGTTTATGACACACCTAAGGGGATAGAGTCCCTACAAGCTTTCTTTGTGGGTAATGACGCATCTTCAAATCCCTGCTCAGGCTCTGTGAGGTGTCACCACACACCTGACTGCTACCTCCAAAATATGGGTAAACAGCACAGGGGGTCTCTCCAGAGTCACTGCTAATAAATAGTCCTTAGTTCTGAGAGAATTCTGCCATTTTTAACATTCAGGGGGAAAAAGAATATCAACTTTATGTGAGACTATAAACTCAGGATAAAAACCTCGAATGGATTTATCCCCTGGTTACTTCTAAATGCTTTCTTTGTCTGCAAATGTCACATAATTGATTTTGGATAGGAACACTGAAAATCGCCTGGAAGTTAAGTTTTCAAGACCCCCCTAGCACTTTAGTTTCACCAAGACTTCCTCTTCCCACTGCATTAGCAGCTTCATTCTTTGTGATGTTTTTCTCCATATTCTTCAGAGTAATTTGGTTTCTTGACAACTAGACTTAAGGCTGCTGTAGTCTCTTTTTGAACACCTAATCTTTGAAAATGACATAAATTTCTTTATGCCTTCAAGACTGTTTTTATTCACCTTTCGCACAGCCCTTTCCACCCCACTTTTTTGCTTTGTTTTGTGTGTTTTTTTTTTCTCTTAATGTCTTTCTTCTTTTAACATAGTTCTGTGGGTTGATTTCAAGTATTCTATAAAGGACTAAACAGAAAAATATATCACCTCTTTTCCTCCCAGTACTATTATTCCTTCTTAAACTTGATCTTGGTGAAAGATTACTGCCCAAATGCTAGTGAGGACATGGATTCTCATCTATCCAGGGTGTGATTGGTCAGTGCTACTAATCAAAACGGGGCCCAGGAGATCATGAAAGAGGACAGACCAGGAGATGCAGCTGCTCAGGGCACAGCTGGGGATTCTATCTCAGAGACAAGCAGATCCTTTCTCTTTAGTCTCCTTGGATCTGCATCTAATCCTATAGCCAGAACACTGTCTTAGGAAATCTACTTTATTAATGTATATGATTTCCATCACCACTGCACAACATCAAGGTCAAAGAGAGCATTCCCACTATTTTGCCCTGGAGATTTAGTCTAGTAGGGAGACAGGGAGCATTCTTTTGAAGGCTAACCACCTATGGGAAGCTTACAGAGAAGTTGGCCAAGTACACAGGGTAGTCCTGCCACAAAAAGAGCAAAATAGGTACTCTTTGGAGATTCTCATTTGGGAAGATGACTAGAGAGGCAGTCTCAACACTGATTTTCTTCTGGCCATCATCACGGCCCTGCAGGGAAAACTCTGGACCAGAGGGGAAGAGCTCTGTTTCTAAGATCTAAAAATTTTAGAGTGAGATTCACCAGGGAGAAATACAAAGGAGAAGTGCCATTGAGTATGGGTCCAGTTTTAGACCTCCTGCCCAACAGCACAAAGACTGAGAAATAACTTCTGCAAAAAAACAGGTGTAAAAAGCTTCGCAAAACTCAAGTTTCATTTGCCATGTAGGGCTGCTGCAAAGTCTTCAAGAGCTCCGAGCATTCTTACCTCAGAGCCTCCTTTCTCAATTACATCAAGCACTAGAAGGCACAAGCAACATACACCTAATAATAAAATTTCAGAGGAACCATATGACTTGCATTGAATTGCTGTTGACTGGTTGACAAAAGTGTTGTGGATATTTGGACATTAGTTCTGATTACGTAATATCCTTTTCATATTTGAAGCCAATATTTGGGGGTTTCATTTGTTTAATTGCTTGTTTGTTGTTGTTTTCCAAACCTCAGACATTTATTAACAGAAGCCTTAGGCTCTTAAACCCAGGCTTTTTTACCTAAAGTACAGAGTGATAGAAACAGCCCTACTGTTGGGAACAACAAAGAGATGGTAAGATTACCAGAGTTGGAGATACTAACACCTAAAACATTTAAGATACGAAGGTTCTGCTGGTTACCTTCTGCATTGTTATAGCCTTTTAAATTTCAGTGGTTCAGATGCAAGCACGTAAACAAGCTGCTTTCCTATGGCTTTGCCACACTAGTGCACACACAGCTACCAAACGTGGACTTCTAAGCTGGGTCGATGTTTCAGAGCACACAGATCTGTTTCATGTGATTATATTTAATCACCACCACCACCACCCAAATTCTATAAAATGTATTCAGATCCAGAAAAAGTCTAAAACAAGAGATTCTTATTAGAGCATTAGCTCTCTCAGGGTGGAGGGGCCAATTTTATGACACAACCTTGAAGAAACAATTGTTTGTCATTAAATGCCTTGAGCGTCTGGTGGTTGCTCCCGTCCCATTCCACAAGCTGATGGTGGTCTTCTCCCATCTCCCTGGAGATTAGCCTGGCCTGCCTCTAAAATATCACAAATACCATGAAAACACCTTTCGTAGCTCTAAAGAGACACCCTATTCAAGCATAATTCCAAAAATACGATTTGGATTGAGCATTGTCATGATCCTTCATTACATAATCCCTAAATCAATTCTAATTCTTTATATATATTTCTGTTTTGTTTTGTTTTCCTTTAACCACATCAACTGCATTTGTGTTTGCACTGGGAGCAGCCTACTAACTCTGGCAGCTTTTGACAGTTCCCATGCCTAGTTCCCATACAATGTGTTTGAGAGAAGACCAAGAATATATTCCCCCATGGCTACAGAGGTTTTGAAGTGCATAACCAGGTTTATTTTCATATCAAAAAGCGCCCCCCCCCCCACTGTCCCCAGTTTATAGGTATAAACTTAAAGAGAATGTGGGTGGAACACTGGAACCTTTGTCTTTTTTCATTGTAATTCATTTCCCCCTCAAATCACCGAAAGAGAAGCTGTACCCTCTTCCATGAGTGTTTGCCCCACTCGGGGTCGTCAGGGTTCCACTTGCTTAAACTCATATGTAGGCCATTCGAAGTCTCTCTGAGGGCTCGAAATGCCTCTCCACACCGCCTTTCCTTCACCAACAGAAAAATGCTCTCCTTACAAAGGCTGGGTTTGAGGAGACGGTGGTTGAGCTGGTGGAAAGAGTTCACGTCGCAGAGAGCTGAGGAACACCCGGTTCTTGGCTTTGCCCTCTAAGTGTCTGTCCTGGTTGGCACAGAAGCGACTAGTCTGCTAAAAGGCCAAGCCAGCACAGATGTTTTGATACTAATTCCACCAAAACTCTTGTGCCACTAAATCATACTACTCTTGTTCCAATTAAGCCAACTACTTAATGTCATTAGGCACTAAATTAAATTGCTGCACACAGAATTTTAGAAAAGATCGATATTGTGACAAAATTATATATTAGCAGTAAAAAGTACCTGAGAAAAGAAAATATTGATCTTTTGTGGTTTATATACTTGAGTTATTCTTATGACTTTGTGGACACTGGCACTGCTGTGATAAAGGGGAAGATGTTTTGAATTCAAGAATATGTGAATTCAGTAGAACTCGCTCATCTCTAAAGGCCTCTGTTCATCTGTTTGGGATGCTAGCTATCCCGCCTTAGCAGACAGAGTTGTTCAGAGGTTAAAATGAGCTAAGAGGAGGAGCTGTCCTATACCAACAATATCGGTGTAATTATGGTAGTGACCAGGCTACAGGCTTTAGTCAGTGAGCCTTTTCCCTTTATGCCTTCTCCTCATTGCTGTTATTACTAAAACTCTATTCTGAGATTTAAAAAGGTAAAAGAAAAAATGATAAAGTACCAGTCAGCATTTTGCACATGCGCATGCACACACACACACATGCTTCTTCCAATATATGGGAGCTGGTCTGCAGAGCCCCCATCAAAGATGCCCATTGATCTCCACCTCTTCACCTCCCAGAGATTTAGAGTACTATGACCTTGTCCTCCAAAGAGTGAGAGAGTCTTGGGCTTGGCTTAATGCAGGCAAAGATTACCAATCCCAGCCTCGGCGAAGACCAATGAGAGTGTGAAATTGACAGACTGCAAGTCACAGGAAACTTCACAATAAGCTGCTATTTGATGAGCTACTGTATATTAGTATGTGTTCTAGGAAAGAATAAGGAAGAAAATCACACAATATGAATTGCATATAAGACCAGCACTCTTAATAGTATGTGAGGGGGGGGAAATCTGATTAAAAAAAAAAAAAACCTGGTTCACTTTTTACAAACATTAACAAACGTGGCTATAAAAGCACATTTCATAGTACAAAAGCCTACGTGGATGGTAGATATTTTTATAGCTTCCTTAAGCAAGCAGTTAAACCAGCAGTCTGAATTCTCTTAGTCCCCTAGGAGTGGTTCATTAAATAAGTATTTTCCTTATTCATTGCCCACACTGTGGTTTTTTCTCTATGCACCCTAGAAAAATTCCCAAGACTGGACTTAAAAGGACACAAGAAGCTTATGTGGTAAAATAAGAGTGCCTTTTCTGTTGGATGTTCATTTTAGTTCCTTGGATTCCCAGGGCATACAATGTTTAGAAACTTTTTCCTCTAAACATCAGAATTATTGTGCACCACAATTTGGAACCACCAATTTCCACATCTTAAGCAGCTATCAACTTGCCAGTTCCCTTTGAGTCTCCTTTATATTTTCTTATGACGTTTCCTTCTGTTTTGGGTTGTCCTCAAAAAAAGAAATGGGGGCATGATTCTTTTTAAATTGATAGAAATGAAACTGTACAGATTTTTGCCCCCTTGTATCTATGAGCATGATCTCTATCAGGCTTGAAAATCTGCTTTTATCATTTTGTACATTTGACTATTTTGTATTCAGCATTACTTGATTCCTTATGTGCATGGCAATGTATTAAAATGTGGGATTTCTATTACCGTGTCAAAGTGTTTTGATTCTGGCTTTCAACATATATCCTTGGAAAAAAAAATTACATTAAACTTTTTATTTCTATTTTCTTCAGCTCATCAGCTTTGCAGAAGAAAAAGAAAAGTTAACAGCATTTCACTTTCCCTGAGTTAGCTAATGATGCAATCCGTGGTGGAAAATTGTCCTCAATTATGCTGTGTTTCCTGGAGAAATAATATATGTGCAATGAATTGGTGGCCTCCCTCCAGCTCCCAGCACACAGAATTCCCACAGCACCAAATCCCACCAGCATGATTGCTATTACTGTTGAATGCGTCAGGGTTGAGCACAGCTGGGCAAAACACACCACTCTCCTCATTCCCACATATGGTAACACCCTAGAAAGAGTTGGGACCACAAGTCTTGGCCCACCAATTTACTCTCACCCTAGAGAGCTTTAAGAGCATGTAATGATATTTCCCGGCACCTCCATATTCATCTCCCTCAGGTGCTAACAGCTATCAGCTATCTGTCTTTTATCAACAGAGATACTGACCTTCAAATAACACCTGCCCAGTAGATCTGGGATTAGAAACCAGTTTTTCCAAATAGATTTGGCACAGCCCGTTCCTTAGTTCAGCAAACATCTGTATACACACTACTCTCAGCCACGTATTTAAAAGATGCCATTTTTTTTTCTCAAATTACAGAAAAAAAATCCACTGTTTCATATGATACACTGAATTCATACAACAGGTTATTTTACCTGCTCTAAACTACCATTTTCACCTGTCCTTTTCTCAAGGAGACATCATTATGAGTGCTTACAGCTACTATGACTTTACTGAATAGGATGATTTGCCTCAACTTGTACTAGAGACACACCGCTACCCCAGAAAGGAAGAGGCACTTATAAATTGCATGAAAAAGAAAGAACCCATTATCTTTTTTATTACATGTTTACTGTAAATCTAGGTTGTTTTGTTTTGTTTTGTTTTTCTTTTTCTCAGAAAAGGTTTCCCAAGAGCAAAACCTGTGATAATATTTTAGGTTAGATTACTGACTTAATAAACCTTCTAAATATGTCTACGTAGCTTGTAACTCTAACAGCACAATTTACTCCCAGTTTCTATTCATACAGACTAAGAACACAGGAAAATGGGGTGACCTTTTTCATCAGTTACCCTCTTTAGAAGGTGTAAAAGAAGAGCCCCAAGACCCAACAAGATCTTTGTCTTGACCTTTCTTGAATCAATTCTGACTATTCCTTCTCTTCTTGTCTCTTTCTCTTATTTTTGTTTTTCTTTTTCCTCTGTCAGTTCTCTGCCTTTGATTTACTGCTCCCTTTCTGTGCACTTGTCTTGATACTTTTTTCTATCATACCTTCCACTCCCTCTACCTCATCTCCTTCTCTTTTCCTTTTCTCCTTCCCATCTCCATCTCTCTCCTCCAACCCATCATTATCTTTCTCTTTCTTTTTCCTCTCTGTAGGGTAGGGAACTTATCTTATTTGTATTTGATCCCCATATCTTAGCCCATAATAATTGCTCAATAAATGTTAGGTGAACGGAATTTAACTTGGTGCCACATTCTCCCCAGCTTATTTTCCTCCTCCTGAGCCTAGTAACCCCCACTAACATATCATTAAGCAAATTAACTCCTAGTAATAAAGACTACAGCCAGATGCAGTTTCTGAAGTAGGTGAAAGCTTTAGGTATAAGGTTACCTAGGTAGCTTTAGGTAGTCCATGCCAGAATTAGGCAAATCCCCTACATATACTTGATAGTACAAAGAAAAGTGTTCCTGCCCTCTCAGTGTTTGTGGAATTTGTACTTGCCCGAGTAAACATGGTGGCTATCTATGGATCAAGGACACTGATGTTTGTGAGAAGCTCAGTTGAGGCCTCTCAAAAATTTTGTTGGCCTAAGATCACTCAGAATCTTTGGATCTTATAAAATCCCTTTTTTGAAATCTCGTACAGGTATACTAAGTGCCAGATATTTTGAGCCAGGGGCTGCTGTTTCCAATCGAAAAGCTTTCTTATAATGATTATGAGATCATTTGGATTACTAATATTTTTTTCTGCACATACATCTCTTTTTATGCCATATAGATATATGTACATTGTATAATAGCTTTTTACCACCTTTCATGATTGTGCACATACATTGAAAAATCAACTAAAAAAAAATAAGTTTTTATAAAGGCAATCACATTCTTCCATTTTCGTATACAACTAGGAAAGTGTAAGGTGGGAGTGGATCGTGAGAACTGTGTACAGTTGGTTCACAAGTGATGATGTCCTCATTCTCATGAGAAATAGAAAACTTGGTAAGGTCCTATTTTCTTCCTTATATCTCTGTCCTTTTGGTAATGTAACCCAGATATGATTAAGTTCCTCTATTGCCCAGTGTCTAGAGGACAGTCCCAAAGGGAAATAAAAACACCTGAAAACATGTCCAGATTTTCCTTTGTCCTTCATGAAACTTCCAGAGCAGAATGTGTTGGTGTGGGTGTGAGTATGTGTTACACAGAAAATACCTTTAAAATCCTTCTTTCCTTCTATGCCACCCTTATTATCCATCCAAAGGCAGCTGCTTCCCTTCCTTGCCTCCAATATTTCTCCTCTGCCATTCTCAACTCCCATCCACTGGATTTCTGGTTCTGGTCTCCCTTTGTACCCTCTTTCCTTCCATTTCCATTTTTCTCTTCTAAATCTCAGTCCTTTTCCATGTAATTTTCCCATTTTGCTTCCCCAGCTGTGCTTTCCTATATCTATTGCCCCAATTCTGCCTCCCAACATTTAGTAAACATTAGCTTTTCTTTAGTGAACAAGAGAGGGGAAAAGATGTGATAACAGAGTATTTTTTTCTTAATAATTTTCTTTACCTATTTTTCTTAATAGGTCTTGCCCCAGAACTGTAGTCTAGATGATCAAAAAATGAAGAGTAACAGGTTAATAAGGTTGTCGTTGATGGCTCAAATTCTACCTTCAGAAAGTAAGTCTTCCAGGGCTTGAAGACTTTTCTGTTTATTCATTTAACAAACACAAATGGATGTTGTTATTTGCTCTATGTGTCATGAATTGTGCATGGTACCAAGCTAAGTGCTAGTGACTCAGAGATGAAGGGCATTTTTCCTGCCTTAAAGATCTATCATCCTGAGATAGAGAAATAAGGAGCTCAACAAATGATTTCTTCTTTAAAATGTAAGTACCTCTGGAAGGATAATAACTTAAGCTCCAGTCATCGTCAGGCACTGGGAGGGGGAGAGAGGTAAGAATTTTCCATGTCAATTAAGCTCTGAAACCACGATATAAATACTTTACCCTATGCTTAGAGACCCACAATGCATATTAGCATATTAAAGGCTCTGAGAAGTCTTGCAGGAAATAATCATATCCATTTATTCAGTGCAGCATTTTCAAAATTCATTGAAGCATTGCTTATTTTCCCCTAGAAAATACCAACTCCCAATCTTTAGAACAAGCACTTTTGAAAATGCTGGTCTAAGCCAATCATTATTAGCTTGACCCCAAAATGTTATCTCAACCAGGTGAGCATAAATTCCCTCAGGAAATGAGTGGTGCAGAAAACGGACTCCTGAGAGGGTGATGGAGGCCCATGGCCAGAAAATGGGCTAAAAACAAACTCGCTAATTTCTATTAATAAAAATAATTATGGAGCAGCTCTGTGAGCTTATCACCTCATAGCTCTGCCACTAAACATGGATGGGAGAGGGGACAAGAGTAGGGTGACTTGGGCCAAGGCTCACATATCTCTGGATTTTAATTTTCTTTGTTGGAATATTGTGGGTTTGGAACAGATGGAGTCCAGTATCTCCTTGCAGAACAAAATTTTAAGCCGAATTACAACCTTGTACCACCTTATCTTCAATTTTGCTTTCTGAGAGAACTAAGCACATATTTAAACATTTAGAAGCTCCAGTTCACTGTATCTTACCTTCCTTCTTAAGACTGAAGAAGACTTTATTTTACGTGTTTTTGTCTCACAAGTGTTCTGGCGGATTTTCAAAGGAAACAAAAACTGAGACCACAATTCAAGCGATCACAGGAGCGCAAAGGCCCACAGTGGGTGACTTCACCGACACAAAAAGGTATTGATTTTTATTGGTTAAGCCAAAAATCTTTAAAAATTTCTTTTTGGACACAATGGAACTAGGGAAAAAGTCATTCAAAGAATTTAAAAAAAAAAAAAAGAAAGAAAGAAAGAAAAAAGAACAACTGGTGTTAAACTTGACACTTTGGGTATTCTGCCTTTAATGACACCCTATTCAAAAATTAAATGAGGGGAGTTAGAGGCTGAATTCAGAGCTATACTTTAAAGAAAGATTTAGAAAGGTTCTCACTAACCCCTAGGAGATAGCATTTCTGAAAGTGTGTTGGTATGTGTGTGTGCACACGTGTGAATGTATGTGTGAGTGTGTGTGTACTTGTACAGTAACGAAGATGGGGGACATGCGGGGAGGAAGAGACTGGAAAAGTTTCAAAGAACTGATTCCCCTTTAGTCAAATTGACTTCCTCTCTGACCCTGGACGAGACAGGTAAATTACTGCCTTTATTTTCCCTTTGCATTTGCCTCTATCGCATTCCCAAATCATTCAGTGATACTGCTGCGTAAAAATAAATTAGCCCTTTCTGAAGTTTTTTAAAATATTTTATTTTATTTTGAAAAACAAAAATTGTTATAATGAGAATCAATCCTGATGAGTATTAACTGAGTGCTTACTATAGGTCAAGGATTCCTAACATTAACTTATTTAATCCTCACTATATTCTGTTATATATTTTATTATTATTATTATTATTTCACAGATGAAAAATGAATGTTTCCAGGGATTAAATTCTTAGGCCAGATCACATAGCTAACTCAGCTGGGAAATAGAATCTCAACCATGAGACTACACGCACATTCATAGAGCACCTACTATACACGAGGCATTATGCTAGCAATCTTTTGCATCAGTGGTCCTTGACCTCTTCAAGATCACGAGTGCTCATCTGCCACACGGAGTATTGTTTGAGTCCTTTTATTACCTGTTCAATTTCAGAGGTGACATTCCATACTTGGAAGCCTTTTCTTAGCTCCAACTGTGTAGAAAAAAGATGTTTTAATTAAAACAATAAAAAAGAATAATAAATGAAAAATTGTACCACATTAAAATTAATAAATTCAGTTCACAAAAGAGACCATTAAGAGAGTGAAAATGTCAGCGGCAGAGTAGGAAAAGATATTTGCAATTACCTGTATTACACAAAAGACTTGTATCAGGAAGATGCAAACAACTTCCACAAATCAATAAGACAGAGACAAATAATCCGAGGGAAAGATTGGTTAAAGAAAAAACAAAAAAAAAAAGATCACAAGTACTTTCGAAACTCTCCTGAAAAATGTGGATGCTCTCACCGAAAAAAATGTACCCAGCACACAAACCTTATACATAACATCTTCAGTGGGTTCAAGGACCTTCTGAACCCCTTCCCATTTTAAGAACTCCTGCCTTTAGCTAACAAGCAAAGAATTTAATTGGTGAAGAAGAGACGATAGAAGAAGAAATGGAGCCAGTGATGACTTGGCCATCAATACACGCAAAGTTGTTCTCACAGGAAGAGAGGAGGTAGTCATGAGTCATTCCACAAGCAGTTACTGGGGGCCTCCCATGGGGAGTATCATGCTAGGCCCCGGGAACACAACAGGAAATTCTGCAGACAAGGTCCAGTCCTTGTGGGGAATGTTGTTCAGAAGGAGAGACAGGTAAGTAAACAGGCATTCGATTTGTAGTCCTCATTCTGCATTTTCAAGCTTCTTGATGCTTCCAAGGGTATCCATGGGACCAGCTGACTCAGTTCTGGTTGCACACAGTAAAGATATTGCTAATGCCCAGTTTCTGTCCCGGTGTGTGAAGTTGAAAATATAATGAGCATTTCTGTTAAC
>CM053511.1:11562846-11599098 GCA_028627145.1 Eidolon dupreanum
GCCTAACACCTTGTAAGCTACACAGAGCCCTTTCTCAACCAATGCTTGAAAGGAAAGCAAAAATGGGAAAGAAATTTTGAGCATTTACAAGGAATAGTATTGTTCACTCAGGAGGTTTCACTCTTGACCATGAGCCAACCCTGTACCACTTGCCTGGTAGGAAAAGAGGGCTGGTTGAAAAGCATCCTTCCTATCCTATGTGAGGAACGAAAGGACTAATTCCTGGGAGTTACACTTATTAAAAATCCAATAGTACTTCTAATTAGACTAGAATGCCTTTTGCTTAAGGTTCGATTTAGGTAATTACATTTCCATCTAAAGTTCCAGTGGTCTCCAATTGGCTTAAACAGGCTTTCCAGACTTTGACTGCTATAAAATATAACATTAAGCTAAAGCAATGCAATGTTCAAATATATATTTTATATTTTAAAAACCTGTGCTGAGGAAACTAACTATAAAATCTGCATTCAAGATCTGTTTTGGGTTTCTTTTCCTTTCTTTTTTTTTTAACAGCCTTTTTGAGATATAATTAATATACCATATAATTCACTCATTTTAAGTACACAATTCAAAGTTTTTTAATATATTCATAGGGTTGTGCAACCATCTACCACAATCTAATTTCACGATATTTTTATCACCCCAAAAGGAAACTCGGTACCCATTAGCAGTCATCGCCTGTCCCCTCCAACTCTCCTCTCCCCTTAGCCCTTCACAAATGCTACTCTACTTTCTATCTCTATAGATTTGCCTGTCCTGGACATTGCATATGAATGATCTTTTATGATTGGCTTCTTTTATGTGATATGTGATCTTTTATGATTGGCTTCTTTCACTTAACATACTGCTTTCAAGGTTCATCTGTGCTGTAGCATGTATCAGTACTTCATTCCCTTTTATTGCCAAAAAATATTCCATGGTATGAATATACAACATTTTCTTTATCCATTCATCAGTTGATGGACATTTGGGTTCTTTCTTCTTTTGACTATTATGAATAATGCTGTTATCAACATTCTTCTACAAATTTTTGTGTGAATATATATATTTTTATTTCTCTTGGAGCTATACCAGAACTGGAATAACTGGGGAATATGGTAACTATATGTTTAACTTTTGGTAGAACTGCCAGATTGTTTTCCAAAGAGGCTGAACCATTTTATATTCTCATTAGCAATGTGTGTAGTGTCTCCATATCCTCACCAATACCTGTTATTGTGAGACTTTTTTATTATAACCGTCCTAGAGGGTATGAGGTGGTATCTCCTTGTGGTTTTGATTTGCATTTCCATAATGACAATGATGTTGAGCATCTTTTCATGTGCTTGTTGTTCATATGTATATCTCTTTGGAGAAATGTCTCTCCATATCCTTAGGTCATTTTTTCAATTTGGTTATTTGTCTTTTTGTTGAGCCCTAAGAGTTGTTTATCTCTCTTGGATAGAAATCCTTTATCAGGTGTATGATTTGCAAATATTTTCTCCTATTCTATCTGTTGCATTTTCACTTTCTTGATAGTATCATTTGCAGCACAAAAGTTTTAAATTTTAGTGTTGTCTAATTGATCTATTTTTAATTTTGACACTTGTACCTTTATCGTAGAGTTGAAAAACCTTCCTTTTCTTACTACATTTTTTTCACACTACTACCACACTCACAACACTTCTGATACCAGATGTGTAGGGGTTTTTCTCACACCAAGCAATTCTCTGACACCAGGTGGGTGTCCTACAATTCAGCTCAATTCTGACACTAAATACCTGAAGATAGTGTTAGGTGGCACAGGCCAAGGGCTCAGTCCCATGGGACTGCCCCTACTTCAGAAGCTAGTCTCAAGTCTAGGTGCTTCTGATCGACTGGCTATAAATTGGAGGTTCCCACAGTCCCCTCCTTGGGTTCAATTAATTTGCTAGAGCAGCTCACGGAACTCAGAGAAACATTTACTTATAGTTGCTGGTTTATTATAAAAGGATATGATAAAGGATACAGATGAACAGTCAGGTGAAGAGATACATAGGGTGAGGTCTGGGAAGAGCCCAAGCATAAGGGCTTCTATCCTCCTGGAGTTGGAGTGTTTCACCCTCCTGCTATGTGGATGTGTTCATCAACCTGGAAGCTCTCCAAGCCCCATACTTTGTGGATTTTTATGGACACATCATCACATAGGCATGATTGATCATTAACTCAGTTTCCAGCCTCCTTCCCCTTCCCAGATAGAGGAGGATAGGACTGAAAGTTCCAAGCTTTTTTAATAATGGCTTGGTATTTCTGCTGACCGGCCCCCATCCAGCCCCCGCCCCCCCCCACCCCCCGCAAGCATTGCCTCAGCAGAATAAAAGACACTCCTATCGCCCAAGAAATTCCATGGGATTTAAGAATTCTGTGTCAGAAACCAGGGTCAAAGACCAAACATTAGAACAAAAGATGCTCCTAGTGCTTTTATTATCCCTAAGGAAATTACAAGAGTTTTACAAGCTCTGTGACAGAAACCCAGGGCAGAGACCAAAATAAAAATATAGATATTATTGGGAATGGGGAAACTTTCCCGTGTCCCTCTTAGTTCTCTGGGTGTTAGAATTATTAAAACAACATAAGGAAAATTAACAGGAGAAAATTAAGTTTTAATACATGCACATGGGGAATTCACAGAAAAGACAGGAAGGCAAAATGAGGTATATATGCCATTCCAGACCAAGGAGGGGGAAGCAAGAGTCTAAGACTTCAAAGGAAAGTAAGGCAGATTTTACAAGGGGATGAAAAAGACTTCATGTTTAGTAAGCAAATGTTTGCTGGGGCATCTTGAAACAATGGGACAGAGGGAGAGCTTTGATTAAATGGACTTAGCTAGGTTCCTCCCTATCTACCATACCTAGTTCAGAATAAAGTGTAGTTATCCATGATATCTCACTTCCTGGAGCAGGTTCTCTAAAATTCTTTTAGGCAGTAAAGAGGGAGGTCAAATTTTTTCGTGAGTCTTCTGAGCCTTGAATGTTTTCAGTTCAAAATAATCTGCATGTCAGAGTGGCATATCTTGGGGAGACTCATCCTGAACTCCCCCCCTCCTCTCTCTCTCTATATATAGATATATATAGAGAGATATAGATATATATGTATGTATGTGTGTGTATATGTGTGTGTGTGTGTGTGTGTATTCATTCTATTTTTTTTATAACTCTCATATCCAAGAAACTGTTGCCCATGGCTATGAAGATTTACTCTTATATTATCTTCAAAGACTTTTTAAATTTTATTTTTCAGTTATAGTTGGCACACAATATTATATTAGTTTCAGGTATATAACACAGTGTTTAGACATTTATTTACCTTATGAAGTGATCACCACAGTAAGTCTAATACTCATCTGGCACCATTCATAGTTATTATGATATTATTGACCATGTTTCCTACATTTAGGTCTGTGATCCCTTTTGAGTTCATTTTTGTGTATGGTATGAGGTAGGAATCCAACTTCATTGTCTTTCACATGGATATTTAGTTATCTCAAACCCATTTGTTTAAAAGACAATTTTCCCCATTGAACTCTCTTGGTATCCTTGTCAAAATCAGTTAACCAGAAATGTAAGGATTGGGCTTATTTTTACATTAGCATGCCTTACATATTCCTCTAAAAGTTACAATTAAATTGATGTGTTTTATTGTTTGGGAGATATTTGATATGTTCCTAGAAAATTTGCAAAGAATACATAGACCCATAGCATGACATCTTAAAGATGACTTTAAGTCCCTTTCCTAGTTTATAAGGAGTATTAGTTTTTCAAATCAAAATATTAAACTAATATGTCTGCAATAATTATAAGAATAATAATGGCTAGCATATATTGAGCCTGGAACTGTGCTAAGCTCGGCAAGTATGTATGGCATGTAACCTTTACAAGAATTCTATGAGTTCAGTGTACTATTGTTTCCCCAGATAAGAAAGCTGAGGCTAAGAGGGGTTAAGTAACTTACCTTACACAGCTAGTGAGTCACTTGTGCGTTTTCAGATCTCAGATTAACTGATCACCCTCTGTGTAATGGGTATAACGTATAGGTATTGCCTGATAACAGATCTGAAAGTCTAAATGTTCCCTCGGGGTCTGAGACCATGGCCCAAAGCAGCCCACTACAAACCTGAAATTTCCTTGAAGACCCCAGGTTTAATCATGCAAAATTTGTTTTTATCTCCATAATATATATGTTTGTTTATACTACATATGTGCTTATTTAAAATAAAGCTGGCTCCTAGAGGTAGCACATTAAAAGTAAAGGGATTTCTTTGTTGTCCTCCTCATCCTCTCTTTTTAAGTTACAATTAAAATATTTCAGAAACTGTACATATTCCCTCTTCCAAAGTCCTCTCGAACTATCCTTAGTCTCCCCAAAAGAGCCTTTGAGGTCACAGGATTCTGCTGATAACATTGGTGAGCTGACTGATGGACTCCACATGCTTCTGAAGCATGGCTATAAAGCAATTTCCTTTAAGCAAATCTTATTTTCATACTGACTTACATTATACAAGTGAAGATGTATTCCCACAGGAACAAAGAAATGTAGCCCCAACATGTAATTTTGAAACAATTGCATCTGCAGGAAAGCTTTTCAAAATCACATATTTAAAAAGAAACTGTATCATTTTTGATAAAACAATAATATACTAAGCTAAGTCACAGGGAGAACAAATATGTGCTAAAACTTAAAATGCTGTTCCAGGATTTGCATTTCCTTGTGGAGTAGCTTCCATGAAAGGAAATTTGCCTGCCGTGTTCCCTGGGTTTTATAATCAGTCTGTTTGTTACTGGTTTTGAAAGAAAAAAATATGTTCAAATGCTTAACATTTTAAAATATGTTAATTAAGGGTGATCTCTTAGGCAATCCATGGTTAGAGATATTGATGTGTTTGCTTAACATTTGTATTTTCTTTACTGAGAAAGTGGGTTCATTCAACATACATATGTCTTAATAATTTCAAATGTTTTTCTCTGGAACTTGATCTCCACAAAAGGTGGGCAATTTTCTGATAGGGCAGCCAGAAAAGGAAAGGAAAGATCTGCCAGTCAGCTGATCTTGAAATTTAATAATTTCTGAAGGTCTTTTCTAAACCTATTAATTAAGCTTGATTGGGCAGCAAAAGGGATAACTTGTCAAGAGTATGCTTCTGTCCTATCTGCGATGTGCCTGACAAACTGGTGAAGCAGGCAAGCCAGAGATCTATTTGCAGGAAAACTGAAATATATCTTGAGAAGAACCCATCCCAAGAGAAAAGGGTCAGAGCGTAATGAGGAGAATCCAGGAAGAAAGCCTTGGTCCCAGTGTCAAATCGACAGCACTCTCAAACTGGATAGTGGAAGAGCTTTTAATAAAGACAGTATCTACAAAAGTGTGGTCTGAATATGGGGAAACCAGCAACAGAGGGGGAGACTGTGGTCACTGAAATGTGGAGAGAGGACGTGGTTGCCGGGGGGAGGACGATGGGGGAAGAGACACCCTGACCTCATTTTTCTCTTACCCTTTATCTTCTGCTGATTCCTCTCATTGGCCAAACCCAACAAAACACCAGAGGGCCAGGGAGCCCTTTGTTATGTCCACTTGGGTGTCAAGGCCGTCCACCTGAAGGCCTCCAGGAACACAGCTGTAGTTGAACAACTGGATTTTTTGCTCATTAGAGTGGAGCAAGAATGCACACCACAGAGAACCTTGAAAAGTCTCAGGAAGGGGATGTGAAAGAGGACTTATTTCTAGGATTTGGGCTGATGGTGGGTGAGGTGGGGAAGGGCTGAGAAGGGAGGCTTTGCTCTGGATTAGATACTTTCAGAAAGCAAAGCAAAAGCAGCTTCTTTGTCAATTATAGCCTTTGTCTCACCTCATTGCTCCCTAATTCTAGGTAAGATTTATTTAGATACCTAAACATAGAATTACTGCCACATTCTGACAGTGTTCCCATCTTCTGAAATGGCCACTTTTTGCGACTTGGACACTGTTCACATTTTTCTCTGTATGGTGACGTGATTACAGAGGGGTCTGACTACCTTGATCTCTCCTGGCCTCAGAGCGGCCTTGTTTCATATTGGGGTGCTGTGCCTCTTCACACCGATCCTGGTGTTTACTCTGGGAGGCCGACACGTGAACGAGAGTAAAGCAGCCGCTCTTCTCCAGCCTAGTATCAGGCAGGCCTTGGGATTCTCTCGTTGAACTTAAAGTTTTCACAGAGCCTCAGCACTGGAGAAGGCCACTGAATTTGCAAAGTTCTGAGTCCAACGTGATGCCCATCGCCAGGTCACATCTCTGAGCCCAGGTCTACATGGGGAGAAGTGGAAAGTGATAGAGCTCTTGAAAAGAAAAGCCACTGACAAAACACTAGCCCTCAGGATGCTCTGCCTTGGACTGCAGAACATGACACAAAACGAAGAGGGCCTCCTCTCCATGTCACCTCAGGTCACCGCGCACTGTGTAGCTCTGGTACCGAATGGACACAGTTAACTTTTTGAAGGTGTCTGGCAGAGCAATGGGGCAGGGATGGGGGAGACTGCTTTCCAGCACCTGATTGGAAACTGATGCTCAGTAAAGCAGAGGAGGCCCAACGGGCATAGATGGTCCATGAGCACAGAAGAGATGCCCCCTGGGAACAACCAGATCCAAAAGAGAGGCCTTTGCAGGAAGCCAAAGTCTTGAATTATGCAGGAAGGATGAACTAGAGAAGTTGGGGCTGACCATTATTATCACTTTGCTAATATCCATGGTCTGCTGAGGCCTAGAGGAACCTAGTATACGTGTTTTTAAACAGCAAATAAACTAATTTTATAAGGCATTTCATTAAAACAAGCTGCTTTGTGCCAACGATGTACAATGCACTTTTAACAGCTTTGTGCATCATTCCCAACCTGTAAATGTGGATAATCATGCTTACTTATTTATAAAGTTCTTTGAGGTTTTTGGATGAAAGCCTCTTTTAAAGTACAAAGCATTCATTTTTTGTGTGTGACAGAGCAATATATGAGAAATGAGCATAAAGCAATGTAAAATTTTTTGTCTTCTTTCTTGCTTTAAGTTTTTAGTTGCTTTCTTCACAGAGACACAAAAGCCAGTCTCTAACCAAAGATCTGGGGTTTGAGATAACAGAACTAATAGAACACTGTAAGTATAAAATCCTACATAGGCTGGAATCAACCACTTCTTGTGAGAATGCGAGAAATAAATTGATAGACAAAGTATTTTTTGTACACATGAACTCATTTCAGTAAGTCGCACTGATAGTCCTAAGAGTATGTAAATAGACCACTATTTATAGACATGTTATTCCATTTTTGACCAGCATGAGCCAGTGAAGCCATAGTAGTAGTCAGTCATTGCAAGTAACTAGATGACAAAAGAAAAATGTGCCAGTTGCTAGGTGATGACTTTCAATCTATCATTTTAGGCAATAAATATAAGATGAAGTTATGAAGAGAAAAGCTATTCATAGCTAAAACTCTAGCTAAAATGGCTATTATTTATTATGCGGAACTGAAATCAGAGAAACCCAGTGTACCAACCCAGAAGCTACTACACAAGCAGACATATTTCAAGGACAAATCCAAAGGTAAGTAGAAAGCAAGGATTTAGGAGGAGGATGGAGAGGCTAAAAAGTTTTTTTTTAAAATTTGGATTCGACTATGTTACCTAGTATCATGTTTCAAATAATAAAAGGAAAAAACATTTCTTAGAACTTACCAAATTCTGAAGAAGTCTATCAGCCCCTATAAATTAGTTAGCAGGTTGCAAAAATGTATTTGGCACAATGACATATGCAAATACTGTGTGAGACCCTGTGTCCCTGCCCTCTGAGAGGCTAGAAATTAGTTTGGAAATGTAGATGATACAAATGAAATGATCAGAGAATGACATAAGGCATTAAAATCCATTGGTTAAAACCTATGCCTGGCAGAAAACAAGCACTCATTCAATGCCAGCTAAATAATAAAGAATTGTATAGTGCAGAACGTACTGTAAGGGGCACCTATTACTGATTCTACGTTAGCTGTCCTAAACACAGCTGAGAATTGCAAAGATAAGTAAAAGCCTTCCCTCATTACTCATTTACTTAGCAAGCCCAGTAATCTAGAGTGGTGGTTCTCATACTTCAGCATGCATCAGAACTACGCAGAACTTGGTAAAACACAGATAACCAGCTCCCACCCACAGAGTTTCTGATTTAGTAGGTCTGAGCAGGAGAATTTGCATTTCGAACATGTTCCCAGGTGATATAGATACTTCTGATCTGGGGAGCACATTTTGAGAACTACTGGTCTAAAAGGTCATAAGTAAATTTAAAAGCATGAAAGAGAATACTAATAACAGCTAGCATTTATCATGTATCCTCAATGCCTCTGTGCTTCAATTCTAGCTAGATGATAGATGATAGATAGATGGATAGATAGATAAGAGATAAACAGATAGACCAGTGTTGGGCTGCACAGTTTTATTCCTTGAGGTGACCCTTGAGAGTGGTGTGGGTGACTGGGCCTCTGACAGCCCTAAGTTTGTTATAGCTGAAGCAGAAATTAGCTGGTATGACCATCAAAATCCTGAGAAGGGAGAAGAAGAGATGCTTCAAAATTACATTATCTCTTTATGTCTCACATTTTTCTCATTGACCTCAACCTCAAACAATAATTATAAATGGAAGCTGAGGGTGTAAAAGCTAAAGAAAGTATCTCTTGACCATAACAAACACCAAAAAAAAAAAAAAAAAAAAAGGAAAGGAGTTTCCCCTCCCCCCCTCCACCCTCCTCCTCCTTACATGAAGAGCCATTTGTTTCCTACACCAAGAGTGGCTATGTAACATTGGAAGGAAAAACACCTTTCCCTTCATGGCATCTCTCACTCCATACTTTAAGAAGATTGAAGCACCCAGATTTTGCTCCCAACAAGAGATTCTGATTTGACTCACAAAGGCATCGGTATTGCTTCAAAGCTCTCACAGGTGGTTCTAATGTACAGCCAAGTACATTAGAAACACTATGTACTAATTTGTCTTGGCTTGTATCTGCAGTCTCTCCTGTTGCTTTCTCTACTCCCCTCCCAACCCCTCTAAAAACATGCTCACATTATCCAAACTCTAAAAACAAATCATTTCATTGACCCTGTATCTCCACAAATTATGTTGTCACCTATATTCTTAAAAACATAAGCAGGAAGTTATGTATGCCTATTTGTCTAAATCCATCCAATATTTAACCCTTCAAAATTAGGCTTTAATCTCTAATATCTTACCAAAGCAGGGTTTTGGGGTTTTCTTTTTTTTTTTTTAAGCTCAGACAACTAATAACTAATAAAAATAAAAGGTCTTTTTCTTAGTCCTCTGTCTTCCTCAACTTTAATGATGTATTTAATGATACCATTTAATCTTTGGAATCCTCTCATGCCTAGACCTCACTCAATACTGCCTTTTCTTCCTTACCAACCATTGCTTCCACATGATTTTTATTGCTTTATCAAACCCTACCCTGTATTTATAGAAATTCCTCAAAGCTTCACACACTTCCATTTCCCCTTTGCAATCTTATCTATTTGCAGAAATTCAATAATCACTTTTGTAAAAGATGGACTATGATCCTTACCTGAAGCCCAGGCCTCCCAAAAAGTCCAGACCTAGATTTCACCTTTCTGTTGTATATCTCCACCTGAATAACCCATCAAGTTCTCCAAGTCAGCATGACCCAAAATGAACTCATGATTATCCTCAACCAATCTGTTTCTTCTCTCTTCTTTTTTATAGAATCATCATAGTCACCCAAAGCTAAAACCTCGACATTATCTTGGAGTTATCTTTGATTTCTTTCTGGCCAATAAGAGCACATTCTCTATAAGTATGCGAAAACCTTTTAGAAGTACAATTGACATACAATAAAATGCACCTAACGTGTATAATTTGATAAATTTTGACAAACATATATATCTATGAAACATACAAAGTGGTAAATATAACCGTAACCCTTAGAAGTAGCCTCAGACTCCTTCTCAACTGGCCCCATCCCAGGCAATCACTCTGTTTCCTATCACTAAAGGTTGTTTTATACTCTTTACAGTGATATTGATCTTTTCCTGTGATTACTTGCTATGTGTGTTCTTTAGTAAAGGATATGTTTAAATCTTTTGCAAAATTTTTATTTATTAAACAAATTAATAACAATATTGTTGATAAATTATTATGTATTATTATTGAGTTTAAGGGCTCTTTACCTATATCTTGGATACAAGCCCTTTGACAGATATAAGGTCTGCAAATATTTTCTACCAGTCTGTGAACTTTTCATTCTCTTCACAGCATCTTTTGAAGAGAAGCTCATAATTCTGATGATCTAATTTTTTTTATAGATCATATGTTTAGTGTTATAATTAAGGAGTTTTTGCCTAAACCAAGATTATAAAGATTTTTCTCCTGTGTTTTCTTCCAGAACTTGTATAGATATAGGCTTCACATTTAAGTCTATGATCCGTTTTCAGTCAGTTTTTGTATGTGGCTCAAGGTATCGATCAAAATTCCTTTTTTTTTCTTGTGCATATGGATAGCAAATTATTCCACACTATTTGTTGGAAACTCTTCCTCCACTTTGTTGAAATAAATTGACCACATATGTGTGGGTCTCTCTATTTTGGTTTCTGGACTCTCTATTTTGTATGATTGATCAGTTTATCTATATTGTTATTAATTTTAGAATGTCTTGATAACAAACTTCATGATAAATCTTGAGACAGCATAAATTTTCTTCTTCATTTTGAAAGTTGTATTGGCTCTTTTAGTGACATCATATTTTCGTAAAAATTTCATGAATTTTGACTGGAATTGTATCGAATCTATAGATAAAGTTGGAGAAAATTGATATATTAAAAATACCAAGCCTTCAGATATGTGAGCCTAGTATATCTCTTTCAAGTCTGCTTAAATTAACCTCAGCAATGTTTTGTAGTTTTCATTATAGTAGTCTCCCTTTATTCATGATTTTGCTTTCTGGGGTTTCAGTTACCCAGGGTCAACCTGGGTCTGAAAACACTAAATGGATATTTACAGAAATAAACAATTCATGTTTTAAAACACCTGCTGTTCTGTGCAGCATGATGGAATCTCGCAATACCTGCTCTATCCCGCCCAGGACGTGAATCCTCCCCTAGTCCAGCGTCCGCTCACTGTACACGCTCCCCACCTGTTACTCACTTAGTAGCCCTCTTGGTTATCAGGTCAACTGTCAAGGGATCAAGATATCGCAGTGCTTGTGTCAAGGACACTCTTATTTTACTTAATAATGACCCCAAAGAGCAGAAGTAGTGATGCTGGCAACTTAGACATGCTAAAGAAAAGCTGTAAAGTGCTTCCTTTATGTGAAAAGTCTAAGTTCTCGACTTAATGAGGAAAGAAAAAAAAAAAACTTGGCCGAGGTTGCTAAGCTCAACAGTAAGAACGAACTTCTAAGTGAAATTGTGAAGGAAGAGAAAGAAATTCGTGCTAGTTTTGCTGTTGCACCTCAAACTGCAAAAGTTCCAGCCACAGTGCATGGTAAGTGTGGGAAAGTCATTTAATTTGTGGGTGGAAGACATGAATGGCAAACGTGTTCTGGTTGATGGCAGCATGTCGTGCAGGAAAGCATTGAGCCTACACAAAGACTTCAGCAGCGATCCCCTGGAATGAGTGACACAAGGCCGTTTACTGCAAGTACGGAGCAGCCACGCAGATGCAGGAATGGGTTCGACATCTTATCGTCTCACGTAATCGCAAGAAGAAGGAGGGTGAGTACAGTACAAAAAGATTTTGAGAGACCATGTTCAAATAACTTTTATCACAATCTCTTGTTATAATTGTTCTATTTTATTAGTTATTGTTGTTAATTTCTTATGGTGCATAATTTATATATTAAACTTTATCATCAGTATGTGTGTATAGGAAAAAGAGTATGTATAGGATTCGGTACTATCTGCGGTGGCAGACACCCACTGGGGGTCTTATTCCCCTCGGATAAGGGGGCACTACTGTATACAGGTATTATTTGTCTTTTGTTAGATTAATCCCTAAATATTGTGAGTTTTACCTTGTAGGGTTCTGTATATTTTTATACTCCTATAAATATTTCTGAGCTTTGGTCTGGAATACGGTTAAGTTACTTAGAAATTAGAAACGGTTTGATTCTTTTGGGTCTTGCTATGTAGCTTTATGAGGCACAACCAGAGCCACACTTAGTACAGGATTAATTTTTCCCCACTCGTGAAGTAAAACCTTTCTGAGCACTATACTTCATGCCCTGTGAACTTCAGCATTTTCTATTCTTACTGGTGAGAGCATGCGATCTCCCTTGCCCCATGTGAGATCTGAAGGGCTATTTCCTCTAATTCTTTCAGATGGTTCTTTTCCAAGTGCCGGGTAGTTTTCTTACATGCAGGTGCTGATCATTAGTCCGCTGGCTAGGCAAGGAGCATCCTCTGTAGACGCCCAGAGCCCGCTCTCTGTGCAGCTCTCTCTCCTCAGACATTATCCCATGCAAAGTCTAGCAGTTTGGGAGTTTGGCCTTGTGGGAGTTTGGCCCATAGTTGTCTCCCCAACTCAAGGAGATCATGTGATCCACCTGAGTTCTGTTTCCTACTCCAAGGCCTGGAAGCTCTCTCCAAGCAGTAAGCGGAGGCAATCACAGGGTTCACCTTACTTGTTTCCCATCTTTCTGGTAACATCACCCATCGTTGTCTGATGTCCAGTGCCTTGTGAAGCTTTGTTTCCTCTTTTTGTCAATTTTTTTTTTCAGCTGTTTTAAGTGGGAAGATGTATTTGGTCCCTGTTATTCCATCTTGGCTATTAGTGAAAGTCCTTCCTGGTCTATAATTTGAGTCCGCTATTTTTCTTTCATCCTATGTTTTCTATTTTACTACCTTCCTCATGCATTGTAAAAACAATGATGAAATAGCTTTCATTCATGAAACCCTGCTATGTGCAAGGGCCTGTGTCACACATTTGATAAATATTATGTCCAGCAACCATGACTGCAAGTTGGGATGGATTATTACTTTCATTTATGAAATATTTCAAACATTTAGAAAAGTCAAAAGTAATATAAATGTTCTTAATACCTACATTTGACAATACTATTCTTTGGCCATATTTGCTTCAGCAAATTTTTTTTTGTACGTACCCCCCCACACACACACACCCATTTCCTACTTTTTATTCATAGAGGTAGCCATTATTCTGGAGTCGGTGTTCTTTATGTTCGTGGATTTATACATTAATGGTAGGCTAATTATCTCCAATTTAATAATGAGGAATCTGAGACTCTGGGAGATTAAGTAACATGCACAGGGTCCTTCAGTTTATAACTAGTGGAACTAGTTTTGGAGTTCAAATCTATGGGCCAAAGCCATGTCCTTCACTGGAAGATTATATTCATCTTCCTGAAGCCCTATGCATATCATATTATTCACAATTTTGATTGCTAGCCTGAGTTAAAATTTCTCATCTTGACTTTACAGTCCTGACAACGCATGATTTCAGTGCACCTCAGCCACTCCTACTCTATGTAAACCTCTTCAAATCATATAAAACCACTTGTTTTCCTAGAGTATTACCATGAATTTTCTTGCTGCTGTCATTGCCTATATTTTTTTTCTTCCATGTGGAATGTACTCCTCTCCCCATTTCTATAGGTCAGTATCCATACTTATCCCTCAAACACACCATTGATTTATTTATTCATTCATGTCAAATACTGATGACTGCTAAGAGCAGATGACCAATAGCTCTTTGGTCTTTGCTCCTCCCCTCCATGTGGGTATTCTGTCACTCAGAACCCTATGGCAAAGCATTTTTCATCTTCTCAGCATTTTGCCATATTTTATAGTATTTTATGTAAATGCCCTCCCTCTTCCATCCAGTAACTTTCTCTCTGTATTACCATAAGTGTCTACCACAGAGCCTTTGTACACCATGGGTACCTAATAAATGCTTATTAAACTGAATTATACATGCAAAATTTGGATATCCTGGGAAACGTAGGAAAATTGATAAATATAGTAGCATTTGTTTTTAATTTACTTCCAGCTATTTAAAAAATATTGGGTACAAGGATTTTCTTAGACTCATACATACACAGAGCCCCTTTAAAACATTTAGTGTTCTGTCCCAGTTGGAGACTTGATGCCCAGTATTTCTCCAACAAACCTCTGAAACATGAAAGGAAATCTCAACTCTGTCCTTCTACCCACAGTCAGTGGCATTGACAAAGCAAGTTAGCTGAGAGATTCTTGGATCTGAGCAAGTGATATTAGGCTGAATTTTCACACTGGTAAAATCTGATGTTATATCACAGAGGTATTGTTCTTTCTGGCTTGAGTGGTCATATGTTGTTATTATTAGTGCTATGAAAAGTGCCTGTGAAATGAAAAGATTTGCTACCGATGGGTCTTTTTATGGTTAGTGACCTAGGGAGCAACCGGCTTGAGCTGGAATAAAAAGTACAGTAGATTCCCCAGCTAATCTCATGCAAGTTTAGTCCCATTTCAGAGCCCCCTCTGCCTTCAACTAAAACAGAATAGTAACTTTGAGATGATTCATTACATAAAGCTGAAAATAAATCATTTATTAATACTGCATATTATGAAAAAATGTATGTTACGATACAAAAAGAATTTGGTGCTGGATAGAAATGCTCGAATTTACTTCTATGCTTGTGACACATAAATTTCACTCCGCTAGATGGATGAACTAAAGAATGAGAAGGAAAAGAAAAAAATCTAAAACCGGAATAAAAATTCCAAACTGCTTCATTTTATTCAACTCTGTGTTCATGGATAGTGTTGATTCAGACATCTACTTTCTTTTTAATTATTTATTCTCCTGGAAGCTGGACAGACTAGAAATGTGCTAAGGTGCGTGGTGACAAAGCAGTGAAACCTCTTCCACAGACACCCTGCCCACCCTGTCTGTGCTCCATTCACTAGGTATAGCAACACAGGAACACCCAGGGGCTCTTGTCCAAGGAGCAGCTTAGCATCACCCTCCGTGAAGCACATCTATTTTCAGTCCAGACCAGGGTGCACCAGTGGGCCTCTTTGTGGTACCGATGTAATTAAGAACAGTGAGCACCGATTGAATACCTAATTGAATGCTAGACACAGCACTAGGTTCTACAGTGGGCAATGCCTATTTTGGCTGCTCTCAAACTGAATAGAACTATAAAGAACTTTAAGGTGCTGTCTTAGGAGCTGTCATTCCATGTGGCTCACCCCAAAATAAGCACATTGTTCAGCCACCTCATTCTGTAATGGTGTATCAGGTCTGTGCTCTGACCATTAGATTGTTATTTTAATTTAGTGTTGGGTCCATTCTACCTTTGACAAAATCCAACAGGATTTTCTACATAGAACTTAAACAATGAACAATGAAAAGGATTAAATGGTCTGATTGAATCTACACTTTAAAAATATACTAGACATAATATACTAAATAGATACTAATAAATATATTTATGTTGATATATATATATATATATATATATATATACATATACAGTATTAACATTTTATAACTAAGCCTTAACTGATATGCAGAACTAACTAAAATTTAATTATAGTATGAGTAGTCTTGCTGACAGTGTCACCCAAACGGACATCACCGTCATGGAGGGTCTAGTTTTTCCCAGCTTATCTCCAGGCTCTATGTCTGTCTTCTCAGTTCCTTTTGTATCCAAAGCTGGTCCCATGTTAAGCCATTTGCTCACATTTTTATTCTGGGACTGACATGCCATTACAGAGAATTAGCATTCTCTTTTTCTGTCATTGCTCTCAGGATTCAGGTTTTAAGTCTTTGCTAGATATTTCACTATATCTCAAGCTATTATTGCTCCTAATTTGCCATTGCACAAATGTGTGCAATGCTTGACCATAGGATACTCATGGTCCTCCTGTGCCTGCTCTGCACTACTGTCTGTTACAGCCATATAGATTCCTTGTCTCTACTGAAATTTAGTGGTGTGCGGGGTTCTATTGAACCCCCTAGATCTTAAGAAAGAAAGAACAGCTTCCAGGGTAAGTACTTTTTGGAGAGTTTTCTGCATTGTGCAGAAGTTATCGATGCACTTTTTCTTCCTGGGGTTTCTGCAAGTAATCAATATATGCACGTTTATGTGAGGTCTGCACTGTGCTAACATGGTGAACAAAGCTCCACGGGAACACAGAGGAGAGAATGATTAAATCTGAAAGAACAGTGATGTTTGATGGTCATAATTTGAAATTTTTGTCTGGTAGAGGACATATGGAAGGGCATTTCAAGCAGAGAGAATAGCAGGGACATATACAACAATTTATTGAAACGAGTGGCATGTATAAAGAATGTGTAGCCAGTGTGATTAGAGCAAAAGTGGGTTGAGATGAAATGAGGCTGGAAGGGAGTGAGATTGTGGAGGTCCATGAATGCCATGATAAAGATTTGGGGATTTGTCCTTTTGGAAAAAAAAAAATCTATCCTTTGACTTTTGCTTAAGCAGGTTTTGACATGATTTAATTTGCTCTTTTCAAAGGAAATTGACTGCAGTGTAGTGGATGAACTGAGAGGGTGAGGGACGTGGCAGGCAGACCAATTTAGAGTCACTGCAGTAATCGAAGTGAGAGACAAGGAGGATCTCAGTGAGGAAGGCAGCAGAGGGAGTGGAAGAGTATGCCATGTTGGATATAGAAACAAATACCAGGTGATTTCACTTGTATGTGGGATCTAAAAAAACAAAATAAATTAACAAACAAAACAAACTCATAGATACAGAGAACAAATTGATGGTCATCAGATGGGAGGAGAGTTTGAGTGGGGGCTAAGTGAAAAAGGTGAAAGGGATTAAGAAGTACAAATTGCCAGTTATAAAAAATAGTCATGGGGATGTGAAGTATAGCATAAAGAATATAGTCAACAATATTGTAAAACTATGTATGGTGCCAGATGGGTACTAGATTTATTGGGGTGATCACTTTAAGGTATATTGATGTCTAATCACTATGTTGTACATCTGAAACTAATATAATATTGTATGTCAACTGTAATCGAGAAATAAATTTAAAAAACAAATTGTATGAGGGATAAAGATAATGGAAGAATCAGGATGAAGTTCAGGTTTCTGAATTGGATGATTTGGTAGGTTGTGATATCATTAATTTAGATTAAAAATATAGGAGGTAAATGAATTTTTCCATCAGGGGGATATGAAAGAAGGGGAAAAGTAGAGATGCCACTATAGCCTAAAGGAACTCTTAGCTCACATCCTAGCCTTCTGAAGCAATATCAAGGGGCAAGGTCATTTCTATGGTCAATATGGGGAACCAAGCTTAGTTCATCTGATGCCGAGCAAGAATACACCTGAACATGAACCGTCTGGTAACACCTTAATGCTGTGTTTCAGGTCTAAGCTACTTGTGTAAATTGACCTTTCCCGTCTCTGCAGGAAGTAGATAGGATTATTGGCCCCAATCCTTCAGTCCTTTCTGTATCCATACCCTTTGTTGTATGTCTTCACAGTGCCTCCACGAAAGGTAGTGTATTTTTCTTTCTCTTGCCTTTGAGTTTGACCAATGAGATGTTAGTAGATGCGACACAAGCAAGGGCCTGAAATGTGCTCATGCAGTAGGACTTGCCTGATCTTTTGCACTTTACTCATCACCATTAGCAGTGCTTTTCCCTGGGTCACTTTTTTTCCCCCTTTACTCAAGTTTTACAATGGACTTCCATGAAGCAGACCAATCCAGCCGCTGCAGCTTGGAGCAGAGCCACCCAAACCCACCTGAGGAAATAATTATTTTATGCCACTGAATTTTGGTATGTTTTGTTATGCAGTGAAAACTAGCTGATAACACAGCCAATAAGTGAAAAAAGTTTAGAATTGAGAGAGTCTGGGATAACACCCAGCTTATCAAATCCTGGTCTGAACAATGGCTGCAGTGCAACAGCTGATGTCAGACAGATCTATTCACACTTTGTGGATTATCAGCCACCATTTTTAAAACATTCACTGCTGATCATGGGTGACATTGTGCTTGTGTTTTACAGATCACTGGGTTCAGAAATTTCACTGCCAGTGGTAGACTTTTGCAAACCTTAATTACTCCTGAGCCAAATTCTTGGTATTTTGAATCTCAATTTCTTATTCCATCTAGTTAGTTTTATTTTCTGGGGATGCAGTCAGGTACCAACTTTAAATTCTTGAAGACAAGAATTAAATGGACCTTTGGCCTTTCTTTCTCTGGTTAAACAACACAAACTCATTTAACCTTTCCTCAGAGGTTCAATTTGTCGATTATTTGACTGTTTCTCTGCTCTTTTCTGAACCCTTTTCTGCTTTGTTATATCTCTTCTAAGTTGTAAAGACCAAAATTGAATATAGTCTTTACATCCGAACTGGTACGAAGTGTAATCCCTTTATTTTGAGGTCTTTGAGAAGGTGAACGGTCAGACACCTCAGAGTTGAATTTGCTTCCACTGCAGTTATGTATTCTTCTTGGATTTCCCAGCCTCCCCTTTGACATTGATTTTTTGATACCTCAAAGTTTTAATCTGTATTTGGTTCTTGCCATGATCACTCCAGGTTATGGATGATTGCTCTTTTTTTTTATAATATTCCTTATGCTGAGACTACAGTCTGTGTAATCTAGATTTGTGATTTCAAAGTTAAAGAGAGCCATATCAGGTAATTATAATAAACACTCACATTTCTTGTAATACTAATCAAAGATAGTATTATACTTAATTACTAAGTATAAACACTATATTATGATGGTTAAATACTACCATCAGCTAATAGCTTTCCCAAAGGAAAACTGCAAAATGATACAATTTCTCACGTTTATAAAATGTCCCCAAAAAAATTGAGGTGAAGAAAATTAACAATAGTAATACTAATAGTTAACATTTATTGTGCACTAACAATGTTCCAGGCACTATGCTATTTTCATGTCTTAGGTTAGGCTTCCCACAAAACGACTCATAGATAAGGAATTAGTGTGAATGGTTTATTAAGTTGAGCTCTTAGGACAAACCAGGAAGGGAGTAGAGAAGGCAGAACAAGGAAGGGAAAGAAGTCAGGCAAATGTGAATCTCAGGCAAAGTCCCACAGTGGGAGCAAAATCACTTCCAGTTGAGAATTACTTTAATAAAGTCAAGACCATACGATATTGGTGGCAAAATTGACAAATAGATTAGTAGTACAGAACAAAGAGTCCAGATATAGACATATACATATGTGGTCAATTGATTTTCAACAAAGTTGCAAAGGCAACTCAGTTGAGAGTGATAGTCTTTTTAACAAATGACACTGAAAGAATTGGCTGTCAATATGCAAAATATAAATAAATAAAAAGTAAAGAACTTGAGTCCATATTTCACATTATATACAAAAATAAATTAACTAAAAATAGATCACGAGCCTAAATGCAAATCTTAAGACCATGAAATTTCTAAAAGAAGATATAGAAGAAAATCTTTAGAACCATGGATTAGGCACAGATTTCTTAGCTAAGGCACAAAAGCACAATCCATTAAAAAAACTTTATTGTACTTTACCAAAATTAAGAACTTCTGCTCTTTGAATGACTCTGCTATGAGGAAAAGTCAAGCCACAGACTGAGACAAAATATTTGCTCATCACATATCTGATGAAGGACTTGTACCTATAAGATATACAGAACACTCAAAATTCATTATAAGGAAACAAACAACCCAATAAAAATGGACAAAAGATTTGAAGATAAGTAGATGGCAAATAAAGTTATTTTAAAATATTCAACATCATTAGTCTTTAGGTAAATGCAAATTAAAACCACAAGGAGCTATCATTTCACATCTACTAGAATGACTATAATAAAAATATACACAATTAAAAGTGTCAGTGAGAATGTGGAGAAACTGGAATCCTCATGAATTGGTGGTGGGAATGTAAAATAAGATGCCCATTTTGAAAACCTGTTTGTACTTTCTTAAAAAGTTAAACATACATTTACCATGTTACCTAGCAATTCCACATTGAGCTATCTACTCAGATAAAAGAAACAGGTAATTTTGCATTCCACTTTTTCCGCTAAAAACCAGACCATAAATATTTTTGTTGGTGTCATTAGACAATTTGAAAACATCTTTCTAATAACTATTTAATATTTCTTTATATACACATACTCAAAATTTATCTAATATTTTCCCTTTAGATTATTTATGATTTTAAAAATAATTTTTTGGTAAACCTCTTTTTGCATATTAACTGTATAACCTCAGACATGTTATTTAATCTGTCTCGGCTTTAATAGGAATATAGTCATAATTAATGGTTCTTACTTCTGAGGCACAATATGGTTGTTCTGAGCATTGTATAAAATCAAGTGTGAAGCACTTAGCATATGGTCATGGTAGACATCAACGAGATGTTAGCCATCATTACTCTCATCAGTCATCATTATAAAACTTTAAATTTATGATTATTCCTCAGAATAGAATCATAAAAATGAAATCTCAGGGCTTGTTTTTTCAGAACACTGCTTTCTAAATTGGAAGTAGGCAAAACACATTCTTGGCTCTTTTCTGCCCCCTTTTTTGATACTGGAAACCCAGAGTCGTTCTTTAGATTCTTGCCCTGGTGCTTCGGTCTGATGCCTCTGAGGTTCTATGACTTTAAGCTTCCCAATCTCTCCAAACAAAGTCCATCTGTCCTGTGATTTCTTTCCTAGTGGAGGATAGGATGGATTAGGTGACCTTGGGTAAAAACATTGGGCAAAAATGAAAATGGGTAATAATGAACTATTTTCTTCCTCATAGGTAATATAGTTAGTTGCCTTTTCATAAGATCACTAGTATCTAAACAAACACAGAGAATTGGAACATGGGATCTTCGGGATTCTCTACTGATGGGGAAAAATACTGGTCATTGTGTGTTCAAATCACAGACCACTTTACATATGGTTATACTGCCCAAATTCCTTAGCACACTGTCCAAGACTCTTCATTACCCTCTGTTTACTTCTCCAGATTCACCTCTTGCTACACCTCCCTCCAATGTGATATTAAAATCATATTGTAGATCTTGCCATCCCCCTACATCTGCCATGCTTTCTCTCCCACTAGGCTTTGTGTATCATGTTTCCCCGCCTTGCAGTCTTTTCTTCTTTTCCCTACCCCCTTCATTTGACTAACTCCTACTTATAATCCTGGCTTCGTCTTAAATACTTGAAAGTATTTCCTGTCCCCAAGATCGAGTTTGCTACTCCATTTTTAAGCTCCCATGGAGCGTCCATGTTATTATTACCTTACTGGATTTAAATTGCTTGTTTATTTGCCTTCTCCCTAATCACACTATGTGGCAGCCATGGGGTTGCATCACTTTGATCTCCCTTCAAGAAAGAACTTGCTATTTAACTGCAAGGAGTGCAGTTAGCTGACAGCCTCCAGCTGCTAATGCCTTCAAATCTGCCTCAGCTTTCAATTGAGGCCACAGCCTTTTGGGGCAGCCCCAGCCAATGACTGAGCATAATAGTGGTACTAGGGCTAGCTCAGGACGTTTAGTGGGAGATCTTTGAGTTGGCTGAAACTGTCAGATCTGCATTATGAGGCTCCCTCTACTTCATCATACTTCCTCCCTCTTTCACAGATGTCCTATCTGCTTTTGCTATGAAGTGTCTCCCTGCCCAATCCTGCTTCTTAAGTCCTTTCACTTTCATGGTGTTGCTCTCCAATAAACCTCTCACACTTCTAAGTTTGTCACTGCATCTGTTTTCTGGTTAACTCGATTAACACAGACTGTGAGCTCTTTGAAGGCAAAGGCCACAACATTTAAATTGTATCTTCATCTCCCAGAACAAAACACAATAGGATCTCAATAAATAACTTGTGAATGCATGCATGCATGTGTGCATGCATGCTCACTCAAGATAGTGTTCCACACTGAATGATGTTTTGTTATTATGTAATTCACAGATGCTGGTCAACATTCAAGAACGTTTTGCTTTCAAGACTCAGATTCACTTGTGAAATGCACAGTAGGAATGACATAATTGTGCATTTTCAAGTGGGTATTTTCCAATGGTTAAATTTATACCACATATATAATTTATCCCTTAGGATACTACTCCCATGGGCTCATGTAGTTGAGTATGAGTCATAACAGATATTTGTACTTGAAAGTACACAGTGGCTATTAAATTTTTATTCACTACCAAAATAGAAAATTTTAAATATTACTGCTTATGCCTGGAAATCTCATCTAAATGTTGCTCTATAGAATAAAATCCAAAGGCATTAAAAATCTTTCAAACACTGGGCCTTATTTATTTGGCACTCATCACAGTACCATCTGTATGAAGTATCTACCTAGCTAGCTCCCCCAGTAGACTGTGAACTCCGCAAGGGCAAGCATACCATGCACCTCCCACCCTAGCCTAAATTCCAGCGCCTACAAGGGCTGCACTGTACTGGAAAGCAACGGATTCCAAATATCTCGGTTGAAATACAAGCTCCATCTAATGGTGATGGAGGTCACTAATGGTGACCTTCACCTTCTAAAACTCATCCTTGTTTTCCTCACCTTTAAGAGATTTGAAAATACGTTCTCTTCTTTCTCTCTCTCCTTGTTCTCCTTCCCTCCCTTCTTCCTTTTATTCCCCAAACATTGATTAAATGTCCACTGCCTCCCAGGTACTAAGCCAGGAACTTTGGGAGCAGCAGTGAATAAAGAAGACAAGCTTATGTCTTCCTGGATCCTCACAGAAAGGGTGGAGGTTATCAAAAATAATTACTGAATAATGAATATGTGCAATATAGTTAGAAGTGAAGGGGTGTGGTGGGCCAAGAATGCCCGCATCCCAAAAGATATCCATGTCAAATCCCTAGAGCTTGTGAATAAAACCCTTTTTATTTTGGGGGCAGGTGGGGGGAAGGTTTTTGCAGATGTAATTAAGTTATGGATCTTGAGATGAAGAGATAACCCCAGGTTACCTAGGCGGGCCCCAAGTGGATCCTGACAACACTTGTTTTAGACTTCTGGCCTTCAAAACTCAGAGAAAACATTGCTATTGTTTTAAGCCAGCAAGTTTGTGATCATTTGTTCCAACCACAGGAAAGAAACACAAGGAGATATATAAACAAGCTGCTCAAACCTAGGCTGAGGGGTGCAGGAAATGACTATGCATAGACCTTGGTCTTCCCCGTGTTTTTCTGCCTTCCGTGTTCAACAGCACTTTAAAATACTGTCTTGTTTTCTGGACTCTACATTCTTTCCTCCCTGTTTGACACACCTTCTCTTACCCAGAAAGCTGGAGATTAGTTCTTATAGGTTTGATATGAACCCCTCTAGGGTTCTCTGATTCTCTGAGGTCTACACTCCACATTTCTAGAACACCACTGAACTCCATCAGCCTGGGTATTTATAATTACAGATGGAGGCTGCTATGGCATACTTTGCCAACAGGTGCTACTGCCTAACATAGGGCACCACGATGTGATGTAAAGAGCAGATGGGCATCATGAGTTCTACATTTTACTTCAGCTTCTGATACCGATTGATCATGTAATATTTGAGAGGTCATTTTGATTATTTATGCTTCAATTTCCTCATGTGTAAAATGAAGGTTTATGATGGGTTTCATCCTAAAGTTCTTTTCTGGCTTTAAAAATAATCATAATTCCACAGTCAAATGTCTTTATATTTGTGGGGAAAAGTTTATATAAATTGACATGGGATCCTATACAACTAATTCTGTCAATAAGTTCTGTGAAATGTATTATCTAAAAGGCAGAAGATTTGAATTCCTAGGTACTGTGTGTCTGTTGGTTTTGCCCATCCCAGATGATTCCCAGTGTTAAATATATACGTAATTACAGGTTTTGACTTGGCCCCCAAATCACACAACTCAAGTCAAGCTTTGGAATTTACTCTTTTTTTTTTTTTTTTTTATGTCATGAGTTTCATAGTGTCATATTCATGGGTAAGCTTAAACAAGTAGTATAAGCTAAGTTGCTCACCAAAAGAAATTCACCATCATACTTACTTAATGAGACTGGCAATAAACAGGCCCTGACCCATGCCTGTGATGGATTATTCATCATCCTGACAAATCTCTGGGTCTGTGCTCTAGGCAGGCCAAGTCTGAACAAGCCTCCTCTTCCCTTACACTCTCTCTTTCTCTCCCTCTCCCTCTCCTTCTCTCTCCCTCTTTCTCTCCCTCCCCGCCTCCTTCCCTCCTGCCTTCCTTCCTTCCCATCCTTCTACAAGCTATAGAACACAGAATAATATTAGTCAGTTATATACATCAATACATATTCATCAAAATGCCCACTTCATTGCTTCGTACTACAGGGATCAGAAATATACAGGACATGAATGGTCCCTGCCATAAGAGAGCTTACCTGTGCAAAAGTAGCCAAGCCTTCATGTCAGCAGTGTATTGTAAGGGCCAACATAGGAGTATTTGAATTTGTTGTAGAAGCAGAGAGCAGGAAGCAAATACTTTGATCTGTTACACTGGAAACTAGCCCATGGGTCTAAGCTGTTAAATTTAGCATTGTGTTCCCATTGCCTATCGCAGTTTGCCCAACAAAGCAAACACTCAATAGATACGAATTGAATGGATAAATGTATGAAGTGGGTAGGGATGGTCAAGGCAAGGTTCTCAGAAGAAA
This sequence comes from Eidolon dupreanum, assembly GCA_028627145.1. NCBI lineage: Eukaryota > Metazoa > Chordata > Mammalia > Chiroptera > Pteropodidae > Eidolon > Eidolon dupreanum. The sequence continues at coordinate 11,587,493 of CM053511.1, forward strand.
GAGACTTGAGTTAGGGTTTAAAGATGAAGAGACATTAGACAATATAAGGCAAGAGGAAACTTCCGAAGTGAATATAAGAAAAGTTACAGAAATAGACTCTGCATAGAAATAAAAGTAGGATTTTTATTTTTTTTGGATGCAGAATTAATACTGAGATTGATTATTAAAAGGTTAATGTCATTTCACTTCAGGGCTTATACATTGTTGAATAATCAGAATCTGCTTCCACATTTGTTCATTTTGTCAGTAGAACCAAAAGGTTCAAGGACCTGGAAGAGATGTGCCAAGGATTTTGTGTGTCTCTAACACCTCCAAATATATAGTGAGAATATATAGTTGGGGCTACAAGATTTGTGCAGCAATCAGCTGCTGAGCCTAAGAAGATATTTTTTCATGTTAAATGAGCTTGCGTTGTCATCCTAGCACATACATTGTTGAGAACTGTCCTAGGAAGAGACTATTTTCCAAATATTTCCAGAAATAGTCACAAGGGATAGCCAGGACCATGTTCTCTCTCTAGCCCTCTTGATTCTTCTCCTTGGGTTTTGTTCTCTAGATCTGAAAGTCCGGAACTGGCCTTTCTTCCTCATTCACATCCTGATAATTGTCATGGAGTTGGGTGGCATAGTAAAGATAAATGAAGTATGAAGATGCTCTGTTTAAGATTCATATGGATTCTATCACTCACTGAATCAGAACTAACATTCTTACTCTTTATATCCAAACTCTTCATCAGAGTTCTCTGGGCTACCTCATTCTTTTCCCCTTAACCTACATCTAGCAGTTGTATCATGGCAAGTTGAACATCAGACTGTGTGTTGGGAGGCAATTTGGTGTGTAAGGCATTGGTATCAAAACCGAAGACCTTGGTTTGAGACTTGTTTGTGTCACTAAGAAGCTCTCTGGCCCTTACCTGCCTAAGTTTTATTTTCCACCATGGTAAACCTGTCATACTCACAGGATTATGGAGAAGAATCTAGTGAGATCATATGTGTGACAGCCTTTGTAAAATGTAAGGCAGTAAAGATGTAAGGAGTTGTTTTCATTTTTGAGTCTTTTCTAGGCTTATGGCAATCTCAAGTTACCAAATATTTCTGTTCCATTATACAAATAGTTACTGAAATCCCAAGACTTTTATAAAACCTGAGTAAGGAAAGTGTTGACAATGTCTCTTGAATTTCACATTGTCTTAGAATTTGCTTCTATAACTTCTTATCTTTTTCATGAGTCTCTAAATCTGCCCTTCCCCCTGTGACTAATACTGTGGAGTTCCCAGTAAATGTGTACTGAATTAACGTATGAATGACTCAGTGTTTATTAGTCAGAATGGGTTTGGCTATACTGCGATAACAGATAAACCCTGAAATCTCTACGAGTTGCCCAACAAAATTATTCCTCACTCATGTAAAATTTGATGCAGATCTGTGGGGCAGAAGGAATCAGTGGTCCAGGGTTCTTCTGCATTGTGAACCAACACATCAGTTGCCACAGGAAAGGAAGGGAAGATGGAGAAAGCTCAAAGCTTTTAAGTGCCCTAGAAGTGACACATGTCATTTCCACTCACAGCCTAATGGCCAGAACTAATAATACAGCACAACCAAACTGCTTAAGAGGCTACAGAATGTAGAGGAGCAAAAGCTGAATGCCAAAATATCTGCTGAGAGACACCTTTTCTGTGACATAATGCCCTCCCTCTCAACAAGAGTCATTGCCTATTACATCCCAGATAGTGTTCTAGGCACAGGGAAAACATAGCAATACATAAGACAGGAAATTTACTTGATTTTGTGGAGGATATGTTGAAGTGAAAAGGTAAAAACATTTTGGCCACATTCTGGTTTTATAGTATCATGTACTGTCTATTCTTCCACTTCAATTATTGTTTATCCTTCTACTTCAACGGTGCCATTTTCAAAGGTGTCTAAGTTTTTGAAAGAATAGGACTGGGACCATTCTAATAGCTCTGTGCTACTCCCTAGGGAAGCGAGACTTACTTCTCTTGTTTTAGCTCATGTCTACTGGCCATGAGGTTCAAAATCCCCTGTGATTTCAGCTGGGAGGAGGGATGGAGGAGGGAAGGCTTGGAGGCAGTGCCTTCCAGCTGTACTTGTTTGGATTGGCACAGTCTCTGTAAGCAGCCGTGACTCTGGAGCTGCTGGAAAATGTGCTTATCACTCTAGGGAGTTGAGTGGGAAGGGGAAGGTCCCAGCTGATAGAATCTGAATGAGAGATGATGGAGAAGGGAGCTCAGCCTTTTGGTGGGTAAGCAGGAGAAAGATATGGGGCTCAGCTTCAGGGTATGAGTAAGCTGTGATATTATCTTCACTATCCTAGCCAGATGGAATGGAAGCTATTGTTAGTTTTCATTGGATGAATGGGAGAAATATGCAGTTATGTTTCCTTCTTTGTCAGTTTCTTGTGATAGTCCCTTCCTTCTATCACTGGAGCTTAAAAGAAATAATTTTTTGTTATCTGCCAAAACCTTGACACTCATCTCTGTGCTGGCATCACTCAACACGACTTGCTCTTCTAATGCAAACTAGCACTTCTTGATTCTCTGCACTGCACTTGATACTTATACTAGAGATTCTTAGCATCCATTTCCATCACCTCTATCTTCAGGGTGCTTATACCAGCAGTCCCAAACCTTTTTGGCACCAGGGACCGGTGCTCCTATGAAAATTTAATACCTGATGATCTGAGGCGGGGCTGAGGTGGTGATGCTAACGCTGGGGAGAAGCTGCAAATGCATATGAACATCTGCTCGCTCACCAGCCCACCACTCACCTCCTGTTGCGTGGCCCGGTTCCTAACAGGCCACTGACCAGTACCAGTCTGCAGCCTAGGGGTTAGGGACCCCTGTCTTATACCACATGGACCAGAAAGCTAAAAACTACACTCCCAGTCTCTCCTTGCAGTGACCACGGAAGCTGATCTGGGAACCAGATTCGAGGCTTCTGGGGCAGCTGTGATGATGAAAGTGGTTTCCTGCAGCTTCCTGAACTTGGAGTGGCAGCTTGAAGAGAAGCCGTAAAGCCTGCTGGTACCCGCTGTGTTCAGTACCTGCCATCCTTCCTGTAATTTTCTAACTAATTTCTCTATTTTAAATCCTATTCTGCATGAAATACCTAAGTGGTTTCTATTTCTTGACTTATGCAGTGCTGCTATATACTATCTCACATGGATATTCATTCACTGACTACAGTCTACCCAAAGTCCCTCACTGACTAAGGGGTAGTCAGTATACATATTCTAAGACCCGTGCTCTTGTCACTATTTTATGCCAGCTCCTTCCTTATCCTTTAAGGCCCAAATCAAGTGTCACCTCCATTCTCACCATGACCCTGATTCCTCCACCCCAAAGCAGATGTCTGTCCCGTACCTCTCTTATTGACTCATTCTGCCGAATGTTAACATTTAATTTCTCTTTCTAATGCTATCTCCACAAAAAGAAAAGAAAAAGCTCTCGTGGGCAAAAGAAATGCTTTCTACTATTTCTGCAGCCACCTCTCACAGGTATTCTTCATATTTGTGGGGTGGTGCTGTCCTGACTTACAGAGCATAAGAACACAGCACAGAAGGGAAATCTTCGTTCTTTAATTTAAGCTGATACTTCTCCCATCCGCATAACTCAATGTCTATAGAGCACTTAAAGCACTACTGGGAGGTGGGGTACACATTCTGGGGGAGGAAGAAGGGGCAGAAAGAAACTGTCCAAAAATTTGCCCACACAGGAAGCCATGGGTTTTCTTCCCTGACAGCTGATCATACATTTGCTTAGTCTCCTGCCATTATTTCACAGCAGACATGAAAGTGACTCTCTATCCCCCAGTTTACACATCTGCAGCCAGTCTAGGGGAGCCAGATCCAGGAGCAAAGATATCAGCTGTGCATACCCCCAACTTTCCTTAAAGGGAATCTTTGAAGTAATTTTCAAAGGTTATAATCCAACACATATTTGATTTCTTTCCAATCTAAGGAGAGAGCCTTAGGAATGGAGAGACGAGCTCGTTGGGAAGAGAACACCAGGGAGATCAGAACTCAATGGTGAGCATCTGGATTTGCAGCAGGAAAATTTCTCTAGGTGGTAAGATTACGTCTTCTTAAATTCCACCTTGTGATTTTCCCACTAGATTTAGTCCAAAGTTTTGGTGCTGGTTCTGGCTTTTCAGTTCTTGAGAATTGATATGAGCATCAACAAAGAAGCCAGCTTCAGACCGAAAGGACCAGGTGTGTGAACAAAGTGTGAGGGGTGAGGTAGGAGAAAGGAGGGTGTTGCAGTGGGAGGGAGGGGGGAGGAAGAGTAGGGTCAAAGGGAACTCAAGGAGGAAGAAAGCAGAGATAAAGCGCATTTCTACAATAGAAAAATCCTTGTCTAAGCCCCTTCAAGGCCCAACCTGATCAACTCATAATATTTGGTACGCATGTTGTACTGACAACTAGCAAGTCCTTTAGAATCGTTAATAGTGTTTTTCCAGGATATGTATAGCAGGTCCTCAAATAACGAATAACCTCATTTTGTTCAAAGTCATTTCATTATACTGTTGATGACATGCTAGGAACTTAATTGTTGTTTCTCTCAGTTAGCCTATGGTAACGTTGGTTTTATTATGTGTCATTTCACATAAAGTCATTAGGAGGGGACTTAACTGTGCTTGGTTTCACACTTATATTGCCTGCTCCTCCGCTCAATTCTCTAGTGATTTCTGTGTGGTCTCCCAGCCAGCAGCATCACAGGGGAACTTGTTAAAAATGAAGAATCTCTGGCCTCACTGTAGTCAGGCTAAATCAGAATCTGCATTTTAACAAGATCTTCATATGATTGTGTGCACGCTAAAAATTGAGAGACAGTGCCCAACAACTCTAGAACTGAATGAGAAAGAGAAGACAGGGAGTGAGGGAGGAGGCTGGCATAGAGGAGTGTGCACTTGCTATAGGCTCTATTCCCTGGCAGACTGATGATGGAGGTTAAGCAGTAGATGAGCTGGTCGTGGGCTACCACAAACCTGGGAAACTTGGTTATACCCCACGCCAGTAAGTCTCCAAGTTTAGTGTGCATCAGAGTCACATGGAGAACTTGTTTAAACACAGATTACTGGGTCCATCCCATTGCAGAGCATCTGATTCATTGGGCCTGGAGCCCAAGAATCTGTATGTCTAACCATTTCCTAGACGATACTGATGGTGCTGATCCAGGAACAACGCTTGCTAACAACTGCCCTGAGCAATACAGATACTGAGATAAAAGAATCTCCCTTCTATAAATTGTTTGGGATAATTATGGTTTCAAATCCCCTATTGAATTTGCCATTGGAGACCAGACCACTTTACAGTGACTTCCAGAAAGGGTCCCTCATGGGGAAACCCTGCTGTATTTCCACCAGCTGTGCTGGGTTGAGAGCTAATTAGGAGGAAAGCGAGGTCCTGCTTTCCCAACCATGTTATCCAACAAACCCAGAGACGGTGGGCTGGTAAAGAAAATCACACAGATGAGACCCGGCAGCTGCCATTCATCAGGGAAGGTTTTGCCTTTCATTACTAGAGAAAGCTAACATTTCTCATCTTTCCTTCCACCAAAAGTAGGCAACCATAAAACCAAAGTCAATTTCTTATAATTTAGTAACCTCAGTACCAACCAATTATATTCTGGGACATGAGAAACAGCTGTTGTAACATTAGAGCTCGAACAGTTTCATCTCAGCTATTTAAAGGGATAAAAGAGCCAATATTTTCATTCCCTCGTGATATTATCAAGACATGATAAACAACCAAGACTGTAGTATTAATTACATTAATTTGGAGAGGAGAGAGACCATTTTAATTGCTCCAAGCTGGAGAATAATTTTTTATGGGCAGACAATCATTCCATAAATTCACATTAGAAAGGGTACTTTGTCTTTTTCTATCAGCAGCAAAACTTCTGGAGACAAAAACAAAAAACAAAAACAAAAACAAAAACAATAACCTCCCCCTTTTAAAGGTGGATTTCAATAGAAAAAGAAATTCTTACTGTTGCCATGTATATTTATTGAACCCTGACATGTTGAGTTATTTGATAGAAAGAAACATGGGGAAGGTATTTGTCTTGAAATAATTCGTAACCTAAAACAGGATGTAAGACCGACACTGCTGAATTTAAATACTTTCTCATATATAGAATGGATAAGACTGTGCCACCTCCCCCTCAGGGTTGAGAATACCAAATAAATTATGGACATCAAAGTGCTTTGTGAGCTGTTGCATCCTACAAAAACAGAAAAGGGAAGGAAACTATCATTTATTGAGTGCCTTCTACATAGGGCACAGAGCTAGCTGCTTGACTTATATGATCATATTTTAATACTCATAAGAAATCTTAGAGAAATTAAAAACATAAAAAAAGAGAATGTAACAAATAGGTAATGAAAATGCCGATTTTGTCAATGTGTGAGTTATTCAGATAAATTGTACCACTCATTAATTCATATGATAAAAACTATACAGTTTAGCTATCTTCTCTCACTCCCAAAACACATTCAGAAAGCACACAAACACATACTATAATTCTGGTAATAAAAATATGCCAAAATTATTTATTGTATTTTAAGTAATAAAAAAGTAAATCTATCTAGTAAGGCTTCTAGGATTAAAAATTCCATTTGGCTCCAATGGTTGCAATGGAAGGGGAGAATTTAGGGAGGTTCCAGAAAGTAGCTCACAAGAGCTGTTGAATGTAGCAAGTGTTACTGAGGCTTTTTATTTGGGGCCCAGGGTACTCCATCCAGGTTTCCAGAACTACTTGTTCTAGAAGCTCTTCACGAGCACCGCTGACCGTGCTGCATTTTGCCTCATATTCCTACCGATGCCTCCAGAATGACTATAGAGCAGTTGTGAGGAACGGGTGTTCCAATCCTCTAAATACTCTGGAAACTTATTTGAAGATAAGAGCAGGTTAATACTCGACTAATCTCATGCAAAGGAAGAAGGGACTCAAAGAAACCCAAAGAACACTGCAGGAGTGTGCATTCCTCAGTTGCTAGAATTAGAGACACTGCTATAAACGGGGAGCACTTGCCACAGTATGAGAGCTGCATATTGTAAAGTTATGAACCACAGGGTTCCTTTTTACGTAGGAATGTTCTCCTAACTTAAATGTCCAATAGGAGAGGGCTTGAGCTAAATGTGGAACAACTACCTAAACACCCAAAAAAACATGCAGTAAAATTGTGTATATCAATATGGAATAATGCGTGAAATATATTGTAGGAATTTCAGTTTCAAACAGTTTTGTTCAATATGACCTCATTTTTTTTTGAAAATGCATAAATATGAATGGGAAAATGATGGAAGTGTATACATGGACATCTTAACATTGGTTATCACTTGATAATGGAATTACAGGTCATTTTATCCTCTCTTTGCTTATCTACATTTTCTAAATTTTCTACAGTAACATATAAATTGTAAAAATGATCTTTTTATGAACAAGCATTACCTTTCTTATTATCAGGATAATAATATTTATTGAAAGCTAACAACTGGACACCATGCTTTGCCTGTTTTGGGTCATTTTGTCCTCACAAGGGCATTACGAGGCTGTTCTTTAAAGGGAGAAGTTATTACCCTAACGAAATAAATGAATCAACATTAATCGTAGAGTTTCATTTCTATTTACGACTCCTCAGTCATCTGGAAATTCAGATCTTCCTGACTTCTATGTACAGCCTTTGTTTTGGAAACAGGCAATAAAATTAGAACAAGGATGATTTGGGGAGGAGGACGGCTACTGGTATACGTAAAGAAATGGCTATAGATATAGACACAGATATATGCTCATTCCTGATCCAAAGTTCTAGTCACCTTGGCCAAAAAAAAGCTTTTCCTAAGTGAAGACAAATGGAAGATATATAAATAGTAAAATTTCTTTTAAAGAAATACCTTTATTTTAATTTAAATATAAAATGAGAGATGAAATAAAGTGTACTGAAAAAGTTAGACACTCTGTAAACCCGAAAAGCAACTAAACCTCAGGCTAATACATCTTCTAAGAGTCCTCAAGCATGTCCATACTCAAATGATGCCCCCAAAATGCCATTTACTCTTATTTTATGATGACCCAGAGAGATGCTAGGTGTAACTAGCATCCACATTTGTTTTGGGTTTGCTGTTTACCAGTTTTTAAATGCGTAATTTTAATAAACCCAGAAATCACTGCAGAAGAAACTCTGTGGCCTACCCAATATCCCACCTTTCTTCCTTGCTAACACAATCTGAGTTTTTTGGTGTATTGAACAATGATCTGCTAGGGAAAGTAGGCTCAGCTCTGATGGGTTGTTCTTGGTCTAAGCCAATGTAATGGTTAATTTTGTGTGTAATCGACTGGGCCATGCGGTGTCCAGGTATTTGGTGAAATTAAGTATGTCCGTGAGGGTGTTTCTGGATGAAGTTAACATTTGAATCAGTTGATTTAGTAAAGCAGATTGTCTTCCCCAATATTGATGTGCTATATCCAATCTGCTGAAAGCCTGAATGGAACAAAGAAGCAGAGTTAGAGAAAATTTGCTCTCCGCCTGATTGTCTTTGACCTGGGACTCAGTCTTCCCTGTCTTTAGTCGCAGACTAGAGCTGACCCCATCAGCACTCCTCAGTCTACAGCTTGCTGCCTGCAGATCTTGAGACTTCTCAGCCTTTATTATCTGTGAGCCAATTCCTTATAATGAATCTCTTTCTCATAATAAATCTCTTGGTTGGGAGAACCCAGTCTAATACAACTAATCATGGTCATTGGTCATCGTTTTCTCTTTTGCTGGTGATTGGTAGCCCTATGACTGGTCAGTGAACTATAGGATGAATGCTAGGTAAGGGGATTTTCTGGAACAGTTTTCATCTTTGATTAGAAGGAACTTGGACAAACAGAAGCAGTTCTGGGCTTTCCTTTCTTCCTGCTTTTGACTGGGGTTACGTGAGAAGATGTCTAGGGCTGGGGTAGCCGTATTGTAGTATTACAACAGACATCACTGATGTCTTTCATGGGAAAGATGGCAAAGTGGGAAGCCGGGAAAAACCCTGGATTCTTACCAATACTGCTGACCTACTTCATCAACCAATGCCAATTTCTAGACCACCTGTTAGGTGAGAAACTCACGGTCAGACATTTTATTAAACCACTTTGAGTTTGAGTGTGCTATTACTTGCCTAAGACACAACCCAGAGAAGGAAAAATTCTCCACCATTATTATATTTTGTTATTAATCTGTTTTTTTTTAAAGTTTGCTCTTTATAATAATTTCAACCACAAAATTAGGAACTTGAAAAAATATATCATTTATCATTTGCCTGGAGGACACTGAAAGTAGTCCCTGCAGGAGGACAAGAAATACATAGAAATATACAGAAAGTAGATCCCCTCTGCCAGTTGAGTTATATTTACATCGTGGGTGGTTAGTGCATACTTGTAGTTGGAAGAGGGTGGGGGAGAAGACGCTCTCTTTTCTGTTGACCATGGGTGACAGCATTTCGTCTGGTGTGACTCATTCCTATACCTTGTTCATACTCTTGTAGTAATGCTGCTATACAAATGCAGTTATTGGTGAAAACAGTCATTCCAGTTTCTAACGGGCAAAACTGGCTTTATTGGGCAGGATGTTTTTATAGTAAATTTTATCTTTTCTTGTCTCCAGCAAGAGGAAACCTTTATGTAAAGAGGTTTAAAGTGGGAAACGGTGTATTCATGCCAGTGGAACCAGAGGAGACAGGCGCACAGTGCAGCCTCGGGCCTTCGGCAGCATGCCTCCCAGCCCTACCTACCACCTCAGGAGGTTTGGGGCCAGGCCAACAAGACGGCTGGGATGCAGAACTTGGTGATGGCTTCTAAGCCACAGGGCCACTTTGTTACTAGAGGGTTGCTCGTTCTGGGACAGGATCACTTCTTCCTAGAGCCAAAACCTTGAATACTTGAGTGAAGATTTGGTCTTGAAAATGATCCTCAGCCAGTAGTAAACCTGTTGAGAATAAGGCCAATGGGCTTGCTGAAATAATATAGCTATTCTAAATGTGTGCCTCCTTTCACTCATTATACATAGCACTGGAAAATGAATGAAAATCAACTTATCGTAAAGAAAATTGCATTCTCCTCTTGGCCTGTATCATATCAAAGATGATTTATCAGGCTGATTAATTTTCAGGTGGCATTTGTTTCAAAATTTTTAGCTTAAAAATTCTTCCCAAACCTCTTAGTAAATTTACATTATATCACATTACATTAGGAACTGATGTGCCCCTTATTCATCCATTCAACATAAAATTAACCAGCTCTTAACAGTGTGTCATGAACTGTGCTAGGCATCCCGGACACAGAAGCAAAAAATAGATCATCCTTGTCCTTACAAAGTGAATGGTCCTTCTGAGACTTCTAGTGTGTAAATCAACAATTGAAGTAAAAAGGGAGCAGCATTACTATAGGAGTATGAAAAAGGCATAGGAATGAGTCACATCAGAGGAAATAATCAACTTCACACGGAGATCCCATACAGGAAGACTTTCATTCCATACTGATTCCTTCTACGGTATTAATAAACACTGCAGAAGTGATTTATTTTGGGTCAGATTTCAATTAATCAGTTTGTTTTAAAGTAGGACTTGGCTTAGATAATATATCTACTCTACATTATTTTAATTAGCTTTTCTTGAGAATATGAGTTTATCTATTTAGCCATTCACTCGACAAAAATTCATTGCAGTCCATCATGTGCTGGCTAGGTAGGGGAATTCTGGCTTCCGGTGTGAATAAAGGAAAGAGGAGGTAAGTACTGGCGTGAAGGGAATGAAGGGAACAATTGTGGGATTAGGTCAATTCCATTTTTCTGGCTAAGAGGCTATTTAGGGCCCTGGGCCTCATGAATTTGAAAACCAATCTCCCATCTTAGATTAAGTGACCACGTGTTACAGGCCACTTTCTTTGCATAAAGGGAAAGATCTCAGAACTTCGTGCTACATTCAAATCAGTAACTGAGCTTCCTAATCAAAAAATCCCAATCGACACAATATTAACGATCTAATCTAAGGCCACCCACAGACAGAGAGACACACATCACATATAGTACGTTTTCTAGAAATCGATTTATGGTTTGGACAGAAACGACAGAAGGCACTAACACCTTGATAACTTGCCTGCGTTGTAAAGAGACTTCTTCCCTGGCAATCTCAAGCATGTCACCCCACGTTCCACCCTGAGGAACGGTGGTGTGGAGAACAAGCCTGGGAGGCTCAGAGACCCAGAGGCCCGAGGGACACCGTGCAGTGGGAGTTGTCAGAATGTGACAAGAGAGCATTTATTTTAAGGGTGCGGGGAGAAAAATCAGGCTGCCATTGGCGTCTTCAGTTGGGGGACTAGAGTCCAGTTGTGTGCTGTACTTGTGTGAGGAATTTTTTTAAAAGAACACCCAAGTGGAGAACAAGGAGGCATAATTTTTCTTGACACACCAATGTACAATAAGAACATATATTTAGTAACATTTGCCTCCCTGCACCCTGAGCAGCTGTTCAGCTCCAGCAAACACTCCTCCTCCCGGCCAGGGAAGGGAAACGTGCAGCACGAAGTGCCTGGAGTTGCCAGCAGAGCAGGGGCC
>CM053511.1:11599198-11623607 GCA_028627145.1 Eidolon dupreanum
CATATGTAAATACAATATGATCCAGTCAAGGATAGGTGTTCATTGGTTCCTCTCTCTCTCTTTCTCCCTCTTCCTCTTTTTCTTCTTTTCCTCCTTCCTTCCCTCTCCCTCACTCCCCCTTCTCCCTCACTTTTTTCTTTCCTCCTTTCCTTCCACTCTCCCTCCCTCCCTCCCTCACTTCCTTCCTCCCTTCTTTCCTTCCTTCCTTTCAGTAAAGTGGACTGGTGCCACTCACAGCGGGTCCATTACTGGCAGCAGCACCATCGCTTGAGAGCTTAATAGAAATACAAGTTCTTGAGTCCTACCCCGTACTACTGTGACAGGCAGTCTCTAGGACCAGGCAAAAGTAAAGGGATGTCACTTCCCAGATGAGGTTAAAGAAAGACTCATCTACAGTCTCGGATGCACTCTCTCACTCATTCGCTTGCTAGGAGGGAAGCCAGCTGCCATGTTGTACACAGCCTTTCGGGGAGTCCCATGTGGCAAGGAACCGGTGTCTTAGGTCAACAGCCAGCAAAGACGTGCAGTCTGCCAGCAACCACATAAGTAGGCGTGGAATGGGATCGTCCCCATTCAAGCCCTGAAATAACAGCAGCCCCTGACATCTTGATTGGAGCCTGTGAAAGGCTGAGCTGGAGAACCCAGTCGAGCTGTAACTACAATACTGACTCACAGAAACTTGGAGATAAGTGTTTGTTGTTTCGAGCCTTTAATTTTGGGTTAATTTTTTATGCAGCAGTAAATAAGTAATACAACTCCTCAATCAGAAACTCTGCAAGTGGGCCCCAGAATGTGTAGTTTAACATCATCTTCAGATGATTTTTATGTACAGCAGTGAGTTTGAGTGGGTTACTTAATCTCTCTGTGTCTTTATTTCTTCTGTAAGACGTCTCCACCAATAATACGCACCTTTAGGTAGTGTAAAGAGGATTAGTTGAATTACTATATTTAAAGCATTTAACATGTTGCCTGGCAACAGTGAGTAAAATTAATTTAGTGATCATTCATTCAACAAACATTTATAAGGCAGCAACTAAGGGTCAGGCATTGTGCTAGATGCTGGAGTTACAAAGATTAATAAGATATAGTCCACTTTTCCTGGGACTATTGTCCTATAAGGGAGATGGGCACTAAAAGGGCAGGTTACAATGCTGGCACTGGCTTCTGGAATCCACAAGATGTCAACCCTATTGTGGATAAAGGCATTAAGGAGAGACTTAATAAATGGAGTAATTGGAGGGTTGGAAAAGAATTGAGAATTTGAGCTTGATTTCTCCATCACCTCATCTGAATTCTGAGTCACTAGAGCTTCCTTTTTTATAAGGGAAACTGACAAACCTATCATCACGAACAGCCTCTTTAGACCAGAACGGCTTGAACACAGAGCCACTTGGCCCCGTTTCCTGCTCCTAGACCAGGCAGCCCAGCTCCCCTGGCCTTCGAGTGTTGGCATCTGCTCTTCCTTCCCTCTGAAAGCTTCTTTCCCTTCCCTCGCACTCCTTGCCAGGAAGGCTCCTTCTTATCCTTCATGTCTCTGCTTAAATGCCTCCTCAGGGAAGTCTCCCTGATCACTCGTTTTAAATAATGCCTCCATTTCAATGGATTTCTTGATTTCCCCAGCAGCACTAGAATTTGGCACCTAATTTGTTTATTTACCTGTTCACCATGTCTCCCTGAGTAGACTTTACAGTCTCTAAGGGTCAACACTTGGTCTTTCTACTCACAAGGTACCTGCCCAGTGCCCAGCTCACCCTCTGGGACATAGTAGGCATTTACTAAATATGTGTGATTGAATGGATAAAGGAATGAAAGAACATGTCCTTCCACGGCCACTGTAACACTTCAGCATGATTTGCTGAAATGTCAATCTTAATCACAAAGGACATTAATTCAAATTCTGGAAGACAAACCTGCTGATAAACAGAAGGTGAAACCACGTCGCTTTAACTCTAAGGAGCTGTGAAGTTACTGGGAAAGGGTTGGAGAGTGGGAGGCCATTATCCTGTTTAACATTTCCCGAGTGCCTCCTCCTAGGTGCTGGGCCCTGTATTAAATGTTTTATATGCATTATTTCATATACATCTGAAGTAGTTATTATCACTGGAGGTGGGGGCAGTTGGAGAAACTGAGGCGTAGAGCCCTTAATTAACATGTCTAAAGTCACAGCCGGTATTATGTAGAACCATGACTGAACCCAGGCGGTCAGACTCCACTCTCCTGCCTCCAGAGGAATAGCTCATTAGGTAAATATTCTGCACCAACAGAAGTGTACACAGTTAAACAGCTATATGACACTAACAGACCAGACGGGAAAATATCAGAAAGCTTAATTAGGAGACCACGTTCATGGACATGGGAACTAGGCTATGGACGAGTGGCAGCTCATTCACGGTGGCCCCTGCCCCAACCCAGGGGGGTCCCATGTTGTTTGGAAGAAAGGTGCTCAGGACTGCAGAAGCCTGTCGCACCACCTCCAACGGAAGTGAGTGCTCTCACCCTCGAAAACAGGTTTGGTGGTCTCTTCCTCAACCCCAAAGGATTAGCGTTCTCCTTGTCAAAGCAGTATATAATTTACAGCAATTGGCAGTTCCTGTTGCAAGGAATTCCAAGATCAGGCAGGCCAAGGAGGGCAACAGGTCAGATCTGAGCTTAGATAGAGAAGTTGGGGAGTGGGAGGAGAAGAGGGGGAGGGGAAGTTTACAAAGCAGTGGGGCCTGCCTGCATGGTGCCTGGAGCAGTCTTTGGCTGGGGCTTCCAACAAGTCTCCACAGGCATAAAAGAACAAGAGAGGAACCAGCCTTATTCAGTCTTAAACAGGACAAAAGTCTGCATTTTTCCCATGTGATAGGAATTATTAGGCCTCTAGTGAGGGTGAGCTGCTCCCCAGTAGGGGAGAACAATTAGGGAAATGGAGAATTATGCTTCTGTGGGCAATTCTCTTCTCAAGGCTTACTTAAAGCCAGAATGTATGTCTTCAGTCTGTTTTTGTAACATTTGAGTCTTCACATTTTCAGAAAGACAAAGCCTATGCTGAAATTTACATATTACTATGCCTACATATTTACATATAACTATGCCAAAATATATTTAAATACTAGCCTTCTTCATATATTTTTTCCTTAAAGTTCCTGAGCTGTCTGCACTTCCACAATGGGATGTGACTCTGGGAAATGATGAATACAAGAGTCTGAAAAGATAGAAGTTGAGGCAAAATTTCTACAAAGGTGATATAATAGGGTGGACCTAAAGTTATGTATGATTTTTAATTTAAGAAATGGTTTTGTTTGTTTACATTGCAAGTTTTCAGAATGATGGCTTATGTGGACCAATGAGGAGTTCCCAGACTTTTGTAGGCATCTGTGTGCATGTTTACCTATTTAGGAAGGCTACAGCCTCGCTGAAACTGACCTGGAGACTTTGTCTTAAGACCTGAAGAATTCATAACTCTGTAGAAACAGAGGAAATTTGACCAAAGAAACAACCTTGGAGCATGAAGGGATCATTTGGATAACTAGCTCTGTAGTCTATCTTATCTTCATGCTAATAAAAAGTTACCCCATGTCCCATAGACAGTTTACCAACTTTAAATGATTTTGACAATCGTGAAATGCACTTAAATCATTAAGATAGGACTTTCTGTGATTTAACCTTCTTTGAGCAAGTTGCCAGGGGTCTTAAGATTCTGCAGGGTCTCATGATTGTTACTGCGAGCATCAGTAATTATTGTACCACAGTAGCAAAGAAAGTGCCGGATGATAAAATGTGTGCAGTTAATAGAATATAAGACAAACTTGATTCTACTGGGTATCAGGAGTTAAAAAAGAAAAAAAAAAGTCAACAGAGCATCAACAGACTATTGCATAATAAAAAGTGTTACAACCAATCTAATGGGAAAAATTAGCTTGCATTGTGGGGTGACTTCCTGATTTTATCACCTTCAGTGTTTGACATTCTCATCTTCTCTCAGTTTCTCATCTATAAATGCAACTACAAATGCTAATAGAGACCCACACAAACTTAGCCAATTTAACTACTTCCTCCTCTATTCAATTATGCCATGGAACTCATTTTACTGTGATTATTTTTTTCCGTGTCTGTTTCTTCTGAGGTTTGAGCCCCAGGAAGGCAGGGGCTGTGTGGCAGGTGCATTAGTCAAGAGATGCAAGTCTTTGTAGAAAGCCAGTGAGACAGGCAAGCAGGCTAGAGCATCTGTGTGTTCCACCAGGGGTCAGTAAAACTTTCATAAGACTCCCAGGATGGCATCCAGATTTACATAAGGACAACTTCTTTGTCACCATTTGTCCCTCAGAAAACACTCACCAGTAAGGCGATGTCCTATCACAGAAAATAGCAGCCAGTCCCAAGTTGTTAAGCACACACAAAAGACATAGCTAAATATGAATATATATGACTTCATATATATTTGATATATTATATCAAGCATTAGAGTTAACATCATAGAGAAATATCAATGTATCAAACACTAGAGTTAAGATCATAGAGAGATTTCTCAATTTACATGTGTAGTTTTATTATACGAAGGCAAGCTGTCTTGCCTAATTAGCAATCACAGGCTAATTGTCCAGTGACTAGGGTTTATTGGCTTGACTCTGATGGTCATAGTTTCTGTAGCATGGAAGCAGGACTTGAAGTTTCCTTCTCTTCCTAACTTGCTATCCTGGCTTACAATAGTTATTTTTATAAGGAATAAAGACTTTAAAAAATATGTACTAAATAGGTAAACTTGACTCTCTGCTTCCACTTTTGCCCCACTATCAACTAGAGGGAGCTGTTAAAAAATGGAAATTAGATTATACCATTCCCCTGCTTAGAACCCTCCAAAATCTACCCACCCCACTGAAATAAAATCCCCCCATGTCAGCTAGCCTGCAGAGCCAGGGCATGCTAAAGTTCCTGCAGCTGCAGCTTCTCTGATCTCACCTCCTGCCCCTCTTCCCTGTACTTAGCACACCCCAGGAACAGTACGTTTTTGGTGATGCTCCAACTTAGTGGTTCTCAAAGTGTGGCCTCTAGATCTGCAGCTTCAGCTTTACCTGAGAAGTTGGTAGAAATACAGATTCTTGAGTCCACACCCAAATCTGCTGAATCAGAAACTGGGAGTCAGGTGGGCCCCTGCAATCTGTGTTTTATCCAACCCATCTAGTGATTCTGTTGCCTGCTGAAGTTTGAAAACCACTCTTCTCATTCTTCAAGCTCACTTCTGCCCCAGGCCCTTTGTGGTGGCCAGCCCTGTTGCCTGGTAACCTTGTCCCAGGGCTTGTCCCTCATCAGTGAGACAACAGCTGAAATTATAGCTCCTTGGAAAGATCTGCTCCTCCTCACCCCAATCTATGCCATTATCCTTTTAACTTCTCCATAAATCTATCTGAAATTACCTTGCTTATTTCCTGGTTAGTTTATTATCTCCCCCATTAGACTAAGAGCAGACACCTTATATATTTTTTATACTGTGGATCCCAAGCACCTAGAATAGTGCCTTGTATATATTAAGTTCTTAATCCTCTTAAACTAATGTCTATAGGATTTTTTGATCAGCCAGCCCTGTGGAAAAGAGAGGAATTAGATTCTCCAAAGGAAGCTGCAGTGTTGTGGCAAAGCTCTGGCGTGAAGTCAAAAGATGAGAGGAAAATTCTAAATTTTCCTCTTGAAAATCAGCTGACTTTGGATAAGTCATTTAACTAGATTAGTGGGTTTCAACCAGGGGTGATTTTGTCTCCTAAGGGCATTTAACAATGTCTGAACACATTTTTGGTGTCCCATCTGAAGATGCAGGTGGGAGTGGGGAGTGCTATTGGCACCTAATGGGTGGAGGCCAGGCACGTGGTTAAACATCCTGCAGTGCAGAGGCCAGCCCCCTGCAACAAAGAATTATGCCGAGCAAAATGCCGATAGTGCTCAGGCTGAGAAAGCCTGAGCTAGAGCCTTACTTACTTAGACCCTTATTTTCTCATTTGTAAAATAAGGGTTCATATTCTCTTCCTATTTCATAAGGTCCTGATGACGCTCCAACAAAATTCCTCTCATGAAAGTGTTTTGTAAATGACAAAGAACTGTAGACAAATACTCTCAGTGTCTGGCACCATTCCTTATATAGAGTAGCAGCTCCACAAATATTTGTTCAAGGAATGAATGAATGAATTGCCAGGAGACCCTTCCCAGAATTGAATTTCTGTTTCCTTGTTTGTGTCAGGGCATAAGGATAGTACTTGTATCCTAAGAACCTTGTGAGAATCACAGAGACAATGCATATAAAGCACCTGGCTCGGGATTTAACACATCCATGTAGAATTGCCCTTGTATCCCCCTTGGCCAGCTTTCTTGCCTGGCTGCCCTGCAGAGGCCTGATTGAGGCTCTCACTTCCACTTAAGTTTTCCCTCCTTCTCTGAAATTTCCTCTTCCTCCCTCCCAAGCTCCTCCCCTCCTCTACCCTCTTGGTCTACACAGGCATCTTTGATTATTTCTGCTGGAATGGTATCACCAAGGCCCACCCTGCATTTTTCCAACGAAAGTTTCAAGGCCTGGCATTCAGAAATGACCCTGCTCTAGGTTTTCCTGAACTTCTGGAAGAGAAAGAATTGGAAACCAAGCTTCTGTTTCCTGTTTGGGACTCTCTCCACCTTCCATGATGCCCCAACTTTCTCTGGCCTCCTTGTCTTTTCCCACCTTCCACAACCAATCAATTTATACCCAGCAAAGGTTTTCAGCCTTTCTAAAAAGCCAGGAATACTTACTGTTAGAGACCCTATCACATATCACCAAAACACTAAAATGTGCCCATGTCAAATAAACATTTCGTGTAACTTTATGAAGATTGGATTGCCTTGCTAGTCAACCAAAAGTTACATTTTAGAGAATTTAAACATTTATCAATTCCAAGATTTTATTAAAATATGTTATTAAAAGACTTCTTTGCTTTTCATCCATTGGTGAGTTTTCCATCTTCCCTTTTCCTGTTTGCTTACGCTAGTCAATGACCATTCCAGAGTCTGTAAAGCATCTGGAAACTGTTGTGTGTTTGGTGGGTGATATTTCATGTATGTAATGCTGTTGACTTGCAAACATGATCTCATGCACTTGTGTGCAAATTTATCCAAGAGTGTGATAATCAAATTTTACATTTGCCATGTGCATTGTGGATTGCAAAGAGCAGGTTGTTTCAAATTGTAATAATCCATTTGTTCTCATTGAATTCTCAGAGTAACCCAGTGAGCTGAGCATGATACATATTGTGTTACAGTTACTCCTGATTTTACCAATGAGAATCCAAAGTTTAGGAAGGTGACTTGTTCAAGGTTATAGAGGGAGCAGAGAGCCAAAATGAGAAGGTACATCTTCTGGGTTTCATGTGTGACATGCTGTTTTCAGGTCTTTAGTCAACCCTGGGGAAGAATTACTCCTGGAAAAGGAAATTAAGCATGGCTTGAATCACTGGGATAGCTTTAGCTCTGTGTGTGTGTGTGGGGGGGGGAGCACACACAAAAGAGAGAAAGAGAAACAGAGAGAGAGGAGTGTGTGTGTGTGTGTGTGTGTGTGTGTGTGTGTGTGTGATAGAACTCTAGCCTTGAATATCCTCTATTTGCCCTACAAACAATAGGATCAAATTAATTAATTAGTTGAACAAATAGGGTAGTTATTTAGTGATGGGCACTGTTATAGGTGCTGGGAATATAGTAGTGAACAAAAAGACCAAGTTTTTGCCTCATGGAGCTCACAGTCTAGATGCAATCAATAAATAATTATTTAAAAAGTAAATATATACTATGTCAGACGTTGATTAGTGTTAAGGAAAAAATATAAATCAGGGTGAGGGGGTAAGAAAGTGGAGGAGGGAGTGCTATTTTATTTCAGGTGGTTGAAGAAGGCCGAAATAATAAGGTAACATTTGAGAAGAGACTTCAAGAAAGTGAGGAAGTGTGTCATGTGGATTCTGGCTGAGACAAGCATATGCAAAGGCTCCGAGGCAGGGACATGTTTGGCATGCCTGAGACATGGTAAGGAAGCCATCCTGGCTGGAGAAGAGTGAGTAGACTGGGACAGAGCCAGAGAGTTGTTGGGAGGAAATGAACTGAAAGGGGTCTGGTGAGGAAAGTGGGAGTCAATTAGGGAAGATCCCGCAGGACCTTATAGGTAAGGACTTAAGCTCTAATTCTGAGACAGGCATCCTTTGATGGGCTTGAGCAGAGGAAATCATGATCTAACATATGTTGTTAAGGGATTTTTGACGGACTGATTTGCCCTCTGTTCAGATATCCCTGGATAGTAATATATTCCACCTCAAACAAGAGACTCGGTCCTGCTTTGAGAAACGACCATGGTGTCTTTCTTTTCAAGCATGTTCAAGTGCTGTGGTGAAGCTGAATTTTAGTAATTCATTCAAACCAGAGATTGAGCTCCACCTAGGTGTCAGGAACTCCCCTGGGCCTTGGGGATTCAGAAATGAGTAAGATGGACAGGGTTCCTGCTCTCAGCAAACTCTCCTTATAAGGAAGAACTATAGACAGTAAACCAGCAAACAAACACAAGAGATTTAAGCCAATGTGTAGGTCTAGGAACAAAATAAAACAGAGGGAAATGATGGTGCCACTGTAGGGGTTACTTTAGATTCCAGTTATATTTTGAAATGTTACACATGCACAGCAACTTACAATTTACAAATTCAAAGAGACTGGCAAGAACAGTACTATTATTCTGACTTTTTAAGTGAGAAACTGGTGTTCAATGAGATTAAGCCACATGCCCAAGGCGCCAGTAAATGACTGATCTGGGGTCTGAATCCAAGTTTTCTCTAATTTTCAGTACCAAAGTTTTTCTCACGATATGCACTACTATGGAATGTGAGAGTAGGGCTGGGGAGCACTAGGGCGTGGGATGAGGGAATAAGCAATGGTTAGGCAAGGCAAGAACTGTGCCAAAGCGGAAAGAGAATGCAAAAGAGCAAGGACAGTAGCTAGCTCCCCCTAAGGTCACACAGGACAACAAGTAGGATATAGAGGGACTGTAATCCCCAGAACCCCAACTTCTATAGAACCTCAACGGGACCCTTGCCCTTGTTGGCTGCTCTCAGCCACCAGGGGCTGGGGATGTGTGGGGAGCCCTGGGTTACATGTGGTTACAATCACTGCGTTTATCTGCATTGTTGTCATCATATTTGGAAGATGATTGAATCCTCATTTCTGTCCCAGTCCTCTCTAAATTGTGTAGGGGGTACAAGTCAAATCTGGAGAAGCTATCTCATCTTTGGCTGGCCAGAAATAGGGAGAGGATTCAAGAATGTACAGTAATGTTCCACCCATGCCCCTTCCCCACTTTATGAAAACACATCTGAAATAACAAATGTCTAAAATGTTCCACTTGATTATTTCACCCTGCCTTGTTGTAACTGGGCCCTGCCTCCACACCCACTGGAGTTCTTTTGCAGCCTGAGGGAAGCTGGGAAGTGTCTGTCCCCAGTTCTCAGTCACTCCCATAATAAACAATCACTAAACAACTTGCTGCCCTTGGCAACTGTTTGTCCAGCTTGGCCAGGCCCTGCGATTCCATTTAGGAAAGGGGGTGGGAGGTGTCCTCTTGTAAAGCAGAACTCAGGCTCCTGGGCCAGGAGAACTTGGCTTTGACCAGAAACACTGGGAGCCTAGCAAATCTTTGTGGACCTGGAGGACCTTTGGAGGGACTGCAGGTCTTTACCTGAGTTGTCCAATAAAGTTCCCTAGGGGCAGCAGGAGCTTGGGGCTGGGGTGTGGAAAGGCAGTTGAAAAGAGGACCAACCTTCTTGTACTAATTTTAAATAAAGTAATTTCTTGCTTCAAGTTTGCTTTCTACAGCTGAGTTAGTTAGAAGATCTACTAGCCATCCATCCCTAAGAGATAACTTAAAAACCACCACCACCACCACCGCCACCACCACCACAAAAAGAGTAATATCACTTTAGGGATGAGGACAAACTTAAATTAATCAGTTTCTCTTCGGCAATGTATATATATATATATATGTATATATATATATATATATATATATATATATATATATATATACACATACATATATATATATATATACATATATATGTGTATATATATATATATAAACCTTTATATATTTTCTTGTGTGTGTGATTTGATCTCTTAGAAGCTTTCTATAGAATAGAAAGGACCTCAGGAAGCAAGGAAAGGATGCACACAGGTAGATAATGAGGATTTAGAATAGATGTCTTCTCTCAGTTCACAGACACGAAGAATTGTAACAATGAACTCAATCCTCTTGATTGTAATATTTCTCCTTTATTCTTGGGAATGGGGGTGTCTCCCTGGGGGAATAAAAAAAGAGAGGATGGGTTATGTAGGAAATAAGGGATCTGTTTAAATGCTTGGGAGGAAATAAAAATATTGGGCCTCGGAGGGTGGAAGGTGGGCGGGGAGAGGCATCTTTCTGGTCGGCAGTCGCTTTCTATGAAGTCTTTCCTCCCCCACCCCTCGGGCTCGCCCCACTGCTCCATTTTCACTGCATCCTCTCCAGGAACCTGCACAGTCCCTGCCGCCGGCTCGCGGAGGCGCTGCGGGCAGGGAGCCGCGGAGACGGGATTCTCCAGGGCGCCCGGGGCGGCCGAGCAGCGGGGCCGGGGAAGCGCCGGCGGGTCCCCGGTGCCCCGGGCGCCTCCTCTGGGCGGCGCCGGTTCCCGGTCCGGGGACGCGGCCCAGGCCGGGGCGACCCGGGGGCCCGCGGCGGGCTCGCCCGGGGCCACCCCACCCCCGCAGCGGAGGCGCCCGCGCCCCGCGGCCCGCGCCCCCGCGCCGCGCCGGCGCCGCGGCCGCCGGCCGGGGGTTATGAATGGGCGCAGCGGAAGCACCGCCCCCCCCGGACGTGACGCTCGGCCAATGGCAGCGCGGGCTGCGTGGATGGATGAGGTCAGCGCTGTCGTGTCGGGAATGGAATGTGTAAGTGTAACATTCAGAACCGGGTAACATTCGGCGACCGAACGCGGCGGTCGGCAGCGGTCGCGCGGGGGCCTGCGAAGCGCCGCTCAGCGCCGGCTCTGCCCGCGGGGAGGACGCGCCGCCGCCGCCCAGCGCCGCCGCCGCCGCCGCCGCCGCCGCCTGCCGGGCCGACGCGCGCCCGGGGGGCCGGCCCCGCGAGCGCCCGAGTCCACACCGCCGGAGTCTCGGAGCCGCTGCAGAAGGGAATAAAGAGAGATGCAGGGATTTGTGAGGTTACGGCGCCCCAGCTGCAAGATGCACTAGCCGGCTGAACCCGGGCATCGGCTGACTTGTTGGAACCGGAGTGCCGTGCACGGGAGTGTGCATGAGTTGAAGTTGCTTTCCCGGGGCTCGTTCTCCACGCTGCCGGGAGGAATCCGAGAGGCAAGGAAATCACTTCGTCTTGCCATTGATTGGGCATCGGGAGCTTTTTTTTTTTTTTTTCCCCCTCTCTCCCTCTTTTTTCCTCCGTCTTGTTGCATGCAAGAAAATTACAGTCCGCTGCTCGCCCGCCCTGGGTGCGAAATATTCAGCCCCGCTCTCTCCCGTCCATTGTGCAACCCAAAGATGAAAGACCGAAGGGGAGAAAGTTAAAGAAATCGCCCACATGCGCTGGATCAGTCCACGGCTTGGGGAAAGGCATCCAGAGAAGGTGGGAGCGGAGAGTTTGAAGTCTTTACAGGCGGGAAGATGGCGGACTGGAGCTGAAAGTGTTGATTGGGAAACTTGGGTGATTCTTGTGTTTATTTACAATCCTCTTGACCCAGGCAGGACACATGCAGGCCAAAAAACGCTATTTCATTCTGCTCTCAGCTGGCTCTTGTCTCGCCCTTTTGTTTTATTTCGGAGGCTTGCACTTTAGGGCATCGAGGAGCCACAGCCGGAGAGACGAGCACAGCGGTCGGAATGGCTTGCACCACCCGAGTCCGGATCATTTCTGGCCCCGCTTCCCGGACGCTCTGCGCCCCTTCGTTCCTTGGGATCCAGTGGAAAACGAGGACTCCAACGCGCACGTTTCCCCCCGGCAGAAGCGAGATGCCAACTCGAGCATCTACAAAGGCAAGAAGTGCCGCATGGAGTCCTGCTTCGATTTCACCCTTTGCAAGAAAAACGGCTTCAAAGTCTACGTATATCCGCAGCAGAAAGGGGAGAAAATCGCCGAAAGTTACCAAAACATTCTAGCGGCTATCGAGGGCTCCAGGTTCTACACCTCGGACCCCAGCCAGGCGTGCCTCTTTGTCCTGAGTCTGGATACTTTAGACAGAGACCAGTTGTCACCTCAGTATGTGCACAATTTGAGATCCAAAGTGCAGAGTCTCCACTTGTGGAACAATGGTAGGAATCATTTAATTTTTAATTTATATTCTGGCACCTGGCCTGACTACACCGAGGACGTGGGGTTTGACATCGGCCAGGCGATGCTGGCCAAAGCCAGCATCAGTACTGAAAACTTCCGACCCAACTTTGATGTTTCTATTCCCCTCTTTTCTAAGGATCATCCCAGGACAGGAGGGGAGAGGGGGTTTTTGAAGTTTAACACCATCCCTCCTCTCAGGAAGTACATGCTGGTATTCAAGGGGAAGAGGTACCTGACAGGGATAGGGTCAGACACCAGGAATGCCTTATATCACGTCCATAACGGGGAGGACGTCGTGCTCCTCACCACCTGCAAGCATGGCAAAGACTGGCAAAAGCACAAGGATTCTCGCTGTGACAGAGACAACACCGAGTATGAGAAGTAAGTGGCTCTGCTGAGGGGGCTCTGCCGGTCAGCCCTGGGCCCTGCCCACCTTGTGCAGGTGTGAGGTTGGGGGATGGGGGTGGCGCTGAGGAGCCCTCTGGCCCCTTCATTCCTGTTCTGAGCCTGGCACTGAGCCGCCTGGTTCAGGTGTGTGGCTAGGAGCTGGAGACACAGAGTTTGAGCTGTTGGGGGCAAACAGAAAAGCCTGGAGTACTTTCCTGGGCCAAGTAGGCGACATTGTCTCCCTCTTGCTTGGAAAACCTTCAGGCCATGTGTCTCCAGTGAAGGGTGTAGGTTTGATCTAAGTCTGGAAACTGTTTAACCGGTGGGTGCTGGGAGGGTATTTGTGAGGGGGGGTCTAGGGAACCGGAGAGGCTCTGAATCCACTCAGTGCATGGGGACCTTTCTCCAAGATTGATGTTTTATTTGCTTTTCTCACAAGCAGGGGGAACTGCTTTCCCTGGGATTTTCCCAGCCTCCAATTGTCATCTTTCCATGAGCCTTAAATTTCTGTAAGCAGTGGAAGTGTTTTGATTTTAGCTGTAAACTTTCAGTGCCTGCATATTCCCTACCTCCCATGGCTTGGCTTTTATGAAGGGAGAGTGTAAGTTGCTTGGGGCCTGTGATCTATCTGCCTTTCTTTCTTTCTTCCTTTCTTTTCATTCTTCCTTCCATTCATCCATCCATCCGTTCATTCATTCATTCATTCATTCATTTATGTCTGTTCGTTTGTTTGCATATATCCTGTCTCCTTGCTAGGAGTAGCCTGTCTTTAAAACCTGGGCCTCAGCCCCACTGCTGTAAACTCCAGTTGCTAATTTAGATTTCCCTCTCCCTTTTGTCTGTCTATTTGCATGTAAATGGAGACTGTTACTGTGAATGGGCTTCTGAAACCTCCTTACCCTCTGTAGTGAGGCAAGTTTTGTCCAGTTGCTAAGTAACTGAGTTGCTTACTTTGTAGGCCTACTCACTCTTCCTTTTCCTTCCTAGTGGCAGTAACTGACACATTGGATTTGGGGTCAAAACTATCCTCCACAAGTCTGCTTTAACTTGAGCTTTGTGGGTCGGTTTCCTCGGAGATGGGGTCGGCGCACCAGACTCATATCTGGCTGTGAAAGAGTTAGTGAGTTCCTGCAGTGCATTTCCACGTTACACCAGTTAAAAACCAGAGCAGCCTTGTGCTACCCACGGAAGGAAGGGGAACCTCTCAGCTGAGTACAAGAGGAACTGGCAGAGGTTGGCACATTTTGCTCTTGATTCATGAAATGTAGAATAGGGGACACGCTTCACAAACCTGGTTGAAACAGAAAGGGGTATGGTGGGAAAGAGGCCCTAAAATGAAAGGTTTGATTGTTGTCTGTGGATTTCCTCAGACACTTGGGCCTCTTGTAGGAGTGATTCGAAGGGAAATTAAAGTCCTCTTGTACTTGATTGTAGACAGTGAAGGAGAAAGTAACCAACACTCAGATTCCTCGACCCCCAACACCTTGCTTTTCAGGCATAAGAAAAGTTCAAGGCTAGGGTCAATTATGAATCTATATGTGACTCTTCTTCAGGGACAGTTATGTGTGAATGTCAGTGCAGCTGTAGTGGATTAAAATTTTGTCACAAAAGAAACAGACTGGTTAGTAACGAACTGCTTTGTTTTCACAACATTTACATTGACCTATTCCTGTGGGTGCCAGTAAGAAAAAAAAAAATGCTTATAGCCTTTCAGGAATTTCTTTGTCTGGCTTATGGCGGAGTAACTCGAGATGAAATTTAACCTTTCAGTGTCTTCTAAAAGCAAGTCTCATCTAATTTTGTGGAAAGATCATGGTGGTCTTCGTTCTTCTCAAGGGGCTGGAGCCGAGATCTCACCTTAGGAAATCTGAAATATACATTTGGGAAGCACCGTCAGTCCAATAGAACAATCCTACCTTTTTTACCCTCTCGTGTCCAAAGTCAGTATTAACACCCTTCGGTCTCTGCTGAGGCTTCTTCTGGAAATTGGCAATGAAGGAAGGAGGGGCTGGTTTCCTAGAAACTTTAATTTTTGCTAATTAAATTTTATTTTTGACCTCTTCGTGATTGGGCCAAGAAATCTGACCCCCACACCCTTGCTTTGGTTTGTGTTTAAAGACCACAAGGGGTCAGGACCTCAGGATTGGGTCTCGTTGGAAAAGTAAGCGGCATTGAGTTAGGAAAAGCAAGTTTGCTCTTTCTCCTGAGCAGGGTCACTTCTGGATTTTCTTCCTGTTCACCTTTTATACACTTTGCAGTTCTAACCTTGTTTAATGGGACGGGATGGTGCTGCACAATGTTTATATTCATTAGCTTGATCTATGTGAGGTTTTAACTCATTCCTCTCATTGGGTTATCAGAATTCTTTATCTTTGAGAAATGATGCTTGCAAACATGCTGGCCTTTTACTGTTGACTTTTAGAAACATGAAAGTGAAGAATGAGCCCTGAAATGTGGTGAGAATGCTCATGAATAGGAAGCGATTCCTGTTCTGGAGTGAGCAGCTACTGTGCTACTTATATTGATGTTTTCTGTGAATTAGCCGTGCACATGTGAGATGCAGAACTCCCCAAATCCAGTGCTAATTTTCTCCAGAGCTTTAGAGAAGGAGGCGATATTCAAGTGAGGTAGAGAAGTCATCCAAAGTTGACTCTCATACTGATTCATCATGTGACTTTTGATGCATTACCTTGAACATTAGTTTATCCTTTTGTGGAATGGGTTTTAGACTCCTTCAGGGGTGCTCTAAGCATTCATTTGGTCGTGGTGTGTAAAAACATTAGTTTTCATCTACTTCTCTTTTTTATTAGCAAGTGTCTATGAAAGGGCCTCAATTAATTTGTGCCACAAGCAACCATATATAAATTTGCTTTGGACTTTTGGAGCCTGATAATTAGATTGAAAGTTTATGGTATCATAGCTGATTTAGGATATGGTAGAATACATAGAAGTGTATCAACTAAAAAAAAGTTACTTTTAGTGAAATTTAGCCTTATGTGATGATAAAGATTTAGTGCTAAATGGTTGTGGACTTTGATCTCACCTGTACTTTTGTGAAAATCGGACATTTATTATTAAAAGTGTAGAGGGCGACATAGAATGAGGAAAAACTTTTCTCTTAGAACAGCAGTATTTTTGATTCAGAAATCCAGGATTATAATAAAACATCCATTTTTATGACACAATTAATTTTCATCAGTTATATATGTTAACAAATGTAGATGACACCAGCTGAAATGAGTCTGCAGATGGTTAGATGATCTGTAATGAGGCTTTAGAGAAATTCTTTCTGTTTTACAATCTTCGAGCTTCTTATGAATCTTTACAGAATCACTGTATTTTTGCATGAATTTCATAGTTCAGACCCTTCAAAAGACATTATTGTGAAACTTCAAATTCGGCTTTCTGAAATAGAAGAAAGAAGGAAATGAGAGGTGGCTTCTATCTTTGACCCCTTTGAAAAAAGCAGTTGTGAATATTTTAAGCAGCTTTTCTGGGAACTGGCAGGTTCTGTGCAGGCCTTTTTGACATCGTTCCCTATGTTTGTTGAACCATGCGCCTCACAATCCTGGTGTTTTTAAGGATCTGGAAACTAAGTAATCATTCAACTCTCACATCCTTATCTCACAGATTTGGAAACTGAGAGATAGAATGTTTCAAAAGAGGGATTTGCTTAAGGTCAGAAAGTTGGTTAGTGGCAGGGGTAGCCAGAGCCCAGGAGCGTTCTGAATTTTTCCCCTTGACCTACAGTCTTCTACTGTCAATTACAGAGACACTCTTGAAAACTTTTTAGCCACTGGACCCTTAGTGATGCTGTTTCTTATGGGACTTCTCTTGGAATCCTTTGGGAAGCTGATGAAGACTTCGGACAAAGTTTGTAAAAACAAAACAAAACAAAACAAACAAACCACATGCACAATTTGTCATAAAGTTTTAGGGTTTGACACAGCTCCTACTAAGTGTATCCTGAGATTTACAAACTCTAGTTCTAAGGCTTACATTTTGCTTTTCATTGCCAACTAAGGTGTTTACGTCCCTGGAACTGGTAAGTAGTTTTTTGGACAGTCCAATTTGACCCTCAGGAGTTTCGGGAATAGGCTGTGAATTAACTGGATGGTAAGATGAATTCAGGTGCATTTACCACCCAAAGAAAATGTGCATAAGACATGAATATTAGCTTATTCTTCACTATCCCAAACAATATTAGCAGACACCTTGAGCAAGTACATGGTCCAGCGGTGAACCTTAGATGACTGTTTACCTCCCCCAAAATGAAAGGCAGAAATTGTGCTTCTCAGGTTTTAAATGTAATACATGAGCACTCCAAAAGGTGCGTGACAGCACAAAAGCGTTTCTAAAATAAACCACGTAAACACAGTTTAAAAATACAGACAGGGCCATCCCTATGCAAAATTATGACGTCGTAAAGCATGTCTTCTTTCACTGAGGTTCTAGTTCTGTTTTCTCCTTTCTCACCTCCTCTGAACTTGCTTTCTTGAGAGCACCTGAGAGCCTTATTTACCAGGAATCTGTGATTACAGTTTGGGAGTTGTGTGCTACTTCTAGGGACGTTTGCATTTTGATTGAGTGCAGATGAGTTAATGAAAGTTTAGAGTAGAATCTGTGACAAGCTAGGAGCCTGAAGGATTTTGTCATACTGAGAATGGCTTGCTATTAAGTCTTGGGCAGGCACTGCCTCTGGAGGCCACCTTTGGTCCTGCTGACTGTGACAGCAGTTTTGGATGAGACAGACTTGGCAAAGGGGGAGCTGTCACACCCTCGGATGGTGATCGTTCTCTTTGTCACAAGGCCTGCAGATGTGCCTCCCCAGAATGCAGTGCTAGAAACACCTGTCAACAGTGACCTTGATACCCTAATATCACACCAGAGGTTGTATTGGATAGGGCTTGGCTGCTTGGCTCACAGCCATCTTGCAAGGTGTCTCGTCAGGCCATTTTACAGGTGCGTAAACTGAGACCCACTGTGGCGAGGTGCTTTGTCTACGGCTGCCCAGCTTGTACATGGCTGAACTGAGGCTACATCCCAGGTTCTCTGGCTCCCAGTTCTCCGTTTTCAATGAAGCCTGCTCCAGCCTCCTGGCATTCACTTCTCGGCACAGCCTCTCCAGAGCAAACCAGGTCAGGCTAAGTGCTCATTGGGTTCTGCTGGCTTCTCAACATGTTCAATGTGCAGACGTGAACGCAGGAGCTCGTGTTTCCGTGGGCTTAATGACAGTGTTTTTACTCAAAAGCTCTTCTACCCATGACCAAGTTCCTGTAATAAACAGGGACTCCCTCAAAACTGGAAGATTTCTTGAGTCCATGTTATTTTGAATTTACCTTTATTAGCTCTTTTAAGCCTTTCAACAGCAGTACGAAGTGGGTTAAATCCCCGTTTTACATATTAGCATGCAGGCCCCGAATCTGAAGTAAGGAGCACGAAGTCACATCTAGTGAGTAAACAGAGTTCTAACCGGGGTCCTGAATTCCGAAGACCATTCTCTATCCTCTACGAAATGTTACCGCCCTAAAGAATCAGACAAAATTCCTACCTGTGTACCTGCTAGTTATTGGTGAGTTCGGTGTGATTCAGGTGTTTGTATATCCGATCTTCTGTTCCTTTCTCTGCTAAACATGTTTCCCAAGGCGGCGGGGGAAATGAGCTCAGAGACACGATAAGGATGCGCCGAATTCGACGTGAAAGCGTTGAACTCCTTGAACTCTTCTACTCCGGGGTGCTTCATGACCTCGTCTAGGTAACTCTGCTTTTCACTCCCTCCTAGAGCTCCCTCCCCTAGGAGAGGCGAGGATGCGAATGACGTGTGTGCGAGCCTTGCCCTCGCTGACAGCGCCATGCGGGGTGCCCTCTGTAGTCGGGGTGGCAGTGACCATTCCGTGTGGACAGTGATCCAACAGAAACGGAAGAACCACTGGGAGATTTCGTTTCTGGTAGAACGGGCCGGGTTTCTGGAACACACCACCTCACTGCTCTCAGGTCCTCGGCTCCGTAATGAAAAACAGCGCTTAAAAAATGATAAACGTTACACACAGTCTGTCTTTGTGGAAAACTGGGAAAATACAGAAGATACGAATATGAAAGTGAATTCATCTAATCCTCACGATAAGAGCTCCTTACTAATTTTAAACAGTGTAGTCGGCCTGTTATAACACACAAACATATATATAGTTCTATCAGATCCTTTTATCTCATATCTAACTACCTTGTATAGGTGTGTTAATTATTACTTCATTAATAGGAAGTAAATAATGAATTCAACACACTTCCCTTAGGTGCCTTGTTTGCGCTAGACACATAGGCGTTGGAACTGGGGACCACTACGGTGAACAAAACATTCTCACTGTCGTTGTCAGTTTTTAAACTTGAAGTCAGACTTTCAATGTGTTTTTGCATGTCACTTTCCCCTTAATATTATCCAAGAGCATTTTCCTCATCTACTAAATAGGAAAATCATATTATAATATTAAAATAGGATTTTTAATGGCTGCATATTTTTTCTAACCCATAGCTGTACAATAATTAAAGCATTTACATTTTCTCAGAGATTTAACTTGTTCCCCATTCTTTTTTTTTAATTTTTATTATTATAAATAAGTCTGACGAATTTCAGTGCATAGTGTATTTATTTTCTTCTTCACTAGGGTCACTTTCAGAAGACGACATAGAACTTCCTCTCCCTCACCCCCCACTCAGTCTTTTTGGAAGAATAGCTATTTTAGTTGAGTAGCCATCATTAAATGACTGCTTAGATAAACATTTGTAGGTGTTAATTGGTCCTGCAGGGGGTCTTTGAAGCTCCCACTTCTGTTCCCTTTGAAGTTTTGTTTTTGCTGGAGCCAAAAACCTCCATGCCTTTCTTACCATGCAGGCGTCCTCGGCCTTCTTTCTCCCTGCAGTATACAGCCTTTCCTGGAATTTCAGAATCTGCAGGCTTAACCTGGGTTGATGTCATTCTTTTAGCTAACTGTCGGTTCATCAAGGCCCCGTTTCTATTTTCTCTTTGGTTGTTGACTCCATGGTCCATTGGAGGTGAATTGGGGCATGGCTTTAACCTCTTGGCATCCAGGTGAGGAAGGTCTGTGATTCCAAGTGCAAATGAGACAATTACAAGTGATTTAAAAACCAAGACAGAAAACAGAAGTGAACCAACAGTTTATGCCTAGGTATATTCAGGGCTTTTTTTTTGCATGGTAACTGCTTTGAACAGCAATGAGATGTGTAGGGATTTGTCCCCTTCTTGTCTTCCTGGAAGTCCTTTAGAAGAGAGCCTGTGACTGCACCAGGGCCGTAGCCAGCCGTTGTTCGCGTGGGCTGTGGAAAGACCTCGTGGGGCCTTCAGGCTGGAGCTTGTTGGTGGCATGGCGCAGGGTGGAGCAAGTGGAGAGTGGAGTCTGGAGCAGTCAGGCCCTAACTAACTTGACTCCATTTCTCCCAAGTTCCCTGGTTGACTGCTCTAAAAATGCAGGTTTCCCCTTTTGCAGTTGACTTTTATGCCTTCACCAGTTGAGGGTGACATTTAGGGGGACACCTCATCTGAGGTAGCAGCTCAGCTGCTCGGTAGCCTTTCAAGCTCTTAGGTTGCAAAGTATAGAAATCAGTCAGGCCATCTTAGGTGATAGGATTTATTGTAAGGGGACATGGGACAAAAACTGAACTGGAACTGCCCTAGTTAGTTCTCAGGACCCAGCACAGTACTTGGGATCGGCTCCTTTCTGTCCACGCTGGGCCTTCATATCTCGCTTGGCTAGCACTCCTGTCCCTGTGTGTGTCTTCCAACTCCTGGCAAGTCTTTCCTGAAGCCTCTCATCCAGGCCCTGGAGGAAACCAGCCTGATTGCTTTGCAGGTGACCACTACTCCTTCTGCGAGAGCTATTCATATTAAGCCATGTCTTGGGTGTGTGTCACCTCATCCATTAAAAGGCTGCTCTGTCATGTTGCCATTCTTGATTTAATTGGTGGCCATCCTTTCTCAAAGAACAGCCTAAAGTTGCTTCCTGGAACTGGGGACTGTGGTTAGGGGAAGTTGGTTGTGGCACGCACTGTGCAAGCCATATCCTGTTGGCACTGACATTTTTGAGCCCAGTTGATGATGATGATAATAGCAATAGCAGCTAGTATTTCTTGAGAGTATACTGTGTGTTAGGTAATGGGCAGTATCTTCTTTAATCTTTATGTCCACCCTAGCAGGAAGAAACTCGTTTTAGATGCAAAACGGAGGCAGAGAATCTTTAAAAGTGACTTGCCTAAAAGCACCCTCCTACGATGTGAACCAAGGCCATCTGACTTCTGAACCTGCATGTTTAACCATGGCTTCTGCACAGCTGGAACTAATATCATAAAGGCCACACACTCACAAACAATAGCATGATTGATTTATAGAGTATCACTTGGGTTTCTCACCTAGAATTTATTTAATCTTACTTTGGAGAGGCGTTTCTAACCAGTTTGGTAATCTGGTTTCACAGTCCACAGTAGATGAGAAGCAGTAAATTTAGAGAGAGGGATTCTTGTAGACAGATCTGGGAAGAAGGGACAGCTGGCAACCCGAATGTAAAGAAGCAGGCCAGGAAATTATAAATGTAACAGCCAGAAGAAGTAAAGAAGCACTGCAATTTAAGAACAACTGGCCCAGTGCCCGAGAGTGTGTCCTACAGACTCTTCAGGAGTGTGCCTGTAAATCCCACCACCTAGCACCGTGCCTGTCACCAACCTGAGCTTCTGTAAATATTTGATGAAGCACGCCACAGTACAGTGTTGGCCCTGAGCCATCACTTGTGTACACTGTCCTTTGTTTAAGAAAGTAGAGCAACAAGGGATGCATTTTATAACTCTTTTTACCTGTACAGTTAAAAGAAAAATATCTTGGTCCTCCTAAGAATAAGTTCTCCATTTGAAAACTTGTCTACCACGCTTAGCAAGTTCCCAAAGAACTCCAGGTGCATGAGAGTCTCCTCTGAGTTACCACTGGACTCCTGGTATTGGTCGCTAATTTGGATTTCTGGGGGTTCATGACACATATCAGCACTTGCTATAAGAAATAAAAAGTTTCCTGGTATTGTGGTGTGGGCCTGTGGTGCTAGCTAGTTTTGATTGGGGTTCAGAATGACTTGGGCCGTTTGCTCGTGGCCCTGGATCAAGCTGGCCTGCCCGCCCAAGGTGTCGTGGCATATGGAGTTTGGGGATCGGAGGACCTTGGTGGGGTGAAGCGACATCTGATCTGTTGCTTAGGGGTTGCCCTGGAAGCTACGTTGGGGTGCCTGTCATTAGTCTGCTTTTTTCCATATTCCCAGGAGTACCCAGGATGAGAGCTGATGGGTGGAGGTATAGGATGGATTGCACACTTTCTAAATGCATTCCAGCACCCTGACAGATTGGTGAAAATCGTCCACAGCACCGCTGATGAGAAATATCACCATGCCACCTTTGTATGTGAATTCGGCTTGGAGGCTTCTCATAGTTCATTCACATGACGTGGAGGTGGAGTCCTCCAGCTCTGCCCGCCTCTCCATGCCCAGCCCCGTGGCAGAGCCACATTATTCCTCCTTCTCCCACAGCCCCTCTTCTCTCTTTCTTAGAAAGCTGATCCCCAGCTCCGTGTTTCTTCTTCCACTGTCACTGCCTTGATGGCCTCAGGCATGGTCAAATTCTCCTGGTATGTGCTCTTATACAGAACAGTTAATACTTGCCACAGCTGTGGTTGTATATTCCTTTAACTTTTTTTTTTTTTCTCTCCAGTAGATTGTACAGGTCCTGATGAGAGGATTCGTGTTGATTTTTTATTAATTTACTCAACTAGTCCTTATTGGACATCTACTATGTGTAGGCACTGGGGATTCAACAGTGAGCAAAAGAGTTACACATCCCTTCCTTAAAGATGTTCACTGTCTAGTGGCTGGAGACTGATACCATGCCAATAATGTCTCGTTTTACAAGGTGCTAGGTGCTGTGAAGAAAAGCAGTAACAGAAAGGAGTTAAAGCGGTGAATATCAACGTGGGGAGCTTCTGAAAATGGGGCCTGGGCCCTAATCCATCCATCCATCCTTCCTTCCTTCCTTCCTTCCTTCCTTCCTTCCTTCCTTCCTTCCTTCCCTCCCTCCCTCCCTTCCTCCCTCCCTCCCTCCCTTCCTTCTTCCCTTCCTCCTTTCCTCCCTCTCTCCTTCCTTCCTACTGTTCTGTTCAATAGGAGTATCAGTGAAACCAAATTCAAATGATCTGAGGGGGTTTACTGCATAATATGAATCTAAAGAATTTATTGCTACAGGGGAGACCATTATGGTCATTTAATTTTAACAATCTGTAGATATTGGGACTTTTTGTCCTTCTTTAATTGTAATTTTTCTCCCAAATGGTTGGTTGGATATAACTTTTGGCTTACATTTTTTGCTCAAGTTACATCCAAACTCTGTTAACTGATATTGAAGCATTGCCCTAGAGTATATAATGACACAGTGCTTAATTGAGCTATCAGGCTTCTAATGAATTCATATTGAGATTTACCATTTAATTAAAAAGCAAAGGGGAAGGAAAAGCAGAGGGAAGGTGTACCATTGTTTCTCCCACTGGCCTCCATTTCCTGCGTTTAAAATCTCCTGGCTTGTTTGTGTTAGCTTGTGGAATTGCACAGGATATTGACTAAAATACTCAAGGTGTATAGATAAAATGGAGGATATACTGTATCCCAATTACTTGGCTTCTTATTAGGTCTTAAAAATTGATTCAGATTTGGTGATAGTCATGTGACACTTGATTAAGTATGAATTATGTTTTATGTTTTTACAAAGCTTGGTAAGGTCATTTTCCCAAATGATTTCTAAGTCTGTGTATCTGAACCAATCTGAAAATCTAATCAGTGGGGATCTAATACTGAAATGCTTTTGCTTCACTGAGAGGCAGACAATAAATTTTTCTTAAAAACACCATTTTTTATATGCTGCATGCTTCTTTAAAATTCACGCTGTGTTAAAAAAGCCACTTTTAAGCAACACCTTTTATGATAACTGGATTTTTAAGTATGCAAGGGTAATGCTGAAGACCTGTAAATGTAGGGCAGTCAGTCTTTTATTGATTCAAAGAGTGGAAATGTATAATATTTTCTGTATTTATATTGTAGAGTTATATTACATGTTTTTAAAAAATTGAACAGTATTTTATGTTAAGATAGAATTTAAGTACCTGAATGTTTAGTACAGTTAAAAGACAGAGTAGTATTTTCTTGCACTGATTTTAGACTTGGCCATGTCTGAGTAACCTAAGTAGGATAAAAGAGAGCAAAAAAAGTTAAATACCGAGGTAAACTCGTTTTTTATTGATGTAGTTAACATATATTACTTTTAAGGTATACAACATAATGATTCGGTATATGTATATATTGCAAAATGCTTTTTACCTCAATAAGTTAACATCCATCACCTCATAACAAATTTTAAGTTCTGCTCTTACAGCCACTTTCAGATATGCAGTACAGTATTGTCATCTATATAGTCAGTCACACATCTCTTAATGACTGGAATCCATTGTGAGAAATGCGTCTTAGGTAAGTTCATTGTTGTGTAAACTTCTTAGGGTACACATACACGACCCTAGGTGGCATAGCCTGCTCCTCACCTAGGCCATGTGATATAGCCTGTAGCCTGTTGCTCCCCGGCTACAAGCCT
>CM053511.1:11624107-11710780 GCA_028627145.1 Eidolon dupreanum
TTTTTTTTTTCCTTAGAGCATGGGTATATTAATCAGATAGTAACCACTGCATGACATGTCCTTCTTTTAAGTGTTTGCAGGTTAAGTCTTAGCCATACCAGAAATCAGTTAGCAGTTTTCTGATGTAGCAGAAATGAACCTGGTTTCTTCCATCTCAACAGCTTTACTCTAATGGGTCAGAATGGACTCACCTGATTTCATAAAGGAGGGCTAATACAGACTCTGGTATAATCCAGATGCCAGTAAAATACGTTGATTTTTTTTCCCTCACCTCCAGGCTTTATATTTCCATGAACATTGGCCTTAATTTCCCCCAAACAAGTCTACGAATGACCTTATTCAAATATCTCGCTGACTTCAGGCCTCAAGTAATAATCCTGGCAATATTTCCTTTCTCAGCTCAGCCTCAGGACTAAAGGGGTATTCCGCAGTTGTTGCCTGATACGTTTACTTTCTACCTGCTGGCTTCAAACAGTATTAATTTTTATGTGCTCATTGTGCACTGTGTTTAATTAAAAGCAGTTCTATTCACAGAGGTACTTGTACATTTTTTTCCCCCTGAAATGAATAAAACAAATAGACATCTGGTATTTGTTTTGTATAACACAATCCCCATAAAATGGAGAGTAATAAAACATAATTATCTGTAAAGGCTTGTTTTCTAAGCCTGAGAATGGGTTGTTTCTACCAGGTTTTTAAATTCTGCTCAATGCGATAAAGAATCTTTGTCCATTAATACATAACAACGATAACAAAAGCTTTCCAATTATGTGCATGAATCCAATTTATCTTTTATTAAACAAAATTTTTTCTGTTATAGAGTATATGATAAAAGCTTATCATATTCCTTCTAGGTAAACACATTAGATTGAACAAAATATTTATTTCCTATTCTATATTCTATTCAATTGGTATAGCTTTGTTTATGATTTTCCCCCATAATTAAAGAAACAATTTCATAGTTGCTGAATTTTTAAAGTAACAGACTACTCTATGGATTCTAAAATCTTGTAGAAAAGTACACTTCAGACTTTTACATGGGCTTTTGTAGTGTTTATAGGCCTTATGGTCCTTCGTTCAAGAACCCTTCCAAAACCTGGTAGTTATTTTGAAAACTGTGTTCATAATCTGAAGCTAAGGTTTTAGCTTTAGTATATGAATAGTTGATGAAAGAATTTGACTCAATGGTTTTGTAGCGTTGGATTTAATGTCAGGGTTAGACTCCTTCCTAGGAATGGAGGTATATTCTCATCTGTGGAAAAGACAATTCAGAAGTGGAAAGTATAAAAATTATTAATTTCATAGGTGAATTTGCTGTCAGATTGGATGGCAGTACCTACATCCCTGGGGGCTCCTGTTCCCCAGACTGTTTTTATTGTTTCTGTCCAGCGGTAGGCATAAGCCTTGAAGTGGCGAATTCATCCTCTGAGGTTGTGTGTCCATTGCTGCAAGAATAAAAGAAGCAGTAACAAAATCATGCAGTGCAGTATTTCAGGATGACAGTTTTATGTGGTTGTGTGATGTTGCAGAGTCTCGTATGTGATATCGACCCTTTTCTTTTGAATCAAAGCACAGGGTTTAGCTGGAGAAGGGAGGCTTCAAGAATTACTGAGTCTAACTCCAGATTAAGCCCCTAAATAGTTACCCCTTTCTGTCTAATTGCTTACAGGAAGTAAAAGTACATATATCTGATATTTACATCCAGTTTGAATAGTGGTTTTTAATTTTAGATTTCCAACCTTTTTTACATGATCTTTTTGCGTTGAAACATTTATATTATTATGAATGTGAGCTGAATTAAGTAGACACAGATACTTGGTTTCCCCCTTCATGTTGTCATCTACTGGAGAATGAATAGCTTAAAATAAGAGCATCGGTTCCTCATCCAAAGGAAGGCTAAATATTCCAATTCTAGATCTGCAGTCACTTTTGTGCTCATCTGAAATACCATTTTTGAACACACTTGGCAACTTAAAGTGCCCAATTAAAAAGCTCTGTAGAAGAGGAAGTCTGTGGATGTGCAATTAGTCCTTAGGAGTCAGAGTGTTTCCTTCATGTCTGGGTGGCCACAGTGTGATATTAGTGGACACAGTAGCTTTATGCCAAGTGCTTAGAACAGAAAGCTTTTCCAGGATGGATTGTTTCTGTACTCTTGCCCCTAAAATGGTTTACCTAAAGAGGCTCCCGACTCCATAAAGGTACTAGTGGTATGAAAAAAAAATTTGGTGGTGTGATTTTACAAAACTTTAGGCAATTGATAACTATAACTAGCCATATGAATGATAGATGATACCTGAGCGTTGTACAAGAGTGCTTAAGTTCTCAGACTCTCTGTTTTGTTCGATCGACAACCTTACTCCTCCCACCTTTTATTTATTTATTTATTTTTAAAGAGGTGAGGGTCAGGTGCCAGAAAATATGCCAGATATTGTGCTGTTTTTCCTAAAAAATGAAGCTTCACTGAGGAGAACCAGATGAGCGGTTTATTCTGAGATTATTTATAGTGTTTATTATAGAGAGACCAAAAACACTAAGCATTTAGTAGCTTTCCTTATTTCCAAGTCAGATTCATCTAAAGGGTGGTATTCTTTTATTTTTCTCGTGCTTGAAATGTTCCTTTAAAATCGATTATAAGGGAGGATACACAGAGACACAAAATTTGTTGTCTGTGAAAATGCAGAATGGATGAAGCTTTCCTTTTTTAATGCTCTGAAATAAAGAGTCCATTTGATTTTAAGTAAAAACACTGCTTTTTGCCTAAATTAAGTAACACACACACACACACACACACACACACACACACACACGGACAGATAAATGCATGTGAATATGTGGCTCTTATTTTCCAATTATGTAATAGATGCATTCCATTAAAGTTTGCTGTAAAGCGAACGTCTATTAAGTGAATTATTTTCCCCCAGTGACTGCTACTGTAGAAATGGTGTTGTCTTCCACTAGACTTTGAATGTAAAATATTCTTGTGTAAGAATACCAAGACAAAAGAACTAAAGAAAAAAAAAGAAAAGAACGAACCTTTACCTTTAAATAAATCTAAAGGAAACACTAACTTTCTGATGAAGCGTCTAATGACACTCAAAATATTGCCCATCAATTAAGCTATGGTATATGACTTCATTGACAAAATGGCAGTACCCAATGGTAGCATGATGCTGAAGGTGTTGCTCTTTATCCTCACCCTTTGTCTCTTGTTCCCACGGGAGAGAGAAATGTGACCAAAGCTTTAACAAATAGGTTATTTTAATAGCTTCAGCATCTTTGTGTCCATGCTGTATAAACTTGACATCCAAGTTCTGTTTTGTTAAATATAGAAGTTGAATAGACTCTTCTCTTTCTACACATTTTTCCCTAACCCTTCCTCAACTTGTAACAATATCTCTGCAGGAGGATATATATGCTTAATGATGTAAAAATCTATAACTCTGTTAGGAATAACACATCATTTGAATTCCATTTAATTAACATTTATTGTGCAATATGGATTATATAACGAAGGCACTGTGATTTGGGCCCTGAGCCCAAATATCTGACATGTGTTAAGCACTAACCGTCTACCAGGAAGGTACTGTGCTTAACATACACCATCTTATCTAATCCTTGCTAAAGCTCTATGTAGTATACATTAAACCAATCTCTGTTTTACATATGAGGCATTGAGGGCTTCAACTTGTTAAATGACTTGCTCAGAGTCACAGAAAGAATAAGACAGAGTTAGCATTTGACCCCAGATCAGAATGGAACCTGGACACTTACCTGACACCACACCCTGGTCTAACCTGTGCTGTGCTTACAGAGTCCTCCAGGGACTTTTCAAAACACCAGTGTGCATAGACTCAGCATCTGGAGGACCTGAGCTCTGGGAATCTGTGTCTTGAAGATTATACAAGTGACCCTGGTGCTTGTCAGGCAAGCTTGACAACAACTGAATTGTATAATATGCCCAGCTTCGTTTCTCACTTGGTCGCTGAATTGTTGAATGAATATCCGATCTCCTCAGTCTTTAAGTCTGTGGTCCAGTGAGGGAGATGGATGTACACACAGCCAAGCCTGAGCAGGATGCATTATGACAAGTACTTTGATGGTATCTTAATCCGCTCAGGCTGCTATAACAAACTACCACGACTAGGGGGCTTATGAACAACAGAGATTCATTTCTCATAGTTCTGGATGCTAGAAGTCTCAGCTCAGGGGGTTGGGTTTGGGTGCAGGCCCTCTTCTGGGTGGTAGACTACCAACTCCTCCCTATATCCTTACATAGTGGAAGGGAGAAGGATGTCCCTGGAGCCCCTTGTAAGGGCAGTAATCCCATTTATGGGAGTTCCGCCCTCATGACCTAGTTACCTCTCAAGGGTTCCATCTTGTAGTTTCATCACCTTGGGGCATAGGTTCCAACTTACGAATTTTGGGGAGACACTAACATTCAGACCACATCAGGTAGTGTAGACTTTGTGCTCTGTAATAATTCTGATGTGGGGGTTTGCAGTGGATCAGAAGGGGTAGCGTCTAGAACACAGTCATTTCAGCAAGTCCTATTTGTTCCAGCTCAGAAAAGTCCTTTATATCTTGTGCTCTGTAAACCCTATAATTAACGGATAGCCTTGGTCTGGATTCTCATGCAGGTCCAAGTGGGGCATTTTGAACCACCCTCCTCCCCGCCCCGTTCTGGTTGTCTGGGAGAGCTTGGGCAGTAAGACCAGTCGTTTGCATATTTCTTCCATTTCCTTCCCAATCTAATGTGTACGTTCCTCAAGGTCCACCTTAACAGGATTACTAGGTCGGGGAGAAGGCATCAGTTAGGACTAAGCAGGCTGCCGGCGTGATGGTGTTCTCTTTTACCTCTTTCTAATTGAGAACAGTTGAGTAAAAACTAGTGCTTGATTCCTGAGTTTAGGAAACCTCTGACAGGCTGCTTTTTCTGTGTGCTGTGCGGTAAGGACACCAGAATGAGAATGGCTATTTAGGAGCCAATTAAACTGGTCTAGGGTGGGAAGGGAGGTGTGGAGGTATCAACTAGGGCATAGGCAGAAAACTTGTGTGTTTAATGATGCTGGGATTTAGTTCTTGGAGTCTTTATATTCAGAATATAGGATTAGGGCCTGGCAGGCTTTGACAACCAGAATTATTAAACACTTAGGTGACTATTGAGTAATTGGCCACATTGGAAGAAGATATATTCATGACAACTAATAGGAACAGTGGGGACTAGATGGAGAGTGTCTGGTAGAACAGTATTCCCCATAAATGTTCTTTAATTGTCTAGAGGACTGTTCTGTAGATTTATTCATTCATGCATTGAATGTGTATTTATTAAGTGCTTTTTGTGTACCAGGCTCATTCAAAAGTTTAAATTTCAAACTTGGTTTTTAGATTACTCAAGTTCAGAGTTTAGCTAAAAGCACTGTTTTATGCTGAGAAGGAATTTTATCAAATGACATGCTTCGAATAAGGGTGGAAAGTCTGTCTCTCCATTCCCAGTTCTATTGATTGGTCTTGTCACTGAACTCTCGGAAGTAGAAAAATTTCTTGAGCCGTAAGTACCACACTCCGTAGGGTATCTTGGTAACGCAGATTGAAAAAC
The DNA here is from genome assembly GCA_028627145.1 of Eidolon dupreanum. Classification (NCBI taxonomy): domain Eukaryota; kingdom Metazoa; phylum Chordata; class Mammalia; order Chiroptera; family Pteropodidae; genus Eidolon; species Eidolon dupreanum. The sequence continues at coordinate 11,629,704 of CM053511.1, forward strand.
TGATTGAAAGAGTTTAATCTTTAGTACGAGCCTCACTGTTCTGAGATTTTAGGTTTCTTTCCCTCACCACAAACTTAATTCTCTGCTTTCAATTTCAGAAGAACTTTAGAATGAGTGAGGGAAATTAAATGAAGTTGGGGAGACCAACCAGCAAAGATGTGATTGGTGATGTAGGTAGGGGCGACTAATGAGAAAGTTATTTGAAGCTGGATTTTTAAAAATGTGATCAGCTCAGTATTAATTACAGTTAGCCTAAGATAGTGTTTTTGGTTGCATTATCTGTAAGTTTGGAACTTTTTTGTTGTAGAGAATATTGACACCCACATATCCTTAAACTAGCCCATTCTTTTATTGCTAAAAAACAAAACTGTGGACATTTGATACAATATTTTTGTTTTAACATACTTGATCTCACTATGACTTTGTAGTGATTTTATTTTTGAAGAGTTGTCTTCACACTGATATGATTGAGAAAAAAACAGGCAGATCTTATTGGAAAACAAGTTTAGAATTTTCCAAATAATAAAGTCAGAAGGTTTCCTGTAGTAATCTTAAGATGCCCTGTGATAGTGTCTAGTTTTAGAAACACAGATTTTTCTTCCAGGTGTGAAACAATACTTCTTAGGACAATGGTGAGATTTACCACATGAGAATTGTCCTTTTTGCATTGTGTTATGGTGCATGATGTAAAAGTTTAGAAATAAACACATCCCTAAACACAACAGGCCTCAGTTAAAACATCTATTTTTAATATATTTTGCTATTTTTGGCTTGGCATGGTATCTTAGGGTGAGAAAAGCCATCCACTTGCCTTGGTCTGAGGTCAGAAGTAGCCGTCACTTCTCTATAATGGACTTGATGATGTTATGGTTTTAAAATAACTAAAAATTAACATTTCTTGTCTCACAATTGTGGCTGCAAGTATGCTATCATTTTTATGCTATTAATCACACTCTTATAAGACCTCCCTTCCTCTCCCCTGGAAATTAAATGCCATAATTTAATACACCTAAGTAACACATGGCTAAAATCCTGTAATTTTTTTGTTTTGTTCTCAGCTTTTGTGACTGTGTTAAGAGGAAGGCAAGTAGTGTAGGGGTTGGGTTGAAAGAACAGAAAATGGAGCATTCGTACTCCCCCAGGGACAGGGTAAGAGATTTTTATACATTAGTGGTAGGGGGCTTCTGCAGAAGCTACTAAGGTACAATTAAAGCGGGCTATTAAAGGTACACCAGCACCAATTCATGAAATGATGGTGGCAATGTCTTGCTCCTCCTGGGATTCAGTATTTTCAGGGAGAAAAGCAGAACTGCGCAGACCAGGAAGTCTGCCAAGGAAGAGAGAGTTACTCAGATGTCCGCTCCCTCACTCCCTTCTTCAGAACTAATTCTCTGATGAAAAGCTTATGGGAGGAAAGGTCCCAGAATACCCATTCTAATCTGTAGACATTGGGAATGAAAATAGGGGCATCCTAGGAGGTGACCTGGTATTGCATTCCAAAGCACCCCTGACTTTATATCAGAAAGCCGTTGTAGAAAATATCTGCTTGAAGATAAAACAAAGTGGAGAATGGCAGATTAGAATATTTTTATTGCAAATGGATACTGAATTCCCATTTGGCAATCTTGTGTAAAAAACTGCAAAATGTTTCTTTTTTTTTTTTAGGAAAACAACATGTTTTAAAAATCCCTTGGAATCTGATTTGCCTGCATGACTTAGTGAGAACGTCAGGGTTTGAGTTTAGCAGTTAAGTGTGCATGATGGCGAACAAGTGTAGTTTGTAGTGTAGCGGAAATCCTGTCTTGGCATCTTTTCATGTCAGTCAACTATCTAAAGCTCCTGTGTTCTTTATCAATATAATGGGGATCCTAGTACCTGTCTCATTAAAATTGCTCTGTAAGATTAAAGGAGATATAGAATGGAAAGCATTAAGCACAGTGCTTGGCGTAAAATAAATGCCCCTCCCCTTAAATATTAACTAGTTTTATTATCAATTTAATTTTAGGACCAAAAAAACCAAAACAGTGATGTATACTGAAGGTAGACTGTGAGAAAGCAGAGACTCAGGGGGACGATGTGTTAATTAGTGGAAGAGCCAGAGTTAGAATCAAAATTTTCTGACTTTCCAGTGGCCTATTGTATGAGGTTGTTCTGCATTTTGTAAAGAATGTGCCCTTAAGAATTTTCCGTCTCATTTCCTGGCCATTACACAGCTCATAAGGATCATATGAGCTTTTCCATGTGGCCTCAACACCTTTTCCACCCTCTATTATTGTATATGAGGTATGACTTTTATATATTTAAGAACGTAGTTTTTGGTTCTTCATTGCTCAGATTCTTTTGGTGGCAAAAATCCATGCAGTTTTGAAGGCATTATCATTGTCTGAGTTTTAAAAGAACTACCTTCAGAGAAAAATTCATACTTTTTGATTATGCCTGAGGCCTGCAGAGCACCATTTAAACTATAAGTGATAAAAAATGGCAAGTATTTGATTAAAACCAATCTCCCTTCAAGAATAATGTTTCAATCTCTAACAGACCTTCTTCAAGGGAATTTCCGTGTGTTTTGCTGATGGCTAGATCCAATTTATGGGGAGGTAAAAGAAAAGGCAATTATTTTCTTAATTCATCTATTAGCTTCCAGACTTATGGAATCTAAAGAATGATATTAGATGATAGTAGAAGTCGATTGCTTAAAAAACGTGTGGTGTGTCTCGTACTTCAAGGGAACAGCTATTTGATCAGATTTCAGGTTGGGACAAAATTCTCATTGATAACAGGCAAGTGACATTTATCAACCGCACGACCCAGGAAGCACAGATGAAGTGTCCTCCGTGCTTTTGTGACTCTCTGACGTCTCTATGAATTATTCACGTTTCCAGTTCGTATCATTGCGTTTGCTGCTTCCACGGTGGGTGTGGCATCTACCACTCGACTCACCCTCACCTAAATTTTTACTCGCCTTTATCTCTTTCACGATTCAGCTATAGCACTGACTCTGAGAAAATGCTTCTTGCCTTCCTCTGTCCATTCATACTGGTTCAGAGGCCTCTCTCTTTGGGACTCCATGGCACCCTGCTTTTGCTTCTTCTCTGACCCCTTATGGTACAGTATTATAATTCTACTACAGTCATCTGTTTAGGGCTCTCTCTCTCGTATTACACTGTGAGCTCTTTGGGGACATGGACCACTTTTGTCTTTTCATTTAGTGCCAAGCAGAGTGCCTAGGGGCAGTCAGTAGGGAACGTTCATTGGATAAACAAATGACTCACTTTCTGCCAAAACCTGGCTTCCCTGAGTTTATATGCCCCGGGATCCTTTTGTAAATGAAACCATTTTTATATAATTAGCCATTTCTATCCATCTGTTCTACTGAAGTAATTTTTTTTCCCACATAAATCTTGTTATGCCCACTCCCTATCCCCCCCCTACACCCAACGTGGCTCATGCTTTTCTTTTTTAATTTTTGGAAGGGTGTGAAGTACAAGATAGCATATAACGCAGGCTAAATCCTGGGCCATTCAACTACACTAGACTCTTTTAGCCTTCCAGAATGTTGAGAAAGTAATTAGTGGTGGGGAAAGTGTTAGAAGAAATGGCCCGAGATTCTTTGTATCCAAAAGAATGTTTCTCCTTGGTGATGTGGTAGGCATTGTCACCCTTCTGAATAAATCCTTAAGCAAAGTACAAAAACACCAGCGGGTGAAACAATGACCAGCTGCTCTCCCTTTGGGACTGCAGTACCTTGTATGTGTAAGTTTTGAAATGGGTTTCCTGTTCAGGTTTTGGACCAGTCATAATGTTGAGTGGCAGGCTAACCTTTGAACTTTTATGGTTTTGACATCAAAAGGAATTCTGTGCTTTACCAGAAAAGTTTTATTTAAGGAATTAATACTCTTAGGGCACAGAGGGAAGTTAGCATCAGAATTGTGGACATGGTGGGAAAATTAGTATCTTCGTTCAGTTTATTTGGACTGTAGTTGAATTTTTTTTTTTTTTAAAGATTGAGAAGTCAAATTTCCTTAATCTTTCAGTGTGTTGGTTTTAATACCCATAAAATTATTTTTTTAAATGTGAAATTAGCTTTGATGAAAAATTTTTTTGATCACTTCTTTATTCCCCTGATTCTCCAATACATCTAATGGTGTTAATTTTACTCATGAAAAATATTGACTATGAGGGATATGTTTTTAGTAATGTTTTTACAGCATATGACAACTTTTATAGCAAAAACATGAACCAGTGTATGTGCTTTTAGCATAGCTTCTCTTTTAATGAAATTGAAAATCTTAAGTCTCATTTTGGCAGCAAAATTTTACACATAGTAGGTTCTTAATTGAATCCAATTTGACTATGTATGTGTTTTCAAAGTCTGATCTATGCTTCAGTTTATCCTTTGTGCAGTGTTTTTTTTTTTTTCTTTGCATATGGAAATGTGTCATGCAAAGACACATTTGTAAATAAGAGTGATTTAAAGTTTGTAAATAAGAGTGATTTAAATCTTTCCAACATGGCATTATGTGATGTGTATTTTAACCAGAGGCCACCACTTACTACCTTTATTTCTTTCTTCACCCTTCATTTTTAGAAAGATGACTTACATATTTATTATATACTATATCTTTCATAAGGACCTTTGGGGCTGAGATTTTTTTTTCCCTCTAAAATGGTCTTGACCTAGGCAAGGTTATCATTAAAATTTCAAAATTAAAAATCTAGGTAAATGTCTCTCATTCTTCAACAGATAAATAGTAGGTTATACTAAAAAAGAGTTGGAAGAGGAACCTGTAGAGACAAGTGAGTTAAGAGATATAACAAATTTTGTTTTATGAAATGGGCAAGACTAAATCATAGCACCTAGGGAGGCATGCTTAGGCAATAAAACTAGAAAGAAATGAAAAAATGTGATTACTATTACAAATAGTGATAAATATATTACCGGTATTACAGAGAATGAACACTCAATTCATGACAGAATCAGTTTGGTATTTATAAATGTTGTCTCTAATTTTTAAAAAAACCACAAATGAAATCAGATTATAGGCTGCGGCTACAGGTTTTAATTATAGCTAATGTGAAAGTTCTGAGTTGTTAATAAAAATATAAGGAATATTTTCTAAAGTGCAAACCTAGTATGAATTCCAGATAGAAAGGTTATCTCTATTTTTTAAAATTGTGAGGTAAATTTATCATTGTTTTGTTTGCTGTTTATTACTAGAGTCCGTGTTAATTCTGGCTTTATTGCTTTTCAGAATAATTAAGACCTAAGCCTTCTGGTGAATTCTGCTTGATTTTGTTATTTCTTTTGTCTTGTTCATTCATTCTGCAAAAATTATTGAGCACATTCACTGTGCCATGCTTTGTGCTGCGGCTGCAGTGATTAAATACAATGAGATAACCTTGCTTTTAAGGACCTCCCAGGAGAGAGTCTTGAGTAATGGTAAAGCTTATTATTTTTGCTGTAAAAGTTTATGGAGATCCATCTACAGTGTCATTACTGGGGTCCATAGCTTTTCTTCTTTTGGTTGAACTGCGTATTTTGTCCTTGTTTGGTAGGAGTTTGCCCAGGGTGGTTTCAGTTGCCTTCAATAGGGAAGCCTCTGAGCTAGACCCCGGGGGATTGTGCAAAGGATGGTGGGTGTCTGGGATGGCTTGAGAGTGCCTGACCCCAGAAGCTCATTGCTCACTGGTGACCTTTTCCAGAGATAGCAGAGCCCTTGGCATTCCTAGCATACTACCTTGAAAGGCAGTTTACTGCCTCCTAGGAATTCTGGACATAGCCCGGAATTGTTTGTTTATGTTATTTTTAAATAAATTTGGAAGAAAAAGAGCTTGTTTATTTAACTGCAACAGCTTGAGGTTTTCTATATTGTTTCCTTAATTGAAAATTCTGTCTGAAAACTGAATTTTATCCTCTTTCCGTTCTCCCTAGTTTTAAAAGGGGGGAAATTGGAACATTGTTTTCTAAACATTTTAGTAAAAAAGCCCCCAAAATGAAATCTATATGAAGTCTTTTATTATTTTTATTATTATTGTATTTTTATTTTGTTAATATTACTTAATTTTCTGCCTATGTGAAATCAAATGAAAATTACTGTATAATTTCTATATGGTTGCATCATCAATTCTGTAATCTAAATACAAGATAAAAAATAATGTCAGTAAATAATTTTTCTTGAAAGACATCTCCATCTACTAAGAATTCCATCAAACATTCATTCAACAAACAATTGGTTATAAGAGTAGCTCACATTTGTTGAGCACTTCCCTTGTGCCGGGCATTGGGGCTCCTGGGGAATCTGTAAGGCATGAGGGCAACACTGCTTCATCTTCAGTAGCTCTGAGAGATGGAGGGTGCTCTGAGGAGAGGGGCTAAGACACATACACACATTCACAGGAAGAATCATCACTGAGTGATAATGGAAGCGCATGCAAAGACTTTGAGAGTAACACAGAGGGACACATTGAAAACTTTTTAATGTTTACATTTGTTGTTAAAAGTCACCCAAAGCAGCCAATCATATCTACATTCTCTGGAATGAAAGTACAAAATGAATACAATGGACAGTGTTCAAAACTCCACAATCCACACCATTCCCTCTGCCTTCCAGAATAGGAATGTAAAGGGAAAGTGGAATATGTTTGGGAAACTTTATTTGAGAGGATTCCTAACATTTACATTTCAAAGCAGCTGAGTTTGTGTTTTGTGGACTTTGAGTTCCTGTAATTCTTGTATTACCAACTGGTGACTTTTCTGTGAGGATCTTGTGAAATTCTTTTACGTTTTGTTTAGGAGATATTCTTCTCTAACTCCTGTACTACAGTAGTGGGGATATAGAAATCTACCCCCAACCTGAAGAACAACCTTGGTTATATTCGTTTTCTTTTTTCAGTGTATAAAATGTAAAACAGAATAATTACCCCCTACAGCACTTAGAACAACTCTTTCCAAGGAAACTTACTTCTTTGTTTAAATCATGAGAAACTGGTGTCCTAGTAACGGTATTTAGTATACAGCATCCCCTTATTACACACATTTTCTGTGCCTCTCAGTGACAACTCCCTCCTGACACTTCCTTATGGCGAATAGATCAGCTCCTGAAGTGTGAGACGTAGCGACACATCACAACCAAGGTTCCCAAAGTAGAGGTACAGCCAAGCCTTGATGTTAGAATTTCCTGGCTCTGGTCCTTTGTCAGACGCAAACACCGCACAGCTGGGTCTCTCAGGGCCCAAGCTTTGGGCATTTCTGAAAGATTATCATGCCAAGGCAAAGATGTCTCGGATCAAAGATTAGTAGATGTCTATTTTCTTAGTTAAGATAGATGATGTTTCAAGAATTTGGACCTGAGTTTAGGAATGACTTAAAGCGATAACATCTGCCAAATGGTAACCTTGCCATTATATTTGCGGGGTGGGGGGGGGGAGGAAGAAAAACTTTTAGGAGAAAAAAATGTCCTTTACAAGTGTGGAGTAATTGAAAAACCACTTTCAAGTGGTGTTTTATTGTAGTCATTGGAAATGAATGGGACTGGTATCCACACTTACTGGAAGGGATCTAAATAAAATGAAGCCAGCTCCTCTCTCCCTGAAATCCCAGCCTCCTGTGGTCCAGGTTTTCATATTCCTCCCAATTTGCCCCAGAGCATGCTGTGACCCTCATCCATCTTTTTTGCATTTAACAAAGTTGTAAAGGGATTTATATGCTTTCCATTAGCCTTAGCAAAGCTGCTGTCATGAATATTTAATGGTGAACACAGTTTGTTTTCTTTTTCTTTCTTTCCCAGCCTCTGCCACCCCCCATCCCCCAGCTCTCCTTTAGCCAGCTAGGAGAAATGTAAATATCTCGGCCCCTCACCCCTGGCTGAGTCCCAAAGCCGCACTGAGCTCTCAATGCAAAGCCTTGACCCGGTAAAGCAAGGGCTTTTTAATTTTTCTTTTTTCTGCTCCCTTTCCTCCTCCTCCCTCTCCTTCGGTCTCTTCTCCCTGCTGGAGTTGTGGCTCGCTTGTGCGGTGGCACTCAGTGGCGCGGGGACCAGCACGCGTGAGGCTCCGCTGGCGCCTGAGTCTCCCGTGCCGGATCCCGGGCTGCCCCCCGGCCGCCCCCCGGCCGCCCAGGACGGTCTTTTTCTTTGAACTTCACTGAAGCACAATAGCTGCCCAGCAACTTAGCTGGGGCTCCCTCGGATACATTCCTGACACTTCACGGGTCGCTGGTCCCTTTCTCTTTGCAACAGCAAAAGGGGTGAATGTCTGGGACAGAAAAGTGACTTTTGAAGGCTCTAAAAGATTTACCGTGTCTAGAGTAACTTCTGAACTTCTGTGATTGTTATCTCAGAAAAATGCACTTTTCCTACTGGTAGCTTAGGTCATCTCCCTTCCTTCTTCCCTCCTTCCCTTCCTCCCATCATACCAGTATTTACTTCAGGAATTTCCCTTTCTCCTTCATGCATTGTCTACTCCTGGCCCTGAAGAGCTAAATTGTTAACTGAAGGGGAAGGTTTAGGGCGGGAGTCCCCTGTCCTTGCTAATAAAGTCAGATCTATTTGAATGCATGATCTCCAGGCACCTGCCCTAAAGGATTGTTGGGAATGTTAGAAAGGAAATTCATAGAAAATGTTTAACAGTACGTGGCTGTAGTAATTGCTCAATAAATAAACATTATAATTAATATTATACACATTTACTCATTTTTCTGAAATTCTTCAGTGTAGTCTCAGATTCATATGGGTTCTCAATCTTTCCTATTTAATTAATTGTAGAATGGCATAATGTTAGAGCTACTGAGCTAGATTCTGTTTATCTTTTACATGTATAAATATAGTTTATTTTTGCATTGGTTAAACAAATCTAAGGAATATAAACTCGATTTTTCTTTATTTGCTTCGGACTTTTTGGCTTTCCACTTTCTCCATGTATCCTGGGCCTCTCCTCATCAGACATTAATCTTAGCTCCTTTTAATGTGATTTTACCCATTATGCACATATTATAAAACTTCAAAAATATTTCTCTCTGATCCTGAATGTAGGGTGTTGTATTGGCTCCTTGGCCGGTGTCTATACCTTTCCCACTTCCTCTACTTATAACAGTAAAAACTCAGTGTCTCCTCCTACCTTTATTGTAGACACTGGTATTAAGAAATACAAAGTCATAGCAATCACAGCATCACAGGTGATAATCTAACCTTCCTTTTAGTCTTTCTGGTGAAACTTGTAAATCTAGTAGCAGAACCAGGTTTGTGTGTAAGTCAAGTTTATTCTGGGATATCAAGGGGTTATTTCTTCCAGGAGTGAAAAAAAATTGCTGCAGCTTCGGAAAAGTTACCAAATTTTATAGGAGTGTGTGTTACTCTGCCCTTAGGCTCCAATACACTCATTCATACTCTGCCTTCCAGTTAGGATACTAGCGGCAATTGTTAGCTGGTGATTTCAGTGCACTAACTGTACAAATGCACATGGCTGTTGAAAGAACTGAATGGGAATGTGAGTAAGATTTGTCTTTCGGGAGCCTATTCATCTGCAAAAGCTAGAGAAGCATATGACAGGCCTTGGATGTGAGTGGTTCCCTCTCTCTGAAGGAATTATTTTTACTAGATCCTTCTTAAGTGCTTATCTGTCTCTGATGAACGCCTACCACAGCATGCCTAATTGATGGGAGTGTTGTTTCATTTCTCTTCGGGTAACCTAAAACTGAATTAGTTAGCTCGTGGGTAACCTTATCTCACTAATTCATAGTGGAGTTATAATCAACTAAAATCTCTGAAAGATTTCTACATGGGCTACTAATTAAACATATCCCCCTCTCTCCTGTGAGGTGGACTTAACTACAGCTCTTACATATGTCTATATTTAATCTATTCTTTATGGGTTTGACCCCAAGTTCCAGCTGATGAGATAATTTTGGATTCTGCCCCGGAAGCCTATCAGGTCATTCCCAGCTTCACACTTCCCTCAGGTTGGAGAAGCCGACCACCTGTGCCTTCGACGGCTGTGCTGGCCGAGCAGTAGCAGGTAGAAGTACCTCCCTTCATCTCTGTAGACCTACTTGCCTCGAGTTGTCATAGACCAAATAGTATGTCCCTTCGGGTAAGAATTCCTACCCACAGTATTTTCCTCTTCATTTCTTTATCATGTTATGAGGCTGGCTGGAAAGATCTTGACAAATGTCTTGCTAAAATCCCAACACACTTGTGAATGAACAGAGGTTGGTATTATTTGGCTGGATGAACCAAAAACACGTATAGCCGGATCCATCTCCAGAATAAACCAGTTTCCTCATTGCCTTTGATTTCATCTTTTGTAAGTAAGACTTTCATTGCAAATATTAACTGATATTAAGTCAACATGTGCTGAGGGTCTGGTGACAGGAGCTAGAGAGAAACAAAAGAGGTTTCTCCCTTGGAGTAAGCTGGAGTCTTGCTGATTCAGACAATTAGGTTACAATGTAAGGCAATATGTAATTAATTGCTAAATTACGGAGAACAGATTTTAAGTGTTATAGAATGGGAAAAATGATTCTTACAACATTTTTAATGTCTTGAACGGTTTTCAGAACTGTTTCATGTTCTATTCTGAGGGAGTTCACTATAATTGATACTTCCCTGCTTTCTTGAAGCAATGGTGATAGGTAACATTTTCTGAGTACTTACCATATGTCAGGGGACTGGTCTAAACTTTACTAATATCAGTTAATGATCCTCACCACATACTTTGGAGGTGGATATGCTTCTTTTCTCCATTTTACAGCTCAGGAGACCAAGGCCGGGCAGTTAACACCTGCTCAAGGTGAGCTCTGATTGATTCTTTTCCCTCTTGGGTCTGTGTTGAGGGTAGCTGGGAAGAGACAGTGTTGCATTCTAGGAAGAGAACTTGGATTTTAATTCTGGCTCCTTTTTAACTGCTTGTCTGTATAGGTTGGACTTTGGGCAAGTTGTTTAACCTTTCGGAGCTTCTCAACTGTAAAATGGCACGAGGTTGTTTTAAGGATCTAAGTGACCCCTTTGCAAGAGATGCTCAATGAATGGGAACTGTTGTCTATTAAGTAATGATAAAATTGTTATCATATTCTCCACCCAAAGGGAATTGTACAGAAAAGGAACGTGCCTGTCTTGGTAAGTATTTAAGTGCCAAGTACAATATTAGGCCTTTGTGGAATGTTTGTGGAATACAGGGATAGAAGGCTGGAATAGGACAGGGATCAGAAGAGTTACTGCAGCAGGTAGAAAACAGTGTCATTTTCCAATGGAGTTATTCTTAGCCTGACTCGTCATTTGTTAATCGAAACAATTCTTTTCTTAGCCTCACCGTCCACCACTTTTGCTGGTAATGGTCATCACATGACTTTTTTTTCCCCCTATAGAAAACATAAGCAAATAAAGCTAACAAAGCTGTCGTTTTCTGTCCTGGAGATTTTAACAGTCCATACAATAGTAAAAGATATTGAAACATCACTGTGTCAACGCAAAGAACTATGTAATTTTACCTCATATTAATACATTTTTGCATGGAAGTTACTGTCATTAGATAGCAATCTATAAAAATGGCCCCTGAGACCAAGCACTGGCACAATTATTTATTCTTCAATTATTTAGTCCTAAGGATGGGAATGCTGACAGACACTGTAAAATGCACTACCTACCAATTTACAGAAATTGAATGACGGAATTGTTTGCAGACTGAAGTAGCTTTTTATTGACACTATTTTTATTTATTTAAATTCTTACTTTCCCAGCTTAACTATGTTTTCTATATCTACTTAGATGACTGAGATGAGAGGCTGTTTTGTTTATAAAAGCTACTTCAAAACAAATAAATTAGCATTTAGTCTGAAAGGGTCAGATCAGAAATGGAGGTTTTAAAACAGCCTCTGGAACATCCAAATCACATTCTTAATATTTTATATGGTTTTATATTTAGATTGGATATTTTATGTAAAGTCTTTCCCCCCTTTTTTGTGCTTGGACCTCTTGAGATCCCATTTCTAGCTGGGTTGGAGAGAACAGTTACACTTAGGCTCCATTTGCAGTAAGTAATTTCAATTTAATATATCTCAGGGGAGATTACCAGAAAGTTTCTGCCCTTGTCTCTCTTTTCAAATTGAATGTATCGATAGGTGCTGTACTTGTGATTCCAATATATTATATGTATGTGATAAAACATAATTTCTATGAATTTGCACTTAGCATTCATAAAAGCATTAGTTTGGGCTTAACTCCTAAATTTTAAGAGATTACTTATGCTTGTATTGACACTGGAGTCCAAAAATTGAATCTTTTCCCAGATGGTATGGCTTTCTTCGGAGATCAGTGTCAATTTTTCTTTAATCACTTGTATTTAGTTTCGATTTTTTAAAAATTCTTGGGTAATTCTCAGGTGATCTGCCCTTCTGAGATTTCTTAAAAAAATAACAATTTTAATTTGCACTAACTTTAAAATATCCTCATGCCAAACACTAATTGATTTGAGAGGATTGATTATTTAAACAGAAATCCTAAGAGAGAGAGAGAACTTCCAGTGTTTTAGGAGATATTTTTTTAAATAGCCATAATGTTTGTATGCATGCATTCATTCATGAATGAATGAATACATTCATTCATTCATGACACACATATAGAAATTTATGGTGTGCTTTAAGAATCTTGAGACTATCAGATAAAGGAAAGGGAAAAAATTCAGAAATACATTCCTGGAGTAAAAATGCACTGTCAGTGCTACTGTGTATAAATCAAATTTACTGCAATTTAAAAACAATCTAAAATTTTTATGATTACTTTAAACTTGGACAAAATCAGATAAATCTATTATTGACACTAGTGACAATATAAAAATGATCACATTTTTTGCTTAAAGTCTTGTCCTCATGGGTATAACAGGTATGTAAGGATATTATCTAGTTCATAAGGGTCTTGTCACAATTAAATTAGCTAATATAGCACAGACCTTTGTTGTGGGCATGGATCATAGCCAACCTGTACAGAAATATCTTATTATTACATTACTAGAGGTGGGCTTTCATCCTGGGTTTTATCATGAATCATTTGTAGTACTGTGCATGGTGCAGAGCAGTAGACGAAAAAAAAAAAAAACCCTTTGCTGGTGACATTGCTACAAAGTGTCTTTCAGTGTGTGACATTATTTCCTGGAGGTAAAGTTGGCCATCCAGATGTCCTTTGGTGTTACTTGATTTCTGCAATACCTCTCTTCCTGTCTGTCCATAATAACTCTAACTCTATAGTTCCTCCAAACACACGCGCTACCACTTGGACTCTGCCAAAGTGTGCTTTTTGTTTCCTTTTTGGCTAAATCAGTGAATTTTATGATTTGCAGGTGGGTGAGGGTGCTAGGTTTATAAGATTCGCCTCCAGCAGGAGTTCTGAGATAACCATTCTAGAATGGAGAAAATAGAATCAAGATAACAAAACAGGAACAGACAGGGTACTGGGCCCAGAATCACCTTGGTGGACAGCTGTTAGTGACTGACCTTGCCAGAGTGCCAGGTATGAGACTGCCTTTTGGTTCTAGCTGAGGAAATGTTAAGCTAAACGTGACAGGTTGCTGTCTCTGTTTGTGTAAAGCACTACACGTGGAAAGTTAACCCCTGCTACATATTACTGACAAAAGTCGTGGGCAAACAGAAAGATCTAAGTGGCTCACTTCCATCCTACTGGTGTCTCATTCTCTCTTGTTACTTCATACTACTTGCTTCTTCCAGCTCTTCCAAACGATGTTTATGTAAATAAGAGCTGCCATTTAAGGAACTTGCTACGAGCCAGACACTGTGACGGGGTGAACGGTACCCAGGGAGAAGGCCTTCCCAGCAGCTTAGCTTGGCCTCGTTCACATGGCAGCAGTGTCCCAAGAGGGCACGAGTGGAAGCTGCAGGGCTTCTCAAAACTAGGCTTGAACTGAAGAAAAAACAACGGTAATAGTAATAAGGAAAACAGTGCTTCTAGGACATTTGAGACAAATCTCTTGTCCATTGAATATCAAAAATATTTATGATTAAAGGTCATTTTTAAAACTATATTGAGTGTTTGTTGTTTATCAGACACATGCACTTGGAATACAATGTTTTTTGTAACCCATTCTGCCACCTAAAAAAAGAGGCAATGTTTATTCATGTTACAGAGTTATGCACCTTTATCAATTCTAGTTTCTGTTTATCTTTAATGTTACTGTATTAGCCAAACTATTTAACATGTGGATGAAAACCTATGTGAAATCAGAGAGAAGGAGAATTCAGATTTGTTACGTGTGGTCCCAGAGGAGCTAGTGCTCTGAAGATCTGGGCAGTGTGCTCAGTGGCAACATTGCTTATATATAAGGATTTTACACAGGCTGATTGGTCAGTTTGAACTGGACCCCCTTACAAAGGGTGGGAATTGCTATGCAGATTGCAAGTAGTAACATTGGAGAAGGGCGGGAGTTGCTAAGGGTAACTAGTGAACACAAATTGTTACAGGAAGCAGGATCTGCCAAGGTTCAAGGTGCTACAAGAGGTGGGGGCTGCTATGGGTACAAACAGTTACATTTACAAGTTGAGCAAAGTGCAAGGGAGCTCTTGTATGAACTCCTGTATACAGCAAGCATATTTACAGAAACAGAACAAAGAGCTGATTAGCTTTTTGATATAAATTCCTCAAATTTCCTCTTCTGTATGGGGTGTAGGTGCTTCAGGAGAAAGGCCTCTCCAGCGGGTTTGAAAGTCTCACAATGTCATTTCCACTACACTTTTTTTTTTTTAATTTCTTTTTCAATTAGAGTTGACATTCAGTATTATTTTATATTAGTTTCAGATGTACAGCATGGTGATTAGACATTTATATAATTTACGAAGCGACCCCCCCGCCCCTCCCCCCCCCATTAGTCTGGTACTCACCTGGTACTCCACTACACTGTTGCCTGACTAACCCAGAGTCCGTAAGGGAGGTGACTGCTCCAGGGTGTCTGTCTATCTAGCGAGAGGATTATCATAGCCATGCTGCAGACGATCTGCCAGAGACTTAGAGATGTTAGAGATGTCGGGTAGCTTTTCCCCATTTGTCTTTATCATTTATGAGGAGACATTTATCAAACAGATATTGGGTGGCAAAGCATTAGGTTTTAAGTTTTTTTTTTTTTTTGATGCAGTTTAGCTTCATCAAACACATATTCATAAAATCATCTACTTTTCAAAGAGGCGTAGAGGGTAATGGGGAAAAACTTTTAAGACAGTTCAGGACAGTAATGTTATTAGAACTGGAATGGTCTTTGAATCTTTGAGTCCACTTTCTTCTCACTTTCTTCTCATGAGCTCTTCTCCCCTAGTATGACAGCCAAGACCAAAAGAGATTTTGGTCTCATGTCCAGAGACAGGCAGATTTTCATGACAGAGCAAGGACTCCAGCCTCTTCTATAGCCCCATGGTCCAGTTGGAAGATTGGGACAAGAGGAGTATTTTAAAAAGCCAAATTTTCCCTATACACAAATACGTTCAAATTCCTAAAAACTTTTTTGATTGTACTTGGTTTGCAAAATGGAATTAAAACCACTCTTTCTTTAGCAAATTCCCAAAGATTAAGTTCGAATGGAAAGGTTTTTCTTTTCCTTAACACAGTGTGTAGTTTTATGACATGCACCAGATTCTTAAATTCATTTGGTGAAGCCTCTGAATGAAAACCTTTAAATTTTTTTCTGATTTGAAGTTAGAGAAGAAATAGAGAATTTTTGGCCATGACTTTGTGAAATCATGGTGTTCCTGGCTTTTCTGGTCTGTTTTTTTCTACCATTTATTTCCTCACTTGATGTGTCCTTGTGTCCATGTTAGAGAGTTTCTGGAATATTATCCGTTTTCTTCTGGGAAATTGAGAGCCTTTTCAAAAAGGCATCTGGAGGCATATTTTAAAGCATATTTACAAGCGTATAGCTCTGGTCTTACCATGTGTATGATTGTCTCCACGTAATAACAGTAATGTAAAAACTAAGAAGTCAACACTTCAAGTAAAACAGCAAAACCGTCTCCTGAACGTGGCTTGTGATCTCACAGGTGAGTCTGGTTGAAAACTAAAGTCCAGAACTTGTAGCAAATATTGCAGTGTTATTTGTAAGAGGGTTTTTAGTCTGTCAAGGTTAGTCTTCCCACAGAGAAGTAAAGCAGTTTGTTTCAAAACCCCAGAGAGCAAAACATCGGCAGGTGGTAGAAACATCAGCAAAAAGTAGTGATCTTGGTGGTCTCATTCATGGCTATGTTTCAACACTGTCCAAACTGACTGTGATTAGCACTTTGTCAAAGCTTAGGAAAATGCCTCATCCACTTTCGTGAGAGGTAGGAAAATAACTAAGTAGCTACTTTCGGTGAACATTACAAGCCTTGTTGAAGTATATACCTTTCATATAAAAACCCCTAGATGAACTGCAATGGAAAATATGGGTTTGTGATCATTTTGAATGATGTGTGATTGCCTTCATTAGCACTATAGTTACTAAGCAGATACACACTTCTTTGTTTTAAAAAGGAACTTGAGTTTTTTTTTTTTTTTTTTACTGTAACTGCCAATTGCTTATTCTCTACTATTTTTTGTCTGTTAAAAAAAAAAAGAATTTTCACCTAATCTGTGCTTGTCAGTGATGGCAAGTTTTAAAAGTAACTCAAGTCAAAGAAAAAAAAAAAACTACAAATCATCATCATCTTTCGAAAAGTTTACAGTTAATTATTTCTTTCAGAGACATTTTCTTCTGCTGCTTTTCAGATTTGCACCCTTGATATTCCAGAAAGCTAGGCATCCATATTATTTTGAGTTTATGAATTTATAATGACCTAACAATAGTTATGGGGTGGTTGGGAATGGAGGGGATGGGTAAGTGACAGAAAAATGTTAAGCGGAATAAATTGTGCATTCATATTTTTGACAAATAGTCTGACATAGTTTTCCTGCTTTCTTCAATCCACACAGAGAACTTCTCTTTCTGAAACACTGATCCAATTAGGTGAAATTCTTGTATAAAAGCTTTCTGTACCTGTCCCTTTCCTGTAGGAAAAAAAAATATCGAGCTTTGAGGTATAGTTCTTCCTAAATCGGCCCTATTCGTTCTTTCCAGGTCATCCTTATTTCTATTACTCATGAATGTCTCACATACCTTCACATTCCTGGGCTGATAACAGGCTAGTCATTCTGCTTTAAATGCCCCAGAAAGCTTCTCCCTCCACCAGCTGGTGACATGCCATTGATTTATGTAGACTTAGATCAAACATCCTCACTTCTTTGAGTCTTGGGATAATGTCCTCGGTTAGGCTGGCCAGGTCAGTGTCTCCTCTGCTTCCCTTGAGCAATCCTTTGGTACAGCATGTCATGCCTGTTGGGAAATCTGTGTCTCTAAGTCCATGTCCCTCATACAGCTTATTCCTCTTGGGACCTCCAGGCTCACCTGGTGCTAGGTCTCTGCCTGAAAATATTGAACAAGTCAATGAGTGAGCCTTCAATGTAGTTGAGCAGGCACCAAAGAATCTTTTCATAGAATCTGTGTCAACTGGGGAAAGATTGTTCAGATGCAGAGACCGTAAAGACCAGGAAAGTAGAAAAAACGTCATTGAATGACAACCCTTCAGTTAACAAAGATGTCTCTTTAGTTAACCTCTAAAAATGAATGAATGCTGCCTAACAATTGGTGTCTTTTTTGTTTTTTTTTTTAATGAAGCTCTGCCATCTTAAGCCATGTCCCTTCTCTTAAGTTTCTTGTGGAATTTCTTTCCTTATAGAGATAATCATACTTTGGAGTTTTGAAATTTTTAAGTTCAAAGTGTTTTATCATTTTACCTACTCAGATTCTTTTCCTATAAATTGGGGACAATGTCCTTACTCTTAATTTATCACGAGGGAGACAGCCTGGAAATAGTATTTGATCTATAAATCTGCATAGATGAACAACTCTCAGTTTCTTGAACTTTTTACTAGAAACCAGCCTGTGCCTTTAAAATCTTGGAATGTTACTTGGCTGACCAACTGAACATATCTGCACTCTACTTAGCTTGCCCCTTTTCAGATGACTTGTGGTTGAATCTTGAAATTCAAGTTGAACAAAGTGCTTTTCACAGTACCCCAGAGACCCGGTCACCCTGGCCCCTCACCCAGAGTGTGCTGCGCCAGTCATGGGGGAACTTGCTTTATTTTATGTTTGAACATTTGGGTGGAAAGCTTGGGATATTGAACCTTGGGTTATGAAATGGTTTTAGGTGTGTAATGAGCCACACCGTGATTCTACACAGATGAACAATTTTATTAGCACATTTCCTAGGAAATGTATTTGCTAGTAACTCTCGAACCAAACCAAACACAAACAGTTTCCAAACTGCATCTCATACAACCGCCAACGTGAAGACGCGTGATTTACAAAGTCTCCTGTTCCCTGCAGTAGGTGCCAGGGGGATCCCCTTCCCTGTGTTGGTTGAATGTGCTTTTAATTTTGGCATGAATTGTCTTTGTTGATGATAATAAAACAATAACAGTAACTTGAGCCTTGGTTGAGTGTGTGTGCCGGCCCACCTGCCAACTGCTCTGCCTGGAACTTTTCATCCATTCTCACCGCAGTGCTCTTATGACTGATTTTAGATGAGAAAACCAGGGCAGTGAGGAGGGAAGTAGCTTACCCCAAGTCCCCCGACCACAGACTGCAGGAGCGGACTCTGTGCGGAGTTTCTGTGTGTCTCTGTGCCGTTGCGCCCTCTTTCAGGCTCAGGCATCTTGCCTGCAAATCGCTTTTGCTTGAGAACATCCACTGTGCAGCCATTTCTCCTTTTCCTTTTACCCTCTCACGATGTCAAGAAAGAGAAAATGGTACCAAGCAGTGTTTTCACTAATAGAAAGCAGATGTATATGCGTCTTCCTCACATTGCTTTCCTTGGTGAAGAGTAACAGACGTGCAACACAGGCTCTGATGGTGTGATTTTTCAGCGGGAGCAGCTGAGCTGGGTGGTGTTCTGTTACAGCTTGTTTTTGGACATGTTGATACAGCCCCTTAATTGCTCAAGGTGTGTAGCTCTTCTTAATCGCCTGTCCTTTAACCTGAGGGCTGTGCTACACTATGACCTGGAAAACTTAGGCTTTTCGAGCATCCCCAAATGTAAATGGCCCTTAACAGCAGAGGCTACGCAAAACCATGAGCCACCAGCCGAGAGACATCCTAGGGTAAAACAGCTGAGGAAACGCAGACATCACACAAAGGCTACTCTCTTTTTGAGCCTTGGAGGCCCCTGGAAGTAGCTTCCTAAGATTGCAGGTTGATGGTTGCCATCTCGAATGTTCTCAGGGCCCAAGCAGGTGTTGTGAGTGGAGCGCACAGTGGGAGCGTTGCCATGCGGAGAAGTGAGACCATGGGGGAAGGGGTGTCGGGGGGGAGGGGCCAAGACCGTCAATCAGGTCTTTCAGGAGAAGCTGGAAATGTGGAATCTTAGGGGAAATCGCCCAATTTTAAAAAATCTGAACTAATTCAAACATTTGAAAAACACTTGAGGGCCAAACCAAACATACCTATGAGCCAAAATCAACTTGCAAGAATCCAGTTTGTGACCACTGGTTTAAAGCATGTTGATAAATAGATGTATTGGTAGTTGACCAAATGGAATCTGGGAAAGATTTATTTTATTTTTGGGGTAAGAACATAATTCACAGGAAGGAAGTTACTTATTTATCATTACTCAAGAGTTGTTTGTTCATCTTGCAAAATATTGGAAACTCTGTAGCCTTGGGTCACTTGGTTCATGCTAGAGCGGTGTGTAATCGGTGATGTTTGCTGTGAAGACCGGCGTGGTTCGGTGCGGATGGGCCGTGTGTGCGGGATAGTAGAAACACGTTCTTTAAGGAACAGTTTTTTGACGCCTGTGTCCAGTGCCCTGAGATTGCAAGTGATTTCCTAAGTCTATCAGTCGTTTGTATACACAGGGTTTGTAAAAACTGAACTCTTCTCTGTATTATCCTATTAGTCAAGTTTCAGTCAAAGAAACTTGACGAGTGAAGGGATTTATTGTAGAAATTGACCCTTTGTCAAATATGAGAGGAGCTGGGGAAGTAAAAGTTTTATGGGGGGAGTCAGAGGGTTAGAGAAAGTCTCACCTGGAGGCCACTGAATAGGGACAACAAAGGTGAAGCATGAGAAGTATCTAACAGGCTTTGCACTGTGTCTCTTGTCCTCACCTGTGCAGTCTGCAACCAAGTGACCAGTGGTGTGCTTGGGGCCACAGTTGGTCAGCAGAGTCATTAACTGGGAAGATGAAGGGGTGAGAGCAGAAGTAAGTAAGTATAAGCTGAGACCTCTTGGGCACCTTCCATCTGTCCATCGACATTCTGAGAGTAATGGACTAGACCTCACTTCCACTTTCCAAATCTCACACATGCTCCTTGTATGGCCAGCTATAGCTGGACCACAGAGGTAAGGGTATTCTGTTAAAAGGGTATTCTGTCAAATGAGACTTCCCAGCTAACCAAGTTGATAGCATTGCCGTCGGAGTACTCTGTGGAAAAGAATGACTACATCCTTAGAACTGTGCTATTGAGAACTCCTGGCTTCTCTCCTCTGCCCCAGAAAAACTACTTCCCAGTCTGAATCATAGGACTGAAATAATAGGGTTTGGAACTCCTGCCTTAACTAGGCCAGAGTAGGTGTTTTTCTGTTTAGGATCCACCCAGCATTTTATCAGCCATTTACATGAACATTAAGGTTAATTAATTTATCCATTCTTTCTTCTCTGAAAATTGTGGTCCATTGGGTTAGAGGTAAGAGAGATATTTAGGACCATCATGCAGAGAAGCAGAGGGGAGACAGAAATGTTGGTGGTTGGGATAAGGGAAGCTGAATTTAATTTTGCTTTAGGCCTAATCCACATAAATTTCCTGTCTATCTGCTTATCTGTCTGTCTGTCTCTCAATCAGTCCATCCTTTTATCCATCTGTCAATCATATATATACCTCTGTCTTTATTCACATTGATCTGTATACATATATCTATCCACATATTTATCCATGTGAATTTATATACAGTATATTTAACCTATATTGTGCTATATACACATACATCAAAAGCTCTTCAATAGAAAATTTTTTGAGTTTTTGACCTATCTTATGTTTAAAGTATTTTGTATCAGGTAGATGTAATAATCCTCTTTAGAAAGAAATTTTTGTCCTGGAAATTCTCATACAAAGTAAACTCAAATGGGTCTTAGATGTCTGCTGCCTCTTTTCAACCATTTAATGAAATAATTGGTTTTTCTCTGTATGAGGAGATAGTAGGATAAATAAGAACTCCTGTTACCTACTTTGTCCATACTTTCCCTGACTATGGAGTTTTTCTTAGAGAATTAAACCTGCGGTGAAGAGAAACATACTTGTAAGTTTATGGCCAAAGTTGGCCATTTTCCCCAGAGTGTGAAGTGCTTTTAGGTGATACTTCAACTTTTTATTGAAATATTGGCTACTTCTGCTTCTTGACTGGTAGGTCATATGACTGCTGAACAAGATAAGGTAAATTACTTTCCAAACTGAGAACATGAGTTTGGAAATCCTAGAGCACAGAAACAAGTTTTTCCTCCTTGTTTCCTGTAGCTGCACCTAAACTCTTTCTTATCACCTACTCCCAATTTGGTGGATGCTTTTTAGTAAGTTTTCCTTGCCATGAAAATGGCCAAACTCTAGTTTTTCTTATTACATTGTATGTTTCTGGTGCATATTTATGTCTGTGTGTATGTGGGTGGGGGATGTAATGTGGTGTAGAAGTGCTGAGAGGTATGTTATCATCAAGGAATATTCTCCTGAAGCAACTAAACATTCTGGGTAGAGATAGCAGTTTGCTTAGGTGCAGATCATTTTAGATTTTTTATTTTTTTATTTTTTAAGAAAGTAGACATTTATCGAACTCCACATGCTAGGCACTGACCTGGGTTCTTAGCCATCCTAGGTACTCAGTGAGAAAATGGCCTACTGATCATGGCCCAGATGCAGAACAAAAGAATGGAAGCTTAGCATTCATGAATTCAACCTATCACATTCATTAATTTAGCACATATTTATTGAGCACCTATTATTTGCCTCAGGCATTGGGCCGAATACGGAGGATATGGTGGTGAGCAAAAAGGCAGCCTTATTGGAGCTTACAGGGTAGCTGGGGAACAGACAGTAATTATTGTTATATTAATTGCTCTGGTAAATGTTTTGAGGGTACATAAATGGTGGGATGGGAGCATGAATTTGAGACCTAATTATGGAGGTCTGGAAAGGCTGTTCAGAGAAGGCAGGGATTTGCGGTGGGGATGTACTGGGAGAAGAGACTGGCCTCTCTGCCACATCTGTTTTTTGAAGCTGTCCTGCAGCCCTCTACATACTGTAATCAGAAAGAAGAGCATCCTTGAGGCTGTTCCTGCTCCGCCTCCCAGGACTAGTTTTCGGGAAAGTGAATCACACCTCCAGGGCTGTTCCATAACAGGGCAGAGTTTGCTGCTCCGGGGAGCTCTCCTCCTCCTTGCTGACTGAGTTGGCCTCTTGAGCTCTCCAGCTACACCTGCCAAGCCCACCAGGCACTTCATTTCCAGCCAGGGTTGGGAACTCCCACTCCCCTTGAGGCTCACTGCTCTCGTAGAGCCCTTGAAAATCTGCCCTGTCCTGCTGTTCTGATCACATCGACGTGTAGGTAGTGCGGCTGTCAATCTCTTTCCGTGGGAAGCCTCCTGTTTTGTCTGGGCTGGACTGCCCAGTGCAGGGCCCCTTCCTAGCCTTCCTCGCAGATGGTCATCCGGGTTCAAATTACACGTTTCTTCTTCACCTAGGGCCAATTACTTCCCTTCCAAACACTCCCTTTTCAGACTTGCCTGCACATGTGCACATTCAAGGAGTGGATATTAGGGGCTGAGTAGATGGGGGTGGGTGAGGGTGGGGTAAGTAAACCAGTGTACAAGAAGTGTTTAACACAGTCTTCCTGGAAACTAGTTGGGTTTCACTAAATCCATTCATTTCATTCTCTCTGATGAATGAATAAACAGGTGACTCACGGTGAGCTGCTGGTTGGAAGGTTGTAACATGTTCTTACTAGTTCTGTCCTATTAGACCTAGGGTAAAAAGCTTATGCTTGATGCATTTTTAGGTAAACGTGTTAACTCTTCTGAGATTTTTATTAAAACTTTTTTTCTCCCCAAAGGAGGCATGGTTTAAACAAGGTTTGAAAAGCACTGTGTTAGACCATTTTTTGTTTGCTGTCTGATTTTCAAGTGGTAGAGTGATCATTTAAGGTAAAATCAGTATAGAGAAATTTGGCAGAAGTAATAGGAATTCCTGTTTGAAGGCATTATGAGGCTTAGTTGGTTTTTCCACAATAGATATTCGTATTAATAGTAATCATATCCTGTATTTATTGAACACTTAATCATACATTGAGTACAGGGTTACACTTGTGTGTGGATTATCATCATTATTCAATCTTTACAACAGCCCTATGAGGGAGGTTCTGTTATCTTGATTTTATACATAAGGAAATTGAAATAAGGTTCAGTTATTACTAAGTGATGGGTCCAAAAGACAAGACAGGCCATCTGTCCTGGAAGAACATGTTGCTAGCCATTTCTGCAACATGCGTTCAGTAAAAGAGCAAGGTTTTATTTCTAATCTCCATCTCTTCATGCTGGAAAAAGAGTTCAAAATTGAACACAATCTCATGATCTGGCAAAATTTTTCTTTGGCTGCAGACGAATTTAAAAGAGAATGGTGACTTATATACATATGTTCATAGAAACTTTATTTGTAATAGTGTTAACTAGATGTAACACAAATGTCCGTCAACATTCGGATGGGTAGACTGTGGCATATCCGTACAATGGAATAAATATAGCAACGAGAAGAATGAACTATTGATACACACTAACATGGGTGAGTCTCAAAATATACAGAATGAAACAAGCCAGAGGAAGAAAGAGTATATGTGCTAGAAGATGCCATTTACATAAAATTCTGGGAAATGCAAATGAATTTACAGTGACAAAACACAGATCAGTGGTTGCCTGGTGGGTGAGGGTGGTAGTAAAGAGAGAACCGTGAAGAAACTTTCAAGGGTGATGGATATATCGTTAACTTGATTTTGGAGATGGTTTCATGAACATGTAGTGTTAAACTTAAAGTGTACAAATTAAATATGTGTGATTATTGTATGTCAATTATAGTTCCATAAAGCTGTTAAAAATATATGTGCAATAGGAGAAAGCGAAATGAATGATGTGTTTATGCGTGGGGTAATAAAAGAGGAATTTGTACAGTGAGAACCTCTTTTGCAGAGTGGCCCCCAAGCCCCCGAGAGGTTGTTCTTGTCGGATCAATCCACCAGTGGGTGGTTATTGAACATCCTGCCACGTACTTTGGGGTTATCAGAGGAGTGCATGAGAGACTAGAGCTGACCCGCACCTGGCAATGGGACCCATTCAGAAAGAGCCTGAGCTTGGGAGTCATATGGAAGTGGCTCTTGGACCCTGGCTCTCCCAGTCACTGAGGCTGAAGCCTTTGAACTCCCTCAACTTCTCTTAGCTTCAGTTTTGTCAGGGTTATCTTAAAGGTAGAAATATATATCAAATGCTTGGCCAAATCATGGGGCACATGGTAGGAATGCAGCGGCAGTCATTATTATCAACTGTGTCCGCTGGTGGTGCATTTGAACTGTGAAACTGGAGGTACAAATTCTAGGGGGAGGAGATCGTTGCTAGGGGCTGGTCTTCTCAGGCAAGCACCACTAGAAATATCTTTTGAAGCCTGTAAAGGAATTAGATGAAGTGGGATAAGCTGAGTGAACACATAGAGATGGGGCTGTGTAAATCGGTTAGATGGGGGGTTGGCGGAAGGAGGTCGTCAGGTAGGGGAAGAGCAAGAAAGACTACTTGTTGAGAAAGATGGTTTTCTAGATAGTTTTGGGTGCACATAGTCAATAGACTTGAAGACAGTGGCAGAGAAAAGGGAGGGGGGTAGATCTGTGTCATGAGGCTTTGACATTATTGACATTTTGTCTGACTGCCCCATGTGGGGGCTGCCCTCTACTTTGTAGGATGTTTAGCTGCATCCCTGGCTTCTACCAATAGCACCCCTGTCCCTATCCAAGTCACGGCAATCAAAAATAGCTCCGGCCAGCCAAGTGTCCCATGAGGGGCCGCTGAGGACCACTGCTCAGTTGGTTAGATCGAGCTTCACTGAAGATGATATTTTATTTTCCACGCTGAAAGGGAGAAAGGATTGGAGCTGATACTATAATGGGATAGGCTGTTCTAGTTGTAGAGGTTTAGCAGAAGTAGAGTGGTTCAGAGCTTTGATCAGGAGTCAGAACTGATTCATATCCTGTCTCCAGCAAATAAAACGTACACGGCCTTGCAAGTAACCTGTTTGTACTTCAGTTCCCTTATCGCTAAAGTGGGGGCAACCATAGTACCTACCAACAGGGTTGTGAGAATAAATAAATTGTAACTGAAACTATTAATTATTTGCTTAAAGAAAGCAGCCTTCTCCCTTTAGTCAAAAGATTCTGAAAGCTGCCTGTGGGAAGACAAGTCTTCCTGCTTCTGGCAATCTTGAGTTGATGTTTAAAGTGCCCATCTCTTGAAAAGACCTGTTAAAAACATTAGTCTGAAATGAAGGTATCGAAAGATAAATGTGGAAAATGGTACTTTGTCTCCAGGCCGATTCTTCTTCCCTGGGCCCATGGAGAGATCCTTGTGTTATTATGTAAGAGCAAGGTGTTCTTGAGTAGCGGAGAAAAATGATATCCAGTGCATGAAGTGGCAGCTATTGAAGTGAGTGGCTGTGTGCTGTCACGGAGCTTCCTGAGAGTGGCCTTGGCCTCAGAGAAATCTCCATCTCCTCTGCACTGAAGACCGTCCCAGACACAAAAGCAGACCATGAAAGGGCTCAGAAAGGGCCTCCATTCTAATGGGACTTTTCAGTGATGTTGGAGACCTCAAGTGATAGCCAGATTGTCTTCTGTGACAATTTTCCAACCAAAGCTCTTTCAACACACTTGTCTTAAAGGCTGCTTAGGAAATGCTATTAGGGATGCGTCAGGCGTCAACAAATGAGAAGTTCCTCCCCCGCCACCCTAGCGACGGTGAGAGCAGTGTGGAGCCTGGCAGGATGACGGATGCAGGGGCTAATCAAGGTCATGAGTGGCAGCTGGCCCCATTGTGTCCCACATTCAGAGGAGGGTCCCCTAACCCTGCAGCAGTCCAGGATTCTCTCCCAGATTCCTCAGATTCCAGCCACACGAGGGAGGTGTCCTAGTGCGGGAGCCACTTTCCTCAGGGAAGACAGGCTATTTTTAAGCTCTTGTGTTGCCTTCACTACAGATGAATGGGTCTCCTCTATCCTAAATAGAGGCCGTTTAATAACCTTTGCTTCTTATCATTAACTTCTTTACTCACCCAATCTCATGAATCTAAACTGCTTTGGGACATCATTTGAAATGTTCCAAAACAAAGTGAGAAGCATTTGGTCCAGTACTTCCTTTGGAGACTTGAGTATTAAACAGTGTTTAAAGATTTTTTTTTTAACCTTAGAGTTGAAGCTTGTTCTAAGGCCTAACATATATCATCCTGTGAATACAATGCTTCTGTTAGTCCAGTTGTCTTAAAAGTATGTAAAATTTTCTCAATAATTCAGGTTCATTTGATGTTTTTGCAAAGTTTATTGGGGTTAGGAACAATTCAAATGAGAAAAACGATAGAAATACAAGTAAGCCAAATCAAAAACACTAGAATAGCAGACAATGAAAGAAAAGCCAAATGTTTATCCATGTTTTGTCATTCAGACATATTGATTGAAAAACAAAATACAAAGATTCAAAAAATCAGAACACAAATATTAGGAAGAAGTGTCCTGAGAATTTTTTTCAGATAGTCTTTTCTAATCATTTCAAGCTGATTGAGATATTACCTCTTGGCCACTATTTGTGGTACCTTCATTTCTGAATTGAGAGTGGCCTTAATTAGGTTTATTAGCATCGCCCCTCCCATCATTAAAGGACAATGGTAAGGGTTATTTCAGATGATTTGCATATGATCTTAATGTAGAAAGACTGTGAGAGGGCAAAGGTTAGTTTCTTTATTCCCCTCAAAGTAGTTTTTGACACCCAGAAATGCTTCCACCCCCTGCCATACCTTTCTCTTCAGGAGGCGTGCAGTGTGGTCACTCCCCTTTCCAAAAGCCAATGACAAGGTTATGTCTGACTTTGAAATGTGGATTACACTTTATGTAGGGAATGCATAGCAGAAAATTGCAGGCCAACCAATGTGCAGAAATCAAGCCAGAAGAGAGTACATTTTTAGGAGCAATTTAGTGCACAATTGATATTACTGATACCGCTAGTATCGTGTTGAGAGCTGTTGGCGTTTACCTGCTGCAACAGGTCAGTGCTCTGTGTTTGGGAAAAGTCATGGTAGGAAATACATTGACTAGTGGTAAGTTAACTCCACACTCTAAAGCAAGGAGGTCAGCCCGTCACTGCTAATTCGGAAACATTTTCATAGCGTCATATATCGTACTCATTTCTGGCTAGCATTGCCTTCTCTTTGCTTCCTTTTGCCTGCCCAATCTATCCATCTCTTACTTTTGTGATTTTCAGCTAGTTTTTTTATGATCCTCTTTTCCCTCCAGAATGACTGTGCCCAGGAAGCAAACTGAATTTACAGGATACTTTAGAGGTTTAAAGGAGGTTGAATTTTGAAATTGTATGTTAATGTGTGAACTCAGTTCATTTTTAGTTAAATATTACTATATCTCCACGTCTGCATTATCTGCTCCCTTCCAGTATCAAAGGCGAGGATTATTTTATATTTGTTCTGTGTGGCGTGATGAAGACACTCGGCTTGTGAGTTGGGAATGAGGTTTTAAAACAACATTGAACAACACAGGAAATTCTCCCATCAAATTCTGAGGGTGGCGTAATCTCTCTGACTCTCTACCCCATCTCCAGCATTAATTGAGATGTTATCTATGAATGCTGGAGAGCCAGGCTGGCAAACTCCTCTGACCTGTGGGCTCGGGATTGTTTTCACATTTTCAGATGGTTAAAAAAATCAAGCGGAAGAATAATGTTTTTTGATATGTGAAAAGTATATTAAATTCAGATGTCAGTGTCCATCAATAAAGTTTTATTGGAACCCAGCCACACTCATTCATATACTTATTGTCTCTGGCTGATCTCCCCCAACAGTGGCAGCGTTGAGTCGTTGCAACAGACACTGTATGGCCCATAGCGTCCGAGTGTATAAAAATGTAATTTATGTATTATATTAATATGTGTAACATCAATATAATCCTTTATATAGATATACTACATAGGTGTACATGAAGTGGGATGATCCATAGTTGTGTACACACACACACACACACACACACACACACACACACTTGTCAATGTTTGTCTTTCCCTTCAGTGTTACCAGTGTTTCATTTTCTTAACTCAGGTCACCTGTTCAAATAGAACTGCAGCAGAAAACACCCTCTTGTATCGGGCCTATTTCAAGCCTGACAGCTGAAGAGGTAGAAACTCATTTCATACTCTCAGCATCTTTCTTCCTTCATTCAGGGTCTTTCTTTCCTCCATAAGACTGGTGGCGTGCAGCCCCATGAGGGCAGCAGAATGTCATTTTACCTTGAGGTGAATGGGTATATAGAATTGGTCTTGACCTTGGATGAAAGAAAAGCACGCCAGGCAACATCCAGTCAGTGGAACTTCAGAGAAACCACTGGAGCATAGAGCATTGACCTCTGGGGTAGGGTTTCACACGTGACGCTCTGAGCCCTGGGCAGTGTCTCCCAGGCAGACAGCTAGGAGGCTCCTGCAGTCACGTGGCCACCTCCACCTGCAGGGCTCTGTTTTTGCCCCATTAACACGCTTCTCGTTAAGCTGATGTGGTTGCTTTCTAAACTGCATATCCAGCGGCCAAAAAGAAATAAGCTTCTCTGCGTGAAGATGAAGGTTCTTTGGCAGTGTGTCTTCCTCTGTCTCTTAAGTGAGCACAGCAGACAGAGAACTCCCTTCTTTCCGACTTAAGTTACACATATTTTTTCCCTCTTTTTTTCTTTTTTTTACTTTCAAAGCTGGCAGCCTCATAAGAGCGGCATTCAAACAGACTGTGCCAGGGATGCGGGGCGTCATGAATGGGGCATTTCTTGTCCTCCTGGCCGCTTTCCTTTGTGCTTTCTCTGCACCATGTATTATTAACCACCTTGCGAAGTTGGAACTTTGCCAATAACTGGCTTCAGGATCCTGTGGGTTGCTGTCTGAATCTGCTGCTTGTCCAGTAAAATGAGTTAGTGTCTACCGTTTGTATTAAAAAAATACCCAATCAGATTATTTCAAACTCATTTAGGTTATTAGTACATGTGGTAATTTACCTAAGCAAACGGGAGGTAATGCTGCTGCTATATGCTCGTTAAAGTTTGGGTTTTAATGTGAATTTTGCCCAGATTGATGAATGATGTGCCTTTTTTTGGCCTTTTACTTTTCTTCTGTTAAAAAACAAAATAGCTTTTACCTTATCTATCTCCTATTTCCATGTGACCCACCAGTCTGAAGTAGTCGGCTATAAAGTGGCGGGGTGTCATTTTGAACCTTTTATAACTTGGGATTTTTTTTTTTTTTGGAGGGCGTTGGGTAACAGAGCTTTAGTTCTTGTTATTGGCTTATAATGATAGTCTGGAATTATTTTACCAATTGTGTTTGGCTGCCAGCATGGTGCTTGGTGAGATTAATTTGTGCAGCTTGCCATTGGATAAATAATATTCATTCCTTGGATCCTTGTTCAGAAGGGATTAGCCAAGTGAACTGGAAAGCATGCCTTTGCAGGAGAGCTTTCGCTGTTTGTGATAATCAATGAACAATCTAGTGGCTGATTTAATTCAGTTCTTACAGAACCAGCTGACTCATTGCGTCTTAATGCTTCTTAACTTCTGTAGTGTTTTAATCTTCCGTTTCTTACACATATACCCATATTATGGTGGACATCAGTCAGCACTGAACATTTCCCCTGGGACCTTGTTTTGGGAATCCAATATAAATACCTTGTGAAATGGATTTCAAGAAAGTTGTTTTTCTGATGTGCCTGTTTTTGCTGCCTTCTAATAGGAAAAATTGCTTTGAAAAAGTAAAATAAACTTAGCTATTTTTTTTTTTTGTAAAGGGAGGGTTAAAACAAAATAAAAAATAAAACACATGACCCCTTGGGGATCCGTAGGGCGTAGAATTCTCAAAGCCTATAGCCTGTCTTTGGTTTTTGATATTGCATCATTTATAGGGCTAAATAATTTATAGTGAAGCTTTTGCCCTGTGGGTTGCAGCCTGTTCCATCAGGAGGCAAGGGTTTCTGTGCAAATCTAAAGTTCAGATTTATGTATTATGGTAAGTGACTGCAAAATAGAGGCATCAGTTTAGGAAAGCTTTCTCCCTTCTTGCCCTCCTTTGCCTTCGAATAGTTTCCTCTTGGTTTTTGTTCACTTTAACGATGCGTTGACTTACCCTACGTAGGGAGCTGGCTAGTTGCTTATAAGCTGTAGTAATATTTCTTTTGCCTACCAGAGAGCCAAGGTCCCAGATATCGATATATATTTTTGTGTCTCTGTGGATTAGACTCTGCCTCCCCTGCCTCAGTTTTAGCCTCAATTTAAATGACAAGTGAATATAGGGTTGCAGAATTTAACAAATCCAGATACAGGATGGCCAGGTAAATCTGAATTTCAGATATGCAGTGAATAATTTTTAATAGTTGAGTATGCCCCTGTATTCTATCTGGCAACCCTAGGTGAGTGCTGGAGAGCCAGATTTCTATTTTCTGGGGGCCTTCAAGTTAGATCTCTATTTGACGGTAATTGTGAGGGGGATGTAAGAATGGGAAAAGAAAGTGCTATTTATTAATCAGTCATGTTTTTATATCATATCCTTTATATTTAGTCCTCTGCTTTTGGGATATATATTATAAAACCTTTATACCTTTGAGGATAAAAATAGCTATCATATATTGAGTGCCTTCAGTGTGCTGGGCACTGTTCTAAGAACTTTGATGTATTTTCATTCAGTGCTGAAAATAACCCTATGAGGGTTAAGTACTTATTAGGATTACCTTTTGAGAGGGGTTTGGGGGAACTGAGCTGAGGTTTCGGGGTTGAAGAAAAAGAATGCACAGGCAGTATCTCACACAAGGTCACACAATTAGTAATTAGTGGAGCTAGCATTCCAGTGCAGGGCCCTTCTCCAGTAGTTTTTACTTTGGCTGCACATTAGAAACGTCCTGGGGAGTTTAGGAAACCCCAGGTGTCTGGGCTCACCCCCAGAGAGTTGGATTTCCTTGGTCTGAGATTGGCCTGGCCATCCCGATTTTTAAAACTTCCCCCCAGGCTATTCTTACATGCAGCCAGGGTTGAGAGTGGCTGCTTTACCCCATTTTTGGAGTGAAATGAATTTACTCTCCTTAGGAAATCCAGTCGCCCTGCGTGGCAGTTCCTACAGCAGTCCCTCCCCCTCCTCCACAGAAACTCACCATTCCAAATCTGGCAGCTAATTTTTCATGGTCTTTGTTTCCTCAAAATTATTTTCAGGAAGTCCTGGTGAATATATGTTGGGGTATAAACAAACCACAAAAAAGGACCTCTTGGGGGTATTCTGTTGATGGATTTTCTGAGCGATCTTTTCTTTTCCATTCCTACATTATACTTCCTGGAGGAGGGAATAGCCCTTTGTTCTTCATTTAGCTCCAGCTGGGTACCAGGCTGGGTGTTTGAGGAGGTTTACAGATTAATAAAACTAGACCACTACCCTCCAGGAGTTTTCAATTTTGGAAAGGAAGTATATAAATGTAATTCCAGGTTTAATTTTCTAAAAGTCACTTCAAGGACTACAAAGTACTAGGAAATTCAGAGATGGCAGAGGCAGGGAGAAGCGGCGTGGAGAGTGGCCTCTGCGGTCCTCTGCATGGGTTTGGATTTCTTTTCCGCCGCTTACCCCCGTCCTCTCGGTCTCCATGCCCTCCTTGGCACAGGGGACATGCCGGGCCTTTGATGGAAGGCCAGGGTCAGTCAGTTGCAGTGGAGTGTACACAGCCGGCTCGGACCCGGCTGCTGGCTCCATCCACGTGAGCTGCTGTCTTCTGTGCATCTCTATGTCTTCGAGAAGTCCCCAGCTTACCCTGGCGGGCGTAACATATGCCTAATAGATTACTGAGCTTTATGTATTATTCCTTGAGTTCACAGGGCCAAGAATTTTCTTTAATTTGGTAGCCCCTGAGGAGTCAGGGAAGTGCAGGCATGAGAAACTAGAGACACTTCTTTCTAGAAGATAACCTGTGGCCCAGTAGGAACTAAAGTGGGATGCAATGGGACCCCAAGACTGGCTTGGCTAAGAAAAAAAAAAGACATCTAAGTGGGAAGCATGGGGGCCCTTACTAGCTTGAAAGCCACATCAATAGAAAGAGAGGAAGGCATTTGGTGCAAGGTCTCAGATAGGTGTTACACACGGTGCATGGAGGAGAGAGGGAGACTGAGCTTTCAGTCTTGATGGCGACATTCACAGACGGATGACACAGGACGGGAGGCTAATTGTTAAAGGGAAAACGATGATGAACTGGGTTGTGGGCAGAGTTATAGTGCAGCCTTCATCACAGGCAAAGCAGTGCCACATTCTGCATTATTATGTCCATGCCCTGATTGCACATTTGGGGATAATGTAGACTCTCTCTCTAACTTCCGCTGGATTAAGAGCTCGCATGAAGGAAGGTTCACACCACTGCTACCATCCCATCTGTCTTTTATGTGGAACTTGTACTCTCTTCCTCAGTTTGTTTAGGTCTGCGTATAATACTTTGCATAGGAAACCGATAAATCTTCTATTACCGTTTGACCAACGGGGCAGTTTCTTTATTACCAGACAATTCTGCAAGCAATAAATACTTCTAATATCCTAAGTGTATGTGTTCCTAAATGCGAGTTAGAGTAATGAGGCATTTACTAATGCCAGGCTCAACTTATAAT
Source organism: Eidolon dupreanum (assembly GCA_028627145.1). Lineage (NCBI taxonomy): Eukaryota > Metazoa > Chordata > Mammalia > Chiroptera > Pteropodidae > Eidolon > Eidolon dupreanum. Next base: position 11,662,706 of record CM053511.1, read on the forward strand.
TCAGGAACAGAAGGCAGATGACTCTCAAAGACTGTTCCCACTCTAAATTTTTAAGGTCACGGAAAAGCTTCCGTTTTTGTTTCATGCTCAGTACTCTGTGTACGATATGTTGGGCCTTAACACTTAAACATTTTATCTTTGCCAGTGTGGCCTGGACCAGGGGTTGGTAAACTTTTTCTGTGAAGTGCCAGATAGTAAATATTTTAGGCTTCCTGGGCCATGCAGTCTCGGTGGCAACTATTCAACTCTGCTGTTGTAACAGGAAAGCCACGGATGGCAATATATACACACAAACAAGCTTTGTTAGGTTTCAATACAACTTTGTTTAGGGAAGTGTGTGGCAGGCTGGATTTGGCCCTCAGGCTATAGTTTTCTGACTCCTCAAATGGTGCGTGGTCTGTGGTGGTCATCAACTCTGGGTCGATCTGCCAGCTCCTAGCTGTGTGACTTGCCCTCTCTAAGTCTCCATTTTCTTACCTGTAAAATAGGATCAATAGAAGAACCAATACCATGGTTGCTATTTGGATAGTAAGTGAAATCACACAAGTAGTTTTGCATAGTGACCAGCACATAGTAAGGGCACAGACAATGTTAGGTAAGGAAAAAAAAAACAACAACACAGCAGTCCATTCCAGTCTGAATTGTACAGTAATCCTGATGTTTGGTTGTAATCATTTTAAGGTATGAAGGACGGCCAGTGAAGCAAAATTCTCGAAGGGACTATTTAGGATCAGACCTGTGTGCAACGGACAGATGTAAACTAGTTATCTGTTAGCTTTGAACAGACTCGAAACGTTTGATGAGATCACGGAAAGTTCCACGTGGTCAATATTGTTGATTCACTGGAACAGCATTTCTTCTTGGAAATTTTGCGTCATTCCCTTTCTGGAAGTGAGTTAGACTTTTACCTGTTTTTTGGCATAGATTTGGGATCCACCCCCCCTCCTTCCGCCTTCCCCCTGCCTCCCAATAGCAGTGGTTTAAGGAATAAGTTTTTTCTGGAAATGAAACATTACAGGCACTTACTGAGCAGGACCACGCAATAGGTCCTGTCATGTGAGGCGTTGCTACTGCAGAGGACGCTTCCGTAATCACGAGCTTGCAGTGAGGTTGGAAGAGAAATCCGTATCTCCCTGAGTCTGCTGGGCACAGCGCTAAGGCGGTACACGAATAGGGGCTCCTGTGACACGGGTGGGCCACGTAAAGGAGCTGAGGGAATTCAGTGTGAGAAAAAAGCCCCATCGGATGGTGTCAGCCAGTAGAAGCTTCATGAAGAAAAATCTGGATGGGGGATCTTGAGAGTGTACTTTATCTTGTCTGAGTAGAAGTAATTCTGTCAGTTTCCCACAGGTGTCGAGCCCCGTTTCTGGTGGATAAAGTATCTCCTTGTTTTAAAAACAGTGCACCGAATCACCAAGATAGTGACATAGAGGGTGGAGCTTTGTGGTGACATCCCGCAGGGACAGTAATGGCTTGAGGCTTTAGGTTTTGCTTCACACTTCAAATAACCTAAAAGGGAGGGCGATTTATTTGTTCATGAAAACAGGCGACATGCAACTGCTACTTGTGCCTGGCATTCTTCTTGTGGATGGTCAGGCTGACCTGGCGAGAACAGTGACGGGGAAGGAGAGGTGAGGAACAGTCTCCCCACTAGGATGGCAGTTTCACAGAGCAGGCATTTAGGGCTGTTGGGTTCATTGCCATACACCTGGCATATCAGAACAGAGTGTGCCATAGAGTTGAAGCTCAATAAATATTTTCTGAGTAAGTGAGCAGAAGAAATATTTGAAGTGTGCCTGTTGCCCTAAATGTGTTGGGCACAGAAGCAGAGTAGTCTAATCATAGAATAATTTAATAGATGAGGGCTGTGGTTAAGTATTCAGATAGGCATAGGTGAGAGAACCAAGTGTATATCTCAGTTCAGGAAGGCTTCAGATGTGGTATTGTATGCATTTAGTTTTTGATGATGGGTGGAGTTATATCACGTATACCAGGGCAAGGAGAAGAGGGAAAGACATGGCTAGCAAGAGGACTAGCCAGGCAAAATCTTGGTGGAACTGATGAACAGCTGGATTGGGGGAATACCTACCTATAAGCCCTGTGTGGTTGGAGTGAAAGGCTCATGAGAAGGGCACATACCCACAATTCCTTTGCAGGTGACTTCTTGACGTTCTTTGATGCAGGGACCACAATTACAGTTCTCGGAATCCCTTCTTGTGCTCTAAGTATCAAAGAAAATATAGATGTCCCCACCCTTAATGAGAAAGTAGCTTCCTCAACAGGGCAAACCCTGGAGAAGAGTAGGTAGGAGTAACCTCATCCGTGCAGGTGGCCAGTCACCTCACCCAGCCCTGGCCTCAGCGGGTAACAGATGGGCTATTCTTCCAGTGTACCCTACCCTTTTTTTATAAAAGCACATCCATCATACTTCTTCCAGATGGTGGAAACTGACATTTCCTGCTTTAAATAATAGCTACTATTTATTGAGGAACATGATTCATGTGCCAGACACTGTTCTAAGGGCCTCACCTCTAATCCTGGGTATGAAATTCTCATAATAATCCTACGAGAGAGAGAGATACTTTTATTATCCTTACTCCTTCCTGTTGCTTCGAGGCAGGAACTTTATCTGTTTTCTTCCCTGATGTATCTCTCATGCCTAGAAAGCTGCCTGGCACATATTAGGTAGTGGATTTTGAATGGATTAATCAAGTGCAGGCTTGATTTGGCCAAGTCACACTGGTTCTCTGTGCGAGTTGGAGACCAGATCTGTATGATTTCAAAATCCAGATTCTTCACCCTGCACTATATCAGCTACCTGATGTCTAGAGGAGGAAATCTCAGTGGTTTTGAACTTGACGACTCCTTTTTACTATTCAAATTATAGAATGCCCTACACAGATACTTTTAGTCATTTTCTAATTTGTTGTGGATGAAAGAAATCAATAATAGGTAATATTTAGAGATGGCTTTGTATTTCATACCTTTGCAACAGTGTATGTGTGTACTTCCAGTTCTGTCTATGGACAGTGCTTGCTTTGCCCGAGAATTGGGTCTCCTGCAATAACCTGACTTCAGACTGACAGGCTGGGGCCTTGTGGGTTGGAACATGAACTTTCTCTCCTGGGGTCTGGGTGAGGCCTGAGTCTGGACTGACTCTAGAATTGGACATTTGTGTCTCGGCAGATAGAACTCACATGAACAATTATTTGCTGCTCCTTATTAAACAAAAACAATTCATTTTGTTCACAGACATTTTCTAAGGCCTTGTCCTCCGCACTGTGAGAAATAAGATAGTTCTTTGCCCCAGGGAGCTGCTCATCTGCTGGAGGAGACAAAACTCATGGAAATGGGGCGGAATGTGGGAAGTTCTTTAATAGAAGCTGCAGGAACGTAGAGGGGAGGAGAGATGAGCTCTGGCTGGCTGCCTCACAGGCTTATCTGTGGTCCTTGGATCTGGAAGAAAACCACTTTTTTTTGCCTTGTTCCAATTGCAGCATGAGTGTTCTCGAAGGAAACATATAGGAATCATCCATTGATAGGATTGAAGATGACCCTGGCCCATTAGGCCTGCGATCCGATGTATGGAAGCAAGGCAAAAACATAGACAAAGGAAAGAAGTAATGGAGGAGAGATGTGTGAAATCATCAGTAAGGCAAACAAATATACCTAGCATCTTCTCCCACCCTCACCTCCCAAGGTAATCGAAAGATAGTTTCATAAAGATACATGAAGATGGTTTCCTACAATCTCCCATCACTTTACACTTGGGATTTCCATCTCTGGGGGACAAAGACACTTGTAGGAAGAGAGTTGCTGCAGGGGTAGGTGTCAGTCTGTGGTTTGAGGACTGGTAATTAGGCCAGCAGGTTTTTTTGAACTTAGGGAGCAATTTGTTAAGAAATAATGTCTTAAAAAAAATACACCAAAATCTGGTTTCTTACCATAATGAGAAGGAAGGTTTCAGAGGTCAGACATTGGCTCTTTCTACTTCTCATTTGAGATTTTTATGGGCTGGAAAACTTCTTCATTAAATAGCAGTTTCAGCATTGCTGGACTATATGTTATGCTTTCACGGAATTTTTGAAATGTAGCCATGCTTCAGGATGACAATGTGAAGCGGGAATGCTAGCATGGACTTAGTAGAGGTGCTGTTATCTGCCTTCCTACTTTAGTGGTTTTGTTTTGTTTGTGTCTTCATTTATTTTTGGAAGAAGCCATCAAGCCTGCAGTCAGTAACCCATCTTACAGCGCAGCCAAAGGAAGTTGTAGGCCTTTTCACCTTCACTCATAATTCATGTGAATTATTGGTGCCCACTTGGGTGTTCCATAAAAATAATTCATCAACAGTTTCTTCAAAAGTTCTCATTTTTCTGGCATTTTGATTTGATATAACTATTGGTGGTCTTTTCATTGTACTTTTGTTTCTTAATATTGAAATAGAATATAGGTTTAACCTTGGATTATAAGAAAGAATGAGCAAATCAATGATCTGGGCATATCAAGCCCAGAATGCATTTTAAAAAATATATAATTCCACTGTTCAGAATTAGATGGCGCAAATTTAAAACGCATGAAACCTTTATTTCTGGAGTTTTCCGTTTAATATTTGCAGACCACAGGTAACTGAACTGCGGGAAGCAAACTGCAGATAAGGGAGGATGACTGTATAGCTCTGGTGGTGGATGAGATGGAATGCAGTGGGAAAAGGCTCGAACTTAGAGATAAGTTATCATGTAATTTCTGTGTCCCAGGCAGGAGATGAATGAGGCTCTGAACTAAGGCATGGCAGGATGCAGAAGAGGGGAGGCAGCTGAGAGGAATTTAGATGGTTGAATGGGTAGGATGTGGGGGAGGGAAAAAGGCAGAGGGCCTAAGAGGGCCCTCTGAGGTGTCTGGCTGGTTAACTGGCTGGGCAGTGGTGTCATTCAGCACGCCAAGGGGTCAGCTGGAGATAATATGTTTGTGAACATGTCAATTTTGAAGCATCCAGGGGGTGTGTGTATAAAGATGTCTATTAGCCAGCTGGAAATATAAAAGTGGAATTTAGGAATATGGATTTGGAAGCCACAGATACATGGAAAACACACACACACACACACACACACACACACACACACACACACACACACACAGACAACCTGAGATACAGGGAATGAGAGGCAGGAAACACAATAGTAACATGTGTCATGAATGCTTAAGTGCTTTTGTCTGTTTTGTTTGCGATAAGGGCCCACAGTTAGATCGTAATAGTGGAAGAGATGAGTAAGTGCCTTCCACAGGTCACAGAGCTTATAGACTCTGTTCTCATGAACCCATCATATTTAACTTCTCATACTGAAAAAGAAGAAAATTCCTAAAGGAGCCGTTATGTCAACTATTATGTCAGCTGTTTTTTTTTTTTTTTCAACTTGGAATAAGTCCACATACAGAATATTTAGGAATTTAAAGAAGTGTTCAATTTGGATTCCAAGTGTGGTCATTCCCATAGCTATGTAGTAAAAAAAAAAAATGTGTTTCTGAGGAAGATACATTTTTTAATGGACCACAGAAAATCCGCCTATTGTGAGTTTTGGAATTTTGACATTGGTGTGTGTGTGTGTGTGTGTGTGTGTGTGTGTGTGTATTCCGACTGAGTTCATGGAAGTTACATCTGAAATCACAAATCATACGGTTGTCTTCTGGGGAAAAATTTTGGTTTTGAAATATATTTTTTTTCGGGGTGGCTCTGTAGTGGTTAGCACATCTGCTTTGCACACAGAAGGTCCTGGGTTTGCCTCCCAGGTGGAGCCACGGACCATACCCCAGGTGCACCAGGCCCCGGGAGTGGGGGGCACACCATGAGCATGTGGGAGGAGACACCCAGTTCTTAAGGGGAAATGGCAACATCAATAGGTCAGGGGTGGAAAGGGGTGGGACTTAAAAGGGGGAAAATTTTTTTTTAAAATATATTTTTTTTCTCTTTATTTCTCTAAATATTCTAGATTAGGAGGAAATGACAAGGATCGTATTCTAGTTTCAAAAGTTTGAACTTAATAAAAGGCAAATATGTTTTAAAAATTTCAAATAGTGCGTTTTCCGTCCGTGGATTTGCGGCACATCCCAGCAGTGTAGTTTTGGAAAGCACACTGACTCTTGGTGGCTTCAGGCTAAGGTTGCCGGTGGCGCTGCCACTCACGGGCTCTGGAGGGGACCCAGCACCTCTGAGCTTCAGCCTTCCCGTTCACGAGCGAGGCCAGCAAACAGGTGATGCACAGGATCGTTTGAGGATTAAGTTACACCCTGGATGAAAAGCCCAAGCGCAGTTCTAACCTGCCCAGGGCTGGTATTCAAACAATGTCCATTGCCTTTGCCTTCTCTCCTTCTCCCCCACCCCCCCAAAAAAAATTCCTGTTCTGATTCTGTTAAGACCTTTTTTGAAACGTTATATTTTAACATGATATTTTATATATTGTTAGAAACCCTGTTTTCCAGTACACATGGTGCCATTTATAATTTCTAACTTAGATTTTTATTTAAAAACTTAAAGCTTATTAGCTATATAAACTCACCTTTTGATGTAACACCTATGGAGGTGGGGGGGTTCTATTTTTGCTTTTCTGGTGGCAACTGAATCTCTCTTCTCCTAGAGCCAAGTTGAGCCCCTGTGCCCAAATATAATATGTGTGCCATACTTTGGCCATTATTTCTCTAGTCTTTGCAGCCTGTGGCAAGGGTAGAATCAGAGAGTAGTTCGCTGGTCACTGACCTCTGTTTGATTTGGTAGAAATCCCGAATGTCACAGCAGGCTAGAAGCGTAGACCACATCAGGAAAGGAGCAAGCGAGGATCTCTCCAATGTGACTCTATTCCATGACGCTGCCGGTAGGTCATCAGGAGCACGGTGATTTCAGATGTGTGCATGAGTCCAAGGCACTGTCACATTACTGTCTGTGTTGATCTAAATGCAATTTTGTTTTTCTATCATTGTCAGGGCTGCTGTTGTCTCTGTGCCTAAAGATGTCGCCTCAAATAAACAGCCTACAATCCAGAACCCTAAGAGATGTTGTTGGCCTTTATCACTTTTATCTGGGAGAAGAAGATAGACTCAGCTCAGGTTCCAGAAATGTTGTCTTAAGATAGCTGGAAGGAAGTATTTGAAATGGCACATGTGCTTATGATTCTGGTAACCAAGGAAACTATCCCTGATTCAAAGCTTCCTTTTAAAAAAAATGATGGTACCTTGTGAGGATTGTCTCAGAATCACCCATGGCAAGATTCCAAAGAGATTTGAAATTAAACTAGGTCACTTCCCGAAACTGTATCAAGAATTAAGAAAGCACATGAAGAAATACCTCTTAAAAAAATACAGTTTAGAAGACCAACCCAATAGGGGATATAATAGCCTACCATCTGAATAATTTGAGTCTTGCAACCATGGATAGATGTTGAATGTCTTACTTGAAGTAAGCTTTCCTCTGCTCTTGCCTTATTATTTGTACTATTATTATTTTTACTTTGCCTGCTATTCTCAATTAACCTTTATATTCTCTCTTTTATAACAGTTGGTGATTAAAATTATATAGTGATGGTTCAACTTAATAACTACCCAGCTTACAAATGGATTTGGCTCATAAATATATCTTGTGTAGAATCATAGAAACAGGAGCGGAGTTGGAACATAATCAACAGAAACTTTTCTTTACATGAGAAATGGAATCTTTAGAGTGAGTTACTTAGAGGCAGAGCCATGCCCTGAACCTGAATATACACATTTTGGTGATGTTCTTGATACTCAAATACCTGAGTGTTGACACAAATCATGCAGTATTTCTACTAACACCATTTTAAGATTGCTTTATGTTACAAACGATTTTTGAGCATTGGACATCAGGAAAGAAATACTGAATTCATAAACAAGCAAAAGGATTAACACAGTTCTGAATATAAGGGTCTCCACCTCAAATGCTACAGCAGTCAGACAGGCTTTACAAATATGTAGACTGATCTGGAGAACAGGGAATGGGCTGCTATTATTTGGTTGAATTGCAGTGGGCACAAATACCTAAAATTACTTAACCTCTGGAAGAACTCTTTGACAGCCAGATGGGTAGCAACCCCTGCCTTCGACATTTTTGTTAGAAGCTATAAAATGAAATTGTGCTGCATTTTTCTAAGTGATTTATTTCATAATTAAAGAGGTTGAAGTGGGAAGAAGTATACATAGAATTTTTGCTTGAGAATCATTTTGCATCTGATGCCTAGTTATTAATTAAATTATGTACCTGGAAATAAAATTTCAGTTTCTCTTAGAAGTGGAATTTACACCCTGTGAAAGACACTATGAAGTGTTGAGGGAATTTTAAAGATTGTTAGAGAGTCATAAGCTTTAGCGTAGACCGTGATACAAATCTGTATTGTCCTAAAGCAGTGGTTCTCGGAATTCATCGGAATCACCCTAAGACTTTCCTACAACGGATTGCTGAGTGTTGCTTCACAATTTCTGATTCACTGAGTCTAGGGTTGGGCCTGAGGATTTGCGCTTCTAACAGATGCCCAGGGGATGTTGATGCCCGGGCGGCTGCACTAGGGACTGCTTCGAGGACCACCAAATGAAAGGACATCCAGCTATTTACTTAATTTAGTGTAGTCATTCTGTTTACCTTGGCACTTTTATATTATTCTTGGTCTAGTTGCTGTTTCCTGGGCTGTGACACCTTCCGTAGAGCATCCTGAGCAGTGGAGTGCTGGTCAGTTTTAACAGTTGGCTTACGTTCGGGAAGGAGCCCTAATTTGTATAGTGTTACCATTTTCTGTGGTGTAAAGACTGCCATCATGGCAAATGTTAAACTAACAATATCTTATCAACCAGCTAGTGTAAAATTTCTGAAAATTGAACAGTCATCTTTAGCACGTCACTGAATCATAAGGAAGTGTCAAAGGTCATATTGAAACTTAACCTTAAGAAAAAGGAACCCTTTGTGCACTGTGGATGGGAATGTAAATTGGTGCAGCCATTATGGAAAACAGTTTGGAGGTTCTTCAGAAAATTAAAAATAGAATTACCGTATGATCTAGCAATCCTATTTCTGGGTATATATCTTTAGGAAATAAAATCAATTTCTCAAGGAGATACCTACACTGTCATGCTCATTGCAACATTATTCACAAAAGCCAAGCTATGGAAATAACTTAAATGTCCGTCAGTGGATGAATGGATAAAGAAAATGTGGTACACATACAACGGAACATTATTCAGCCATAAAAAAATAAGGAAATTCTGTCATTTGCTATAACATGGACGAACCTTGAGGGCATTATGCTAAGTGAAATAAGCCAGATAGAGAAAGACAAATACTTTATGGTATCGCTTATATACAGAATCTAGAAAAGTCATACTCATAGAAACAGAAAGTAGAATCGTGGTTGCCAGGGGCTGGGGGGTTGAGGACAGGAGGAGACATAGGTCAAGGGTACAAACTTCTAGTGATAAGGAAGGTTCTGGGGCATCTAATGTAAAGCATGGAAACAGAGTTAATAATACTGTAATGTGTACTTGATATTTGCGAAGAGAGTAAATCTCAAGTGTTCGTACCACCACCACCAGGGAAATAAAAAAGGTAACTATATGATGAAAGAAAGGAAGAGAAGAAGGAAGGGGGGACAGAGCAAGTCAATTTAACCTTATGTGAGACAGACTTTGACCATCTCTTTGAGGGTCAAGTATGGGGAGGGATAAAAAATAAACCCCTTTATCACCTGGGGACTCGGCTGGATGTGAGTGTAGTCCAGAAAGTGTAGACGCTGAAAACCCAAAGACTGGCTGCCCATAGAAGAGTTTTATTGGCTCTAAAGCCTTTTAATTTTGAATGTGTTGCTGACTTTGAGATATTTCGCGTGAAAGCTAGTTTTTTATCTTTTATTGAATGAAAAATTAGAAGTTGTGGCAACTCCAGGCCCAGATTCTTACTCGACATTTTCTAGGCGAAGCTGAATAATACTGTTTTCTCCGTCACCTGCACCCCATATAGACAGGGCCGGCCCTTTCCAGTTCTTCACCATCCTGGGGGCTCTGCTGTGCTCTGCATTACACCAGCTTCATTCCTTGAGGCTCATACAGATGAGCACTTGCTGGTCTTTTGCATCATTTAAGGATGCCAATCCGGGAGAATATGCATCCTTTTTCCTGGGTGCAAATTCCAGTGAGGGGAAGGGAAGCATTAATCACCTTGAAGGGCCTTTAAAAATTTAAGAGTGGAAGCGAGTCAGGTGTCTCTTTTGTTCCTTCTTCAGTGTTTTCATCCCCCACCTTCCCCTTTGCTTTGGGAGGGAGAGCGGAGGAAAGAGGAATTACACTTTCTAGAAACAGAAGCCAAGACCCAGAGAACCCTCTAATTTATCTTTTTAAACTATAGACCTGAAACGTAGATGACGATATTCCTGATAAGAGAATACATGCTCCTAGGTGCTTTAATTATTGTTTATGTGGCACAGCACTTTCCTTTTTGGAATCCTGTTATTTATTTGTCATGCCAGTGTGTCTTTTCCTATTTTATCTCAGCGTCTTGAGTCTGTCCTGCCTACGATAACTTTTATATCCTCAGCTTTTGTTAGTCTGGAAAAACACAGGATAGAAGAAAACCCTTCTCACAAAATCTTTTGCCTGCCTGAACCACTCTGTGGTTATTTTATGGAGGGTGATGGAATGAGGGAGATGTTAAAAGAATCTCAGAGAGAAAAGCATGGACTTAAATCTGATCATTATCAGATTGAGGACTAAATACTTTGGCAACTTTCATGAGGAAATATCTCTGGGAATTTTCTGGGTAAATATTCTTAAGTTTGGACAGTGTGCAGACTTTAGGCCACCCACATTGTATGGGGCATCAAACTGTTTAACGAAGTTTAAATGTTGTGTGTCAAGAGTTTGGTTGAACTTGTAATTTAAGCTGGGGGAGAGCAAACAAATACTTGTGGGAAAATATCTGTGCTCAGAATCAACAAGGAATGTGCGACTAAGCTGCAGCCATTCAGGGCTCTAGTGTGCAGCTGAGGTTTGTATAGTGTGGCATTTGTCAAAGCCAGTAGAGCAGAGCAGCGATGTTGACTCTTGCTTCCACATATTGACTTGCTGAGGAGCACCAGCATTGGCTGTGTGGCTTATCATATTCAAATCGAGTTTATCCTCAGATGAATCATCAGTAAGATTTATTAAGCATTTACTTTATGCTACGTGTTAGAACACAGGGATTTTAACACCATCAAGATCCTCACTAGTCAGATGGGGAATCTGACTCTAGGAAAAGTCACTTCCTCTGTGATGGGCTCACGACTCGTGTCAGGGAGCTAGTATTTGGGCCCAGCTCTGCTTGACTCCACATTTTGAAATACATATTATCTGTACATGTCATGGCCGTTGGAAGAAGATTCCTTGTAAGTTTCATTTTTTTTTATATGTATAAATGTTGAGTCTACAACTACATTTCTATAAAAAATGTCTTATTCTAAACTCTTAAATTGTGTACATATAGTTCTTTATATATTGCTTAGCACATAGCAAATACTGTTTATCCGACTAACATTGAACATATTTTGATTTTTAGCGTATCCACCTGTATAACACATTGCTTTAGGCCTTATGTTTCTTTTATCGCCTTCTTTCCTTTTTCTTCCTTTTTTTCCTTTATGTAGTCAATTCATCTACCAACAAACCGTATGTATATTTTATGTTTTACTTCCCTTTATTTCACTTAGGAAAATTTTCAGATACCCCCCTAAACAAAGCAGTCAGGTTCCTATATTCTGTATAAAAAGCACAGCATCTGGTGAATGAGGCATATTAGAATTTCCATTGAGGATTCTTTCATGCATCAAATTTCTGGAGCTCTCTGGTACTTTCCCAATTAACCTGGAAGTATGCTTTTATAAAGAATTTACTTTTCCTCAAGGCCAGATGCGTCCTTGCCCTTTCTCTGACATGGCTCTGGGCCACCAGTGGCGTGCTGGGAGCCCTGGGAGGAGACTGGCGGCTTCAGAGGTCCAAGCGCCGGGGCCTTCACCATCTGTCCGGTGTTGTAGGCTTTCATTGCTTTAGATGTTGTCCTCCCCACCAGGGCCTCCGAGGGTTGGGGCCACAATCTCCCTCGTCTTCTTCCATTACAGCTGCATAATTGCTTGTAAAACTTTCACTTGTAGGTGAAAACTCATTTTGGCAACCATTAATTCCCACTGTAATTCATTTAGGAACTGCAGTGTTTCTATTAATGGAAAAATAAGCTCAAGCATTAAACAGCCTGGCAAATATGTGTTCATAATTACATATTGTTGATAACTATAAACTTTGAGATTGCAATAATAAAAGGTACTGATTCCCAAGACAACCAGGAAGGGGCCCGAGAGTGGCTGCAACTTCAGCCCTGGCCATTTTGCCAGTTGTTTAAGCTACGTATAAGTGAGTGGGAACCAATCAGAGTGCTGATGAGGCTTTGGGAAATTTTGGGGAGTGCTGAGTAAGGGTGATTGGAGATCGAAGCATTTGTGTTGATATGAGGACATGGGACGCGACCGCTGATGGGGCAGACCGTGTCTTAAGAGAGTTGCTAAGAGCTCCGTGTAGTGGCAAGTGTTTCTCAGAAGGGTGCAGCTCAGCACAAGACTTGTATGGTCCAAAGGAATCTGTCACCTTTTGGGTCCTCACTTCATGGAAGCTGATACAGCAAGAACTCGTAGATAGGGATTGAGGAGGATGGTCAGAAGACTCTGGTTCTCTCCCTTAGCCGAATGCCCCCCGGGCCTGATCTGTTCAGCTCATTAAATCTCAGTTTCATCCACATTTGTAGAATGTAGCTACTGCTTCAGGGCTCCTTTGAAATAATGTAGATAGGAGCAACCACTTTATAAATTCAAAAGCACTGGATACTTGCCCTTTCTTAATCTCCTGATGAGACACATGGGCCCAGGGGATGTATCCCTGTAGTCCATACTTAAGGTTCTTTAAAACACCAGCCCTGGGTAGTGCCTGTAGTTTTTCTCTTTTTGTTTGGGGGCGGAAGGGCCTTTTCTGGTCACCTAGATTCCGGTGGCTGTGCCTTGGGTCATTACTTGGGACAATCTGGTGCCCAAGAAGATCTTGTTCTCTGTGTTTCAAATGAACCTTCTTGTTGGAAAAGGGACTGTCTAGAATGTGTGACTAACGGCTCGTCAGAGGCGTGAGATGTGGCCCCAACAGTCCAGTTAAGCGAGTCAGTGACTGACTGTTGTTTCTAGGTGCTAACACCATTTTCTCCCCCAAAGATAAAAGGCCCCCAAAACAAATCAACGGTAACATCGTTTCTGCCAGAGCTGGAAATCAAACAAAAATCAACTTATTACTATTGTTAAAGGGATTTTTTTCTTAGCTAGTGGCTTTCCATGTGTCGGACTCTTCAAGATGAGGATGATGATGAACATATTATCTGAAGGAGAGCTCTGGGAAGTTTGTTTTACCTTTTTGAAAACTTGACAGTTTATATTAAAAACCTGTGACTAGGAGGCAGGTTTATTATGTTTAATTGAATGAAAAGAAATAAAAGTTGGAGAGTTAAAAGAGAAAAGTGTCTAGAGATTATTACTATTTTTAATGTTTGTCAATATTATGCCACTGATTCTGAATAAATAAAAAAAAATAACAACCAAAGCCTTCAACTTGGGATTCTGATGAAATAAGCACTGTGGCCACACCGGCTTCTCTTCCAGTCCTCACTCACCTCAGCTGGGTCCTGAGAGCGTCATGGACAGGGGAGTGTGCATTACCTGTGAGCTACATGCCCAAATTCTCTTAGCAGAGCCAGCATAGATCCCAAGAAGATTGGAGGGTTGACTCTGGCCCCTGTGTCTCTTGCTGTACAGGTGGAGACCTCCATGTACTTTCATTATGGTGACAGTAGCAGGTGGCATCTTCTACCATAACCTACACATAACTGCATCCTTTTTAATTGAAGGTATAATCCTGACATAGAGTGCCAGTCTTTCCCATCCAGAGTGTGGCACCCTTTTTCTGCATGAGTTTTTGTCTTTCGTTTTTGCTGTCTGCAAAATCTCCTCCAGCCAAAGATTGATGTTCCTGGATGATTTATGGCAGTGATTGTCAGGGACTTTTGAAGCCCATCCAATTTCAGGATTCGGGTTCTCATTTCTTGTCATTTATGGCACATTTGATGAATTCTCACTATCAGCTGACATGTTTCATAATTGTCAAAACTTTGATTGAAGTGGTATTTAAAAGAAAATGGAAGAGAAAAAAAATAAAGCTCCTTCACTACATTTTTTTTTTTCCTGTGCCCAAAACTGCTTTGCCTGAGGTTCACAGCCCATCATTTAGCCGCTCGGCGACTTGCTGACCTGGCACACTGGTCTCCTCGTGCTCCTCTTGCAGTCTTTCTTGTGCCTGCATTTTCTGGGCCTTGTATTTTGCTTGTTTGGGCCTTTTCTAGACCAGATGGTCAAAGCTGTTGAAAGTAGCACTTTGGAGAAAGTTTCTGAGCTTTCCCTTCGGCAGTCTTTCAAGGTACATCTGAGTGGGGATTGCATAGATAGTATCAGGCTCTTTCCACTATCTTAAACCTGGTGTGGTTTGTTTTGTTTTTGTTTTTATTCTCTAAGCCAAAATTCTTTGCCTGGAATGCCAGCTCTCCAGGTCCTTGGCTGCTTTCACAAACTAGAGAACTGCTCCCGTGCTTTGGAGTTCTCCTGATGGGTAGGGCAGCAAAAATCAGCCAGGAATGGATCTGATTCTTTAATATTTTCTTTTAGAGTATCTTTGTTTGTTTGTCAGTTTTTTGTTGTTGTTTTGGAGGTACACCTTAGTTCTGTACATCTTTCTAATTCAGTGACAATTTTTCTTAAATAGCAACTGACTCCTTTTCTTTCTCACTCTGTCTCGAAGGTACAGTGACAGTGAAGTCTCTCTTCTGCTTCTAGCTAGGAGTTTCTTAGTTTCTTTTCCCGGAAGCAACCACTAATATCAGTTTCTTTTGTATCTTTCTAGAGGTATTTCATGCAAGCGTAAGGATTCACTCACGCATATACAGACACACACACACATATGGTTTGAACTCATAAGTTTGGACTTCTGACTCAACTGCTTAAAACATATCAGCATCTAACATCTCCCTCTTGCTATTGGTATGAAAGGCAGACTTATAAGGCCCTATAATGTACTGGTGTGATCTTGTCCCTTCTGACCTTTAGCCTCCTTTCACCATCTCCATACCTGCCCCCACTCCGCTCTTCTGTTCATTACTCAAATGCAAGCCTTTCGTGGTTCCTCATGCTGGACCCCCTACCCTGACTATTTAGATAACATCGTTCTTTACTAAACTGCAAGTTCTGTGAAGACAGAATCTTTATTCTTTTTTTCTTTTTAAGCCTGTTTATCTCTAGTGTCTTCGCATTGCCTGGAATATAGTAAGGTCTCCATAAGTAATAGTTGAATGAATGAATGGATGAATGAATGAATGAAAAACAAATGGACGGCTGGTTGGATGGGTGAATGTACGATGTAGACACTTCCTTTAGCTAGGGAGGAAGTGCCTTTTGGAAAACAGTTGTGCTTTAGTGTTTAAACTCATTTTTTATCTGTAGACTCTGGGCATTTTCTTTTCGTTGTTTCTAACCAATTCCTAAGCGGTCAGCCATCCTAGAAAGGCTGATCATAAAACACTGTCAAGAAAAACCTTGGCAGCTACATAGAGTATTAACTTACAGCCCTTATACTTTCTTACCTTTCTTGATCTACTTTGTTTCTCCTGTGGTTTATTCTTTGAAACATAAATACCCCCTCTTCTTATTTTGAAATTTCTCATATTGTCATCCCTCAATGAGGCATCCAGAAAATAATAAGGGGTAGATCAGAGACAAGAGGAAGAGGAGGCGAGTGACTGCCAACCTGGGCGTATAGTCCTTTGAAGGCAAGATCCGTGTCAGATATCTGTGTTCCCAGCATCTGACACAGGTTAGGTGCTTAATATGCAATGCGGAGCCAAAATGTGACGACGAACAAATATGCAGGAAGAAAGGAAGAAATGGCACGGCTAATTCTGGAACTGACATTATCATTAATGAGCAGCTCTGTTTCTCTGCCCGAGTCCTGCTCCTAATAAGCTGCTAGAGATATGTTGTAGCGACTTTTTCTTCCAAATTTTCCATCACTTTTTCCCTTTTTCTTTTTTCATCTCTTTAGTTTTCATCCTTATCTCTAAAAAAGAATGGAGAAATAGGGAGAGTTTGGGGTAGGGGCAGGACGCTGCATCTGGAATTGGTGCTTACTCGGTTTTGAAGGCTGAGGGTTTAGTAGATGATCACCATATTTTCCTTGAAGCCTGGGAGTCAGGTTATATTTCCATCTGCCTACTTCTTGCATTTAAAATGGACAGGAGAGTTGAGCCGTTCCTATTTTGAAGGCCCCTTCTGCTGACTGAGCTTTCTTCTAAGCCAAAGAAGGTATGTTTGTCGCTATTTCACATTGTGTTGAACGTGGCAACACTATATTTAATTGCCAGTGGTCAGGAACTTCCATCTTAATAAGAATTCTTGAGTTATTTATAATTAGCCCATTGTTTGTATACCAGGAATGTTATTGTATATTAAGTGCTTGAAAGTAGTTTAATCTCTCTTAAATAATTAAATAATTTCTCCTTGTTTACGTTATTCTCTGCAATCTTCCTTTCTCTTTAGCTAATACGAAAGTCAACTTTAATTCATTTTAAGTAATGAAACTATTTTGCTGTTTTATGAAGCATTTTAAATGCTTTCATAATAATTGGTTATTTTCCAGGAACTAATGGGACCTTGCCCTGAAATTTTGTGTGGTTCCTAACTTGGTTTATAACACCAGACAGAGGCAACAGACTTAAATCCTCGAACCACCTGTCCCTCTTTTCCTAGCCTTCATTCATTTGACTTTTGACATCAGATAAAGTTCTCAAATATCAAAATATGTGCCCGGGTGCCAAGCCTTATGCTTTGAATGTTCTAGAGTTCAAAATATTTGACCTTCACTGATTTCCCCGGGCTTTTACCTCCATAGATGATAGGATGCACTTTCTTTTTGTCATGAAAGGTAATTGGTTGTTTCTTTTAATCTGCCCAGCTGCATTCCAAAAAGTAATAAACCTTTGAAATTATTGAAATAATGAGCCACAATTATAGACATTGCTGGGTTAACCTTGGGAGTTCATAGCTAATGCTAAGGGAAATTAAGAATTTATCCTTATTTTACATATCCTCTCCCATTGTTCTTTCTTTTTGTTGCCCTGTTATATATTCATCTATATTCACTACACAGATACTAAGCACATTATTGCTCTTAGGTAACGTACCTAATATGGAAACTGTGACTTGAGGTATCACTGATGGTCACTTGACTCAGAATGTTACGAGTCTGAAGCCTTCCTGAAATTCCTGGTTTCCAGCCAAGGATGTCTTTTATTTCAGGTGGAAACCCCTTCTGTATGACCTGAATCTCTCTCTCTACGTTTACTAAAATTGGTTGATCAGAGTAGCTCAAATGATCAGGAGGGTAGTGTGGGTTCTGGATAAAGAACAACAAGATGAGGACTTGAGAGGTGTAGGATGAAGGGAGATGTGTAAGGAATAAGCAGGCGGAGCATGGACTTGCTCACCAGACTCTACAGTACTGTAACAAAAGAGAATCTCTTTCAGCTAGAAGGTCACAGTTTAGTTCAAATAAAAGGAACTGGAATGTCTTTGCCCCGAGGATAATAGTTCATATAGAGCTCATTATCCCAAGCACCTGTGCAGTCTGGAGTGCCAAAGCTGTGTATTCTAGAAGGATTTGGGCAAAGCCCAATGATACCTTCTCGACATCCAGGAACATCCAGAAAGTCCACCTGACCTTTGACCTTTGACTCATCACAGAGGCAAACAATTCTGTTTTACAGACTATGTTCCGATGCCATTGTCAGGTATAAAGTCTGGTGGAAACTAGACTTCTGGTTTGACCCAGGGTGACAATTTTTATGTTCTTAAAATTGGCCATCTTCCAGCAGGGTCCATTTTTCAGTGCACATAGCTCAGTACCTGAACTTCTACTTAGAAGTTTTATTTGAGTCATAAGTTTTTAATGTCAAAACCTTTCTGATAATTATTAGCTAAATGTTTAGTCCAAAAGAGAGATTAAATGCATATATCTTGTAACTTCACTACCAAATAACTTAACCCAGTGAGGATGTCTAGGTTAGAAGTAGTTTCATAAGACTTTGGGGAGAGACACCTAAAGATCTCATATTTTAGTGGTTGTAACAAAACCTTTGTAATACATTATCAGCTGCCAGCCATATGAAAAATATGTTCTTAGAAGCAACCCAGACTGTATAGTTAGGCAGTCCTTACCAATTAAAGCTTCCCTCCTTCAAAGAATTTTTTTTAATGAAAGTTCATATTTTCACAATAAATGATTTATAGAGAAATTTTAATGTGTAAGCTTTCCACCGAGTCTAACTGAAATTAGAAAGCTTTGAAATGAACTCATAAATATGGTTCTAACATACAAAATATACTGGAAGCTGTAAAATGTATAGCAGCTCATTACTGAAAAGTTAAGCGACAGTAAAGGATGCAGATTTGGTTTAACCCTGTGTGCCCCGCAGGGCTCAGCGAGAGCTTTATATGATGCCGAACAATTTGAAAAGTACTTTTTACATTTGTTTTTTTATTTGACATATGTAACCAACCCATACAAT
This sequence comes from Eidolon dupreanum, assembly GCA_028627145.1. Classification (NCBI taxonomy): domain Eukaryota; kingdom Metazoa; phylum Chordata; class Mammalia; order Chiroptera; family Pteropodidae; genus Eidolon; species Eidolon dupreanum. Next base: position 11,681,424 of record CM053511.1, read on the forward strand.
CAGAAGGAGGATAGGCATTCTCATCCTGGTTTTACAGCCAAGGGAGCTATGGTTGAGAGAGGCTAAGTGACTTGTTGGAAGGTCACAAAGAGAGCTAAGTGACAACTGAAGAATACATAGACTCTGTGAGTCACAAACCCAGGCCTCTTTTCCCTCTGCCATGCTAACCCATAATATAATACTGTTCAGTAGGCACAGTCCCAAAATAACCTCAGATAGTGCTTAATGCTAAAAGGCATATGCTGCTTTGTAATCAAAGAAGGTGATGGCAGCAAGAATTAACTGCACTGGTCCCTCTGTCTAATGCCAGGTGGCTGAATATTTGAGAAACTTCTGTATTTGCATCTTTGATCAGATAATACACTAAGCATTGTTTAAGGAGGATTATCGTAGCATCTGCAGTGTGTTTTAGATAACACAATTAAAATAGTTCTGATTTTACTTGCTGCTTCTAAAACCACCTCTACCTTGGACACACACATCAATAACTAGGTCCGGATTGAAATGTAGCACCAAAGGTAAAAGCAAAGGATTGCAGAGAAAAGACGATGGGCTGTCTCTAATTCTCTCAAGGGGGAAAATTTGTAAATAGAAGCTCTCACACTGTCAGAGTGCAACACTGTTGGAGTGAACCGTTAACAGTTCACGCGGCTGTAGGAACTGAGACTAGGTGGGTTGATTGTATCTGTCAATCATTTACAAATGAAAGTTTATTAAAATTCTCTTCAGACAAGCATTTTTGTAAGGATTGCTAATAAAGCTGGAAATGCAGATTTTAGGTTCTCTTCCTTTCTCAAAATAAAATGTATTTATACATACATACATACATACATACATACATATAAAATGATTTTTCTGAACTTGTTAGAAGAGCATTAAAATGGAAAATATAATAAAGGTGGAAGAGAAGCAGAGACTGTGAATAATCCCCCAAACTTATGACTAGAGCTGACTGACAGACGTGGCTGGGGTAGCTCTTCCATACTGGACTAGTCAGGGGTCTGAAACACGAGATTATAAATGAAGCATTCCTCATGCATCGTTTTGGTTATTTAACCATTGTTTATTAGAAAGTAGTGTTGTTAGTGGTTAAGACAGCAGATTTTGGAACCCGGATGTCTGGGTTCACATCCTGGCTCTGCTGCTTATCATCAGGCAGGTGTTTAACCTTTGCAACTATAAAAAGGGGAATGCTAACAATATTTAGTGCATATCAGGTGTCAAAAGTTGTGCCTGGCATAGAGGAATCTTCATTCTCTTCAGATCACCATGTTAAAATGGTCGGGGATGGGGGAAAGGAAAGTTGGAGAATGGAGACTTTCAGGCCTGGGAGAAGACCATTCCTGTGAAGATTTTAGGATTCCTTTTCTGGATCCCAAGTGATGTGGATGAATAGTCACAGGAAATGCATCTCTCCTGCAGTAGAACCTGAACCCACCATTTACCAGTGGTTCTGCTAACAATTTAATGCTGGGTTACTGATAATTAATCATTATTCCTGTTCTGACAAGCAGGTCTGTGATTCACATTTTCTTTCTCTCCATCTCTCTCTCTACCTACCTACCTACCTACACACACGCACACACACACACACACACACTCTTTTTTTTTGTGAGTGTAACAGTTTAGAGGACTCAGAGTTACATGTGCTCAAGACTTTGGTTTCTCCCTGTATGAAGGTCTGACTCTATTTCCCCCATTTTTGCCTCCTTTTTTTATACAGCTCGACCTTATTATATCCTAAGTGAAAGGAAAAGAATCAATTAAAGTTAGGGAAATCAAAGGTTTCAGAAATGAAGAACTGGATTTCTAAAGCCACTCATATTGCTTCATGTTATTTTGTGTCTATTTCTTTAAGTTTTCTTTTTCTTTTTTCTTTTTTTTTCCTCCTTCTCTGCCTCTGGAGCTACCAATAGCACATTGATCACTTTTTACAGCTTTGCCATGATAGGTGCAGTAGTTGCTTTTTTATTGAACCATAGATTGCAGCATTATAAAACACACTCATTCAGAGGAGTAATGAAGGCCATTTTTAATTGCACTTGGGAAGCAGGGCACTATTATTAAATTATACCTGCATCTGTATTGGAAGGAAGAAAGAGAAAACCAGATCATGTTTCTCTTTGGGATTTGAGGTTTCTCAGAGCTGAAGCGAATTCAGGGCTGCATGACAAAATTTAGAACTTCAGCCTTTTGGGATTGTGAGTCAAAATTTTCCCAGTCTTGTGATTAACCTCACACACCCACAACTATTGCAAATCAGACAACCAAGGGGCTGGCAATGTAAAGTTCTTCGCTGGTTGGTGACTCTATATGTGCACATACAAATGGGACGCAGTGGCATGCAAACTTTTTAGTTAATGTGTGTGTGTGTGTGTGTGTGTGTGTGTGTGTGTGTGTGTGTGTACTGAATTAGTTTGCTAAGGCTGCCAGAGCAAAGTCCATAAACTTGATGGCTTAAACAACACAAACCTCAGAATCCTGGAGGCTAAAAGCCAAGATCAAGGTGTCGGCAGAATTGCTTCCTTCTGTAGGCTGTGAGAGAAAATCAGTCCCATACCCCTCACCTAGCTCCTGGTGGTTTGCAGGCTATTTTTAAGTTCCTTAGCTTGTAGAAGCATCACCACAACCTCTGCCTTCGTCTCATATGGCGTTTTTCCTTTGTGAGTGTGTGTGTGTGTCTGTCCCCAAATTGCCCCTTCTTGAAGGACATCAGTCATTTGGATTAGGGGGTCCATCCTACTGCAGTATGACCTCACTCTGACTTAAGTAATCATATTTGCAATGATCCTGTTTTCAGTAAGATCATATTCTGAGGTACTGGGGTTGGGACTCCAACATATGAATTTAGAGGGAGAGCATAATTCAACCCATAACATACACCTATAGATTTATATTTCTTGACGTATGTATATATCTCAGTGTTCTGCTAGAGGTTGTTGAGAATTTCTAAGTGTGAGAATTAGTTGCAAGAAAAAAAATTCCTTGTGCAATGAACAGCACTAATTTTCTTCTCGATATTTCAGGAAAGCATTCTGGAAAGTAAAATTGCTTTGAGCCTATGCATGGAAAATCCTGTGCGAGAGCTCACTTCTTTTGTTACCTGCTGCCAAAGATTCTCTGGCAGCCCTGCGCCCCATCCAGATGCCTTGCCTGCCTTCCACATCCGGTGGTTCGGGCATGTGTATGCACGATTGTGTGCGGGCTTGTGCAAAGCCAGTTATGGTTGGAAACAGTTGCTTAGCTGGCAGTTAGGTTCCTCGCAGTCTTGAATTATGCTGCTTTAAATTAAGATTGTGTAGATTTGAGTTCCTTTAGTAATTTGCAGAAGTCATTTTGGGGTTATAATTAGAAATGTAATCCTCCAATTATGAGGGTGTTCTGTCTGATACCTGTTTGGTTCCTTAGACTGCAGGTCCATTTTAAGTATTTTTTGTGGCTTTCTAAACCAATGGTGAGATTGTCTGAGTGTCAGCCAGGTGAGTGGAGATATAGAAGCCGAATCCTGAATCTTTGGCCCCATCCCTAGCTTTCTTGAAGACCCAATTCTGGCTTTATTACTGTTTACTTTAGTAACTGTAGTAAAAACAAGGATCAGATCATTCTTCTATTGCATATAAAATGTGAAGTTTTGCAAGAGACAGAGTCTTTCAAAAGTGAGATCTGTTGTTTAAATATGAAGTAGTATTCTATTATTAACACAGGCCAGCCAAGACATGCTCTTTAATTAGCCTACAAAAGAAGATAGTGCATAAGGAGGATGAGATAGGTTTTACTTAGCAATGTCTTGGAGCTTTAAAATTCATGTTAAGGTGATTGAATTCAGATTGAAGCAGACAAATGGGTAGAAGTACTTTAAGTTCAAGGTGATTGACATCTTATCCTTAGACATATGATTGCACCAGTCCATCTGGGGTAACAAGATACTAAATGTTGCATTTTCCCTCTTCCACTGGAAAATTTTTAAACGTTTGGTGTATATACCCACTCACATTGATAAGTCAAAAGGACTCGGCTTGATGATTTTTTACAAAGTGAAATTATCAACGTAATCAGAACCCCAAATCAAGAAACAAAACCCCCAAAGGCTACTGTGTCTCTTGTAGTCATTAACTCAGAGTCTTGTGGCTGTGTTGGAAACCTGGTTTGTTTTCGACCAGCAGTAAATTTTATGATTTTTGAGAGCATTCTTCCATTGCGGTTTTTTTGTTTTTTTTTTAGTTGTAGATTAATTTTTGCTGGGAGCATTTTCATGCTTGTTCCTCTTCCTAGTGAGTGGGTTTATTAGCTCCTTAGAGTTGAGCCTCTGGGTGACGTGACAGAGCAGAAGACAGCGTTGACCACTGCGGGGGCAGACTCCTCCAGCCACTCCCTGCCCTTTCCCCTCCTCACCAGCCTGCATTCCTATGGTTCCTTGGAACCAAGGCTGTCTTCTCCTTATCTCCAAGTCTTCATTTATTGCTTACTCATGCCAGGATCTCACCTCCTTTGCATCTCTCCTATTGTATCAGCTTCCTTGGGCTGGCATTATAAAAGGCCATAAACTGGGTGGCTTGAAACACCAGAAATGCATTTTCCCACAGATCTGGAGGCTACAAGTGCCAAATGACAGTGTTGTGGGGGCCATATTGGCAGGGCCTCCAGGCTTCTTTTGGTGTCTCTTCCAGCTTTTGATGGCCCCAGGCGTTCCTGGGTTTGTGGCTGCATAACTGCCGTCTCTGCCTCCACCTTCACACGGCCATCTTTCTTCTGTGTCTGTTTTCTCTTTACATGGCTTCTCCTCTCTGTGTCTGTTTCCTCTTCTCATAAGGACTGCAGCCGTGTTGGGTGGAGGGCCCAACCTACTCCAATGTGACCTTATCTTAATGGGTTCTATCTTCAACAGCCCTATATCCAAATGAGATGACACTCTGAAGTTACTGAGGTTAGAACTGCAACATATCTTTTGTGGGGGACACCAGTCAAACCATAACATCTAGTCGTCCTTCGTTCTTGGTTATGTGTCACCTTCTCCGGGAAGTCTTCTGTGATGTTCCTTTCTCCAACATCTGTCTTTGAGCCTCCTTTGGCACTCAACCTCCTTCATGTGGTACTTCTTAGCATATCTCATATTGTTTTTTTGTTTGTTTGTTTATGTGTTTTTATTCTCTGCTAGACTCTAAGCAATAAGGCATAATTTAGGGTATTTTAGAAATAACTTATCAAATTCTTAGAAGTGTTATATTGCAGAAATGTGGAGTCATTTGCACATTTTGATATAACTTGAAATGTCGACACCTGAGTAGTCTTCATCATTTCTCTTTTTTGGGGGAAAAAGTGACACTTATCGGTAAAAGCAAATGCTTGGGTTAAACATTACCCCTTCTCTCGAGTCCTGGTCACTGTGGACCAACGCGATTCCTAAACCCTGGGCTTGAGAGCCGACGATTGTTGAGCAGATGCAGCTTCCAGGGCTCTCGAGTATCGTAAGCCGCTTACTGATCCCGCAGTTTAAAGACTGTTTACTGGCCGTGGGAACATTACTTCTTGGTTGCCTGTCTTAATTCATTTTAGATTAATCTGTCTTGTAGTTCGAAGGAAAATGAATTGAGTCAGTAACTTCAAGAGTTATGTAAAATCTGTACTGTGCTAAATAATTGAATGGGGTTTTATGTACGGTCTTGAAATTGGAATGTCAATTTGACACAAATGCTCCAAAACAGAGTGCTAGATGAGCTGATCTGTTCCTCGCATAAAAGCTTGTGAAACTTCCATTCCTGTTTCACTCTGGATTCTGCCCTCCCCCTCCCTCGCAGAATATTCAGGGCCCGTTTATCTTCCTCGAGGACGTTAACTTTGGGAAAAGCGAATCTGCCAGTGTAACTCCTGGGTTCGGGGTTGACTTTTTTGGGTGACAGTGTCCAAATTTCAGTGCACCGAAGAATCACTCGAGCAGGTTACAAAAAAGGGCCCCATCCCAGAAAATTCACATTTAACTGGCATCCTTTATTTTTAGTTGCTAAATCTGACATCCCTGCGTATGGCTAGTGGGTTTCAGGATCGTACTCGCCTGACTTCTGACTCCAAGTCCATTCCCTCCTCCTTTCTAAGCGCCACTGTCTGGTGTTCTCCCCTCCCTTCTCTGGGCTGGAGTGAGTGGCTTATCCACCCTCAGCCTCTCTTCCTAGGTAGGGATAGCTCAGGTAAGAATAGGGTCTTAAATCATTGAACACATAGACGATAGCTCACACTTTCTTCACCCACAGCATGGATATTTTCATTTGCTTAATTTTAGAGACAAAAGCAAGAGCCGGAGTCAGGAACCTTCTTAGTGACGGTAGAAAGAATCAAGCTACCACTCCACTACCACAAATTTAGGGAAAGGCTTACACATTTTGTGTATGATCAGAGTCCGCACAATAAGGGTGAGTTAAAAAAACAAAAACAAACAAACAAACAAAAAAACAAAAAAACAACCTCTTTGAGTGAAATTTTAGTGCGAAAAACAATCATTACATTTTGGTTAATGTTAAGATTGAGTGCCCATTGTGTGCCAGGCAATTTATACACGTCATTTTTATAGGTTGCCTGTGAGGTAGTAATTATTATCCACCCCCATTTTAAAGATGTGGAAGCTGGTAGAGGAGTGACAGACGCAGCCCCGGGTCTAACAGGAGTGACGCTAAGAGCTGGAATTTCAGCCAGGTGTCTCTATCCCTGCTCTTAACTGTTCTTAACTGCCCTGTGCTGCCACCAATGCTAGTCTTCTAGCTGGGCACTGTCCCTGCACTGCAGACTGCCTTGTCAGGTGGCCTTGTAGCAGTCTGCACTCCGGCCCTGGGAGGCACGCCGCCCTGAAGGATTTTGTGAACTCTGCTCCAGTGTGCTAGTGAGGAATCAGGACCGTGCACGCAGGCTCCGGTGGCTTTCTCCCCCTACTCGAAGGCATAGGAGTAGTTTCCCAGGAACGGCAGAGTGCCCTTTGATACCTCTGGCAAACCGGGAGGCCCCAGTAACTTCATCAGGAATTAGACCTTGGCCGAGGGAAAGCACCGTCTTACGTCTTCTGTGCATGGCGGAAGCTTCCAGCAAGCCTTCTTAACACATGATGATTACAGAATTGCTTTAGACTTAAAACCAGCATCTGGCGTGCGCCGAAAGGCTCCCTGCTTTTGGTGAGAGCTTTTGAAAGCCTACATCTATGAGTTTTTCTTTATCAGTAAATGATGAAACACTTTAGAGAAAAGAAACGTGTCCGTGGGGGTGGCTTTCGCCGTGGAAGGAAGTGTGGAGGCTGAGAGAACGTCTTTCCGCAGGCTGCCTCCCGCCACGGCCCCTGCGCGAGCATCTTTCCTGCCCGGCCAGCGCCCGCCGCGTCTCATGTTCACGCGGCCTCTCTGGCACTCCGACGGCGACAAATGTCCCCTCTTCTAGAACCATTATAAAAACAGACTCTTCCCGTTTCTAAGTGATTAAAAGGGTTCCTTGAGATAGTGAGATCAAAGATGCAGTTGGGAATTCATCTGTAAGTGACTATTAACTGTGTCACAGAGGAATGGCGGAGGGAAACCTGATCCTCGGAGGCTCAGACGGAAGCCTTGTGAGTCAAAAAAGGGAGGATAGTGGGAAGCAGGTGCAGGGAAATTCAGAGTCAGACAAGAAATGATCGCTTTCCACGTATGTGATTTGCGGTTAGTTGTCTTAGCTCCTCAGAACCTCAGTGTTCCTAATCTGAAATTGCATGGATAATGCTGATCTCAGAGAGTCCTAAGAATTAAGTAGATTATTATACGTAACATACCAGGCCCAGTGACTCAGTACTTCCCCCTGCCACCTTCACGTCATAATAGAGTAGTGGGAAGTGAATTCTGATTCATAGAAATCTTATTTTATAGGCAATTTTTTAAATGAAAAAAACCAAAAAAAAAACAAAAAAACCCAAAAGCTATTGCCTAATTCCTGCCACTCACTCGTTCATTAGTGCTTCTAATGGAAATATTTAACGGGTGCCCGCCGTGTTCCAGGCACTCTTCAAGTTGCTGGGGATAGAGTGTTAGTGGGGCAGGCACACTTCATGCCCACCCGTAGCTTCCATTCCAGGCAGGGAGATGCTTAGTAGCCAAATAAGCAGCTGGAGAGTATTTTTAATGCCAGGTATCATCTAGAGGAAAAACCAGGCAGGGAGAAGGGATATGAGAAGATTTAGCTGTGGTGACCAGTGAGGATCCGTCTGAGCTGATGCTACTTTGCTAGAGGTGACAAATTTCCATAGCTGGCCAGATGCGTCTTCCACCACTGAGAATACGTTTTCTTTCGTGCATCTTACGGCTCTCACGTTCCTTTCCCCTCTTCTCCTCCCTTACTCTACTGTTGTTCTCCCAGTGTCGCATTATCTGATGGAATCGAAATACCCCACAGAAAGTGTTCATTAACGTGTCACTGTGTCACCGTAAACCTGGGCGCCATGAGAGTCTGCCATGGAAGTAGCTGCCAGCAGCAATGGGAGAAACCGAAGCCTGAGACAAGATAGAGGGAGAAAAAGTGAGAAGTGAGCTGAGAGAATTCTAAAAACTTTCATGAGCTTCCACAGAGCCTGCAATAACACTTGGGGGCCTCTCTGTTGCCCATGGGAATTGATGCCTTCAGCTCAAGGTAATGGAAGGCTCCCCACAAACTGATGTGCTCTGTAAATAGGCTCCTGATGGTCCGGAATGCTAATATCAGTTGTAACAGCTCCAAAGCTTCTCCTTCTAAATAGGTGAGATGGATTTCAGGAGGTCAGTGTAACACATTCTGCTAAAATTTATGTTGGTTTTCTTTACAAACAGCTGTAGGTGGAAATCTTCCCAGCAGGTGGTCAAAGTTTTTCTGTTTTTCCCTTGTTATTTTGCTGAGATTTGGGGAGAGGTGAGTAGAGGTTGAGGGGGAGGGGAGAGTCAGCCAACAAGTCTGAAAATACACAGAGATCCTGCCAACTCTGTCAGTCCTAAGACCCATCTGCTGATAGGTGAAATGCAGAGACTGATAGACTGCAAAGATCGCTCCAATGTTCAGTGACGTATCTTATAGCTTCTTGTGCTCACGGATTTGCCTCTTTAGCTCTTAAGCTCATCCATAACTTTTGGCCGCCTCCTAAAAGAGCCTCTTCCCCTCTTCATTTTGCACCAAATGCACTTTTGGTGCAGCCGGATGTGGACCCTGTGTTGGCACACGCAGCGCTTCCTGCCACTGTGGAGCCCGCCCCGGACTGGCCGGGATCTGGTCGTTACTTGCTTTGACCCACTCTCGTCTCCAAGCCCTTTTCTCAAACTGCCCTCTGTGGAACAGAGCCATGAACTACGATGGCCTCATTATCCAGTCCTGAAAATAGGGACATGTGATCTTGGCCAAGTTTTTGATGTTTCTTCCAGGATTGAGAGGTAATCTGGGAAATGTCGTTTGGCTGCCAAGAAGTTGGCATTTCTAGGACATTTTGGTGGCTTATTTAGAACAACAGAAGAGTATTAGAATCTGGGAGGTGTGGTTATTTTCCTGAAGTGGCTCAGGGGCCACTTGCCCCAGAAGGGACTTCTCAACTTCTAAAGTTGCTGTTGAGCTGTGGCCTCTGAGCATCTTAGTCTCTCTCTCCACCCAGGTAAAGCTCATGGCCACTTCATTTCACAGGTGGGTTTATTTCCCCAATCTTCTAGGACTTTCGCTATTAACATTCCTCTCGCATTTTCTTTTGTAGATACATAGGAATGAGATGACCTATGTAATTAATAATAATCACACCTAACACTTGCTGACACTTACTCAGTTTCAGGAACAGGAAGGAGTTAAGTACCTTGACCGATTTTTATTTTTTTACTACCTTTTGGTTTTTAATAACAAAAGATTAGAAATAACCTATTAAGTATACATCTGGTTACATATATAATGCTTCATTCCTACCATGGACTATTATGTAGCCATAGAAAAATGGTATTGAATATCTTTATGTATTAATATGTAAAAACCTACATAATATAGTAAATGAAAACAAGTAAGTCTATATAGAGAGGATAATATGCTATGGGTTTTTCTGGAGGGAAGATGATATATTTTTTATGACATCCAAGGGACAAATGACAGTGATTATCTATGGTGGGAAGGGGCCAGACTGGCAGATGAGAGACGCATGTTGAAAGGAACTTTTTTTTTTCACTTTATTTTGATATTTTTGAACCATGTGAATATATTATCTATTCATGACTACCTTAATAAATGTAAAATAATAATAATAAAAAATCTCTATAGCACTTACTTTTATGAGCAAAATATAAATGAACATGCTCACTTTGTAGTTAAAACAACAAAATGACAACTGCCACAACTATTCATTGACCCAGATATTTTTCATATGTGATTTAATTTCACCGACCTTCGCATGACAGATGTTATTAGCATTGTTCAAAGGTGGGAAACTGAGGCTCATGAGAACCAGTTGGTGAGTGCAGGGTCCAGCGCTGACAGGAGGACCAACTGATTCAGAAGCCCAGGTTAATTTTAGGGCTCATTGATGAATTTGTTATATTTTAAAATGTAAATCTTAAAATCTGAGACTCTCTTACTAGCGTTTTTCTAAAATGAATGTTCTCTATGATTATTTTATTCTTCATTCCTTTGAGGCCTTATTGTTAAGAATAAGACTGGTGAGTCCTTTTGTCTGGATTTTGTGCCCTAGATTGTTTTGGCAAGGTTCAGAATCCTGGAAAAAGTATCTTGAGCTGTGGAGCATGGGTGGGCTTTCAAGGGTTTGTGCAGCTTCATGAAACTGTCAGCAAACTTTTATGTGAATTGATTTACATGGGGCATTTTTCTTGGGCGGGGGTAGTTTTAATCCAGGGTATCAAAGATATATCCAAGATCCTCTGAGGTCACTCAGGACTGTTCTAGCTGTTCATCGTAATTCTCAGAGGATGCAGTGAGTCTCGCGTAACCTGTCTGCAGACACGTTTTCATATGGCCATCAAACACTTAAAAAAATTGAATTAATTGCCAACTCCAAAACATGGGAGATTTCACCCAAAAACCTGGATTCAGTGCTTAGGTAGAAGATTTGAAGGGCCTGACATGCTAATCTTGCATTTGTAGTTGGCTGCCACCATCCGGAGCCACACTGGGGATGCCCCTTCTTTGGGGCATGTTCTCTCTGGTTCGCCTCAGACCACAAGAGTCACAGCCAGCTCTTGAATGAATGACATCGACTTGGCTTGAGAAGAAGTGAGTTCTAGTCTCTCTTCTCCCCAAAGCAACTCTGAAAATGATGTGTCATTTTTTTTTTGCGGATGATTGAAATGAGACTCAAAGAGGTTAAATGACATCAGCTCAGGTTGTACATTGAAGTGGGTTAGGTTAGCATGAAACTTGAACTCAGATCGTCTGACATTATTCTGATATTTTATCAGCTTAACCACAGTTGTCCCCCATTATTTTATTTGATCCTCGCAGCATTAGTAGAGATGGGTAAAAGCATTATATCCATTTTACAGCTGAGCAAACCAAAACTCGGTACAGCTCTAGAAAAGGAAGATGACCAACCTAAAGGGCAGAGCTGACATCTGGTGCCAGGTTTTCTGAATCCAGATACCATAGCCTTTAGTCGTTCTCAGGAACAACGGAGACCTGTATAAATTCCAAAGTTCTTTATAGCCGAGATTTTAATGATTCTAACATATTTGATTTCGAATAGAAGCAGGAAAGGTGGAGGGGCCCTCATTGTTGATGTTGTTTCAGAACTGGTGGAGAGTTCCTGGGGTCACTCAGACAGCAACATGCAGGAGCCTCATTCCTTGCAGGGCACTAACCGGCCCGGAAACTGTAAAGCATGGCTAAGAAGTAGGGGAGATGTTAAGACGGACACCAAGTTGCCTCCCAGAGCCCTATAAACTTGGGTGGGGGGACCTAGCTGTGTACATGTGAAAGGATTTAAGCGCCTTTATAAAGCCTGTACCCCCATCAATACATGTTAACATTATTTTAAGCATGTAGTGAAGGGGATGTTGTTTTGCATGACATCGCTTAGAGATGGGTGCTTGATGGAGACCTGTTGTCAGCCACTATATAGTGAGATTTGGAGCATATTAATTAGTGTTATATGTTAGCCACTAAAATGGTAAGGTGCAGGTTCTTTACCACAAATGAAGAAACTTAGGGTGTGCTATTTTTCTGGATGGTTTTTTGTTGGTTGAAGAGTTTGCAGACAGCCTACAATCTTTACTTACACTGAATTTAGATGAGAAAGTGCAGAGAGGGGCCATTAACTCAAGAGACAATAGATATATAGTAGTGAAGATCCTGGACTCAGAACCAGCCTGCCAGGTTTAAACTCTGGCTCTGTCACTTACCAGTGTGTATGATTTTAGATTATTAATGTATTTGACCACTTGTTGCTTCAGTTTTCTCCTCTGTAAAACCAAAAGAACACAAAATTCATATGCCATACAGTTGTGAATTGCAATCAGTTACATGTGAAAAATACTTAGGACAGAGCCTGGCATATACTAAATAGTGCATAGGTATTTGCTGCTGCTGCTGCTGCTGCTGCCGCCGCCGCTGTTTTTGTCATTGTTGAGATGGTGATTCCTGAATTGGTCTCTTGTAGATCTAGAGCCAAGAAACTGGTGGACATAGACACTATAAGTGGGCACCCTCTGAGACTCCCTTTCCTAAGCCTTAAACTGAGGTCATTAGACTAATCCCCAGTAAAATATATGTCTAGCTGCAAACAAGTAAGGGGTACCCTTTTATCACGAGAAGGGTGATGGAGAACTAGTCTTTGAGGTTGGGACCGCCAATTGTGCATATACCCTTGACTGTCGTAAGACAGGTGACTTTAGGAAGAAATACGGGCTTTGACCTTGAGTTCTGACTCTGCCACTCCCCAGCTCTAGGATCTCTTGCAAATCATCTCAGGGCTTATCTTCCATTCCCATGTAAATGTGAGATGATATCATCTTTCAGGATCTGTGTGAAGAATGAATAGTCAACATTTGGTAAATGCTCTACAGAGTGTGGTGCTTAGTAGGTACTCAGTAAGTGGCAGCAGCTTTCAGTATTACTATGAATGAAAAATTCTGGTCTCAGATCCTGTAAATCAAAATATTTTACCCTAACTCCTTAGGTAATACTGTTGCCTAAAATCAACGCTGTATCTAAAGACTAATGGATAATGCAGATTGCATGTTACTTGGAGAATGTGAGTAATTGCATCCAGGCAGGGGTGACTTGTGTGAGATTAAATCAAAAGGAATTTCCTGGGTTTGTGATGTAAGAGACATTCATAGTGATGGTGAAACTTTAGAATACTGAGGAACTGAAACCCAGATACAAGTTCAAGAATAGTGATCATGAGTGGTTGCAAAAGTGATAGAAAGATTGAGCAATGGACTGAGTTGAGTTGACCATCCATACTGTACCCCATGTTCAGTTTCTTCACTTTAATGGCTGAAATATTCAGAGTGTCAGTACTCCTTGCTCCCCAGCCAAAATAGTTTTATTTATAGTTTAAAACTATAAGGGTGCCCACTTATAGTTTTATTTCTGCCCACCTTTCTTTTCTTGCCGCATTTGCATTTCTTCAATAAATATTTATGTAGCTTCTACCATGCCAGGTCCTGGAGATGCAACAGTAAAACAGACATGCTCACGCATGCATGCGTGCACATACACAGATGTGTACACGTGTTCTCGTGAAACCTACTCTTCACACAACATACATTGCATTTGAGGAAGACAGAAAAGTTTTAAACTTCAATAAAATATGTGGTTTAATCTCTAGGATTGTTGTGGATTTTTCCATCTCTCTCTTTATCTTCCTCCCTCCCTTCCCCCCTCTCTGTCTGTCTCTCTCACTGTCTGTCTCTGTCTGTCTGTCTGTCTCTATCTCTCTCTTCCCCTCCCTCCATCTCTTCCTCCCTCCCTTCCTCTCTCCCACTCTGTCTGTCTGTCTGTCTGTCTGTTCCCCCCCTCCCTGCTTCTGCTATTTGGAAAGTTGTGTATTCTATTTCTCATCTATGAGAGACCTTTAGCCTATTTAAGCTTCACAGCACCTCTTCAAGCTATTCACTAAAGGGCCATGAAGGATTTCGGGGGGCGAGGTTTGATTCATAATATACTGAAAGTTTTGTTAACATATTAGAATGTGGTAGTAATTTTGTGTTTCTGTTCTTTTTGCTAAAAACAAAAGTATAGATAAATACATGAAAATATGCCTTGTTTGGAGTAAATAAATATGAAAATGAACTGTATTTATTTAGCTGTGCTGGAGGTCAATTTCAAATAAATTCTATTTTCCTATGGGACTTTTCTTTAAAAAGTTAGTAGTTAGTTGTTTGGTATGTTTTATGTTGAGCGATATTTAAAGTGAAACCAGGGAGGAGTAAAAAAAACATGCAGTTAACTCTTGAACAGCGTGGGGGTTAGAGGCACTGACTCCACACAGTCAGAAATCCACTTACAACATTTGACTCCTGAAAACCTAACTACTAAGTTTGATCAGAAGCCTTACTGATAACAGTTGATTAACACATTTTGTGTGTTATATGTATTATATACTGTATTCTTCCAATAAAACACGTGAGAGAGAAGAAAATGTTATTAAGAAAATCATAAAGAAGATTAAATACATTTACAGTATTTGTTGGGGGAAAAATATCCACATATAAATGGATCTGTGAAGTTCAAATCTGTGTTGTTCCAGGGTCAGCTGTGTTTTGACTGGAACATTAATGCCTGATTATGGGGCATATTAAATTTGCTGGCAATGAAATTTTTAAAAAATCTATGATAGTTTGTATTTTTTTGTTGTTGTTGAGATTATAGATACGATTTACAACATCTCTGAGCTAGCTTTCAAGGGAACTAAATTTTTGCTTTTTCATTTCTTCTACCTTTTGACTTTTGACTTATAGAGTCCAGATTCTCCTAAACATTGTGCAAAAAGGTTTAATGGTGCCTGGGAATTAGAAAAAAAAAAATCTAATTTTTAGCGGCTATTTGGAACAATAGAAAACATACAGATTGTAATTTAAATCTCTTCAATGTAAAGATGACAGTTAACAGTGTATTAAAATGACATGTTTTTGAATGGAATTTATGTTAAGGAAAAATGATTTTGAAAATAGTTTATCTGGAAATATTTTCATTGCTGAATTTTGTTGCTAAAAGTAATGTCTGTCTCCTCACCCATCCAAAAAACTTTCCTATATTCTCACTGTAAAACAACATTGGAAAATGACTATTTTGTCTAAGAATCTTCGAACAAGAATTTCAGTACTTTCCTTTTTAAGATTTAATTGTTAAAAAAACAAAAATCCAGTTTCTTCTGATAAATTTGCAAGAACAGCTGATAAACATTAGGAAAGTAGCAATGTTAGTGAATTTCAGTAGAAGCTTTTTTTATGAAGGTGGTGGGTGACATCTGTAGCGTTGGTCGTGGTTATTTAAGTGTGGCCCTCAACATACTTCTATGTAGATTCCCATGTCTTTGGTAACTTCCTTATGCAGCTGTAACCCTCATTAATTCCAAGTGTGATGGTGAAGGGGGAAATCTGAATTTCAAACCTGACCTTTGAATTGTTGGCTTATGAAGTATATAACATGAGTATAAAGATAATGAAGCATGTTCTATCGTTGAGCTTTCACTAAATTTTTCTTGCTATTAAGAAATGAGATAAAATGTAAACATTATTACCTTTTGATTTTGTTCTTATTTTTGTCTATTTTATCATATATTAACACATTTTAACATATATTTTGTGTTGGTAGAGAACATATATGTTACCTAAAAATAAACCACTGTATAGGAGCTGCAGGCTTTTTTGTTGTTGTTGTTAATATTGGGGTGGGTGTACAATAGGGAATTTAGGAATTTAGGAAATCAGTGTATGAGACGGTCTCCTACTAATGCCAAAGGGTTAATAACGCTGAACTGCTGGTATGTTATTCACTTGGCAAAGACCTCCCAGGAATAGTCTCCTTGTGCATTTTATTTCAGGTACTTTATGAATGAAATGCATTTTTACTATCGAATGAAAAAATATACAGGATTATGGGGAATGATTTTTCTTTCCTTAACTCGTCCTTTTAGATCCCCTTCTTTAGGATATATGCTGGACTCTCCATGTTAATTATGTAGACTGGGATATTTTGCTATATATGGATCAGATCACATTCTTTGTGTATATAGAATATAGAATCTCAGTTTCTCCCTCTTCCTGCATCATCACTCTCTCTCTCTTCCTCCCATTCATGAAGATAATAATCTAACTCCAACATCCATGATATGATGATTTGCCAAGTGCTCTTTGTCTAGTTACATTTACTAAGGAATTGTAGGAAGGCGGTGGGAATGGTGCTTGGCCTCTGCTTAGCTTTATTCAGATCGCTTGCTTCCCAAGGACCTATAAGAGCCTTGATGCATGTAGTGCCAAAGGACAGCTGCAGAGTCGGGGCATGTTTATTGCTTGCAGGGGCATGTGGTTGACCAATCACAGGTTAAACAATGCCTGGCTACAGTGGCTAAGACTTTGCCTCTGAGCCAGGAAGACAAGAGAGCACCTCAGGCTTCTTCGTTTACTCACATAGGTGTGCATATGGAGGAACCGAGGCTTGCAGCTCTCGGCATCCCCTGTGCCTGTCAGAATTTTGGCTTGTTTGGTTCTGGTAGAAAGGCTTTGAGACAGGATGTTACGTGTTTTCCGACTCGGCCTTCTTCAAGGCGGATAGGATTGTTCATTTTGAAATCTCTGTGGGTACACCTAAGTTCACTGCATGGTTTTGCTTGAATGAGATGTACTGATTCATGTTTTTTTTTCAGCTGATGGATCTGTTTACCTTTATACACACAAACCTATTTGTAATTTTCTTTCTTCTGAAAGTATAATTCAGCATTGAATGAGGGAGAGAGAGATTTTGAAAGCTTTGATGAAATAGAAGCACACTTTGCATGTGCTTAAAAAAATAAGGAATCCCAGAGGTACATTATTCAGGGGGAAAAAAAATTAAACTCTAAAATCAATCGATCTATCAATCAATTAAAAAAGAAATGTAGTGACAATTTTCTTTTAGTTTTATGTTGTGTTCTGAAGCTCAGCTCTGAGGATTTTTGTTTTGACTGTGATAAATAAAAATTCTAAACTAAGTTTAAAGAAAATATTTCTCCTCCTTTTTCCTCCTAGGTGTAAAAAAATAACTATTTTTGTGAACTATTGAATGGGGAAGGAAAGGCTAAAGCAAAGAAAACAATAGGAATCCAGAACTAACAGGCTCTAAGGAGTAAAATTAGTGGTCCTGGAAATGAAATAGTATCGAGGATTACGTTTGTGTGAGCTTCACAGACTTTGAGATTTTCTAGCCACATGCCCTGTAGTGGAAATGTTTTGCATGTTATGGGATGTTTTTTTGTGTGTGGGGATTGATCAGAATGGCACTAGGAGTTCCAAAGAATATCCAAAAGTAAAGCACAGATATTTTTTGGATTTTATTGTTTAATCACATTATTTTTTGTTGTTTATAATCACATTTAATGAATCTACAAAGATGATAAAATAAATAGTCTGTGTCTGAGTGAAGAAGAGGGGTTGGGCGGGTGGCAGATCTTTGCGACCTCCTATGCTTTCTGCAGCTCTGATCTCTGTACAGTCTAAGTGTAGGAGTTAAATTGTGCAGCATCTCATATATTAGTTTAACCAGAATCATCCTCCTTTATAATCGGACTCCAATATCGACTTGTTAGTTGAGCATTATTTGATTAAATTTTCATTGTTTCAGGTTGTGGGAAATGTTTTGTGCAGAATCTGTTTTCAGTCCTGAAGTAAGGTATTCCACTATTTACGAATAAGTCTCTGAAGTGCTAAATTAGAACCATCAACTTTATGAATGATAGTACTGTTTAGTTACCATTGGCTTTTTACATTCTCCTTTAAAATCTAGCTGGTTTTCCACGTGCCAGCCTCTCATTCCAGAACTTCGGAAAGGATGAGAAGAAAGTGAATTAGCATTTACGAAGAGCCCAATCGCTCTCTCAGGCATCATGTTAAACAAAACATGTATTATCTCGTCTTGGATCCCTGGGGTGTTAGTGGTGTTGTCTCTCTTTTACGAATGAAGAAAGGTTAGCTAATTTGGGCAAGCCTACTCGGTTAGGAAGTAGAGAGCTGGAACTGGAAGACAGTGCTGAATTCTGTGCCTATAATCCTTCTTCAGTTTCAAGAAAATGGACCCATTCTGACTTACGTGGGGTTTCACCAGTTAGCCTTTGGTAACAAGAGCCTAGAAGCCTTCACCCATATTCAGCTCTCTTGTGTCTGCGTCAGAGCATTTTCACATTTATGCTTTCTTGTCTGCAATAGCAGCATGTTTTTACCAACAGAAGCAAACTCCTTCCTAAAAATGCAGAATTTACCCATATGCGTGAATGGCAGTGGGTTCCTTCCCTCCAAGAAGGTGCTGTGCAAAAGCATAAAACTGCCAGTCACAGGGGATACTACAGGGAAGGGCTCACAGTCACGATGACTTCACTGGGGGTGGGGCCGTGGGACCGCCTTGCAGGGCGGAGGTGAGCCCGGACGAAACAGTTTTGTATTAAACTGTAGAGGTTCAAGGCGAGGGGATGAGAGGTGGAAAGGGAGTGAAAAGCACCCATCCTGGCCAACGGATACTTATTAGCTTGTTAAGAGAATAGCTCATCATCTCTTGTTACCTTTACCAGGGAGGGCATCTCGGGACTGTAACGCGAGCGTCATTTGAACAGCCTGGAAGAGCTCCACCTTGGCAGTGTGCAAAATGGCCTGTGAAAAGCGTGGTGAGGAAAACCAAGGTGGAAGCTGAGATTCTCTGCAATTTGGGAATACTCACTGACGAGAGTTTATATTTCGTGGAGTTCCTTAGGGAGAAGGAGAAAAACAGTTAATGAAAAAAAGATTTTTTTTTAAGTTTGGGGTCTTGAGAACAGAGCCATTTGTGGAGGGCACAAGCTTTACTGTGGGAAAGAACTGGAAGAGAGTCGAACTATTGGATACACAGTGCTTCCTGTTTGATGCTTTGTAACTTTGCATCCTTTTTGATCACACAGGCCTCTAGGATGTCATGGAAACAGCATCAGGCTGGGATGGCTATGTTCACAGATTGACCAGTGTATATGCCTTTGGGTAAAAACTATATGCTCCTCGTTTTGTCATTTGTAAAAGTAAAGTCATTGGCTTGGCCTCAAGATCACCTGTCACAGTTCTTCCCTAACCTCCTTTAGTCATGTGATCTGTTTCCTTTGTCTTCAGTTAAAAAAAAAAAAGAGGATGGTTGATTAATCCGATAACCATCCAAAAAAATGGTTTCCCTTTTTACATCCTTGACACATGAAGGGAAAAGGTCTTGTAATTTTATGTGCATTGGGCTATTAGTGGAACAGAAATGGTGCTTATTAACTTATAAAAAATAATCAGAGTGAGCTAATCAGAGCCAATGCTTTCAGACAAAGGCCAGAGTGTGCTGTTTATTCCATGACTCTCCTGAATGATGGAAAATGTGCACATCAGTTTAGCCAGATTAAGTTTGTAGTTTTCTTGATCTTTCCCGAAACAATTTCTGTTTGAGTTAATGGCATTAAGCACTTATTTTTTAGTCTATATCAAGGGTTGGCAAACTATGCCCCAGGCAAGCTTTATAGAAAAAGTTTGTCAACCTTGTTCTCTATTAATGAGTTTGGCTTTATTGTATCTGTTCACTTATTGTAAACAACTGCAAATCATTCCTGAACCTAAGTGGGGGGTGGGGAGGAGAGACAGAGAGAGGCAGAGAGAGATAGAGACAGACAGACAGAGAGAGAGACAGAAAATAAAATAAAATCTCATGTGTCCCAGTTGATCGTAATGAAAATTAGGAGTTGTCTCTTCCTAGTGTGCTATGGTGATTTGAAAAACAAGCAGACAGACAAACACAAAATGACCAGGACACACACAGGGAAGGACCCGTGCCTAACTTCCAGGATCAACACCTAAATCGTACAGACAAGCAGCGGTGGACTCCTTCCTAACTACTGAGCTACATCGCAATGGAGGATTCTGAGAGGGGTGCCGTTTCCTTCAGGTGAAGGACTGTTGAAGGACTGCCACTGTGGGAGGAGGTGTGGGTGTAACCGAGAATAAACCTGGGGCATTTTAGCATCTGAGCTCTGTGTGTGCATGAGCAGGATAAGACCACAGAGAAGCGTTCCAAAGTGAAAGGGGTGTTCTGCTGGCCTGCACGCAGGAAAGATGCTGGTAGGCATTTTAGCTGCTTCTCCTATGGAACGTCAGTTGCTCTGCCCAGAATGGGCTGAGGGTCAGTGACAGAGATTGAGTATTCAGTTGTGTTACAATAAGCCATTTCAACAATGACTGCCCTTTGCCCGTTGCTTTTCTCTTCCCATTTCCAGTCCTGCTTTAAGGAATGTAGGAATAATGTGGTTTTGCAAAGGGTCTCAGAAATTCTAATATGAAAGAATGTTTTTCCAGTTACTATGACTGCATCACAAATTACTCCAAAATTTATCGTCATAAACAGCCGTTTATTATGTTGACGGATTCAGTGGGTCAAGCGTTAAGACAGGGCAGAGCAGAGATGACTTGTCTTTGCTGCGTGATGTATGAGACCTCAGCTGAAGAGCTCAAAGGTTGGGGCTAGAATCATCTGAAACAGTGCTGTCTAATAGAACTTTCTGTGATGACGAAAATATGCTATATCTGCACTCTCCAGTGTGGGTGCCACTAACCACACATGGCAACTGAGCGACTGAAATATGGCTAATACAGTTAGTGAACTGAATTTTCAATTTAATCCGAAGGCTTGTTCTCATAGCTAGGTATAGATTTGCACTGTCCAGTATGGTTGCCACTAGCCACTAGTTGAGAATTTAGTTGAGGCTCTCTCCATTGGAACACCTCTGTGTGACTTCCCCACGTGTCCTGCTCTTCCTCATCACGTGGTGGCTGGGTTCCAAGGGCAAGTTTCTTGAGGGACCTAGCATTAGCGTAGGCGATATGGCTTCCACTGCGTTTTATTCATCAGGGTAGTTACAACGTCCCGTCCAGGTTTAAGATGAGTGGCAACAGACTCCATTTCTTGATGATGATAAGCGGCCGGTTCTGGGAGAGCATTGGGACTAGAAATACTGCTATCATCATTTCTGAGAAATAAAACTGCCACAGTTGTTCCAGGTCATCAGTCCATTCATTCATTTATTCACTCGGCCGACACCGAATGCCTACTCTGCTATCAGATTATGTAGGGGAAGGCAGTTGAGAGGAATGAAGGAAAGATGTGCAGAGGTACTGCCAAGGCAGTGTGAGCTGAGCCATGAGAAACATGGAAGGTAGAGATTAGCTCAGACGCATAGGAGTCTCTTTGAAGAAGCGTCATGGAAACTGGATCTTAAAGTCAGACTAGACTGACTAAAGGAGTTTGCCAGAGAGAGACAAGTAATTTGGGCAAAAGGTTGAGCATATTCCACAGGAGGAAAGTCTCAAAGCTAAGCTTTTCCTGAGGCTGCCTCAACTCTATAGTCCTTGTTCAAGAAAGAAAACTGTAAAGTTACCTTGCCAACCACATTCCTCCTTTTGAGTGTGTGTCCCCAGCCATACCGTGCATATTGAGAACCAGCCGCATACCCAGCAGGTCACCAATCCAGAAAAATCCATAGCTCAAGGGGATATCATTGATGAATTACAGACAAGTTGCCTGTCAGCAGGAAACATGGATTTGATTAGAGAATCTTCATACCATGCTGGCTTTTCTAAAGAAGATCTGGCTCTGAGAGAGGAACAAAGATGCCTGAACACATGGGCGGCATTGAAAACAAATATTGATGGGCCCCTTCTGGGGAGATGGCTCGAGTGGGTTAGAGTCTGATGTCAGAAAGCGCTGGGATGTGGAAAACCATTAACTGTGCTGATTGACCAGAATAAAAGCTCCATCTATTTTTTAGATCTCAAAATCGAGGGTGAAATATGAAGGAGGGCGGAAGGGCAGAGGTGATGGTGAGAACACAGGGCTGCACAAAGGCACTTTCTCTGAGTTGGCCTCTATTACTCTGGATACTGGTCTTGGACCATCCTTCTCTATCTCCTATTCTGTAGAGCATTTTTCTGGACTTCTGACTATTTTTTAGTGCTGTGCAAAATCCACTTAATTGAACATGAATGTCCAAACAGCTGACGTTCAGTGATGTTCAGATTTAGGATTCAGACCGTCTGCTGGGTGTTCTTATTAAACCAGTAGGAAAAAGCTCTGGCTGTATCTGATTGCATCTGACTGTTGACTGAGTTAGAAGTATCTCTGTCACTGCCAGATGTACATGATACAGTAAAGGGAGCATTTTTCTTAGCAAATGAGACTTACTAGCTCCCAGGATCTAGATTGATTGAAACAGCTCGCTGCTCCAGGGATAAGGCTGGATTTGGTTCAGTCATCTCTTTTATAAATTCAGGACTTCAGAAGTCTGATCTGGAGTCTTTTCAATGAAGGTTTTCAAAATCTGCTCCTTTACTTTGAAACCCGTGATTTGTTTGTTTTTCTAGAGCAGCATTCTCCGATACCATTTTCTGCAAGGGTGAGGGGTTCTAAAAATGCATGGCCACCATTGGCCATGTGTGGATACTGAGCACTTAAAACGTGGCTAGTGCAACCGAGGAGCTCAGTTTTAAATTTTATTTAATTTAAGTAGCCACTTGAGGCTGATGACTCCCCTTATGGGCAATAGTCAGAGGATCTAATTTTGGACATGCTATTTGCTGAGATGAGCTTAAGACCTTTGTGAACCCTCTAATTTTTTAGCAGTATCTTAACTCGGTAATTTTTCTTCTAGGAGCAATCTATGGGAAGAAGGAATGGCTGGGGTGACATTGGCAAACTAAGGGCTGGGATGGGGTGGTGAGGAACAGACTTGAAAAAGGGCCCCTAAGGCAGCCATGATACTCATGTTTCCTGTTGTGTTCTCTACAAGATAACCGGGCCACGTTAACTACAATTATACAGGTTTCCTTTCTGAACTTTTTTCAGCCTTAAGTATGCAGACATGGATGTGAGTCTCCAGATGAAGCATCAGTGCCCAATATATTTGATTCAAACCAGACCCCTTTCATCTTTTTGGGTTATTCTGTGGAACACACTTTGGGAAATACAGGTTTAAGCAATGACACTTTCTGCCACCATAAATGATAAACTTAAGGTATCTTGTAGGCAGTGAATCCATCCCTATTCTTAATTTCTGTAGAGTTTAAAATCTGCATTTGTGCTTTGAGTCCTATCATTCCTTCACTGCGTTTGCATTGTTAACTCTAGTGCACAGAAGTCTGGGCTGGGCTGGTTGCATTGTATAGCCTGCGAGTCCAGAGACACAGATGTGTTCCTGCTTTAGCACCGTTAGCCCAGGGCTGTAACACCAGGCAGGCACCTCCACCAAAGGGCTGAATGTAGCTTGTTCTTCCCTCCCATAGGAGATGGTGAGGCTTTGTACCTCTTCTACTATTGTGCCTTTGCTGTTGACTTTCCGAGAGGTCAAGTTTAGTTCTTGTGGTTGGCAAAATGCTGGGTGTTTCCTGCATCCGTAATTGTTCATTCTTTCTCGTTTTTCTTTTGATCCTCATATAGACGTGCATATGAATGCATTCATACTGATTTTTCCAAGGTTTTTTTTTTTTTTTTAAATAACTCGAGCAGCCAGTAGGAGATAAATAGAGCAGATCACAGCACTCTGTTCACTTAATCAAGTGAGCTAGTAAAGGAAGGGAAAAGAAAGAAAAATACAAAAATAGAAGAATATTTCCTCCTCCTCCTCTTCCTCCTTTCTCTCTTCAGTCTCAAAGTTCTTCAGCAAGTTATCTGCAGAAAACATCTGTCTCCCAACAAATAAATGTAATTTGGTTTCTGATCTAGGCCTGTTCCCCTCTGGTTGTAAGGAAGAGAAGGAAGAGTTTTTGCCACACAATGGAAGTGAAATCAGCAAGATGCTGTCTGTGAAGCCGAAATATTGAGCTTTACAAGATGACAGTGAAGTAGTCAGAAGTGGTGTTTTTCTGCTTAACGTTATCAGCACTGTGGGATAAGAAAGAATTGCAGGAAGAAGAGACTCAGACACTGGGGTCTACAGCTTTCTTTTTCCGAGCTCCCCCAGGCTCACTCCTAGAGCAGCCCCACCACGTGGAGTCCAGCCATCTCCACTTCCTCTGCTGCGTGTCTCTCTGGCTTGTACTGATTATCTTGTCAGGAGACAAAGGATCTACAAAGTAGGTGCCAGTAAAGACTGTGGACAGAGCCTCTGCAGGGAGGGGAAGCTGTGAAGGCCTGGGGAGAAAATGCAGGGCTGCTGTTTGAGGCCTGGAAGCCTCTTTGTTAAGAAGATTCATGGGCCTCTGAAGAGTGGCCTACTCAGGACTAGGGGAAGAATGGGCCAAGCCTTTGTAGTCTCTATCCATCTGCTTAAAAAAAATTATTTTTTAACTAGTCGAAAAGAGGAGGTTCCAGGGAGGCTTATTTGAACAAATATTTGCTCTCCCTAATTATGTACCCAGAGCAGCTCTCTTGAATGTTTAATGCAAACCTTAATATTTACAATAGCTTAAGGAAGAGTTTATAATGTATTTGGGAGGGAGGCTTCTGAAGTTGGGGCCATAATTCTTCTTTGCACTTATATAAGACTTTTCTTCCTAAGAGACCTCAGCCATATTTACCTTAGCCACTGTTCACAGAAGCAAAGTGAGGAGATGAAGCTCTAGAGAAGGGAGGGGCCCCTGTGGGCAGCCACCGACGCGTTTTATAGGTGAGAGACACTTGTCATTGCCAAAAGTTTGGTGCCAGCCACAAACCTTTCTGAGCAAGAATATCAGGCAAGCTCGAGCTCACCGCCGCCTTGTGATAGGAAGAGTGAGTGTCCCGCGGCGGGGCCAGGCAGGCTCTTGACCCCGGTAGTGGTCTTCTGGCTCAGTTCCTTTCCCCGGCAGGCCTTGCCCATCTCTTTCTGAGTCTGGAGATTTAGTGATCTATGGAAGACTGGTCTGTACATGGAAGACCTTGGGACCTGGAAGAACTGAGTTTGAAACCTTCCTCCGTCTTGTATATGGCCCTTGGGAGGGCTGTTTAACTTCTTGTTGCCTCAGTTTTCCCATCTGGACAGCAGGTACAATAACACCGTTCACACGTGGTTGGTATGAAGATTACAGTGAGAGTCGAGCGCCTGGCCTGGGGCAGACCCTGTGCTGGAGTGGTGGGTATTATCTCTGTCATCACCTAGAGAGCCACCTTCGTTTTGCATGTTGGATAAAAAAGGACCTCTGAAGTGATTCCCTGAGTTTCTTTCTCCATGCAGTTCATGGTATCCGGTAAGACACAAACTCGGCAGTTACTCAAGAGTCGTGTCTCCCCACAAAATAAGAGATGAGGAAGGGAGATGAGGAAAGTAAGGTGATGGGCAGGTGCGAATGGGCGTTTTGCTGCCAGGCACAGCATGCGTGTAGGTGAACATGTGTACACACTCACTTTCGAGGAGGCCGGAATGCGTCACGGTGTCTCCTCAGCTCAGGAGTTTGCTTTCCTTCCTCTCCCTCTTTTTGCTGAGTCTGGTTTGGTGGCTGCCGCACCCATCTGTTGGGTGGTCTCAGCTCTCTAGGATTTGTTTCACATGAAGCCAGTTGTTTCTTGTCTGTAGTCTTGAAACAGAATCTCTCTCCTTTTTGTAATTGTTATACCTTGGAGGGCAGGAAAACATAACTTCTTCTACAGAAAGAGAAGGAGACCCAACCTGGCTTCCATTTTGATTTTTTCCCATTTTTGGCGTGAGCAAACATGTTGATTTGTAACATCACTGGTGTCACATGAGCTGTGTAGGTGGGACAATGTCAGGCAACTACTGGCAGGGCATGGCACCTGTTCTTAGGCACTGACAGCAGATGCAAGTCGATAACATCTCGTCCATACTGACGCTGTGGATGCTGAAAGCTGACTTCCTGTTCTGGACTTTCCTCTTTTGAGTGGCTGTGGAGGGACTTGGCGGTTTGTAAATGACACTCAGTAGAGCTTCTCCAAGATGGGAGGAATGGTTAATAAACAGAGTGGACTTCGGTGATGGTCAGTTATAAAGAACTATTTGAATGAGTACTTCCAGCTCTGTCTCGAGGCCTGGGACCACAGGAATGGACAGGACAGGTAAGGGTCTTTGTCTCCTGGAGAGTTAGTCTAGTGGGGGTAGATGGACAACAAACATGGAAGCAAAAATAAACGTCAGTAACTAAGACTGGGGGGAGGGAAGTGGAAGCAGCAGAGCTTTAGGAGGCTTTTGACGTGCTCCAGACCAATCGTTCAGCTCAGAGCCAGGCGGGGGCCAGGGGAGATGGGTCTTCTGTATAAGGAAGGTGGATCCAGCAGAACTTCTAGCTCTTGCCTCTGCTATAGCTTTAGTATGTTATTTAACTCTCTAAAACCTTTATTTTTTTTCCCCCTCTGGGGAAAAAATGGAGATAATAATAAATGTACTTCACAAAGTTGTCAAACATGCACATATTTTTTTAGTTGTTATTTATATAGTTTTATGAGAACAAGCGCCTCAGTGGTTTTCAGGGAAAACCCCCTTTCCTATCTACGTGTGGCCACTTGTCCAACTCTGAGGTGGTCAGCAAGAGTCCGTGCTCCTCTGTCCGTAGGGACTGGCTTGTCGTTTGGCATCCGGAGGTAGCAGCTGCTTTCATTGCCTGGTCTGCAGCAAGGGAGGAGGCAGGCGCCGGTCCCGGCCACCTCTGCGGGCCGGACGCGGAGGAGCCGGGGGTGGGGAGGGGGTGGGCAGCCTCAGGCCTGCGCCGTTGCTCTCCCTCTGCCTGGCCCATCCTGTCTTCTTTCAGTTCCTGGCAGCGACCATCATCTTCCTTGATGCTGGGCTCGCCCCTTAAAGTAGCAGTGCTCAAAGTGCGGCCTGAGCACGCTTTGTAGCAGAACCGCCTGAGATGATTGTCAGAACTGCAGACCCCTGGCCTTACCCCGCACCTCCCGAGTCAGAATCACTGGGGCCAGGCCCGGGAACCCGCACTTTTTTGATGAGCTCCCAGCGTGAGCCTTGGGCAGTGGAAAATTTGAGACTCTCTTAAAAAAAAATTGATTTTCATTTTGGAGTAATAATGATAGCTAATATTTGTTGAAGGTTTATTGTGTGACACTGCTCAGTGTTTTACACTGAATAACAATGTGAGATTGGTCCTAATAATATACTGCCTTATCCTCGGGAGAACTGAGGCAAAGTGGGCTTCAACAGTTTGCTGGAATACTGATTCAAGGAGTCAAATTTGAACCCAGATCCCCAGCTATTCCCTTCAGCTGTTCTCTTCAGTCTCCCTTATGTGATGATAGTACATGGATGAACTTTTTAGTTTGCACTCAGTACTGGGTGACCTCCTGTTACATAAATAGTAACAAGTTAAACATGGAGTGTTTTTAATGAGTTTTAACTTACATTATAGCCTGGGATTGGGCTCCGATTTTGACTTAAGTGTCTACCCAGTGTAGGCGATTTTAAGGAATGTTCTTCATATCCTTTGTTCAGTCAGACCCGGATGTGTGACCCTGCTTCACTTGTAGACCTTTACCTGCTGTGCTATACCATAGGCCAGGAGATGTTCTCACTGACCTGTGCCTGCACCTGGAACATTTTCTGCCAATAGTCCAGCACCTGTGCAGGTTGAATGCTACGTTCAATCTGCTTATTGGAGGCTGTGCAAAGAGATGGAGAATTTGGGGTTTCCCCCATGACTAGAGGTGGACAAAAGTGTGTGTGTTTTTGTTGTTCTTAGTGATTCCATGTTAGTGTCTGCAAAAAGTTGGCCTTCAAAATAGGACTGGTCCAAGCAGGTTTGAAGATAAAAATCAATCATTCCATTCATAGCACCTTCTTACTTCAGGTCCCATTGCTTCCAACTCTGGGGAGGAATTTGCTAAAGGAACGACTCACACGTAACTGAAGGTGGAGATTTCCAGTAGGTAGAGACCTTAAGTTCGTTAGAGAACGTTCTTTCTGTGATGGGTGGGGAGAGGTTCCTACTAACATTTTCTCTTTGCATCAGAGGTTCTGAAACCTTCAAGAAAGTGCTACTCGTGACCCCAGATGGCTCATGATTGTGTTTCTGAAAGCAGTTTTATGGGCTCTAACTGCA
Source organism: Eidolon dupreanum (assembly GCA_028627145.1). NCBI lineage: Eukaryota > Metazoa > Chordata > Mammalia > Chiroptera > Pteropodidae > Eidolon > Eidolon dupreanum. The sequence continues at coordinate 11,709,590 of CM053511.1, forward strand.
CAAGAGTTGTGATCACATTAAAAATCCAAAACCCAGTTTTTATTAAAAAGTAATTTTAAAATGTAATGGTCTTTCACACTAAACATTCATGAGTTTTTTATTTGTTTATGACAACCTCAGGATTTAAGACTAGTTAGCCCATTAGCCACTTGCCAACTGTTTCCATGTCATCGGTATGCATTTTACAAGCTATTTATCATAAGAAGAACTCATGAAGCTTTCTGGCAGGTTTTCAGAAAATGAATCTCTGATCAATGTACAACTTTCTCAAGAACTCTTCCATGTTTCTCTTCATTAATTTGAGTTTCTTCTCTATTGAAGTATTGGGTATTGAAGTATCCATACTGGAGAGATATGGCCATGTAGAAACTCTGCTTTTACTATGTCTGGACTTATTTTTAGTCCAGAAGTTATTATTTACATAAAAGGAGAGGTAAAGAAAGGCATTCTTGAGGTGAGAGAGGGATGCCAGAAAGTTTCACTTCTTGTCAAAAGAATACAGTTTAACACTCCTTGCTACTTACTTTTTAAGAGCAATTTGAGCTTTTATTAATGGAAAAAAAAAGAAAAAAAAAACCATGAGAGAACAGAGAAGTCTCAGGTTGGGGTGTCTCTGTCTGTTGCTGTCTTCATACAAAGCACTGTGAATATTTTATTTTGATCCATAAACTCTGAAGAAAAACATAACTAAAAAAAGTATTTTTTGGAAAATGGCCCCTAGGAACTGTGATTTGTAGTTGACTATTTGTACGTTCTGTACTTTAAAAGCTTGAAATGCTCTTTTATTCAGCAATTTTTCATAAGTGTCCCAATGTCCTGGAGATTCAGGGGTCGCCAAGACGGCCAGTCAGAGTGTGTAGATGTCTCAGTCCCTTCAGGCTGCTATGACAAAAGCGCCGTCGACACACATTTACTTCTTACGGGTCTGGAGGCTGTTTCAAGGCATTGGCGAGGCTCAGCGTCTGGTGAGGGTCTATTTCCTGGTTCATAGAGGGACACTTTCTCGCTGTGTCTTCACATCGTGAGTGGGTCTAGGGAGCTCTCTGGGGTCTCCCTTTAAGGACACTGATCCCATCATGAGGACTCCACCCTCAGGACCTAATCATCTCCCAAAGCCCCACCTTCCAATACTGTTACACCGGGGATCAGATTTCAGCCTAAGAATTTTTTGAGGCGGGGGGGGGGGGGGGG
>CM053511.1:11710880-11741999 GCA_028627145.1 Eidolon dupreanum
CAAGGGTAGTTTAAGGTGTGGAAATCAAGTACATATACTAATATGCTTAAGGGAATGTACTTATTTCCTGGGGAACTGAATTCCAGCTCCATGCTTTAAGGAAATTGGTTCGTCCCATTAGAAAGGCCAACTTTTAAAACAGAAACAAATACAGTTTCTAGCTGGAGTTGTTAGCAAAGGGACAAACTTAGGTGAAGAGATTTACATACTTGCCCTGAGGTGGCCAGGATCCTTGTGAATGCTGTGGAAAATGAAGAGGACATAGTCATTGCGTTGTGTAGTTATAGTGCCAAAAATGTAGAAGAGGAAGCACCCAGGAATGAAGACATGTAGAAAACTAGAGTGCAGGGGAGAGAGAAAAGCTAGTTTCTAGGCTTTATATCAAGAGCAAAAAGAGGAGGAGTCTTTAAACAAAGTGTGTGTGTGTGTGTGTGTGTGCGTGCGCGTGTGTAAGTACATATGTAATTGTAGGATAACTGTAGGATCCTTTGTAGGCATCACAGAAAGAAATAACTAGATACCTCTTTTATTCCTGGAGAGAGTGTGAGATTGAATCTCAACTGTTAATCAGTTCCTTTTTATTTTTACTCAGAATACTTATGGTTACAAACTGATAAAATGTTTAGTACCTCTGTTAAAGGAATCGCCTAACACTCAGGAGCCAACACTTTCCTTAAAAACAAAAACAAAAACAAAAACAAAAAACCAAGAGTACAGTAGGTTTCTGTAAAAGAAGAAATCTGCAGCCCAGAATCACTGAAATAAGGATATAAAAATCAGTTTATATTGTTCGAGCTGAGGAAGACTAGGCAGGAAAACACCCAAAGCCGTAACTTATGCCAATATCATAGAAGTGTGATTTGTGAGTTAGCTCTCACATTTTAGATTTCTTTAAATCATAGAAATGTTAAATTAGCCAAGGAGCCTACAATTACAATGCGATCTCATGATGGCATAAATTTCAACTTAAAACAAATGCCTTCAGTGTGGCTACACCCCCATCACTTCATCTGTATATGGTTTATAAAGTTACAAAAAGTAGCTCCAATGAACAGACTTCATTTCTTTGTTTCTTCAGTTTCTTGAAGGCACATAGGCCATCTCTATCCTGAGAGCGTCCTGAACATGCAGATGCAGTTGGGATGCACCTTTCTCTCGGCTGGTTTGCCTAACCGGGAACACTTCCTATTCCCAGGGGCTCCATTCTACCATCTCCCTGAATAGTGAGCTCTGCAGATATGGTGCTGGACCCACGCTGAGCACTGGAAGTTTCCCTACTTGAGGATCTGAATTACAAGGCCTTACCAGGCATGATCAGTGCCTGCTAGAGGCTTTCCCCCTGATATTATAGGGGAGGGGGAGATTTCATGGAATGGAAGGACAACTATGTGCAAAGCAAAAGGGAGGTTGTGCAGAACAAATATGTGGTTTGTGCCTTTGAGAGCTGTCAGAATGCGTGAGCACAGGCTTGGTTAATATTCCAAAATTATCAGATCCCAGTGTCCCTCAAAGATTTGATATGATATGCTTGGGTTTCTTTTATTCCTTTATTTAGTGGTTCAGTGTTCAGAAGGTCCAAAAAGTTGTTACAGAGTTTCTTCCTAATACTTGAGGCGCCAGGCAAGCCGGCAAATCTTTCCCTTAACCAACGTGCATACCTTCCCTCATGATTGACCTTCCCTCATGATTGCACGTGGAGAGTCAGAGCTTTGAGAACCTTCCCATTGCTCATGTTCTCAGCTGGGTTCTTCTCTGATAGCTTCTCTGGACCTGGTTCCTTCCAGGTTTTTCGGCTTCTTGATAATTTTTGAGATTGTGGAAGAAGTTAAACCTTTTTTTTTTCTTTATTATTACAAAAGAGAATCACCCAGCCAACTTCTCATCATCTTCGTACCCATCAGAGACTCTGCGGAGACTCTGGCCTTCCCCCCCAACCCCAGCAGAATGTGTTAAGCCAGATAGTGGCATTCATCTTCTCGAAACCTGCCAGTGGCTTCTTATCCACACAATGTGGCTCCTGTCACTCAGGCCACCTTCCTCACCATGCTGCTTGCTCAGCTCACTCTGTTTTAGCCCTTCTGATACTGAGGCCTCGGGGCATCTGCCCTGGCCAGCTGTCTGCAAGACACTGCATCCTTTTTCATGTCTTCTGTTTTGCTTAAAGTCATCGGAGAGGCTGTCCTCGGTTGTCACATCTAAAAGAGCGTCAGCAGCCCCCACTGCCACTCCCCCGCCTTATTTTTCCTAAGTACCACATTGTTTGTCTTTCCTGTTAGAATGTGGGCTACATAAAAGTAGGTTAGGTCTCTATTTTATTGATTAAGCTATTCTTAGCACCTAGAACATGGCACATAGTAGAGGCCTCGTAAGTATTTATTGCATGGGGAATAGTGGGTTTTTGAGTTTTTCATTTCCCAGTTACATATGCTTTGAAAATGACAATAGGATAAGGAGCCAGAGAAGGCAGAGATACTATAAACAGATTAAGACAAGACAGACGAGTTCAGAGGATGAGGGACCAGGCAGGATGTGTAATCACAACTGAGAAAAATACCTCTGCTTAAATATTCTCATAGTTTTGTAAACAATAACACATCTATTTGTGTAGCCCTTTGCCAGAAACATACACGTACATTAAATCTTTAGATTCCCCTAAAAGATCCTATTAAAATGATGTTAATTTTTTTAATGCCTATAATACTTATTTGTTACTAGTAGGACTGCCTGTTTTTTTGAGGGGAAGGGAGGGTGTTGTAACTGCTGGTAGGTGTTATGAACAGGCATCGGGGCTAGTACTATTGAGTTTGCATGTTGACATTAAGGGTTTTCTTACTTTTATTGTTGCATTTAAGGCTGATATTCGTTACTCAGGCTTCCCTGCCCTGACTGGTGTTACTTATGTGGAGAAGAGAAAAGAAACACAGGTCTTGTTAGCTGCCTTGAAGGAGACTGCAAATCTTGTTTGATGGGCAGGGAGGGAGGGTCGTCTTAAAATGAAACTATTTTATTGGCCTTGATGAAGTGTCAAGAACATTTAAGTCAGGAGCACGAGAATGGTGCTGGCTGGGGAGCAATGTTAAATTTGTTTTCTGTCTTGTGAAAAGCATCATTCATTTTGAATAACTGGGGGTAGGCAGAGCTCTAAATGGCCCCCAAGGTTTCTACGCTCTGATCTGTATACCTCATCGTTATCCAATCACACATTAATATAGGTGCTGCTGTGAAAAGATGATGGAAAATACAATTAAGGTCCCAAATATTTAACCTTAAGATGGGAAAATTATCTCGAGGGGGTCTGACCTAATCAGATGAGCCCTTGAGAAGGGACTGGACACTTCTTCAAGATGCAGTCCCTGAGAGGCATTTGACCTGGGGGAGCTTCTCTCTTGCTGGCTTTGAGTCTCGGGGGCGGGCGGTATGAGGGATGTGGCAAGAAATGCTGTTGGCCGGTAGTGGCTGAGAGTGGCCTCTGACTGATAGCTGGCAAGGAAATGGGGTACTTCAGTCCCATAACCACAAGGAACTGAATTCTGCCCCAGCCATTTGTGCTTAGGAGATCAGCCCAGGGTCCAGATGAGAATGGAGCCTGATTGGCAGAACTATGTGCTAATAAATTGGTGTTATTTTAAGCCCCTATGTTTATGGTAATTTATTATGGCAACAGTAGAAAACTAATACAGCGTGAAATCACATTCAAATTAAATCTGAAGAAACATCTAAACTTTACAAATGTCATGCAGCTTGCTTTCTGAAGGAAAGTACTTGTTAGTAGGTACAAATAGCCAACATACACAACCTCTGGGATCAAGCTCATTGTCAACTGCTTTGCTCCTTTGAGTCCTAGTTAAATGAATACTGTGTTTTTATAATTAGCAGATTAATTGTTTATAAATTAATAGGTAGCTGCAGAGTAGTAGAGGAGACCTAAAATAGTTTCTGCCAAGTGTTTTATCTATTCTTGGAACAACCTTATTCATACATTATAATTTACTTAGCAAACCTTTCTTCATAGACAGTACAGAGATTAGTTTCAGCCTTCCTCCTGTCTGAATATAGTAGTTTCTGAATTAGTAGAATTGGAATTGATAGTGTTAAAAAAAAGAAAAAGAGAGAGTACATAGCGCATTTAAAATTCCCAGTGTTTCTAGCTTTATATAAAGAGATAGCCTTTGATGACTATTATGATATCCATAGACATTTTTCTATAGAGGCACATTTTAAAGCGGGTTTGTATAAATGAAGTCTCTCTCTTTCCTGAGACTTGAGTGAAGCATCTTGACACAAGAAGCTGTATAAGTGCAGTCAATGAACTGATGAAAAGGGGCTTTTGAAAGCAAGCCACTGATGCATCCTTGGGCTGGCTTTTGCATGAATGACAGACAGAGCAGTAATAGGAAAGCACACAACTGCTCCTTCGGCCGCCGCCGCCACCACCGTGCACCCGCCACATGGGGCTGCCCTCCCAGCAGGAGTGTGTGTGTGTCCTGCCGGCTGGGAACTGTGGTTTGGCCTTTTTTGTTTATAAGAGGGAGGACAGCAGCCTCGGTCCTGCAGCTGCTGTGAAAACATTGTTGAAAAACCAGAGCGAAGTTTCCACTTAAGAACTCACCCTGGAAAAACCCCGCCCGAACAAACAAACCTTCCTAATGAAAGACCATCTGGGTTAAAGCACAGACCACTGGGTTAGAACCCAGATGACAGGAAAAACGTAATGAGAATCGTTGTTCTATAGCAAACTTTCCTAGTGGGATTTCCATATATTAAGTTGGCAGAGGGCCCGATGGTGAATAATGGAGGAAACTGCCTGAGAAGGCAGTGTGTTCGGTGTGTAATGAAGGTCTCAGCAGTGGGGTTCGTTGTGCATGTTGGTTAAAGGATTCCGGTCGCTGAAGGTCTCACCCAAAGTGAAAAAGGTGTTCTGTATCTGGCTTAGTATGGTCTAAAATTTGGGTGGTGGTGTTAGGCGGTGGGGAGGGGGGAGGTTTCACCATGTCCCAGGAGCGGGGTGAGGTTCTCAGGGGAATGCTAGTGAAAAAAATGCCACTATCTCTGCTTTTGTGGAGTTTGTGCTCTCTTAGGGAAAGAGAAAATACCAGTGATTTTAAATTGGGATTTAAATATAATTGTACTGTGTCACCTTATCATTGGAAATTTTGCTATGATATGTAAGAAATTTACAGGATATAGTGAGACAAATGATGCCAAGGGCAGGCCATGGGGGGCACAGTGACACTAAGGTATGGCAAACAGAGAAGGCCTCTTTGAGGAGGGAGCATTTAAGCAGAGATAGGAATTCAAAATGAACCAGCCTTTGAAGAGTTAGGGGAAGAATATTTCTGATGGGGGGAAAACATGTGTAAAGCCTGAGTCAGAAAGGAGCTCAGTATAGTCAAAGAACTCCAAGGAAGCCTGTGTGGCGGGGATGGTGATCACCAGGAGAGTGTCACCACATAGGGATGGAGAGGTAAGCTGGGCTTCCTCGTTCATGGTCTTCAGGGAGGTTTTGATTTAGTGCCAGGTGCAGGGGAGCCATCAAAGGTTATATAGGAGGGCATTGCCATGCTCTTATGCATTTAAAAAAATCTCTCTGCTTGCTTTTATGGGGATTGGACTGTAGAGGGGAAGCAACGAGGCAGGAAGGCCAGTTCGGTAGCTATTTCTGCAGTCCAACAGAGCCATGATGGTGACTCGAATTGACAGGAGAGGTTGCAGGTGGGGAAGGATTAGAGTAGTCCTTGGGTGAGAGACAAAGCAGGACTTGGGGAGGGACTGCATCTTGGGAGTGAGAAATGGGGAGCGATGAGGAGGAAGGAACAGCATGGTGCCCGGTCATTTTTCCTCATCTTCCCCTTTGTTTTACCAATTCCTCTATATCATCTTCTCAGGAAAAATGAGAATGAGCTTGTGAGATAGTTACTTTGATCAGTCATTGCCAGATCCAGTGATTTAGCATTCTGTGCAAAGCTTGAAGCCTCTGGGGCTTGATATTGAGTGTTGACCCACTGTGAATTAATAACACATCCCAAGTCATCTTAGTCAACAAACCACAGTCATTTATACTGTGGGGGTCTCTTCATTACAGCTTTGCCACCTTGTCCATGGTGTCTACAAGCTTCACATTAAAGACTTCAGTCCCAATGTATCATTGAAAACACCTGCATTAACCCATGGGACTCTGGGGAGAAATATTGGGAAGCAGACATAAAATGAAACATTTTAGCTAAGTGGGAATTTATTTTTTAGCTTTCTGTATGTCGCTCACTAAAAGTATAGTCATCCAAATAAATGTTTTGCGTGTATGTTTTCCCGTGACACTGTTCTATTGCAGAGCTTTGGAAAGATGAAATGTCACTTTATCCACTCAAAGGTAGAGATTAGGAAAACATGGAACATTTTGTTGTAGAAATTATACATTTATTATTAATTATGTGTTGGGAGTCGTCTTTGTCGTGTGTTTGTTACCCCCTTTTTCAGTACCTGTCTACCATGATACTCTGGTATTTTCTATCATCTAGAGTATGCTTGTCTTTTCTTTTCCCCTCACCCCTACCCCACCCCCCTCTTTTGATATTTTTTGGGCATCAGACTCAGTTTCACAACTTTTGCTGTCTGTGTTACCATGAGTGGCCTGCCCCACCCAGAAAAAAAGAATTATCATGAAAATATGCCTTAGTAAACAGTAATGAAGACAGAAACAAATGGTGGATGGGATCATGGAAACTAAACAATCTCATTGACTTTTTAACCCAACATAGTAGTAGCCGCTTCCTCCCGGGGCCTGGGTCCGGGGGCAGTAGCATGAGATGGTGGGAGAAATGTCTCTCGGAATCATTACAACAGGGCTGATGCAGCAGAACCTGGCAGAAGTAACTCTCCAGCGCTGGTCCCTTTTTCTTCATATGTCATGTGGTAATAACTACACCTGCCCTACCTCCATCACAGGTTAGAGGAAAAATCAAATGACAGGGAAAATCAAACATGGAGTGGCTCTCTCAATCATGTGGACTCTGTTACCAGCTGTGCTTGTTAGTGTTATCTGTAGACTAGTCATGGGAATGTCAGATATACCCGAAATTAAACCAAGCCTTTCCAGAGCCTGTCTGTCTGTCTCACTGTCTCCATCTCTTTCTCCCTCCCCCTCTCCCTCTCGGAGTTAATCACTACTTTTCAACAAGTGCCACTAGGTCAAAACTAAAAGTGTGAGTCATGCAGTTGCAATACATTTGAAGAAACATAAACCATTCTGGACCATCCTGGGAATGTTTAGTGTATTATTGCTGTAGATCTCATCTAGTGGAGGAAATCTCTCCCCGCTGACCCCACCGCATCCTCATACAGAAACATAACCCAGTTAGGTTTTTACCTCCATTAGTTTAGATAAACTGTGGTCTTTTTTTGTTAGGGAGAAAATTTCAGATAAGAAGTAGTTTTGCGTAGTTGAACGTGACCTCTAGATTCTTTTGTGTGTCCTAGTATTTGCATTGACATTCCAAAGGGCTGATGTACCGGCTGAAGAGAGGCGAAGGATGGGAAAAAGTTATTAACTCATTACTCAGTAGTTATTTTGTAATCACTTAGGATAAGTATATGCGAAAAATAGGAGCATAATGATGTGGTTTTAGTTAGAGCCAGATGCGGTCGTTCAGAGAGAAGCGAGCGAGGGATTGCCAGGCGTTCACATTTCACTGGGCGTCTTGTATGGCTGTTCCCTAAATCTGGCAGTGAAGCAAGAGAACAATCATTTCTCCATGTGTTGCGTAATATCTACACCTTTCACCAGCAAAGAGGCTCCTACACATCCTGGACGGAGTGGACACTGAGCGGGTGTGCATTCCACAGCCGTCATCCAAACAGATACTCCTTTAAAGATCCTAGACACTGAGGTAAGATAACTTCACTGTCAATGATTATGGTCAAGAATTCTTTCCCTTGAGATTAATCCTATATCAGCGCTGCCTATTTCCTCATTTATTCTTTTGTTAAATGCGGAGCTCTCGATTTTGATGGAGAAAGAAAACCAAGGAGTTAATAACTTCAGTTTTTAGGTCCTTAGATTTGTAAACTTTATTAAGTACTTGCCATGCCACCAGTCTTGGATAGTGAGTACAGAAATGTTTATGTAGATCTCATGCCCTCTCTTCTGAGTCTTCATATGACCAGGGCCAGACACTGACAGAGAACTCAAAAACCCAACCGAAGGACTAAACAGTGTTTCATTTCATGCAAGGATTATTCTGCCCCTTCGGCCATCAGTGTTCCTTACTCCTTTCATATGTGTTCTTTGTGTCAAGGTGACAGATTTTAAATGGCTTGTGGTCTTCTGTGAGCCCCACATCATTTTATTAATGCACTTTAACTTCATCCAGTATCAGGCAGTTTTTTTTGCTACTATCACTTTCTTTTACTGCTTTGCTGTACCACATGGTGTCCCTACTGAAGAGGCCCTTGTGTATAAAATAATCTATATGAAAAATCTCAGGATTATGGATCCTTATTAACCCTAAGGCACGATGTAGCAATGGGCTCCCTGAGCGATCAGTTCCAAAAAATTCCGTTCATTGTCTGTGGTGATGCAAACACTAGAACCTTGACACCTGGGCCACTCTTTGTCAGGGTTCAGTCCTGGATTGCCAATGACGTCATCTTTTTACTGTCATGCCTTAGCTCATCCAAGAGGGGCCCTGTCCCTGTCTCCCCAATTCCACCAGGATCACTTATCAACTTCCTCTTCACTGCCAACCCTTCTGTTCTTACTGTGTTATTTTAGGATTCCATCTCCCATTTGAGTTTGTTAAATCAATTTATACTTATTCAAACTATCATTGAAGTATAAACTTACATAAAGTACCAAATCCTAAGTGTACAATTTTTGTGCCTTTGTACACCCACGTAATTACCACTAGGTTTAAGACTCCGAATTTTTCAAGCATCCTGTTATGCCCCTTATGAATTCTCTGTCAGTTCTTTCTTTCGCTTGTGTTTAGGTTTCATACAAATGGGACCACACTGTGTGTATTCTTTTGAGTCTGACTTCTGTAGCTCAGCACTGTCTGAGATTCGTCCGTGAGATTGCACGTACCTGTGGTTCTTCCTTTGTTCTTCCTGAGCGGTATTCCATTGTATTAATATTGCCACAGTGTATACCTATTACTGCTGTGGATGAACAATTCTGGTTGTTTCTAGTTTGGAGCTATTTATAAATAAAGCTTCTATAAATATATATACTGTTCGATGGAAACAAACACATATTTCTGTTGGAGGTGTAGCCACAAACGGAATTTCTGAGTAGTAGGCTATTAGTATGAGGTTTTTAACAGGAGAAATTGAATTTGATATTGAGAATTACGCTTCATAATAAGCTTTTTGGGGTGCATTTTCCCATGAGTTCAGAAATATCTCTAATACAGGTCTGAATACTTTTTTGCTTGTTACTGTTAGAAAAATTATTTCTCCAAGTTACCAATGTCATTTTGAATACTTATTCAGGTTTTTGTTTGTTTTTAAGCCCTAGCCCACTTCTTTAAACTCATGTGACTTTTTTCTATATTAGCGTGCTTTCTCTTCCAGCATTCTGATTATTTTTGAAAAATAATAACATGTGAGTCCAGGTCAACACTGTCAGTCTTTCCTGCAAATTTACTCCTGTGTTGACACTGAACTACAAAGGGAAAGTCTGCCAGATTGTATGAAGTAAACTAAAAACTAAAGAGGTTAATTTTTCAAATAGATTTATTTGAGCAACAAGCATTTATGAAGCACCATTTGAAGCCATCATTCTGTCAAGTACCATAAAATATAGCTATTATTTGCAAGGAGCTGGCAGTTTGGAAGTGGGGGGGGGAAGAAAAACAAATTGGTGTTTGTAAAGTCATTTAAACATTGCCCTGTGTGTGAAAGGGGAGGGCCGGAGAGTGGGAGGGAGGGAAGGTGGGGAGGGGGGGTGTGGGACCATAGATGAGGGGCATCTGAATCAGACTGGGAATTCAGAGAGTGCTTCCTGGAGTGGTGAATTTTGAAGGAAGAGAAAATTTTAGGTATTTTGGGAGATGGGTGGAGGTAAGGGGCTTGTACTCGAGGTAAAGGGGTTAAATAGCATAATTAAAGGAATGGAGGTATGAAATAGTATTATGCATCTAGTAGTCAGTTTAGGGGATAAATATTTTTATCCTATTTGTACTATTTCTATATACGTTTCTAGAATGGTGCTATTTCTATATACATTTCTAGAATGCCTCCTTTGGAATGACTTTGAGAACTAATTTTCAAACCATACCAAAAATCACTCTTGATAGTTTATAGCTTTGACCCAAATGGTATTCCCCAGCTGGATACTCACTAGATTTGTTTCCCAACCACTTTTGTCTTATTCCAAAGAAACACAATCCGTCTTCAGAAGGTTTAAGACCTACCACTCTTGAGCACATTCAAAAGCTCATGTATGCCCCAGAACTCAGAAATCAATTCCAAAAGGCCAGTTGTGTGTGGAAGGCACTTATCATGGGAATAAGGCTGTAACCCCCGAAGGCTGAGGTTGCGTTTCCCAAAGACTCGGCTTTCAACCACGTTTCTATTTTAGAGATTTCATGTCAAAGTCGGATAATTTTATATGGCAAGGGGTAGGGGTGGAGATGGCCAGAGACAACGGATACACCCTATACCAAGCCCAAAGTGCTTTTTGAGGAAGAACTCTCCTCTGGTGACGTGATAACTAGCCCTGGATTTGGCCAGACTGGCTCGTAGATCGTGGAAACGAGGGTCATCTGGGCCACTAGGTCAAGAAGCAGAAGCCACATCCAGGCACTGCCATCAGCCTGTGGTGTCAGCCTGATCTGAGCTAAAGTGAAAGGCAAATCCGTGAAGCCCTGGAGCAGATGGGAAGTGTGGGAAAGGGTCTCAGAGCAAGGAAAAGGGCTTGGGAAGGCTGGAGGCGGAGTCTAGAGAATGAAGAAGCTGGTTAAATGCTTACTTCTCTAGTTGTACATTTTGAATTGATCTTTTTTTTGAGTTTATCGACTCCTATGGCAGGTAAACAAAAATGAACCAAAGGCCTTCCTGCTGTCAATGCAGATGCTATCTGTTATTTCCCAGGTATTTTTTTTTTAATGAATGCTAGTTATTTTTGAAGATGGGAATGGTTTTTGACCCAGTGAGATGAGAGGGGAGCGAGAAAAATGATAAACTTTTCACTTTATGTAAAGACTTCATGTAGCAAAGGATCAAACAGTTGGGGCTGGTCTGCACTGGTCTTGAAGATCACTTGGAGTCCCACTGGGTCACTTAACTTGCTTCCACTGTTCCAGTGGTCCATACGAGTTGCTCTCTTTACTTGGCTGAAACAGAAACACATGTACCACATACTTGCGAGTCGCCAGGTTCCAGTTTTTGCTAGTATCTTTCTTCCACATGTTTTCATACACTTTCATTAAGGCTTCCTATTAAACTAGCATGACAACCGTTAACTTGCAAATAGCCACCAACAGGTTTGGGGTGGAGATCTGTACGGTTGACAAAGTTTTCATTTATTTATCCACACACATTACAGATTCTCACACAGTTTGGTTAAAGCCACACAATGGGTCCACCCGTTCCCCCGAGCCAAGAGGGTTTAATACAGCAGAGGCAGGGGCAGGGGCAGGACTTACTGGTGCTAGCCACTCTTTCGTCATTTTATGTTGTATCATGGTGGCCATGAGTTCCTAGTTTCATGAGGGTGTCACCATTGGGTCAAGGAGGAGTGTCCTAAGAAATTTCACACTTCAGTGCAGAAGCATCAATACTTAATTTCTCATAAAAATAAAATATTTTACAGTGCCTCTAGTAGCACCATATAGTTTGTGTCTGAAAACATCATTCAGCCTGAAGGCATTGTCAAAACAGGCCTGTTCTTGGTTTTTAGAATCTTTCTTTGGCTTCTGGTGGAATCTGTGGAAACTACTGAAAGAAAGTTAACTTCTATTCGACTCTGCATTTGCTACCATAACGTATGGTGTGTGCGTGTGTGTGCGTGTGTGTGTGTGTGTGTGTGTGTGTGTGTGTGTTGTGTGAGAGTATCCCCACCTCCCACCAATGTGAAAAAGGCACTTGACACTTCACCCCTTTCTACCATCTGAGTGAAAGTGATTTCGTATATCTTCCTCCAGCAATTGACCTTTCCTGGGTCCACCTATTACTTATTAATTTTATTTGTGTCCAGCACCCTTGCCATAAATTTGCTTTTTAAGTAGAAAACAATAAATATTCCTCTATTGTGTTTTATCACTCTGCAAAATAAATGGGCAGATGTTATCAACTTCTGCACACCACTCAATGGATTTTTAGCTACTCTGTGGAAATCCAGGAGCTTCTATGAGTGCCAAACTTGATTTCATTTTTCTGTTGTTCAAGTTGTCATATGTTATAAATGGTCTTCTTGGTGATCCTGAACACACTGGCACAGACCTCAAGAATGTCCTTTTGGAAAAATCAGGGATAGCAAGATCAGGGATGGCATTTGCAAAAAGAGTCAAACTCAGATGGTTATTAGGCATCTGTACTGTACACCACCATTCACTCATTCAGTAGTGTTTTTGAGAAGCGAAAGAGGGATGCTGAGCATTCTTTAGCTCTTTATCACTGATATTAATTTGAATGGCTTTACTTCCTTGTAGTTAAATCATTAATAATCACGAAGAGTTTATAAACTTTTGATTTAATCTTCATTAATATGTAAAACTCAGAGTAATGTCTTTTGACTGTTAAATGACTGTTTTTCTAAATTATCCTCAAAACGATCCTTCTTTTTTCAGGTTTCTGTTGTCCCCTTCACTCTGAGAAGTACGTGCCATGTCCTCATTTTGATCAGGGGACCTAACGTCAGTTAACTATTTGGCTCCTGCTGTGTTTTATGGGTTGGCCGAAGTTTATCATCTAAGTTCTACTTCTGGAATTTGCCTCACTTACTCAAGGGGAGATGGAGTAGTGCTATCTGAAATTCCTCTGAATGTCCATAGAGAGTGAAATAATCTGGTTTGAGATAAGTGCAGGTGGTTGCAAATCACCCCCTTTCTAAACAAGACAAGTATAGATCGTTTTGCTGTTTAAGGGAGCGAAGGGCAAGCCTGCACAGGGGAGGACTTGAGAGGCAAACCTAGTAGACTCCTGAGCTGGGGGTGCTTCTCCAAAGGCAGACCCCTGCAGTGCCTCTGTTGGGAATGGGGCCAGAAGAGGACTTAGAGTTTGAGGACCTTCTCTGTACCAAGAACCATACTAAGTAATCTCTCAAGTTTCCCCATCCTTCCTAGAATCTTATGAGATAATCCTTACTGCCTTTATTTTTCCGGATGGAAAAACTGAGATAACCCAGGATCACACTACCCATAAGTAACAGAAAGTGGTGGAATTGGAACCCTTGTTCTTTAAGTTTTATATACTCCGCTGTGTGCAAAGTTGTGTGTACCTCCACTGTGCACACTCTCTCTCATATGTGTTCTCAGTTCATTTAAATTAGATTTGCAAGGACTTTGAGATTCATCTCAGTCAAGTTTGTAATTGCTAAATCATGACGTGAGCATCCACACTGGCAAGAATTTCAACTAAACCATTGTTTTTCAAAGTGTAGTCCATGAACCTTGTATGTACCTTAAAATTACTTGAGGCACCTTGCTGAAAATGTAGTTTCCTGGGCCCTCCTTAGACCAACTAGATCAAAAGTTCTAGGGGTGGAACCCATTATAAGCACCCTGGGAGATGCTCCTGTGCACTAAAGCTTGAGAGCCATGCAGTACAACTTCTTTACAGAGCTCCATAATAAAAAAGGTCCTGGGGATACAGATGGCTAAACCAACAAGTCTGCAAGCTGCAAGTTTGTAAATTTTTGTTTTATCTCCTCTTTTTACACAAAAGGAAATTGTGGTTTAGAAGGCTTAACTAACGCGTTAAAATTCTCATGGCTTATTTGTGGTACAGCGAAGACTAGAACCAATTCTCCTTTCTCCACAGTATAGCGCACTGCTTCCAGCCTTTTAAAAATCTGCTAATCAAGGAAACTTGGATCCATTTCAATCCTGTCAGTGACCCTACACTCAACATAAAAGATGAGTCCTGTGAGAATGAGGGTTCTGATTCACACTCATTTGAATGTTGAAAAAAACAGTGCATTTCTTCAGACTTCTCTGTAGGAGGTGGAAAGATTCAATAAGCTAGCTAAAAAGATTTCCATCTCACACACAGGCTCTTTCTCTCTCTCTCTCTCTCTCTCTCTCTCTCTCTCTCTCTCTCTCTCTCTCACACACACACACACACACACACACACACACACACGAGGCATACAGCTCATATCTGTCACACAGAAAAAAATGAGATGAGGAGACTGGCAAACAGATATAACTTTGTAAGATTTTCATGGGTTTTTCAGTATTTAGAGGTGATTTCTTAAACTGTGCATTGTAAGAATTCTGTAAAGATTAAGCTGGAGTTTCATTGTGGCTTCTCTGGGATCCATGTGCATATTTTAACATGAGGCATTTCACTTTATGTCAGAGTGGAGGGTCTCACTCTGTGGCTGACATTTTTAATTTGTAGGGTTGATGGGGAAGAGATAAAATCCTGTGCATTCACTTTGGATTCCAAATAATGGGACTTCTCCTAGAAGGCTGGACCCTGCCCCAGGACTTTCCAATACTCGTAGCTGCTTCGTTTTGTTCCCTGTTTCATTTGAAAAAGTTTATCTACATAATAAAGACAGTAAACTCCTTTGGACTAGGTTTGCTTTTTGCATTTTCATTCTCTATACACCATCATGGCATAGGATTTTTGCTAAATAAATAGTTTGTGGCATGAAAAAGATATAAATTTCTTTTCTGTTTCAGGACAATATTATTGAGTACCTCTTTGCTCATTATTAGTCACACTCCATTCAGATTCCTGAACATGGCCATATACAATAGGTAGTTTTTAGCAAATATGTATTGCTTTACATAAGGCTGAATGGGTAGTGGTTAAGAGCATGTACTTTGGGATGGGATGGGCTTGAGTTTGAAACCCAACCATGATCCTTAATTGTCCTTTGTGTGATCTTGGGCATGTTGCTTAACACCATTCCACCATAGTTTTCTCTTTTGTGAGTTAATAGTATTAACTCTCAGTGATATGGTGAAGATTAAGTAGCAGAATGCACAAGTAAGCCCTCAATAAACGACAGTGCAGAGGCCTTTACTGTTACTGTCATATTATCAAGACAGTAACAATAGCCATAGTTCCATTATCAGAGGGGCCGTGGTGCTGAATTGTCTAAGTGCTCATCTCATTTGACTTTTGACCTTTGGAGGAAATATCTACACTTAATTTCTGGGTAAGATTTTTTTTTCTTTGAAATTTGGCTCGTTCAGTTATATATACATATTTTATTACGTTTCCATTTTAAATATATTCTCCAACGTTAAAATTTTAAGCATGGGAGTCTGAAAATATCTCCTCTTCTGAAAGGATTATTTTTTAAAATTTAATGACTGCCGCCACTTAAGTTTTTGGTCTGAGGAAAGGGCAGCATTTCTTGGCCGTTGGCTCAAACAAAGGCGCAATAGTAGCAATTGGTAACTGAACAGACATGTGGAATTTGTGAGTAAAGGGCTGGTCATCTAGACAGCCGCCCTCCCTCTGTTCAGGTGCATTCTGGGAAAGTTATCTGAATTCAAAACACTCACCTTGGCAGGGTCACCTTTAAGTGCCAGGCACAAAACAATAATGAGCTTCCTTTCTCATAATTCTTCTTTTCATGATTTTCTCAGCTGGATTCTTCAAAGGATTATTTGTAAAGACCTTTATGGTGTGTTATGATTTAATCAGATGTAGCTCGAATTTCCCAAGATGTGTTAATTATCATCGCCACACAAGTGCAACAGAGGAGGCAAAATGTTTTTCATTTGGGCAGGTTGAGGGTTTGTTTAAAATGTACTTAAGGCCATTAGGATCAAATCAAAATATAGTGCATGGTAATTATGCATGAAATAAAAGATTACCTGCTGTTTAAGTAGCCAGTTTCCTGATAATATTGCAATAAAGTCTTGAAGGAAATTGGTTTCCCAATAGCAGTAGAACACTTTATTTAAGGGACATAGTGAACTGTATTAGATTGAAAAATGAAAAAGAGATAGGGAAAAGGAAAATAAATTTTATCTTCAAAATTATCAGTGGATATTATCCTCAGTCTTAAAGAAAAATTATTGTTTTAGTCTTTCCCTTGATTAAATGGAGAGTGATTTCTTTGCATTTAGATACCAGTGGATTCAGTGCAGACTTGATTTAATAAAAGAAAGAATAAATGTTTCATGTAAGAAAAGACATGCTAACCTTAGTACATGAGAGCAGTCAAAAGCCTGACTTCAGAAATCAAGCAAATCCCAGAGTTGAAACCCATACTTTCTTGCTGTGTGACCTCCATATGTTACTTAACCCCTTTGACGCTCAGTTTCTTTATTAGAAAAATTGACTAGTTACTGAAAGTCTTTTACAGACCTTGTTGTAAAGATTAAATGAGATTACATATATATAAAATACTTGTTTTATTGTATAGTAGTGATAAATTAATATTAGATATCGTTATTGTTAAATTAACTAGGGCTGTGGCTGGTTAAAAATATTCTGAATAGCAAGGGGGGAAAGTTTTAGATGTTGGAAACCTGAGCAGTCATAGTAATATACATAAGGGAGGGATCTCATTCTGTGTTGAAGTTAAATACTGCTTTGTGGAAACTACAATGATGAGGATGTTATGAAGTTTCCAACAGTGTTGATGTGGAGAATTTTCTGTGTCACCTATTGGATTCTTTGAAGAGACTTAAATTATAAAATATACCTGTTCATGATGATCTGGCTTGCAAAATAGGTAATTTCTGTGAAGATTTTCGTGCCAGAGCCCCACCCTTAATGAAGAAGAAACACTTTTTCTTGGTTCTTCCTCCAGTAGGAAATGTGGACGTTGCCCTTTTGTTCATAGTGGGAGAAGTTTCTAGTTACTCCACATATCTGAACTATCTGCGTAAATAGTTAACACGTACTTAGGGTTAAAAATTAACTAGTTACAGAAAGCCCTTTTTTTTTTCTAATTCTAAAAAAGTAACCTCTTTTTGGGTACTAGAGAAAAGGTTCAAAAGATTCACTGATTAATATTTATTAAGCCTGTTCCATAGATGGTAGTATGCTAGTGCTTTTACAGATTATAACTTGATCAAAAAATAACTGGAAGGAAAGAGGAAGAAAAAGATTCTTGTTCCATATGTCTTAGAAAACTATCCTTTAAGTCCCAGGGTTTGGAGATAGTCTTTTGAATTGTATGTTATTTATCTCGAAGAACTTGAAAATATTTAATGGGAGGCTTCTGAACTCAAAATACTAACATTATTTTCGGTGGTCTTTGGAGTTAATTTGCCCTTGTTTTTCATGTATCCATTGAAGAACTAGATGGAGATGTTTAGTACTCTGCTGCTGAGAGAGTCCTAGAATTGGCAGCACTAGTTTGGCTCCAGGTCGTTCATTGAACAGTAGCCATCAGCCTGTGTGATCTTTAATGTTTCAGATGCTGCCGACAGATGCCCGGGACATCAGGCATTTGTAATCGACTATGAGATCATTCTGTACTAAAGACTGAAGGAAAAACAACACATCCTTTAGTCTATATTTCACCTTTATCCTCAAGTTCCAGAGGATTTGCTGGTTGTATCTTTCCATGGTCCATTTAACTCTGAAACACTCTGTATCTTAAGGCCAACGTGAAGGATATTGAGAGTAAATTCTGGTGAAATTATTTCTGACTCTCCCTTTTCCTTTATTCAACAATTACTTATTGAATTCCCATTGCATGCTGGGAGATAATCTTCTAGGCACCTGGAACGTAATGGTGAGTGAAACCAAGATTTCTGTTTGTCTGAAACTCACACTCCTCTCGCATGGAGGTTGTTCAGATTCTTTAATTAACCCTTTGCTTCCTGTAATTGTATTTGGAAAGAAGAATTAAATCAAAAGGCAAAACACTCGATAAATCATATTTGGGCAAATTAACCACTGTTCCCCTCCCCTGACCGCTACCACATTATATATACACCTCGATGGGAAAAGGAGGGGAAGACAAGATAAATTTGTTGAACAAGCACCGAAGGCAGTGTTTGCTGTGTTCAAACCAAAGATCTGTGTAACTCAGTCTCCAGTCTCCGTAACTGGCATTTCATAGAATCAGCATTTGGCTCACTCTTTGCTACCCCCACTGGACAGTTCCTCACTTTCCTGGCACTGAAAGTTCTGTCTGTCTCCTCTATCAGTTTGTGATTATGGCAGTTATTTTTTCTTTCTCTTTCATACACAGTACTCTAGAAGCCAGTGTGATAGCTGACCTCAGGAGATATGTATAAAAACTTAGCAGACAAGAATTATAAGCACTTCATTGGAATTCTACTAATTCTGGATTTCGGATCAGCTGGGAAGGTTGTCTAGACTGAAGCTTATCTTTGCTTTACATTGCTCTCTTCAAAGATAATGTATATTAAAGGGATAGAGGGAAATATTCAAAGTATATGAATAAACAAATGATAAAAAGCACTGTAATTCCCCAACGCAGGTTGTTTGAGAATATACAATAGTTTGTACTTAAAATTAATATTTCATATTTTATAACTTTCACCACCTTTAATCAGCACAACCATTTAGTCAAAATTATTGAGACTTTTATCAAACGAACTTGACTCTCCAATGGCAGGGAGAGATGGGTTGCATGTAATAACAGCAATTTATATTTGGGGGAAATAGCCACATACATCACACTCCTGGGAATAAAGTAGTTAGCAGTGGCTAAATTTGGTTTGTCATATTTACAGAAGCAACACAGGCAGTTTCTGTTTTTCATAGCATAGATTCCTAGAAAGAAGAGTATTCCAAATGGATACTAGTTTACTACAACCACTGTGGAACCTGCAGTACATTCTTGTACCAGAAGGTGGCATTTCTTTCAATTCAGGAAGCTGATCCCCTGACTGAGATTACCTGGTAACTGAATGAGGAAAAAACTAGTGACCAACATTGACCAATGAGCACTTTGAGGTGGAATGAGATCAATGGAAAAGATGTGAGGCAATGGAAAGAAGGAATTGATTGCCTTGCTAGTTTTTATTTTCCCCACTTCATTTCTCATTACTATCTTAGGTCTCACCAAAATACCACTAACTTAAGGAGGATACTGAGTGTGGAATTCATAGTTTCCTCAGAGCTGAGAGACCTCTAAGGCCTCTTTCAACTATGAGATTAATGGTTCTGTACAAGGCAACCACAAGAGAAAGATTAACTTAGACACCTTTAAGGCAGCAGCAGCTCAGCCTGTCACGTCAAGGTTCTTTCTGTTCTAGGTGCATCTTGCTGTAGGGACCTGTGGTTTCTCTTGGATGCTGTCCTGAGAAAGATCTGTCTTTCAGGTGCAAGGCCAGTGCTTGTTTTCTGCAAGAATGTTTGTCCTTGACAGCATACAACTGACTTTCTATGTGAGTTCTTGATATATAAGTGCAGGTAAGTTGCATGTTTGCAAATAGCATCCAATTTGAAGAACTCATTTTGAAAACTTTTAGAAATTCGCAGATATAGACTTATAAAATGTCAACTCACCTCATAATGATTCTTTTGGTACATCCAGATTTCTGTATGCTGGGTTTGCATAAATTTACCGGAAATGTTGGCTCTGAAATCCTATTCAAGACAGTGATTAATGTCAAAGATAACTTTCATCCTTAGGCCTGTATGCTGGGATTTTTTTCCTTCTCAATTCTATATGTTTTTTCCTTGACATCTGCTTCAAAATTAAGAAACGCTTTGGACAAGTAAATGCCCTGAAAATTGGTCAAATTTAGAGTCCCCTCAGTACTAAATTAAACGATAATGAGAATTTCCTCCTTAAAAAGAAAAGTTTGAGAACATAGGGCAAAGAGTATCTCACCTTTTTGTTTTTCTTTTCTTGCTGCTGGAATCGCCAGGGTAAGGGCGTAACAGAATATTTCAGGCATATTTCACCAGTGTGGAATTCTTCCTTGTTATTATTTGAAAAACAAAGGATTCCTTGTAGCCCTTTAGTGCACTAACACTGGCATAATTTGCCCCAGGCGTCTCATAAGTAGCAGTATTCAAAATTAAATGTCTAATTTCACTGCTTAAACATCCTTTGTCGGCACAGTATCCAGGATGCTCATTATCACTTCGCCAAGATGGCCGCCTTAGGCGGTCGATTCAGTCAAAACGAAATTGTAATTAAACTATTTTAGTTTTACACACCTGCTGTCACATTTTTCTCCATTTATTATTCATGATACTTATAATTATGTACAAAAGAAATGAAACTATCTTTTCTAAGCTTCATTTATTTATCTGATTTCCTTTTCTAATCTCAGTCAAGTACCTCTAAGATAAGGTGATAGTGGTAGTAAATGTGTTTTGTTTAGATAAATACAAACTGGAAAAGAGCATTAGGTTTGGAGCTTTTTGTAAGTTTTGGAAGAAAATAAAGGTACAGTGGGGGGTACGATGTTGGGGGGTGCATTTACAATGTACAAAAGTAGTTTTAAGTTTTACCATGAAAAATGCAAATTTCATTCAATTTGCAGATAGACCCATAATTTATATTTTCTGTTAGGTATTTATTATGTGAACTCACTGTGCTAAATCTAATGTTATATTTAATGGTCATGACAACCTTGTGATATCACATTGAAGCTTTGAGATGTTAAGTAACTTAACCATGGTTACAGAGAAAGTAAATGGCAAAATTTTGCTTCTAGGGTGGAGGTGGGATGTGAACATAGACATCCAGCTTCCTTCAGTGTGGGTTCCTAATCTCTAATGCTAGTCCAGTGCCCGATTCAGTGTGGTTGGATAACTAACTGTATTATAAAGAAATAGTACAATGCATTCGGTATGTGATTGGGCTCTGCAATCGGATGATTGTAGGTTCACTCTTATTCTTTCCCTTAGTCACTATGACTTCTAGTGTTCTCAGTTGTGAAATGAGACTAATAACTATTTAACCACAGAGGTTAAGATAACTGAAGGTGTTTATCCCGCACCTGCATCAAGCAGGTGATAACGATGGCAGTGGTGAAGATAATGAGGATGGCACAGAGTACTGCCTCAGTTAGGTTTTCCCCTCCTCAGGTAGTGCCCCCCGCAACCATGGTCATAGCTTGAGGTGAAGAGCACCAGCTAGCAAAGGCTCCGAAGGACGGAACTCTTTGTGGGGGAACCTGAAGCAGAGTGGAGTGACGGATGCTCTAAGCACAAGGCCGTGATGGGCAAAGGGCAGGCCGGGGAAGGAGGCAGCAATCTGGGCAGGGCAGCCTTGTGTGCTAGATATGAGAGTTCTCTGTCTCCTACAGGAAAATGTCCTGTCCTGCGGCCAGCTTTCCCCAGTGAATGCACTAGCCACTCTCGTTCCTTCCTCAGGAACAACCTGTTGCAGTTTCCCAGGTGCAATGTGATGCTAGTTGGAGCAGGCATCCAACGTTAGACCTCAGAGTTCATCTGTGGGGCCCTTTAGCTGATAGCCACAGTCGATGTTAGTTAGAACTTAGATGATCTGATATAAGACAGTAGTGGGGAATTAAACTGCAGATAAACACATCCTGTTGCTGATTCTCAGTGGTTTCAGAGAAGTGACTTCGTGTGGAATAAAATGAGAATGTTTCATAGAGAAGCCATAGATAGAGCGAGACTTGTGGAGAGAAATGCTGTTTGTAGGGTGAAGAAAAGAGACCATTGGATCTCTTTTTTAACTGAATAATATAAATTTCATTAAATTACTTATTTTTGACTGAATGAATTGAAAAAAGATCCAATTCTACGTGCAGGGATTAAAACCAGTGTCTATGGGTGCATAGTTACATGCTTAATATTTGCTACCCAAGTGACTTGAAGATTATTATGTTCCTCTGGTACGGGATTTTTAGTTTAGTTTAATTATTGTTGTTTTATTTTGGAAAGCAAATAAGCAGCCTAATAATTATATTAGAATTCATGATTTAAGTAGAAGGAAAGATCAGTTTTTAGTCTACATTTGATTCAGATGACGGAGTTTTGTTTTGGTTTTTATGTGACTTCAGTATCGTTGTTGGTCCATTACCAAGCTATCGAGGGAGCGGGACTGGCGATTTACGTTTAATTCAACTGTGAGACATGCTTGATGTAAGTTTGGTTTTTTCCTGGCAGTTAAGATTTTTTAGAAGGTTTAAGGTCATCTATGGAGCTGTGACAGCATAACTGCATATATTTTATTTCCTGAGCCCTGTCCACACACTCTAGTACTGTTTCTTACTTTTCCTCAACTCTGGTTTTCCTGCGTCCTCTCAACACCTGGATGCTTTCTTGTGAGTTTGGAACATTGCTCACGAAGAAGAGCTGTGTGCTTGAGAAAAGCCGTGTGTGATCTCCCTCTGCCTTAACTTTCTCAACCACTAAAAATAAAGTG
Organism: Eidolon dupreanum; assembly: GCA_028627145.1. Lineage (NCBI taxonomy): Eukaryota > Metazoa > Chordata > Mammalia > Chiroptera > Pteropodidae > Eidolon > Eidolon dupreanum. The sequence goes on from CM053511.1 coordinate 11,733,346, forward strand.
CACCTATTAAAGATGACTTGTTAACAGGGAGTCTTTAGGTGCTGTTTGATTTTGCTAAAAACAAAAAAATTTAAGTCTGTTCCCTTCCCTCCCTTTCCAAAATAACCCCTGAGGTCTGCATTTACTAGCGTTCCTGTTTTTAGAATGAGTTGATTGTTACAGTTGCTTAAGATAAGATCATTTCAATATCTAATGGTGATATTCTAACGAATCCTATTTCAACAGAAACATAGTTAAATACCTTGAACTGCACAGATATGCTTTCAGCTTTGAGCTGGAAATGAGCAGATTTATCTTCTTTGGAGACTGGGTGAGAGGAAAGGAAAAGAATGAACTGTTTTTCACTCCCTCCAGTCCACACTGTCCATAAAAACAAACAAACAAAAAAGTACAAATATTGCCACATTTCTTGAAAGTCTATGGTGCACTATTAAAATGTCTCAGGTTTGCTCTGAGTATATAAGCTGGACAGGGTTTAGCTGTTTTAAAGACTTACCTGAGGGGACCTTAAGGAGTTTGCATTTTGTAGCTTCTCACCACACACACAGACACGCGCACGCGCACGCGCACACACACACAGATGCACACGTAACTGTCTCAGTCAAACTGCAGTCGTTTTCAGATAAGGTTAGGACTCTGCAGGCACCATCGTGTAGTGAGACACAGCCCGGGTTAGAACGTTGTAGGGCACCTGTCAAGAACTTGCTCCCTTTACCTGTCCAATAAGTCCAGATGTTTCTTTCCACCGCTTTGATGATGGTCCACACCAGAGTCACAGGTTGGTGGAAGTGTATTGGATCCCTGATTGTCTCAGGGAGGAAACTGAAGCCCGGTGAGTAGAAGTGACTTCTTCAGGGCCAGGCCAGGCCAGGCCGGTGCCAAGGCTTTCTCATGTCCTCTTTCGGGTCTGTCACCATTTAAGTAAGGCTGATGAATGGCTTTTCTGTCTGGGCAGGGACGGCACCCACTCATTAGCATTCAAAGAACTATTGGCTGTTTATTAGAGGCCTTGGCATCTCTCTAGCTGGTGTAATCTACTGGCGCTGTTTTGCTGGTCGAATAGTTTGCAACTTCTTCAGAAGTAATGGTTTTTACCAATTCCCTCGGCTTTCATCTTTGGAAAACATCAGCAATAACGAGGTGATGCAGAATACTCTTAAAACCGCTGCATGTGGGATTTGCCGCTTTTCATATTTGTTACGGTTTTTCTGCGCTTTTCAAGACGCTTCCCCTTGGTTAGCGTGTGACTCGTCGTGACTGTTAACACGGTGTTGTTGCCGAGACACAAAGCAAGGAGAATCACTTCTCTGGAGCTGTCAAATGGTTCACGTGATAAAGGAATTTATGACTGTTGTCATAGCCCGGGAAAAGTGAAAGGGTGTGTTTCATTTAACAGGTAGAAATGGCCACGGTCTAGGATTGAATTTGAGCACGTTCCAGTCCCCAGCTGGGGGTGCCTTCCTGGTGGAGGCGGCTGTGGTGAACCGGCTCTTCCGGGTATTTCTACCCCCACACCTGTGTTTTTCTCTCTTCTCCTCCATTGTGGTGAACGTACACCCGTCAGCAGGGAAACCTGGCTGAGAATGCCCATTGCCTCACGCTTTAGCATCTTAAGGTGGCAAAGGGAAGGAAGCCCTTTTCTCTCTTTAAAAATACTTCTTTGGAATCGTTTGTGCCTTCTCATAGGATGGTCGTTGGGTTCTTCCAGCAGTAGTAAGGAAATACTGTTTTTAGTTTTCATGTTGCTGTTTTGAAAAATCCGTGCTTACCACTTTGAGATCTTTTTCTGTAGTGTCATTATTTATTAATTGCCACACGTAGATCCAGGAGGCTCAGATTATCTGTAAACGGCAGATATTCTAAAGCCATTTTGATGCTGCTTTTAAATTTGCTGCTTTGTTATTATTTTAAGATTCCATTTTCTTTGAGTGTTGTTTGCTGTAATGGGAGAACCCGGGGTACACCTGGGTCAGGTCATTGTTGTAGAGGAGAACAGGTTGGGTGACAGTATGCTGTTGGTAGTACATTTGTTTTACGTTAAGTCACAGGTGCAGAGAGTATGCAGAACAGTGGTGGAGTATTGGATTAGAATTCCTGTTGGGCACCAGTGGGGTTTAAAGTAAGGCTCCGGGTCCAGGCCTGGGTTTGAGCCCCAGGTCTGGTCATGGTTTGTATCCTTTAGCAAGGACATCTGTTAACCTGCCGACAAGGAATGCTGAGGTAGGGCAGCGTCAGAGTTGTGTCATTCCACGGCTCAGCACCTCCATGGGCTTCCATGTACAGTACACCTGTCCACCTGGCCATCTCAGCACACCGTTTGTAGTCACAGCTGACTCTTCTCATCACACCAGGGCATGGCAGCTTCTAGAGGCAGTCCCTTCCTTGTGTCCTCTCTCGGGAGCAAGGATGCCTTTCCAGGAATCCACTAGCACATTTCTCAGCTTCATTCACTGATGAGCAGAAGACTGTCACCTCCATTAACTAACCCCATTCCTCTAAGGAGGAATCAGAGCTGAGGCTGGGGCTACCTCCCCTCAAGCAGACGGCCCTGGTTGGAGAGCAGATACACAGTGGAAATTCTTCTAGAAAGGAGGATCAAAGCCAGAAATGGATATTGGAGTGATAACCAAAGTGTTTACGTGGTCTCAGTATTTTCAGTTGTAAAAGGGGGGTCAAAAAAATAACACTTACAGGATTATTGTGAGAATCAAATGAATTAATACATATAAAATGCCTAAGACGGTGCCAGGCACATAAGAAACATTCAATAAGCAGTAGCTATTATTACAGTGTTGAAGACATTATAATTTATTGGTCTCATAAGTGTTAAATTAAAAAATGGGAGAGGTGATTAAACAGTTGGGGGAATGACCTAACTACATGGCTGCCTAACTGTAATCTGAACTGGAAGCAAAGGCATCGGTCGGTCTTGATAATTTAAGGCTGGTCATTTGGGACTTTGAGGCATAAAGATTTGAGGCTTTCAGGATGGCATTGTCGCCAGAAGTGTAGCCCACCAGGTAGATATGAGCTAGGTGGAGGAGAGAGAGCAGAGCCAATGAGAGAGAACTCAGGGCACTGAATAAGCTATGAGCTTCATTGGGGTTTACAGTACTGGAAAAACCCATTCACTGAATCGCGGGAGCGGAATAACTGTTTCTCCCATAATCTGGGGACTCAGGCACAGTTATGCTAGCTGAATGGTTTTATGAGGAAGGATTAAAGCAGCAATACATATATTTGTATAGCTTGGCTAAGTGACAGCTGAGGGGCCAGCTGAGTTAGAGCTCAGACTAAGATAATCTACAAATCTCTGGAAGGCTTGAAAAATAATAGTGGGAATTGTTATTTGGGGCACAGTGGGGAAAGTGGGTGAAAAGAAGAAAGGGAAATTAATTTTTAAAAAAATGTGTGCGTGTGTGTATATATATGTATGTATATATATGTATGTGTGTGTGTGTGTGTGTGTGTATACATATGTATGTTCTTGTCAGAATTAAAAGCTATTACATGTTTGGTTTTCTAACTGTATTTTTCAGTCATTTACTAAGTACAGGCTCATAATATGTCAGTCGATGAATAACCTTTACGTTACCATAAAATTGATGAACCTCTTTGGTGCACACAAATCCATCGTATGGTCTCCCATGGTTTACCTCATTTAAGCGAATGCAGAATTGACGGGGGTGGGCAGGGATATGCGGCTTTATTATGAAAAGTCTTCACACCCACACATTTTGAGACTTGATTTTGTTTTCCTGCTGAATTGTGGATTCCTTTAAGGAATGTGCCATCCCCATCTTTCCCGGCCGCTCTTTAGCAGAGTTCCCAGAATGAAATACTCTGTGCATGTTTGTGGGTAGGTGCCGAACCAGCGACCCCACTGTATTTTAAAGGTAGCATGACATGAGTTTTGTATTCAAGTAACACTATACTGTCTCATCCTTTATTACCTATACAGTAAGTGCATGTGCTACTTTATGAAGATGGAATGTGGCGATGTGTATAAAAAAGGGACGGATTCTTTAAAACTGACTTGTGATGGGTAATTGTCCTAGGGTGATCACCAAATAATCTGTCAGAAGCCACTAATGGGCCATGTTTTTATGTGTTCAATACTAATAATTTCTGATATTGGTTTAATTTACTCTTAAATAAGGTCCAAACCATCTAGGCAAGGGGTCAGCAAACCTTCTTCTTTAATAAACCACATAGTAAATGTCTTTGGTTTTGTGAGCCATATGGTCTCTGTCATAACCATTCAATTCTGCCATTATAGCATGAAAATAGCCATAAATAATACTTAAATGAAGGAGCATGGCTGTGTTCCAATAAAACTATGAACAGTGAAATTTGAATTTCATATGTTCTTTTCTGATCCCCGCCTCCAACCATTTAAAAATGTGAAAGTCATTCCTAGCTGGCAGGCTGTACCAAAACAGGCAGTAGACTAGATTTGGCCATGGGCTGTAGTTTGTAGACCAGGTCATCTGCTCAGCGTGCTGTCAGCAGAGTAAGTGGTCTATGTGAAAGGCATAATTTAAACAAATCAGGAGTAGGCAGGAGAATGGTTTGCCTGTAGCCATTTGCATATACCTCAGGACAGTCATAATTCCCTTGGTTTTTGTTTTCTCTTTGTCCTTTTCCACAGGCAGCAGGTATTCCTCATGAAGGCAGAGTCTTGGCTCTGTTCTTCCCCATCTTCCAAGGGTCTAGTGCCTATGAATGACTGAACAAAAGAACCACTCACATTCATACGTAATAACAGGTACTTGTGGATACTGAATTATGAAAGATAAAATTTCTTTCGAGAAAAACTAATGGACAGGAGGCCCACTGGACTGCTATCGGTTTGCCTAGAGCCACTAAACATCATAAATAGGCTTTGTAGAACATCTGGAAAGAGTACCAGTGAAGGAGGGCTGTGGAAGGAAGGAAATATGCAAATCATTTTAGAAAGATTTCCATTTCTACTGACTGGGGTTGCTGAGGAATTTCAGTTCTTCCCTTAAAATGGTTGGTCATTAATTATGCTCTAAATGTTACCTCTTTTCCTGCTTTCCACTTTCATGGGGGCTGATTAACCCTCAGGAAAGGTTTCTATAAGGACAGGATCTCAAATGGGATTACAACTTTTAACTGGGAAGGATCTTTTTATGTTTATTGATACTATTAATTCTGATGTTAATTTAAATTACCCTTATCTTAATGAAGATCCAGAACTCAGTGAGGTGCCCTCAAAATGTAGTTTCCCCCTTTGTTTAAAAGTAAAGAAATCCATGTATTTTGTTTGTTTGTTTGTTTGTTCATTTGTTTGTTTTATTTTTTTCATTTTTGTTTCTCCATGGGTACCATGTAGAAAGCCAGTAAAATCTCCTACTAAACATATGACAAGAGGCTACCTAGTTAGTGTAGAAAGCCAGTAAAATTCTCCTACTAAACATATGACAAGGGGCTATCTAGTTAGTGGGCTCAGTCTAGTTGAAGCTCTGGGCTGGTTTCCATTAAAACAGTCAAGGTGGGTTTGGACATTTTCTTTGAGCACAATTCATAGTTCATCCATTTAATGTTTCAGTATACTGATATTTATCCTCTTCCTATGCCTGTCTTTTCATCCCATTTCTTACTCCCATGTGCTCTTCCTGGTTCTATCAGGTTAAGCTGATGTAAGCCCCAAAAGGACAGGTTAGACTTAACAATGATACTGGCACAAAACAGCTTTTCTTCCTATTATGGCCACTTTCATTAGCCGTTCTGTTGTGGTATTTTGACAAAGTAAAGGTTCATTGTGGCAGGAGCTTAAATAAACAGGAATTGGACTCATACCCCTTTTCCAGGAAAAAAAAAAATGAGAACAGAAGGCATTATCTGATGTAATTGAAGTGTGTTGAATGCTGAACAAAGTACTCAGTGTAAATCCCCATTTGGCCATTAGAACCAGTGGCTTAGAATCAGCTCTGTGAATTAACCTTCGAGTTGGAAGGTCTGTGGCCCGTCCAAGCACATGTTGTAGATTTTATGGCAAGATTTCCTGGGTAGGAATTTTAGAAGGATACTCAGATGCCATGTAGTCTTCTTTCTCTGAGCCCCATTTACCTTGTCTACACATGGACATAATTTCATTTCCCATGTGGGTTTGATGGTAAGCTTAAAAGACGTTTTTAAAGTATAGCTCTTAGCACAGTTTCTCAGATTAACAGATCCTCAAAAATGATTGTTACCTATTCTCTTTCCTCTTCTAAACTTACCTCCTCCGCCCACCAAAGTCTTAATTTGTAAAAGGTCTCTTTCTTCCTAGGTTGAAATCTTTAGCATAAACCTACTTCCTTTTTATATTTTTGGACACTTTCTATCATATTATTTATGTACAAAATAGTTGAGACCTATTCTCAATCCATTTATTTTGTAATTTTTTTTCACAAATGACTCATAAGCAAGCCTGAGAGAATAACTTCCAAAAGTTTAGATTCCTCAGTCTTGATACCGTGTCACACATACACACACATTTTTTAGAAAGGTACATAAAAACTACAAAGATGTCAACTATCTGGTCCTCTGTGATTTTTCTAATGCTCTCAAATATTTCTAAAGCTGCAAGTGTGTAGGCTTATGATGGATCCATTGCCTTCAATGGACATTTGTTACTCATCCTACATGTTATTCAGCTAGTTCCAACTGCCTTTTCTTTTTATCCAGCTGAAATTTTTCTTTCTTCTGAGGATGGTCTTATAAACAAATTGCTAACATATTTAAGATAATAATTAGAAAACTGATTGAGAATTTGCAGAATCGTCTGGTTCTGAGGGTGAGAATATGAGTTTGGGATATTTGTTTTGCAAGGATACATTAACCTATGTCTTAAACACGCTCAACAAGGAATATTAGCATCATTAGGCAACATTTAAAATTCAGGCACTCCACCCTTTCAGTTCCAAGTTGGAATGGAGCTGTCTTCCACTGGGGAATAATTTGTCTCTATTAATTGAGAACAAATGTACATGGGTGTTTTAATTACACAGTAAATTAGGAGAATTTAAGATGCGGAATATGTGAAAGCCAAGAATTCAAAACCGACAACTGGAAAACCTAAGTAGATAAACAGGGAAAATATCTTAGCATACAAGGGCAAGCAGGACCCAAGGTAAAAAAAAAAAAAGGAAAAAGGAAAAAGAAAAACCAAGATGGAGACAAATTTCTAGGGTTTTACTTATGCTCCTTTTAAGTGGAACAATTCTGATTTACGGTTCCAAGCCGTTGTTGGCTGTGCATGGAAACCACGTTCCCAGGGTTGCTCTAGAATCTCTGGCTTCACAAGTCACCTTTCTGCATCCAGTGAAGAGTCAATATTGAAGATATCTTGTGTGAATTTAAATTTTACAGAGAATTCCCAGAGCGAGTATGCAGTCTAGGTCCCTAGAACCCTGAGTCTATGCAAAATTGTATGATCATGAGCTCTTGTGGGGAAAGGGTCTAGGACTTCCATTAGGTTCTCACTGGAGCCCATGACCCTCAAATGTCAGAACTCAAAGAAAGCTGCAGCTTGAGCAATGTGGGTATCTGTTGACTCTGTTCTCTGTCGTTTAAGATTAACTTCTTAAACTGTTACAGCTTTTTTTTTTTTTTTGAGGAGAGGAGAGTGAGAGTGACTTCTTTTCCCCACCCACTCTAGCTGCCAGAATGCTTTCAACCAAATTTGATACTGTCTAGCAAAACCAACCTGTTTTGTGAGTAGTTTAGAGTACCCTTCTCTGTCTTCTCTTACCATGTATACTTATTTAGGTATCTTTTTTTTTAATTCCCCTGGGCATATTAATATTTATTACGAGCTACCTTAAATTTTCTTGGAAACAGCTGGGATATAAATAAAACACACTGCCTCCTCAAGGTCTCAGAGCACTGGTTGATTGATTACAGAGTGAGGGAGATAGAGAATATAGGTAGTCCCTCAACCATCACCGGGGACAGAAAAATAGCCTCCAAGTGTTTGTTCTACTGATGGCAGATGGGAAAAGTCCTTTCTGAATGAGAGGCTCATAAAAGGAGGAATGGGGACTTTGGCTGACCTCTGAAGTGAAACTAAAATAATTTCTGTCTTTCGAGTGCTACTTTAGGCTAATTACTCAGACATACTTACATTCTGTTTTTATACTTCCAACAGGGGTTGTGTCCCTGCTTTTGCTAGTTCATCTTATATCCCCCAGTAGACTTTGAGCTCCTTAAGAGTGAGGGCCATCATGCACTTTCTCTTCATCAGTTGTTCTTTGAGCAATGCTTCCCACTAGCCGGTAAGAATGTGATTTAAGTTAATGATCAAGACACTAATCTCCATTGTCAAAGTTATCAACTTTTGACTTTCCCAGCCTAGTTGCCTAATAGTGTCTGTTTTGTGGAGGATTTTAAAGTGAACCTCATGGGGTTGTTTGCAGTGAAAGTGTCATTAACTTCCTGAAGGTTTCCAAACTTAGTGATGATTTGTGCTTTCTCAAGACAGTTTGCTGTGCTAGTGCTTAAGAGAGAAATGTTCCCTTTTATATAGAGGTGATTGAGTTTAATTCATAGTAGCAGATCCCTGAAAATTAAAACATGCAGTTGTGTATTTTTCAAATAAGCATTATCTCAAAACAAATTGAAAGAAAGAAAGAAAGAAAGAAAGA